>OZ038504.1:7468771-7608771 GCA_964036315.1 Acanthosepion esculentum
AGTGAAATTGACAGTTGTACTAGTAAAGACAGGAATATTAAAATTTTTGTTCCTTCAATGCCCAAGAGCCACTAAGGGTAGAGTGGGTGATTAAATGAAATTATCAGGGTGTAAAAGGGGAAGTGTGAAGTGCGTATTATATATAGGATAGATATCGATTGACCGTAAACATGAAGAGATTAAGATTGTAGTGATCAGGGAAGCAGTTTCTCGGGAGTCTTTTCTATAAATTAACTGTTCTGCAGAAGAAGCTGAATGGAACTGTCTCCTTAGCAATACGAATGGATTGAGGATAACCTGACCCGACGTATGTGGCATGGCAGGTCCTAGCTGTGAAGGTCTCAACTGGTGGAACGAGTGAACAGAGTCTGTGTGAACATTTGCCATGGAAATAGGCAACAGACAAGTGAGAAATGCCAGTCATATTTAAGAGATTTAAGATCGGTAAATACAAGACTTACCTTCATCATGCAAAACATGGTTTGAGATACATTGAATGCATGCCGCCAATTATGGTAGGTGACATCACGATAATTTTTCTTGACACTAAGCAGCCAACGACAAAGAACCTGTTGGTAAGAAAAAAAAAAAGAATCAAATTAGAGAATTAAGAATTCTAAAAAAAAATTTCAGTTATTCAAGTACCGGAAGAAATATTACTTAATTCAGCATGTTGGAAAACTGAATCAGCAAAATGTATCGATAGTGTGACGAAGCAACACTGCAATTTAAAGATCCAAGGACGGTTTATTATTATTTGGGGGCCCCTAGACTAATGAAATTATGGTTGTCCCTCAGATGGAGCAACCTTCGAACTTGTGTGCACCCAACTTTTTAATCAATTCACCCCAAGTAAGGCAATAATGCCACTTAGATGCAAGAGGCTTACACCGTGGAAACTGTTAGATGTAGACGTCTCTTCTACTCCAATAGCTTCATGTCTCGCACATCTCGCCTATGGAACTCCCTTCCCTATTACTGTTTCCCTGATAAATACAATCTCCAACGGTTTAAGTGTAGCGTCAATCGACATCTCCAGTTGCCTTGATCTATCCACTTCCCTTCTCCACATCCTTTCACCTTTCATTCCTATCTGCTCTCGCTCCGGATCTTTTGTGGCCCCCTTGCCTTGATCGACCCACTGTCTTTCTCTTTCTCCACATCCCCTCCCTTGCCACTCCTATCTGCTCTTCCTCCAACCACCTCTTTAACCCCTTGTGTGATAGTGGCCTCCGGCCTTGCTTGGGATGATATGATTAAAAGAAAAAAAAAAAAAAGTGAAAGAGAATAAAAGACTCTAGAAGGAAACTCAATCTTAAACTGGAAACAAAGAGTAAATCTCTACTCCTGTTTAAAAGACAGGGTGGGGTTTGAACCAGTGGTCCTGTCTACTCCTATTGAGGAAAATATAAATAGTAAATAAAATTTGAGAGTTGAGACATTAGAAGTATATAGTTAGAGTAGAAGGAACCAGAAACCCAATCCTAAAAAGAGAACAAGGGATAACCCTCTACTCCTGTACAAAAGGACCAAGGAGGTGTGTGAACTGGCCATGATATTGTTAGTGACATTTACATAGCTTGAAGTAAACTTATTGCAAATTCTTTCAATAAAACAGAATAGCTATCTTTTGTTTATCAAAAAATATATTTACTATTTATTGCAAACCAAATTAGAACGTATTTCAAGAGAGGAACCACAGAAATTGAAAAAGACTAAATAAATAAGTGTATCCATAAAAAACAAAAAACAAACAGAAAAATATATTAAAATATTTGTCAGATTTAATCTATTTCATATATATTGCCATTGCTTATGTTAGGCTACAATTTCAGAGCAGATATGATAGATCGAGAAAAATCAGCGAAGGTGTGTGTTTAAAAGCAGTAATTCGAGCTTTGCAAACCTGAAAATCCTCTGTGGCTGAACAGTCTTAGCATGTCACGCTAAATGATGGTTCCCTATAGGACCCAGTTTCTATTTTTGTTGGAGGACACATATTTCCTATGAAATTTCTCAAACATTCTGGCCAGTAAATGTAATTAATACTGTTTAATTAAAGAGCAGAGCATTTACTCAAATAAGTGTATCAACAAACAGAAAAATTTATATATATATATATATATATATATCTATAGATAGTGCAAGAGACACAAACCCATTTATATATTTTATATATACACACATATATATATATATATATATATATATATATATATATATATATATATATATATATATATATATGAAGAAATATAGTTTTAAGGTGTGCTATATTTATGGGGTAAAGTACTCAATACCAAAGATAGAGCGTATGTAAATATAAATATAAAAGTGAACATTGAAGTCAACACTCAGAGGCGACAGGCTTTTTCATGCTGGACGCAATCGTATATATATATATATATATATATATATATATATATATACACATACATACATAATAAATAACATTAAGGTCTACACTGTATTGAGCCATTTTTAAAAAATTAAATGCTACAGACAGTGGAATTATATTCCATTTGTTCTCATCCCATATCTGGAGATGGAGATATATATGTGTGTGTGTGTGTGTGTGTGTATATATATATATATATATATATATATATATATATATATACACACACATACATACACACACTTGCATTTACTACACAATAGTGTGTGTGTGTGTGTATATTTTTTTTTTAAGAAAAATCACAAATCCAGAAGTAGTCATTATTTTCTGTGATAAATCATTCCTGCTTTAATCAAAGTTGATAATGTGAGATATATGACAAGGAGAGGGTTGTTCCAAGAAGATCACTCTCCACTAAGTTATAATCAAAATGATCATTCCTAATTGGCACTGAGAAATGTTCACTTCTAAGATTAAACACAAATAAAATCCAAAATCCAATAAATTAGAATTAGGGAGAACCGATGTTCTGCCTTGTTAGACTAAACTAGGTTAACTCGCCCGTAGATAATCATCCACTTCAGAAAGCTTTATTGTAAGCCTCATGGGAGGCGGGCAACAAACACTGTCTGCTATCAGGGAGGGGATAAGGGAACAGATTCCACCTGGACATTTATTAATTACTCTGTGTGTGTGTGTGTGTGTGTGTATATATATATATATATATAAGATTTAAGAAACAGCAGATATTTTTATATATAGTGCTTAATATTAAAAATATTAAAATAATATTAAAAAAAATACTAAAAATAGAGTGTTAATAATATTATATGAAAAGATTACTTAACTTTTTTAATATCAATGTTATCCCGACATTGGCGTTTCTTGGTAAAATTTCCAGTCTTCAGGGGTTGTGGGTTTAAATGGTATTTCAAATTTTTTCTCAATTTTTTCACTTTATTTAGGATGCGAAATAAAGTGAAAAAATTGGAAACCATTGATGTCAGGATAAAATTGATATTAAAAAGTAATATATATATATATATATATATATATATATATATATATAATCATCATCACAGATAAAGAAAAGATCTGAAGCCAAAAAGAAACCGCAGTTCTACAGAAGGATATCATGAACTGAACATGCGAGTAATGACAAAGTTTTTCAGAAAATGGAAACAAAAGAACACTTAAATTTCTCAGCCACATAATGGGGAAAGAGGGCTTAGAAAATTTGATACTGACAGGTCAAAATGAAGGTCAAAGGAATGCAGCATTTCCCATACCTAGTGAGCATGTGTAAATAGCAAAAAGACAAACTTTACTAAGACTAAAAAGGAAAGGAAATTGTGCAGAGCCACATTGCCCACGTCCTGAAGAGAATGTTGGATGGTCTCATCAAAGATGAAGAAGAGATTTGAAGCAACTGAGATCTGAAGACGTATTGGGATAGCCAAAGATGCATTCTAAAAGCTATTATGAGGCAGGAGGATTTTGTTGGTAACAAAGATAAGAGTTGGTTGGTTTGTTTTATGGCATATCAAAACCTCAGTGGGTCATTTAATGCCAACAAAATTTTTGAAATAGATTCATAGCGTTAGTTTGGTAAATAAGGTGTGTATGTATATATAGATATTTGAACCATTTTTCAATTACTCATATTTTTTAGTACAATCCAACTCAATGGGTTATTTAATGCCGGCAAGATTTTTAGGATAGGTTTGTATGAATAGAATATGTATTCTTTGTAAGAAATCAGTTTGGTTTGGTTTATTTTGATATGCAGTAAAACAAAATAAACCAAACCAAACTGATTTCTTACAAAGAATACATATTCTATTCATACGAACCTATCCTAAAAATCTTGTCAGCATTAAATAACCCATTGAGCTGTTGATATGCCGTAAAACAAAATAAATCAAACCAAACTGATTTCTTACAAAGAATACATATTCTATTCATACGAACCTATCCTAAAAATCTTGTCGGCATTAAATAACCCATTGAGGTTGATATGCCGTAAAACAAAATAAATCAAACCAAACTGATTTCTTACAAAGAATACATATTCTATTCATACGAACCTATCCTAAAAATCTTGTCGGCATTAAATAACCCAATGAGGTTGATATGCCGTAAAACAAAATAAATCAAACCAAACTGATTTCTTACAAAGAATACATATTCTATTCATACGAACCTATCCTAAAAATCTTGTCGGCATTAAATAACCCATTGAGGTTGATATGCCGTAAAACAAAATAAACCAAACCAAACTGATTTCTTACAAAGAATACATATTCTATTCATACGAACCTATCCTAAAAATCTTGTCGGCATTAAATAACCCATTGAGGTTGATATGCCGTAAAACAAAATAAACCAAACCAAACTGATTTCTTACAAAGAATACATATTCTATTCATACGAACCTATCCTAAAAATCTTGTCAGCATTAAATAACCCATTGAGGTTGATATGCCGTAAAACAAAATAAACCAAACCAAACTGATTTCTTACAAAGAATACATATTTTATTCATACGAATCTATCCTAAAAATCTTGTTGGCATTAAATAACCCATTGAGGTTGATATGCCGTAAAACAAAATAAACCAAACCAAACTGATTTCTTACAAAGAATACATATTCTATTCATACGAACCTATCCTAAAAATCTTGTCGGCATTAAATAACCCATTGAGGTTGATATGCCGTAAAACAAAATAAACCAAAACAAACTGAATTCTTACAAAGAATACATATTCTATTCATACGAATCTATCCTAAAAATCTTGTTGGCATTAAATAACCCATTGAGGTTGATATGCCGTAAAACAAAATAAACCAAATCAAACTGATTTCTTACAAAGAATACATATTCTATTCATATGAATCTATCCTAAAAATCTTGTTGGCATTAAATAACCCATTGAGGTTGATATGCCGTAAAACAAAATAAAGCAAACCAAACTGATTTCTTACAAAGAATACATATTCTATTCATACGAACCTATCCTAAAAATCTTGTTGGCATTAAATAACCCATTGAGGTTGATATGCCGTAAAACAAAATAAACCAAAACACACTGAATTCTTACAAAGAATACATATTCTATTCATACGAATCTATCCTAAAAATCTTGTTGCCATTAAATAACCCATTGAGGTTGATATGCCGTAAAACAAAATAAACCAAACCAAACTGATTTCTTACAAAGAATACATATTCTATTCATACGAACCTATCCTAAAAATCTTGTCGGCATTAAATAACCCATAGAGGTTGATATGCCGTAAAACAAAATAAACCAAACCAAACTGATTTCTTACAAAGAATACATATTCTATTCATACGAACCTATCCTAAAAATCTTGTCGGCATTAAATAACCCATTGAGGTTGATATGCCGTAAAACAAAATAAACCAAACCAAACTGATTTCTTACAAAGAATACATATTCTATTCATACGAACCTATCCTAAAAATCTTGTCGGCATTAAATAACCCATTGAGGTTGATATGCCGTAAAACAAAATAAACCAAACCAAACTGATTTCTTACAAAGAATACATATTCTATTCATACGAAACTATCCTAAAAATCTTGTCGGCATTAAATAACCCATTGAGGTTGATATGCCGTAAAACAAAATAAACCAAACCAAACTGATTTCTTACAAAGAATACATATTCTATTCATACGAACCTATCCTAAAAATCTTGTCGGCATTAAATAACCCATTGAGGTTGATATGCCGTAAAACAAAATAAACCAAACCAAACTGATTTCTTACAAAGAATACATATTCTATTCATACGAACCTATCCTAAAAATCTTGTCGGCATTAAATAACCCATTGAGGTTGATATGCCGTAAAACAAAATAAACCAAACCAAACTGATTTCTTACAAAGAATACATATTCTATTCATACGAACCTATCCTAAAAATCTTGTCGGCATTAAATAACCCATTGAGGTTGATATGCAGTAAAACAAAATAAACCAAACCAAACTGATTTCTTACAAAGAATACATATTCTATTCATACGAACCTATCCTAAAAATCTTGTCGGCATTAAATAACCCATTGAGGTTGATATGCCGTAAAACAAAATAAACCAAACCAAACTGAATTCTTACAAAGAATACATATTCTATTCATACGAATCTATCCTAAAAATCTTGTCGGCATTAAATAACTCATTCAGGTTGATATGCTGTAAAACAAAATAAACCAAACCAAACTGATTTCTTACAAAGAATATATATTCTATTCATACGAACCTATCATAAAAATCTTGTCGGCATTAAATAACCCATTGAGGTTGATATGCCGTAAAATAAAATAAAGCAATGGGTTATTTAATGCCGACAAGATTTTTATTGCTGGTAATAATTGTTTTCCAAAAATGTATTGCTGGTAATATTTTTTCCTTCAAAAATCTATTTCTGGTAAGAATTTTCCTTCACTGGTAATATTTAAAAAAAAGAAAAAATGTATTGCTGGTAATATTTGTTTTTCAAAAATGTATTAAAACTTTTCATATTGTTTTGACCAGAGTTTGGGGGTTAACTATTTTCCCATAGCTGGGGCCCTAACAGGTGCTACCACCCCGGGTTAGGGTGGACCTGGCAACACCAGCAATTAAGAGGTGGTTCCACACTCTTCAAAACCTCCTGATCAGAGGCCTTGCTGTTGGACGCAGTTTATCGTCTTACCCAGGACGCACAAAGAAAAGAGTGCTGAACTGCTGCGTGATATCTGTCCTCCTTTACAGCAGCAAATATTGGACGGTCTCCTCAAAGATGAAGAGGAGTCTCGAGGCAACTGAGGTAGTGTTCTACAGAAGGATGCTGAGGATACCATGGACCAAACGTGAGCAATGATGAGGCTTTGAAGAGAATGCAAACAAAGAGGAAACATACTTAACATCAGGAAGAGGCAGCTGAAATTTCTGGGACATGTAATAAGAAAGGAGGTCTTGGAAAATCTGGTACACACAAGGTGGATAGAGGGAAAGAGGAACAAGGGAAAGCAATATGTGACATACTTAGCGGGTTTAAGCAAGTGGATAGCAGAATGGGGTTTGGGAGAAGTAGCAAAGGGACAAGAATTATTGAGAGCTAAAAAAAACAGGGTGAAGTGGAGAGCCATGATTGCCTACGTCCTGAAGGGACATGGCACATAAAAGAAGATTTAAAGCTAGAAAATACTTAGATTCCATGAAGGTTTTGGAGATAATAATGATTTTTAATGATACAAATTCTACTAATTAACCCAAAACTAGTGGAAGAAGAGGAGGATAATCATTTTTTTTTCTTTTTTATCATTTCACTCCAAACAGGGCAATAAAGCCACTAAGATGCAAGGGGTTTATTGAGTATGATAGAATAAGAAAAAGAAAAATATTATTAAGGAGAGAGAACAAGAAAAAAAACAAGAAATACGAAGACGAAAGATAACAATTGACACTGCAGTTAAAAGAAGCCGAAAGAGAGTTCCACAAGCAAGAAGTGTGAGAGAAGAAACTATTGCCATAGAACTTACAGTTATATCTAGCCATTTCAACTCTAAAATGATGAGACCTAACTGCCAATTTAGTACTGCGCTTAAATACATGGTATCCTTTCCCAAGGATATTTGTGCTTTAGTGAATATAATGAACCCAACAGGAATTGGAACTCAACTCACTGATTTCCAATTCCGAGCCATTATCCATCACATCAATGCATCCAAGCTTACAACACCTGGTATTCCTAAGTGGTCACCCACCTAGGTACTGACAAGGCTTAATGATGCTTAACTTTGTTGATTGTAAGAGAACTAGTATTTCAACATGATAGAGTCATAAACCATACTTGGTTCATGTAATAATTTATAATCATAGAACAGTAAGTGTGGGAAAAGCAAGAAAAATACTCACGTCTTGGCTGATGTGAAACGTTTCCATAAAGTCTAAATCAATAAACATTCGTATACAGGCACGAAGAGTCTGGTCATCATCAAGAGTAAAACTGTCGAAGTGAAAATCCAACAGATTCAGTTCAGCAGCAGACGCAACCGACTTTTTCTACAAGAAGAATAAAAGGGAAATAAAAACATTTTTGAATCATGGAAATGATTTCAACAGGGAAAATAAAAAAGAAACTTTCAAATTCAACAGAAATGCACCCCACCTTTGCAAAAAGATAGAGAGAAAGAGAAAGAAAAAAAAGAAGAAAGAGAGCAGGAATTAAGAAAAGAGAAGAAAAAGAGAAAAATGGAAAAAGAAAAAAAGAAAAGAAAAAAGAAAAATGAAAAAAGAAAAGAAAAAGAGAAAAATGAAAAAAGAAAAAGTGAAAAATGAAAAGAGAAAAATGAAAAAGAGGAAAAAGAAAAAGAGAAAAGGAAAAAAGAACAGAAAACAAAAGAGAAAAAGGAAAAGAGGAAAAGAAAAAGAGAAAAGGACAAGACAAAAGTGAAAAGGAGAAAAGGAAAAAGATAAAGAGAAAAGGACAAGAAAAGGAAAAAAAAGAAAAGGAAAAAGAAAAAGAGAAAAAGAAAAGGAAAAAAAGAAATGCAAAAATGTGGATATACCAAGCAGGATTAAAAACAATACCTGTCAAAGGGTGGCTGAATCTTCTTTTTGGGTTAATGGTCATTTAGTGTAAGTAGACCTTGGGGTGACCATCCTTGGCCAGGTCAAACACTTGATGGTTCACCTTGGTCATAGAAATGTGGCCACTGATTGAACTAGTGATACCTGCCACTCAGACAAGTTGTGTCATCAGGTGTTGACATTGGTTGGTTGGTTGGTTGGTTGGTCAGATGATTTTGTTTAGTAGCATATCAACATCTCCATGGGTCATTCAATGCCAGAGTCTAAATATTTTGAATGCAATTGCATACCTTCAACTACAGATAAAATGTATTTTCATTAAGTCTAATATAAAATGTATTGCTGGCGATTTTCCTATGAATATGTATTGCTGGTAATAATTACTATAAAAATGTCTTTTTATAATTTTATAGTATTTTTTGTTTGGGGGTTCACTATTTGCCCATAGCTGAGACCCTGGGTCAGGATGGACCTTGGAACAACTGCAATTAAGAGGTAGTTTCATGCTCTTCAAAACCTCCAATCTCCCGCTCAGAGGCCTTGCTGCCCGATGTAGATTATCATCATACCCAGAACAGCATTGACATACAACACCGCATGGGCACATGGGATGATGAGTAGCTAACCGTGCACGCTATTCCATTGTTCAGTCAAGTAGCAGAGAGCAATGAGGTCAGGCATATGGATGCAGAAAATCTGCTGAGATCCATCACTGGATGTTGGCACAGTACAGGGGCATATGCCATGAAGAAATGAAAAATGTATGGAAAAGATGTAGAGGAAAACAGGAAGAGTCTTTCAAATACTGCGCTGCCTGTGATTATCGTCAGGAGGCAGTAATCAAACATAATACAAATCTTAACATCACTCTGATACACCCAAGTCTGAAAACATAATATAGTAAAAATAATAATAATATTCTATGTTTATTGTTCTAAATCTGAAACTGCATGTGTAACATATGCCCAAGTAAGATCCAATTATGAAAATACGCAAAATAAGGCAATAAAAATAAATAAAATATAAAAATAAATAAAATAAAAAAAAAAAATAAAAAATAAATAAAATAAAAAAAAATAAAAATGCCAAAAAAGAAAATGCCACAATTAATTAAAAAATAAATAAGTCAATTTTTGTAATGTGCAAATGAAAAAAATGAATAATCAGTTTGGTATTTAAAGTTAAATATTAAAATTTCGCAACGAGTGGTTGAAATATATTTTAAGAATAAATTCTATTTACCGTATATACTTGCGTATTATGCAACTCTTGAAACCTAATTTTGAAGCTAATTTTAAGGTGGTCACATCATACATGAGATATAAAATTAGTGTATGTACTGCTGACCCTGTGTATGCTATTGACCAAACTTTATATCCATTTACTGTAGTCAAATTAGCTTCAAAATTAGATCTTCAAAAGTCACATGATATATGGTCATTTTATTTAAACAAGAGCAGAAAAGGAAAGCAAGAAAATCTATTAATTCTGGAAGAATCTATGTGAGAGTTTTCCCATTGAGGAACCTTAACAGCTTGCCATTTGATGAGAACATGTCAAGGGAGGCAACTCATTATTTACTCTAATCCAGATTTGGACAAATTTATTTACAAGAGACAAAACAGGTAATAATTAGTTACAAACAAGGCAGTACCTATAACGATATAGGTATTAGCTTGGTTACAAAGAATGCAAATTAAAGCCTAATAATTCATTATGACTAATTAGATGAGGAACAATTTGATTAAACAATTTTTTAAATAGATTTTTTTCCAAAAAAAGTATTGCTGGTGACTTTTTTTTTTCCAAAAAAAGTATTGCTGGTGACATTTTTTCCAAAAAAAGTATTGCTGGTGACATTTTTTTTCCAAAAAAAGTATTGCTGGTAATAATTTTTTTTACAAAAAAAGTATTGTGGGTAATAATGTTTTTACAAAAAAGGTATTGCTGGTAATAAAACCTATTTTTACAATTTCATAGTGTTTTAACCCCAGTTTTGGGCTTAACTATTTGCTCATAGGTGGGACCCTAACAGGTGCTACCATCCCATTCATGGTGGACCTGGGAACACCAGCAATTAAGAGGTGGTTCAACGCCTCATCAAAACCTCCCGATCAAAGGCCTTGCTATCAGATGTAGTTTATTGTCATACCCAGGATAGCTCAACCATTGTTGTAATCAACAGCAAAAAGGTTGTTACATCATTCTCAAAACCTCCAATCTTCCGATCAGAGGCCTTGCTGCTGGATGTAGTTTATCATCATACCCAGGACGACTGCATTAGCAATCTGATCTACCCTTCTTATTAATGAGACTCTTCTTTTTTGTAATATGAGGCTTGTTAGTATCTGTTAATAATTCCAGTCAACGACAGAATATCTTATTATTGGTGGGGGGAGATCATAGATAAATAAGCAAAAATGTTTCAATGTGACAGGAAAGAAAGTTGCAATTTTTTTTTTTTTTTTTTTTACTTACCTTCAGCTGAAGAGCTTCTTTAACAGATGCAGTTGCATGATAGGACAGCATTTCCAGTGAAACGCGTTGTCGGGCGATTGCATTCATAGCCGTCTCATACATGTGAGTATTATGAATGCCTATACCACAGAATATTGCAAATGCCTGAAATCACAAAAGAATAAATACTGCCTGAAAAATCTGACTACAGCAATATTTTATTAGGCAACCGTGACCTAATTGGGAAGGACATTAGAATAACCCAGAACCTTTGCTGGCAGCACATCACGTGCATATGGATAGAAAATGAATTCAGTAAATATATAAAAATAGAAAGGGGTGTAAGACAAGGATGGGTCTTCTCGCCGGACATATTCAATCTACAATTCTGAGACAATTCTAAGAGAATCAGAAGTCCTACCAGGATTCATTATTGGCGGCCGCAATCTTCATGACATATGGTTTGCAGATTACAGTGTTGGTAGCAGACAAAAAAAAAAAGAACTACAAGAACTCCTACAGAAGGCAGTGAAGGGAAGGTGAGAAGAAAGGACTAAGCATCAATTGTAAGACAGAATGTATGGATGTTAGGAATAGCAAATTATAATTTGGAGATCTCTTGTTTCTTGCTTCCCTGAGAAGAACAAAGAGAAAAAGAAAAAAGAGGAGAAAAAGAAAAAGAGGAAAGAGAGGAACAGAGAAAAATAGGAGAAAAAAGAAGAAAAAACAGAAAAAAACAGAAAAAGGAGAAAAAACAGAAAAATGAGAAAACACAGAAAAAAGAGAAAAAACAGAAAACACAGCAAAAGGAGAAAACACAGAAAACACAGAAAAAGGAGAAAAACAGAAAAAGGAGAAAAACAGAAAAAGGAGAAAACACAGAAAAACAGAAAAAGGAGAAAAACAGAAAAAGGAGAAAAACAAAAAAAGGAGAAAACACAGAAAAAGGAGAAAACACAGAAAAAGGAGAAAAACAGAAAAAGAGAAAAAGGAGAAAACACAGAAAAACAGAAAAAGGAGAAAACACAGATGAAGGAGAAAAAAAAGAAAAAACAGAAAAAGGTGAAAACAGAGAAAAAAGGAGAAAAAACAGAAGGAGAAAAAAGAGGAAAAAGAGAAAAAGGAGAAAAGAGAAAAAGGAGAAAAAGAGAAAAAGGAGAAAAAAGAGAAAAAGGAGAAAAAAGAGAAAAAGGAGAAAAAAGAGAAAAAGGAGAAAAGAGAAAAAGGAGAAAAGAGAAAAAGGAGAAAAGAGAAAAAGGAGAAAAAAGAGAAAAAGGAGAAAAAAGAGAAAAAGGAGAAAAAAGAGAAAAAGGAGAAAAAAGAGAAAAAGGAGAAAAAAGAGAAAAAGGAGAAAAAAGGTGAAAAAACAGAAAACACAGAAAAAGAATAGAAAAAGAAGAGATGAGAGAGAGAATGAATTACATCATGTGACAGAAACTGAAATGACATACACACTTCCTTCAAAACCTTTCATAAGTTTATAATCCAGGTAAGCTCTCATACCAACATATGACGGTGATTTGGATTGATTAATTTCTTTTGTCTTATTTTCTATTGCATTTTATTACACTAGTAGTATTAAATGTAACAGAGCTTTTATTTGTTATTTTTCGTGAATATCTGATACGCTGTCACCTTGTGTTGACATACACAGAGTATTATTGCTGACTTTTGACTAATTTTGGTTGCAGTCACTCCAGCCATCCTTGAAAGTTTGTTTCATCCCTATGAAATTAAACTTGGTTTTACACATAAAGTCATAAGAAAAAAGGAAATTCAGCTGTGAAAGCTCATCTTATTTTCATCTCCTTTCAGTTGTCACATCATTTTGTGGTCAAAATTGTTATCAGCCATAATCATAGACGGCTACTTTATTCCACCTTCATGACATTTGACATTTAGTTTCACAACTTGATTGGATGAGGCTTTAAGATATGATGTAAAAACAGATGAAAAATACACCAGCTAAAAGTTTTTAAAACATTTTTTACAGAAAAAATTTATACACACACAAAAAGATTGACAACCACACAAAAACATTTTGACGTCACCATCAAAAGAGAGAAAACATTTTGAAATCCACAAAAAAATTTTCTTTAAAAAACAAGAGAACACTGACATTCACAAAGAAAGAAAAAAATCTGACAAAAAAAAAGTGGCATTCACAAAAAAGAAAACATTTTGACATTAAAAAAGAAAAAATATTGACATTCACACAAAAAAGAAAACATTTTGACAAAAAAAACCTTGAAAAACTTAGTCCACAATAGAAAGAAAAAAAAATTAAACTTACTTCAAAGATGTTTTCATCATTTTTATTGAAAGGTGTTCTGTCGAGCTTGTTGATAAGTTGACTTACACCAATTGTCTGTCCACATGCATTTTGAATTGGCATACACAGAATAGAACGAACCTTAAAGCCATGTTGTTCACTCTACAAGAGAAAAAAGATTTTTGTTTTAAATTACAAACACCAGCACCGCCTAATTTCCATCACACAGAAAAGACATGCACATGACATCAGAGTCGCATTCAATCAATAACACTTGCATTAATTCCTCTGCACTGCCAAATGGAGTTTTTTTTTGTTTTCACCTCTACAATCCATTCTATTGTAAATTTTTTAATATATACATTTAATCACACTTTTTCAGTTAGCAATACTTGCCTGAATTACTGCCATTTTAGGAGGCATTACTCTAGAAATGTCCCTCGTATTTTAGGATGGATAGTTTTTTTTTCTCCCATCTTAAAGCCTTTTTGATTCGACCAGCATCCTTATTGTCTAGAACAGTACTTCTTAAACTGTGGGTTGCAACCCCAAATGGAGCTGTGAAGCAAAATGCTGCGGTCGCGAAAATTAAATTCAAACACTTGAATTTGCTGAGTAATTGAGTGACTCAAACTTCCCCAGCACCACTTTTCAAATATTTGTGCATACGGGAACCTCCGACTCCCCTACATTAAAATTACACCGACCTTTGGAGCAGAAGTAATGTCACCATAAGAAAGCTGTGACAGCAACAGCTAAGCAGAGATCACCTTGTCAGACCAAAGAAGCAGTCTAGCTTGGGGCATTTACTCCATGTAAACGTACAATGGAACCCTCACTCAGCTTTCAACCGCCTGGCCAATGACTACTCCAGGTTGTGTCACAATTCTTGTTTGTGTCAGTGCGCACCAAAAAAAAAAAAAAAAAAAAAAAAAAAAAGGAAGGACTCACTGCAACTTTGCATAGAAACAACAGGTGCAAATAAATGTTGCAGTGTGAAATGAGGACCTGACCCCAGTTCCAACATACAGTTGTCCTTTGTCACTTTGCACTTTGACTTTTTGTGGGTTTTTTTCAGATCTTTTCATTAAAAAATCAGCAGTTCCATGCTGCTTCGCAGATGATTACATACTAGTACAGGAAAAAAGTTCTTGCCCAGATCTCAGTAGCAGACACACAGCCAATTCTTCAGTTGATCGAGACAGGGAAAATAATACAGCAAGCGCTCACTTGTCTGAGTCAGTTATACACCCCTGTATTAAAACTACTGTAGGCCTATGTATTCGAGCAACCCCGCATTTCCTTCAACGTCAGGTGCAGCTGCTCGACCACACCTGGTGTGTGAGCAAAACCTTTTTTCCAGGCCAAAAATCAAGCGTGGTGAAACCAAAGCAATCAGAACGTGATGTTCACTGATTGGCTATTGTTGCAGGTGAGCTGTGGATCACTTGCAGGTGATGTGTTTCGCTGCATGTTGGTACAAAGGAGTCTGCAAGCAAAATTGCTCAGGAGATAGAAGGTTGACAACAAACTAAGTACAAGTTCTTAGATAATCTCAAATATCTTGCCAGCCAATCCAAGCAAATCACTGCTTTTCTGACAATTCCAAGAAATATCTTGAAGCATGTAGAAAACTAAGCCAAGGGTGAGTTGAGGTTTGGGTGGGGGGACTACTTAAAAGGTAACAGATTGTTCTCTTAACAATTAAGGGGGTGAACAGGCAAAGAAGGGAGAGAGAACAAAAAAAACTGAATAATGACAAGTGAGGCCACTGCCTCACCCCCCCCCCCCCCAAATACAGCATGGTGAGTGGTACATAACTACTAGACCAAAATGTGCGAAGGGAGTGTCTTTACAAGACACTGAATCTCTGACAATAGCAAAACAAGTCTTGCCAAAAGCAGACTGCTGGTTATCCCATCACTTTTATTGATGTGAGACAGTCAACAAAAACCAGGATCTGGACAAGTTGCAGAGAGGCCTGTATCTGGATATGCCAAACTGTTCTGCTGCTAACAGAGAAACTCTGATGTGACTGTCTTCAACAAACAAGTTTGCATGTGACTAGGGGTCTTTTTCTGCATCTGTAATGATACACATTCACCTCAAGGCATTATTTGATTCCCTGTCAGAATAAAAGGCCAAGACAAAGACAGTTTTTGCTACATGTTTCCCTCAATAAGAATAGAGGTTTTATTTTTGTTCAAAGATTTTGAAGACGTCTTTGGCTTGACATTTTTGTTTTTTCTTTTTTAGATAAAAAAAAAACTTACGAAAGGATCAAATCTTTCATCTGCATGAGCATCTGGAATGTTAAGAATCTGAAGAAAAAGAAAAGATAATTTGTCACTTAATTTTGTCGCATCATAAAATGTCATGTAATGAAAAAGAACCTTTAACAGAATTCAGTGTCATGATATTTAGAAATCACAAAAAAAAATATAGAAATCAACTTTAATTCTAGAAAAGCATTTACTGGTTTCTTCTCATAATCAGTGATGAGGGTTGGGAAGGATGGACAATTATTCAAATGTTTTCTTCTAGATTGGGTGACAACAATGACCAGAGAGACCAAACAAAAAAAGAAAAAAAAAGAAGAGAACCAAAAAGAAAAAAAAAGAAAGAAAGAGAAACTCCCAAAAAAGAAGCAGTACCCACCACCCAAAAAAGAAAAAGAAAGAGAACAAAAAAAGAAAGAGAACAAAAAAGAAAGAGAACAAAAAAAAGAAAAAGAGAACAAAAAAGAAAAAGAGAACAAAAAAAGAAAAAGAGAACAAAAAAAGAACAAAAACGAAAAAGAATCAAAAAAAGAAAGAAACCAAAAAAAAAAAAGTACCCTACCCAAAAAGAAAGGGAAACAAAAAAAGAAATATATAACAAAAATAAAAAAAAGGACAGAGCACCAAAAAAAAAGTGTAGGGTGGAGTGAGAGAGAGAGAGAGGACACACAAAAACGAGAGGGCGAGAGAGAAAAGAAAAAGAAAAAAAAAACTAAAATTGATGGAATAACTAAAATAGGGATGATCAAAAATGACAACCCCTGATATTAGCAAAATAGGCAAAAAAAAATTTCATCGCACCACTGAATTCTATTCTGTACCATAAAACAATGTATGTTTTCATTTGAATTTCTGGGATGAGGAGAGATCTCATTATTTACACTATTTACATGCTGACTTTTGTCCTCATCTTTGTTGTTATTACAATGTTTCGACTGTTGTGCCCTCCGGATTTCTTCAGGTGTATATCAATCCAGGTAACCTACAGGAAATTCCAAACTGAACTCTTGATTCAATCTATGGGTGTAGACTGTTCTTGTTCCACTGACCATGTCTATAGATATCTCAGGTAGTTCTTATTTTTAGTACTACTCAGTTATTTCCTCCAAGTGCAGATACGCACAACAACAGGGATTCACAAACCAATGCGTTAATGTATCAGGTTATTCTTCCATGGAGACAGCAAGATATAGACTAGTGGATCAAATGTTTCCTTCTAGACTGGCTGACAACCATGACCAGAGAGACCAGACAAAAAAAAAATAATAAACAAAGAAAGAGAGCCAATAAAACAAAAAGAAAGAGTACCAGAAAAGAAAGAGTACTCCCCCCAAAAAGAAATAGAATCTAAAAACAAAAGAGAAACAAAAAAAGAAAGAGACCCCCACCAAAAGTAAATAGAATCTAAAAAGAAAAGGAGAAACAAAAAAAGAAAAGAACTCCCCCAAAAAGAAAGAGAATCAAAAGAAAAGAAAGAGACCCCTACCAAAAAAAGAAAGAAAATCAAAAGAAAAGAAGAGAATCAAAAGTGAAAAGAGAGAAATAAAAAAAAAGAAACCCCCCAAAAGAAATAGAATCTAAAAACAAAGAAAAGAAAAAGAACCCCTCCCAAAAAGAAATAGAATCTAAAAACAAAAGAAAAACAAAAAAAG
Source organism: Acanthosepion esculentum (assembly GCA_964036315.1). NCBI lineage: Eukaryota > Metazoa > Mollusca > Cephalopoda > Sepiida > Sepiidae > Acanthosepion > Acanthosepion esculentum. The sequence goes on from OZ038504.1 coordinate 7,486,436, forward strand.
AAAGCCCCAAAAAGAAATAGAATCTAAAAACAAAAGAAAGAGAAACAAAAAAAGGGAAACAAAAAAGAAAAAAAAGAGAATAAAAAAAAAAAAAGAACCAGAACCCCAAAATAGAAAAAACCAATAAAAAGAAAGAGAATCTTCCAAAAAGAAAGAGACCCCCACACCCAAAGAAAGAACAAAAAAGAGAAAGAGAGAACCAAAAAGGTGGGGCATGGGAGGGTGGCAGAAAGAGAACACAAAAACAATACTTGAACTCTATGGAAACTACAAGTGAGCAGTAGTAAAAATGTTTAAAGCCTACCCCTGTAGATTAAATAAAGTGTTCAGTTTAGAATTCCGTGTAGGTTAGCTGGATGTCTGATGAAGGCCGTAGGGCACAATGGTCGAAACATTTTTATAACAACAACAAAGATGAGGACAATAGTCACATGTAAATAATATATAACGTGTGTGTGTATATATATATATATATATATATATATATCACAGAAATAAAAGTGTGAAGCTTGATATAACTAGACATATTAAAAACGGGCAAAGCAACCGGTTTCGCTCCCGCGCTTCAGGCTTACAACGGGAGATTTAATTTAAATTAAAAAACACAAAAAATGTACAATGAAAAGGAAATGTGGAGGAGGAGAAAAAAAAATAATATGAGCAAAAGGAGCTACGGGCAAATGACAGCGAGCCCCAACAAACACTCACGTTGTTTGCACAAGGAAGGCTTGCGGGACCCGATGTAAAGTGCCTCCAGCACCTTAAGGTGAAATAACGAGTGTGACCGAAACAACACGGTGAACCGGTCAACACTAAAATTAGCTGCACACGATCTGCTCTTTAATAAGTGCTCACATATGGCGGACCCGTAGGTGTTTGGGACGAGTCCATTCAACGGCAAGGTGTGGTTCCTGATTTTGGTAGGAACGTGCTGTTTAATTCTCATGTCCAGGCATTGTGTCGTCCTTCCTATGCAGTCAGCCCTGCAACTACAACCGTATTTATAAATTATAGAATTAATTTGATGAGAAGGGAGGACGTCTTTACACACTGGACGAATCATGGGCCTGGTTTGAAAAAACAGCGACGAACCCTTGATGAAATTTGTCTAACCATACTTTCACATTTGGTTCCAATCCAAGGCAATCTGAGATAAACCGGGCACTTTTTAACAACACAGAGTTTGGCACTTCTGAACTCCTCAATTTTGTTACGGATGACCGAATGAACAGTGTTAGGTGGATAACCTAAACCACATAGGGTATCCTTGACAAAATTGATCTCATCGTCCAAGAAGGACTCTGAACAGATTTTTAGTGCCCTATGAAGGAGGGTTCTGATAATGTTTATCTTATGTTTTGTGGGGAAAAAGGAGTCCCAACGCGTGTACAATCCCACAAAAGTCGGTTTCCTGTAAACAGAGGTAAGAAAACTTGTTGGTGTTCGATGTACTAATACATCTAAGAAGGCCAATTGACAATTGGATTCCTTCTCAACGGTGAACCTTAGTGTTGGATGGATACCATTTAGAAAAGAAAGAAACTGATCGGCCTCAACATCGTTGTTGAATAAACAAAAAGTATCATCAACATACCGACAATATAGTTGAGGACAAAGTGCATTCTTCCGTATTCTTTCTTCGTGAAAGCCCACAAATATGTTGGCTAGAGCTGGACCCAAAGGAGAACCCATAGCGACCCCGTCAATCTGTCGAAACATGGTTTTGTTCAACAGAAGACGTGGCAAATTTCATCAACTCAACAAATGCAGACTCCGGAATACTTGGTGGAGACAAAGAACTGCGATAAAGCATATCACAGCAAATATCAATAGGTTCCAAAAGAGGGACACACAGAGAACAGATGTCGAAGGAACACATAAACTTGCCCGAAGAAGATAAATTTTGGATACAGTCGACAAAGGAAAATGAATCCTTTATGCAAAATCCACTCAGGCACTGCAACACAGGTTCTAAAAACGTTGATAGCCATTGTGTTGGACTGAACGAACCATTGATAAAATTGGTCTTAATGGCACACCATCTTTGTGGATTTTTGGGAGCCCATACAGCCGTGGACGAATCGACCAGGATGGACGAATTTCATTGGCAGTTTCTTGTGGAAGCACGCCAGTCTTTACCAATTTCAGAAGAAATTTCTGAAATTTTACTTCAGCTGAAGTAGTTCTATCACATGTATCTGCTGATCCTAGCTTGGCAAATTTAGAAGTAATCTTCTAAAATCGAAGACATCTTAGCTACGTAATCGGCTCGGTCTAAAATAACAACTCCAGCACCTTTATCTGGTCTGGAAATTATTAGATCATAATTGTTCCTCAAGAAATTGATCACTCACTGATATTCAGCTTTCCATTTCGATTCAGAAGTAGCAACAGAGGAACTGGAAAACATATGTGCAGAATTATTTAACTGGGCTTTCAAATCACAAACAGCATCCTCAGAGGTAGGAGACAGTCTTGCCAACTAGTCACATCGGGTCCCGCAAGCCTTCCTTGTGCAAACAACGTGAGTGTTTGTTGGGGCTCGCTGTCATTTGCCTCTAGCTCCTTTTGCTCAAATTATTTTTTTAATTTAATTTTTTTTTCCTCCTCCTCCACATTTCCTTTTCATTGTACATTTTCTGTGTTTTTTAATTTAAATTAAATCTCCCGCTGGAAGCCTGAAGAGCGGGAGTGAAACCGGTTGCTTCGCCTGTTTGTAATATGTCTAGTAATATCAAGCTTCATACTTTTATTGCTGTGATAAAATTTTGTACCTTCAAAAATATCTTATATATATATATATATATATATATATATATATATATATATATGTAATAGTCACATATATATTTATTAATCACAGTTATAGTAATATATTCCACTGTTGTGACAAATCGAGGCATGAGCCGACACCAATAAACAAACATGCCCCATGCTAGACTAGAATATCTTGTTATTAAATAGGGGTGACCAGGCTGCTATTATTTAACTTTATATTGCATAGTTTTTTACTTTTAATGATTCCAAATATAGAGTTCTTTCTTACGTGTAATGATTAAAGATTTAAATTTATATTACACAGAGAGAAAATATTAGCAACGTAATTGCAAAATGACTGATATTGCTGCCAATATTTTGCAACAGTGCCAGCAAACAGTAGAAGATGCAATTTGATGACACAAATAATTTTTACTTACCTCCCCTGTAGCAGCCACGTGACCCGTGATTCCGATGTTAATCGGAAATCTGGCTTCTGTGAAGGAGCTTCCATTAGGATAAAATAAAGATAAAAATAAAACAGATAAATAATTTCTGTCTATATCTCCGAGATGAGGTATTATGATTATTTACATTATTCGGACTGGTATCCTCGTCTTTATTGCCATATTCACAATGTTTTGGGTATTGCACACTCCAGCCTTCTTTAGGTGATTAGAATTTTGACGTGGACCTTTTATTTTGTCCACCAGGGTAAATTGTTCTAGTTCCGCATGCCATGCCTCTTCCGGATGTCTCAGTTATCTCCCTCTAACCCAACTCTCCAAATTTTTGTTCACTACTGCAGCAAGCAGATATTGAACTCAGAACTCTTTGGGTGAAGTCACTGGATCCAACCAAAACAAGTTCAATACCTGGCTGCGGCAGTGATGAACAAAAACTCGGAGAGTTGAGTTAAAGGCAGATAACTGAAATATCCGGAAGAGGCATGGCACGTGGAACTAGAACAATCTACCCAGGAGGATGAAATAAAGGGTTCAGGTCGAAATTCCAATCCCCGGAAGAAGGCCAGAGTGTACAATAGCCGAAACATCATGAACATGACAAAGATGAGAACAACAGTCTAATAAATAATTTGTTTGCATTTCTGGGATTAGTTTTCATCTTCACCAGGGGTCATCAAACTTTTTCAGCCAAAGATGCCTCTTTTGTTTCTTTTCTAACTCCATCAATTTCCATTTAAAATAACTCGCACTGATGTTGGCAATTAAAATGTTAACCCCAATGTTGTTTTTTTTAAGCATTTCACCCCAAGCAAGGCGGGATGCCACTAGTATGCAAGGGGTTACAAAGTGGGAGTGAAAGTAAAGAGGTGTGATGGAGGAAAGGATGAAGAGAAGGACAGGGAATAGGTCAGGGCATCTGGAGATGTCGACTGACATTACATTTGAATAGTTGGAGATTATAGCTATCAGGGAAACAGGAAAAGGGGAGGGAGTTCCACAAGCGAGAAGTGCGAGACATGAAGCTATTGGAGTAGAAGAGATGGCCACATTTAACAGTTTCGACAGTGAAAGGGTGGGACCGTGAAGCCAGCCTAGTAGCACGCTTAAATTCATCGGAGCAGTTACCATGAAAGTATTTGTAGAAAAGACAGGGGTAGGCGATGGCATGTCTGTGAGAGAGCGACTGTAGACGAGATGTCAGATTAGGACCAACCATATGTATGAAAAGTTTCAGAATTTTCCCCCCAAAATATATTTAAGAAAATATATTAAATAACCCCAATAAATTAAGCAAATAATATATTAAGTACACCAAGTCAAAATACATCCGATGATTACTGAACAGGAATTCATAACCGCTACTAATAGCCGACTGCACTAACTAATATTGCATCCTACTTGATACAATCATACCAATCAGGCCAAATGACCGTCATCATTAACTATTTGAAAAAAGGGGGATTGTTATCCAAAAATCAATTTGGAACAATTAAAAAGGAGCAAGCAATGCTCAGTGTAGCACTAAGTAATCCAAATAAGATCAAAGCTGCTTAGATCGATGCAGCTAAGCCTTTTGATTCTGTTGATCGTCAAATTCAGTGCCTTTCTTTCAACTGCACTGAAGAAGAGATTTTCCAAGTGTAGCTTAGATGTGGCACAAGGCCAAAAGTATGTGGCACCCAGTGAGGATCGAACTCACTACTCAGTTGTAATTGTTCTAGCAAGACAAGCTTGCCAACCATTACACCACCTCGAGGTGCCAAACTGCACTGAAGAATACAAAATACATGTACACTAACTAACATCTAGCTCAGTGTCATTCGCACACTGACCCCTTCACTATCATAACCGCCCCTTTTCTTGTCACAGATTCCCAAGCTCGCCTTTGTTGTTGATATATGAAGAATTGTAATTCTGCTCTGACTTGCTCATTTTGACCTTTGAGGTCAGACACAGGAAAACAATAGAAGTAAATTTTGATTGGCTAAACTAGAGTGGGAATGACAGAGAAAGGTTTTTTGGGGAGTCGAGTCTTAACCGTCGAAATGTTCTTTTGTGACCCCACTGTCTAGTTAGAAAATGTACATATCAATGTGGTGAATAAAACTAGTTAAGTTTAAAATCTGTTTGTTAAACTCTGAACTAATCGCCCTTGCATGGAGTATTGCTGCCATATATGGTCTGGAGCCCCTGCTGTTTGCCTCAGGGTTCTTGATAAGATCCAGAGACGGATATGCAATGTAATTGGCCCTGATCTGTCATCTCGTCTGCAGTCGCTCTCTCACAGACGCGATGTTGCCTCGCTCTGTCTTTTTTACAAATACTTTCACGGTAATTGCTCTGATGAGCTGCTTTCGCTGGTTCCTAGGCCTCATGAATTTAAACGTCCTACGAGGCTGGCATCCCGTTCCCACCCCTTCACCGTTGAAACTGTTAGATGTAGACGTCTCTTCTACTCCAATAGCTTCATGTCTCGCACATCTCGCCTGTGGAACTCCCTTCCTTATTCCTGTTTCCCTGACAAATACAATCTCCAACTATTTAAGTGTAACGTCAATCGACATCTCCAGCTGCCTTGATCTATCCACTTCCCTTCTCCACATCCTTTCACCTTTCATTCCCATCTGCTCTCGCTCCAAATCTTCTGTAACCCCCTTGCCTTGATCGATCCACTATCTTTCTCCACATCCTCTCCTTTACCACTCCTATCTGCTCTTCCTCCAAACCTTCTGTAACCCCTTGCGTGCTAGTGGCCTCCAGCCTTGCTTGGGGTGATAAGCTTAAAAAAAAAACAAAAAAAACTAGCAATTACCGGCTGAGAGAGGGAGAGAGAGAGAAGGCAACATCATTATGAGTGAATCAACGTTGTCACCCAAGAGAACTCCAAAAGAGGAGGTGAGACAACAGTTGCTATAAAAATGTTTCAGCTGTCTTTGGCCTTCATCAGGTGTACATCAATCTGGGTAACTACAGGGAATTCCAAACCGAACCCTTTATTTAATCGACAGTCATAGACTGTTCTTGTCCCACTGCACATGTCCCAGTTCTTATTTTTATAACTATTCAGTTATTTCTTGCCCTGTTTCCAAGTACACATTGGCCAGCCCAGGGACTGAACTCACAATTACTATGTCACCAATTTTCACAAATCAACTCTTGAGTATATTCAGCTATTGTCCTCTCGGACAATTCCCTGTGGAACCTAAAACCTAACCTGCCTGCTGATGAGTCCTGATGCACTATCCTCACTGGAGCTTTCCTCTGTTGTTGAAGACTTGCTGTTATTCATCTTTCTTTCTCAGCGGCTCCCATATCATGTTTATTTCTATGCTAGGCCTAATGTGGTTCTTGTAGCCTAGCATTTATGCTGATTCTTTCAGACGTTTAGCTCTTCAGTGTTCCTCTTTGTCCAGTCCAGATATCCCTAGACATGAACAGTGGAATGAGGACAGTCTACCCTTGTAGATTAAATAGAGGGTTTGGTTCAGAATTTCCTGTAGGTTACCTGAATCAATATACACCTGATGAAGGCCAGAGAGCACAACAGTCGAAATGTGATAACAACAAAGATGGGGTCAGTAGTCCACATGTAAATAGTGTAAATAAGGAAAGAAAGAGAAAAGAGAAAGAAAAGGAGAAGAGAAAAGTAAAAGGAGAAAAAGAGAAAAGGAAAGGAGAGAAAGGGGAAAAGAAGGAGAAAGGAAAAGAAGGAGGGGAGAAAGGAAAAGGAGAAAGAAAAGAAAACCACAGATGTAGCAAGAAACCAAGGTTGATGCTAAGGTTAAGTGTTTCTGTGTAAATTTCTTCATGATGAATGAGGGTCAAAGGTGCACCATATGCACTGCAGCCATAACATCAGTGATATGTCATGGGCAAGATAGCCTGCAAGAGCACAACCTTCGCCAGGCTGGATTTTTTTTATCATTTCATAAAAACAAGGCAGGAATATCACTAGTATGTGACTTTTACATGAAAATGCATTCTCGGTCCGTCTTTTACATGGAAATGCATTCTCGGTCCGTCTTTTACATGGAAATGTATTCTCGGTCCGTCTTTTACATGAAAATGCATTCTCGGTCCGTCTTTTACATGAAAATGTATTCTCGGATTTTTCGTTTTTTTTCATAAAAATGTATTTTTATACATTCATAGTGTTTTGTTTTTGTTTGGGGTTCTCTATTTGCCCATAGCTGGGACCCTAACCTGGATCAAGATGAACTGGGGAACAACATCAAGTAAGAGGTGTTTCCACAGTCCTCATAACCTCCAACCTCCCAATCAGATGCCTTGTTACCAGATGTAGCTTCTAATCATATCTAGGACTTAATTTGAGGTGTGATTCACCAATGTTGCGGAGCTTAAAACGTGTCTTGACAAATTTTTAGAGTCAAAAGCTGATGATTTCTTTCATCAATCATTGAACAGTTAGTGGATTCTTTGACAGCAGGTCGTAAACAATCAAGTGAAATACACTATCAAATGATTCATCAGAACTATTAATAAATCTTAAGCATTAAAATAAATGAGAAAAAAAACAGAAAACAAATTTACATAACCTAATAGAAAGGTGATAATTTCACATTTTTTTGATGGAAGTCATGGTTGAATATCAAAGGCATACTTGACTGTTCACTGTTTGTGTTTGACCTATGTACTTATAACTGAAACTTATAAAAATGATACAGTAGGTGCAAGCATGTTTTGGAAATGATTTGTACAAAAAAAAATCCTGTTTCTTAATACTTTTCTTGACTTTTGTAAAGCATCTTTTGCTATTACAATGTTCCTTCAGATTTCTGCATCACATTTCCAGTGTCTGTCTATATTTCTGAGATGATGTGTTACGTACACTATTTATATTATTCAGACTATCGTCCTCATCTTTGTTGCCATATTTATCACAATGTTTCGGCCGTTGTATGCTCCGGCCTTCTTCAGGTGGTTGGAATGTCAAACTGAACCCTTTATTTCGCTCACTGGGGAAGACTGTTCTAGTTCCACGTGCCATGTCTAATGGATGTCAGTTATCAGATATCTCCTGTTAATTCACCTCTCCAAGTTCTCCACCACCTTAACCAGGTATTGAACTCACAACTCTTTGGGTCCTGTCACTGGGTCTAACCAACACCTTTATCCACTGTGCCATGTGTCCTTAACCCTAGAACACGAATCATCAATTAAAGTTACACCACTACTATCCATGGGTATATCATACCCGATTTTGAAAATATCAAAAAAAAATTAAATATAAATCTTTATTTGAAATATTTTACATGCAGGCACTTCAAACTTTGTACTTTGAGTTGACATTAATAGGAACGGAAAAAACATTATTTAGGTAAGAAAATCAGGTACTGAGAATTGTAATTAAAAATAGGAAAATTTGCGCTCGGTACTAATATACCCATGGTTAGTGTTCTAGGGTTAAGAACAATCTACTTATTGGAGCAGTTAACATGAAAGTATTTGTAGAAAAGACAGGCAGAAGCAACAGCAAGTGACTGTAGGCGAGTCACAAACCTGCTTGAAGTTGGGTGAGTGGTGAGTACTTTATTTTGATATCTCCAATTCTTAGCTTGCAATTTAGACTGTTCTTCTGGTTTAGTCCTTTCTTCCTGCTTTCCTTTACAACCTTGTTGAGGGGATTTTGCAGTTTACTTTCTGTGTGTATTATCAATACTGTGTCATCTGTGAGCCTTATCTAAAGATTTTTGCCACCAATAATAAATCCTGATATGATTTCTTGTTCCCTTAAGATCATCTCACTTTAAAGGTTAAACAAGTCTGGCGAGAAGACCCATCATTGTCTTATACTCTTTTCTAGTTTTGTTTGCATGACCTTCCTTTCATATAATTAAAACAAAACATTATTTTAAAAAGTAGAATTTAAATGTGAAAATACATGTAACATTTATAAAATTTAAAAATTAGCTTCAACAGGTGAAAATGGCATAATTTTCATCTTGAACAGAATTTGTTGTAAGGTTCATTTCAGAATCTTTGGCTAGGTGGGTTTTGCCTCCTGAGGAGGTATTTCTCTTGTGGAGCTCATTGGTAAGGGAGATCCTTTAGTAAAAGGCATAGTGTAGATTTGAGGGCAGGTGATCGTCAACTTTGATCTCAATAGGAACGTAACAAATGTCTGTCTTATCTTCTGTGTTAGCGAGCCTTTCACACTTCCTAATTGTAACTACCAAAAACATTAATGGCATATTTTGGTTCAAATATTCCAGGTAGCAGTGAAAATTTAAGTTTATTTACCAAAGCATAGACAGTAAATTAGTTTAAAAATTTAAAAAAATTAAATTGAGATTTTAACAAAATTTTTTTTATATTTCTTTTTTACTGTAGGAAAGCAATAAAGCTGACAATTCCTCTCTCAAATTCTGAAGGAATTTGAAGTGGACCCTGGATAAAAGCAAAGGCAAAGTAAAAGATGCCCCCCCCCCCAATCAGAAAAGCAAAGAAACAAGGAGATTTGGTTTGGTTTGTTTTACGGCATATCAACCTCAATGGGTCATTTAATGCCGACAACTATTTTTTTCCTGGTAATATTTTTTTCCTCAAAAATGTATAGCTGGTAATATTATTTAAAAAAATATATTACTAGTAATAATTTTTTTTACTTCAAAAATTTATTTCTGGTAATAATCTTTCACAAAGCTTTTCTGGTATTAAAACCTATTTTTACACTTTCATAATGCTTTTTATCTTAGTTTTGGGGTTAGCTATTTGCCCATAGCTGTGACCCTAACAGGTGCTACCACCCCGGGTCAGGGTGGACCTGGGAACACCAGCAATTAAGTGGTGGTTCCACACGCCTCAAAGCCTTCTGATCAGAGGTCTTGCTGTTGGATGTAGTTTATCTTTTTACCCTGGATGCGGATGTAGTTTATCGTCATACCCAGGACGTGGGTGTAGTTTATCGTCATACCCACGATGGGAAACAAGGAGAAAGAAAGATTTAAAATTGTGCCTACCCTTCTTTGTTGTCAATATTTTCGTTGTCAATATCGTCTGCATGAAGTTCAAACACTTCAGAAAATATTCCCTGAAATTAGAAAACAAACTGAAAACTCAGTGACGTGCAGTTACATTTGAAAATACTAAAGATATTTTCTCGTAAATCTTAAATTCCAAATACAAAACAACAGTTCAGACTAATTCCACGGATTGCTACAATTACAACAATTCTTTGAATTTACAAGCAAGCAATAAAATAAAAACATTTCGATTTAGCATTTTGACATCTTCAGTGCTTCCTTTATTATTATAACCAATACCTGTGTTTATATCTCCGCACACAATTACATCAATAAAAGCATTACTTTAGAGCAATGAAGTCTGACTAGAGGATAGAAAGTGTTACTCATTTAATTACATAATGTTCTGATATAGAGAGATATATACGTAGCTGTATGGATGCGAGTTTGTAACCCGGGGTTTCATGCCCCCCCCCCCCACTATCGCCAAACATAATCAAACACAAACAGGCATAAATAGATTCAAATTTTAAAAAATAAATCAGTTTGTCTGATGATCGCAAAAGCATGAAACCTAGGGTTACAAACTCATATCAGAAACTCTATCACTGATATTGAGAGCTTTCTAATAAGTACCGCACATATATATATGTAAGCAAATGTGTGGATGTAGATCCGACGGTATGATGAAAATGTGGAAAAGACAAAGCAAAATCCGAATATGTGAGTTTACCGTTTTTATTTTTGTTATTCTGTCGACGTCAGACGTTTCGGTCAAATAGACCTTCTTCGGGACATGGTTAATGGAGACATATTTATATTAGATTTAAGTTTGATGAAGAGACGACATATACAGGACTGGTCAGAAACAGAAACTTAAATCTAATATAAATATGTCTCCATTAACCATGTCCTGAAGAAGGTCTATTTGACCAAAACGTCTGACGTCGACAGAATAACAAAAACAAAAACAAAATAAAAACAGTAAACTCACATATTCGGATTTTGCTTTGTCTTTTCCACATATATATATATATAACATGAAAAAAATCACTACACAATTGCAGTCTTGTTTCAACGCATACCAATGTGTCTCCTCAGGCAATTGTAAATTACTGGCAAGTGAACAATTCATTTGGTTTCAAAAGCAAAATACATCCTCTTTTTTCAAAGAAAAAAAAATGATAAGGCTTGAGGGCTTTACCCTGATAAACCAATCAAATATGACCTACGTTCAATTCAAACTAAGTAAAAAAGAAAAAAATTAAAAAGTTTTTTAGAAATGGGTCATGGCTCAAAGTTATCTGCTACTGAAATTAAAGACAAATACAGATTGTTACATAAAGTGTATACATGCCAGACGGTCAACTTTTCCAAGAAATAAAACCGAGAAGTAGTTTAACATCATGCAAACTTTTTATATGCTTTGTGGATTTCCTACTGTTATGGGTCCTTACCTATAACTACAGAATGACCTCTCCCTAACACTATGTATACTACGCCTCTCAAGAGAGAGAGAGAGACGAATCGAGTCGAGCCGATAGAAGTTCACTCCAAACCAGACTGACAGTCATACTAACACCTTCCACATATTGTATTATTATTCCGTGTAATATATCTTCATTATTTCTACTCTTGTGCTCATGTTGTTCTTCCTTGGTCTTAACCTGAACCATAACACCTACATAATTTTTTTTTTCTGTTGATAAATAAGAGGCCTCTTTAAGAAACTAGTAAATAATTCAAATGTATAGAATTATTTGGAGAATAATGATTTTAAGTCATCTTACACACGTGTGTGATTGTGATGCCATTCACGGTGCAATTGTGACAATGTTCACCTATCATCTGTCGTTCACTGCACCTGTGATGACATCGAAAGGTGAGTGTATTTGCATATACACCCAATTCACTATATGCACAGATTCGTCTGGTTAGCTGTGATAGCTTTCAACAATTAATAACAATGGCGACAACTGTTTTTAAAGACACTGGTTAGGAGTTCACAACAACATGATTTCTCACTTAGCTAGCTATCTTTTTCTACAGCTGAACTGCTATCTCCCTATCTTAGCTGGTCTCTTACTCACTGGCCTTGGCGACTCCTAGATTCCTCACCATGAGTCCTTCTGGCTGCTGGGTAGCTACTAAATCCTCTAAATCTACTTCTCTCACAGCTGAACTACTTTTCTCCTCAATTTCTTGCCTCTCTCTGCTTATATGGATAATCGCTGGGGGTACCACGCCCTTATCCACCCTCTTGTATTCCGGAAGTACTGAAACCACCCCAAAGCCACATGGATAGTCAAATCTTCAAAAGACTAATTTTATGTCTATCTAAAATCCTTGGGTCCCATCCCCCAATCCTGAAGTGTTGAGACCACCCTGAAACCACATGGGTGGTCAAATCTTCAAAAGAGTACTTTTATGTCTAACTAAAATCCTTGGGTCCCATCCCCCAATCCTGAAGTGTTGAGACCACCCTGAAACCACATGGGTGGTCAAATCTTCAAAAGACTAATTTTATGTCTAACTAAAATCCTTGGGTCCCATCCCCAAATCCTGAAGTGTTGAGACCACCCTGAAACCACATGGTTGGTCAAATCTTCAAAAGACTAATTTTATGACTATCTAAAATCATTGATAAAATTTTATGCCGACTAATTCAAAGGTGAACTGGAGACATGAATCCTGAAAACCTGGCAATTCAGGCCTCAAGGATGGACTGAAGACAAAATTCCTATGAAACTCAGATAGCTGAGTGAACTTAAAAGGAAGGAATATATCTAATTATCTTCTGAAGATGTGTAAGAAATCTTATTGTTACAGTATTCTCAGCATGTTTCTGTAGAACTTCATTTTTGTTTCTTCGATTCTTCTCTTCATCTGTGAGGAAGCTATCTAAGATTTATTGCTCAGCACTCTTTTCTTTGTTTCTAACAAAAGGTTCCTGTTTCTTAATACTTTGCTTAGTGTTTGGAAGGCATCTTTTTCTATGCCAATGCACCTTTGGATTTCAGTGTCCCACTTTCCAACCTCTTCCTCGATATTTAAACTTCTGTACTTGCTTTATAGCTTGCATCTTGCTGACGACCACATCTTCTTAAAATTGATGGCTTGTCCTTTCTTCCTACTTTCTTTTACTCATCATCATCCTTTGACCTCCCTGTGGTTGGTCGGGACTCCATTAACAGTCCCTTTCCACAATGTTCGGTCCCACATTACCCAGATCCCCAATGTCCAAACCTGAGTCACAAGCTTTGGTGTCTGGGAAAGTCATCAATTTTAAAGACATGTGAGAAATCATGTTGCTCCATATATATATATATATATATATATATATATATATATATATATATATATATATATATATATATATATATATATATATATATAGCATAATAAATATATACAAAAACACAGAAATAAATACTTTCATAAAAAAAACACCCAATTTTGTTTCATTCATTTTATCCAGATATTATATATATATATATATATATATATATATATATATATATATAATTTTACATTTGTTTAAACTCAACTTTGGAAGAGATCATCCAAAACAAAATTATAGATGAAATATTTATCTCCAAATAACATACACAATTCCGGAAAATCCTCGTCGAAAACACAACTATACTTAAACATGAAAACAATAAACAAAAACTAAAAATTCTTGAAGCTATATACAAAACAGTTGAAACCTAACCTGAACAAAATAAACTATGAAATCTCCACAAATATCCTTAAATGCCTATAATTAGTAACAGAAGTCATTGGTTCATACCAATGGCTTTCCATACTCAATACTCATCAGATTCACTCTCTCGTAGTCATGTGTGACGTCATGAGCTGTGGTGCGATTTTCGCTTTCAGCGTCTTATGTGCACGTGTTTATCGTTGCTTGGAAATCATCCATGTAAACAAAAACAGACTATCATCAATTTCTTGTCCGTGTATTGCTTAATATATTGTGTAATTGTCATCTTTGATAATGGCTTATGTAAGCCGAAAGCTTAGATTGGATTAAAAATATGTATCAATATTGTGATTTTCTTTCATTGTTTAATGATAATGTTATTAAGCTTATCAGACGATATGAAAAGAACTTACAAAAAATATATAGACAACACTTGTCTATATTATTTAATGAAACATGTATGAATATATATATATATATATATATATTTGTTGTAACTGAGTTATCAAAAACAACAGCAGAAAACCAGAATTGGTTTCACAACAAGTTGCCTTTTCGTAGAGGGAAACATAATGTAGAATAGAAACTAGGGAAGAGAAGGTTTAGCCGTGAATGACAAACTGTTTTCCGCAAAAGCTCTGGCTCCTCCTGATACTCCTCTTGGTGTAGGAGTATTTTTATGTCTTTTGTCTGACAGCCGAGTCCAAACTTGTAGGGAAATATTCTCCCTCACAACATATATATGAAAATGTTTGTATTTTCTTTGGTGGGGAAGGGGGCAGTTTTTCATTTAAGCAAACTTTATTCAAGACCACAAGACACATTTTTAAAGCTTTCTCTTGTTTTCTGGCATTAGCTACTACTCTTCCCCTCGATGTAGGAGTATTTTTATGTCTTTCGTCCGATGACTGAGTCCAAGATACAATAATGATTTTTACTAGAGTGCTTTAGCATTGTTTTGAAATATACTCATAGGTACTTTGAGCATTACCTGCTTAAATTCACTAAAAGTTTTGCTGAATATGCCCTGTTGAAACTGGCTGTGTATCTGATACGCCCATGGCCCTTTTCTGCCATGAAATGTGTTAAATATTAGTCAAAAATTACAGTTAAGGTAGTTTTTATTTTCTTTCTTTAATGGACCTCTAAAGCAGTGGAGTTAGGCAAAAAGTTAATTTGCGTTTACGTAATAAAGTTTGTGTTTTTTTTGTTTTTTTTACTAACTAAACTTTATGTAAAAGGTGACATTTGATAAGAACAAAAATAAAATGGGGAAATAAAACTGTCCATTCCACAAGTAACATTAGTTGACGACCATGGTGTTTTATACAGGCCAAGACACTTAACACATACATACACACACACATTATTTACATTGTTTGGACTGTTGCCTTCATCTTTATTATCATATTCCCAATGTTTCAGCTGTTGTACGCTCCTGCCCTTTTCAGGTGTTTGGAATTTTGAACTGAACCCTTCATTTCGTCTACTGCGGTAGACTGTTCTAGTTCCACGCGCCATGTCTCTTCCGGACGCCTCAGTTATCTCCCTTTACCTCTCCAAGTTCTTGTTCAACACTGCCATAGCCAAAGTACTGAACACAGAACTCTTTAGGCGAAGTCACTGGATCCAACCAATGCTTTTGTTCACTCAAGGACACATGGTTCAGTGGGTAAAAGTGTTGGTTGGATTCATAGAGAGAGAGAGAAAATAGAAAGAGAGAGAGAGGGAACAGAGAGTGAGAGAAGAGCAGAACCGAACAGGGGGGAGGGAGAGAGAGAGAGAGAGAGAGAGAGAGAGAGAGAGAGAGAGAGAGAGAGAGAGAGAGAGAGAGAGAGAGAGAGAGAGAGAGAGAGAGAAGAATAGAAAAAAAAAGAGTGAGAGAAGAACAGAAAAAAAGAGAGGGAGAGAAGAACAAACAAAAAAGAGGGAGAGAAGAACAGACAAAAAAGAGGGAGAGAAGAACAGAAAAAAAAGAGAAAAGAACAGAAAAAAAAGAGAAAAGAACAGAAAAGAGAGAGAGAGAGAGAACAGACAAAAAGAGTGAGAGAAGAACAGAAAAAAAGAGTGAGAAGAGAGAGAGAGAGAGAGAGAGAGAGAGAAGAACAGAAAAAAAGAGTGAAAAAAAAGAGAGAGAGAAAAGAACTGGAAAAAAGAGCGAGAGAAGAATAGATAGAAAAGAGAGAGAAAGAAGAACCAAAAAAAAGGGTGAGAAAACAGTTAAAAAAAAAAGAATGAGAAAAGAACAGGAAAAAAAGAGTAAGAAAGGAACAAAAGAGAGAGAGGAACAAACAAAAAAATAAAAAAGAGAGAAGAACCGAAAAAAAAAAAAAACTAGTGAGAAGAAGAGAAAAAAAAGAAAGATAGCTGATAAGAATTTCTCTAAGTGCGGGAGAAAAACTGTCAGAATCCATTAACTATTGTGATGTATCGATTTGACAGTGTATCAGAATTATAAACGACCCCACACCTTCTGGACACTTTTCAGATCAATAGCTTTCTGGTAAGTGGCGAGGCCTGAGGCAGGTCTAAAAATGCTCTTCAACAAAAACTACCCCCCCTACAAATCTTTTCTATTTGTATTTTTTTTTTTTAAAGAGTGGACCAGTGTATTTAAGTAGTGCCAATTTTTCTAACGATTCTATTAGATTTCTAATTGGGAATAACGAACAGAACCGATCGGTTGTTTCAGAAATTCACCTTTTGACAGTCTAATGAAAAGACAACTCTTGAAAAAGGATTCATGAATTATCTCCCTTACATTGACGGAACACAACGAGTCTTTTCCTTCTACGAGTTTACATTAAAAATTATCTTCCTAAAACTGTGTGGGCCCAATTCCCCCAGCCATTGTATGATGTCTTGGTTACTAATGAAGCCAAATAAGGCCAACGTCTAACTAATTTTAATGTGCTCTCTATTTCATTAAAAAAAAAAAATGTAATGATGTGTTTCCTTATTCAGTTCGACCAAAACTTCAGTATTGTTTTAAGATACAACCACAGAAAATCAATTTTTAAAAATGGAAAAATCTTTCTTGAAGGTTTCATTTTAGTGTTAATTCCAAGATAATGCTTAATTTAATATTTCCAATAAGCAAATTACATTTTGCTGTATTTCAAAAACTAATTTAAATTGACTGGAAGAATTTTTTTTTTTAAATCATCTTTCATTGCAACAAAAATCAGCAAATTTTATACACATACAAAATATTTTAAATTCTTTTAAAAAAATATTAGAGTTTGATGATCTGTACTAAGCTTTCCATTTATGATAAGTAAATATAGTTTTCACTTAATAATATCATCGAAAGGGGTGAAATGAATACAGAATTTGAAAAGATGCAAAAACTTAAATTATTCTAAATAAAATTTAAAAAAAAAATGAAAATACTTATTTATACTTCATTATTCATCAAAAAATTTTTTTTCTTAAGACAATAGTGTCCTTAATATATCTTATTCATAAAAAACAAAAGCTTTTCTTTTTTATTTTATTTTTATTACATTTTTTTATTTTTACGATTCAGAGCAGATTTTCAGGAAATGGTGTTTCCGTTTGACAAATATTGATGATTTAAATTCTCTAAAGAGGGGGGAATTTTTATTTCTTGAAATTTCATAAATTCAGTAAATGGGGTAACAAATGCAAAAAAAAAAATTATCAAGATTTTTTAAAAAGAAAAAATTTTTGTAAAAGAAATTTTGTCAAAGTCCTGAAAATTTCATTAAAATCCGATAATTATTTCATTTTTGCAAGAATTTCCAAAACAATGTTTCCCATACTAAACTTTGGCCCAGCCACTGATGCAAGAAAAACAAGACTTTTAACCAAAATTTAGATTGTGCTAGAAAGGATTAAAAAAATTAATAAAATAATATAATAATACTTTTTTTGGAGGTACTTAGTTCTAAGAGATACAGTTCAGGTAATTGTAAACTTTGCTAGAAACAAGAAAAAAAAGTACTAAACTGTTACTTGATATCTGAATTTGGTTCTACAGAAGGATGCTGAGGATACCATGGACCGAGCATGTGAGCAATGAAAAAGTTTTAGAGAAAATGAAAACAAAAAGGAAACTTATACTTAACATCAGTTGAAATTTCTAGGGCTCATAATTGTTGGAGTTTTTGGGAACCCTGGTGTATTAGTGAGCCAGCCAAAATGAGCTGACTCATTTTATAGTTCACCAATAGAAGGTTTAACCAATCAGAAGGCTCAAAATATTCAATGCAATGTGTATAAAGGCGGCCATGTTTTTTCTGGAATATTCACTGCCAGCCTTTGATATCAAAGACTGAAGAATTACGGTAGTATTGGCGATATAATCAGATTGACTCGTGAGTGTTAATCTTTAACGTTGTTTCATTGAACAGATTACATACTGTGCTGGATTCTATATTCATAGACTATGGTGAACATGGTCAACAATAATGAGGAAAGACAGCTTGGAAAATATGATACTCACAGGACAGAGGAAAACAACACATAAGTTATTTAGTGAGCTTGAGTGAATGGCTGGTATAACAGGGTTTAGGAGAAATAGAAGAAAGACAAAATTTATTAAGAGCTACAAAGGACAGGAAGTTGTGGAGAACAATAATTGCCTATGTCCTGAGGGGGATGTGACATATAAAGAATAATAATATCACGTGTTTACTTTAACGTTAAAAGAAAGAGATAAGAAATAAAAAAATAAAAACTAATTTGAACAATTTTTGAGGGAAGTCATTATTGAAACAGATCTTCAAAGAAACACAAATTTGACAAAATGGTGCAACCACCATTTAACTCAAGTTTTGTCTATAGTTGAACACAGTGTTCAACTATAACTTAAACTTGAACAGTGTTCAACTTAACCTCAAGTTAAATGGGGGTGAGGAAAATCAAAGGAGGAATATGGCTTCTCCGGAGTTTAATACTAATTTACATGTTGACTAAATAATAAACAAATGTCACATCATCCTGGATATGACAATAAACTGCATCCATCATCCTGAGTAAGATGATAAACTACGTCCAGCAGCAAGGCCTCTGATCAGGAGGTTTTGAGGAGGGTAGAGCCACCTCTTAATTGCTGGTGTTCCCAGGTCCACCCTGAGTACTTGTTAGAGTCCCAACTATGGGCAAATAGTTGACCCCCAAGCTGGCGTCAAAAGACTATGAAAGTGCAAAAATAGGTTTAATACAAGCAATAAATATTTTGAGGAAAAATTGTTACCAGCAATACATTTGTGAAGGAAAAAGTATTACCAGCAATACAATTTTTGAAGGAAAAAGTATTACCAGCAATACATTTTTGAAGGAAAAAGTATTACCAGCAATACATTTTTGAAGGAAAAAGTATTACCAGCAATACATTTTTGAAGGAAAAAGTATTACCAGCAATACATTTTTGAAAAAAAAATATTACCAACAATAAAAATATTGTCAGCATTAAATAACCCATTGAGGTTGATATGCTGTAAACCAAGCCAAAACAAACGTCACACACACTCACAATATGTGCAGAGGTGTAATGAAAGCCAGCTTGGAATGAAAAATCGCAGAGGCAAGTTTGAATGCCAGTTGAGTTTGTTACTGTTGTATCGTTGAGGTGAATGATACACAGAGAAGAATGAGTGCTTAATATATTTATTCAGCACCAGTATCCGGTGCTAACGGATATATACAAAAAACACAGGGCAATAAGTTACAAAAACAATTAACAAGACAACTTACAAGGAATAGAAGAGGGTCAAATGCTGTATACCCAAACGAAGTAAGATCGGTCCGAATATTAATCAGCTTAGTATCAACTTATTAATCAACTGTTGAAGTTCTTAATCATAGACTAAAGCTATAAGTCAGGCCATCTGGTAGAGTGCTGAAGGGGTGCTAGCTGCTCTGCAACAGTTACATTTACTTGGGAGTAAATGCTATTGGCACATGTATGATTCCATCCTTTTTGCCTCAAGTATGGGACTTGTATCAAGAAGAAAAAAAAAATATTTATAATCCAAAATGTGTTCTGGGTTGAAAACCCATAAATAATTTTTGTTTAATTCAACTGACAGGAACTGTTGCACATTCAGATCAAAATTGTGGATAAGCCAGCCAACCTTCATGTTTCTGCTTTGCTCAATTAATTTTGACCATCTTTGGTCAGAATCAAGATCTGGGTGTTTTCAGGATGGTAGACAAGATTTTTAAAGTGCCAGGATGTAGCCAACAAAATCTTGTCTACCTGCAATCCTTGTTTATGATGAGATGGCCAAATGCCAATGGTAATATTAGCCATTTTCTTATAAGGAAACATTCGGCATTCACTGACTGACCGACCAGTCATACTCTCGATTGAAATTTATAAAATCTTTCTCTTAAAAACAATTTTTTTCAAAAAAATGTGTTAAATTTCTCAAATACATCTGTAGAGGAGACAAATCGAATAAAATAGACAATCGGAAAATAGTACTTAGATATATTTTAAGAACTTTAACACATTGTCAACATTAAAAACAAAATAAAACACTTTTGAATTTCATGTAACTGCACAACATTTTACTTTAGTTTATCATCACTTGTCACATGACTTGTCAAATCACTTGTCACATGACTTGTCAAATCACTTGTCACATGATGAAATGCATTTACAAGGACAATTTTTCAATTGTCTATTTTATTTGTCATCTCTACAGATTTATTGAGGACCTTAACACACACACACACACACACATATATAAAATAATATATACATACACATGCTTGTACATATATTAGAGTCTACATACATAGAGTCTTTTTATTGTATTCTTTTTTGTATGTATACTCATGTAAATATGTGTATGACAATTACTGGTGTCTGAAGCCATGTTGGATTTATTTTTCTTCTTAATTATATCTCCGATTGCCTTGGAACGTGATGGTAAAGATTTTAGTATTAGGAATAACTAATTTATTTACAAGTTTTGTAGAAAGAGTCTTAGAGGACAGGATTAGGAATTTTGTGTTGTCAAATGTGTCTTCTTTGATTTTTTAGCATTTTGTAAAAGAAAAAGAAAAATAGAGATAAGAAAATTAAAGGAGATAAGAAAGGAAAAAGAAAAAGGGGAAAAAAGGGTAAAAGAAAAAGTAAAAAGAATGAAGAAAAAGTAAAGAAAAGTAAAAAGAAAAAAGTAAAAAAAGGAATAGGAAAGGAAAAAGGAAAAGGAAAGGAAAAAGAAGAAAAAGGAAAGGAAAAAGAAGAAAGGAAGAAAAAGAAAAGAAAAAAGGAAAATAAAAGAAAGAAAAAAGGAAAAAGAAAAAGAAAAAAGGAAAAAGAAAAGAAAGAAAAAAGGAAAAAGAAAAGAAAGAAAAAAGGAAAAAGAAAAGAAAGAAAAAAGGAAAAAGAAAAGAAAGGAAAAAGAAAGGAAAAAGAAGAAAAAGAAAGGAAAAAGAAAGGAAAGAAAGGAAAAAGAAGAAAAAGAAAGGAAAAAGAAAGGAAAGAAAGGAAAAAGAAAGAAAAAGAAAAGAAAGAAAAAGAAAAAAGGAAAAAGAAAAAGAAAGGAAAAAGAAGAAAAAGAAAGAAAAGAAAAAAGGAAAAGAAAAAAAAACCATGCCAGACATTTTGATGGGTAAAACTTTCTCATGTAAAACCTCATTTGAAAATTAGTCAAAAGCTTTTTTGTATCAAAATCAAGTGTACAGACTAAATAAAGGCTTCAGTTTGAAATTCTAACGTATATCACTTGAAGAAGGCTGGAGCATATAACAACCGAAATGTTGTGAATATGGCAGTAAGGAGAGGACAACAGCCAGAATGATGTAAATTATGTAGTTATAAGATCTTATCTCAGAAATATCAACAAATATTGAAATAGCTTAAGCTGTAAGAAGTTTTAATTTGAGTAAATTGCATCATTAAGGATGCTGGTAAAATGGT
The DNA here is from genome assembly GCA_964036315.1 of Acanthosepion esculentum. Lineage (NCBI taxonomy): Eukaryota > Metazoa > Mollusca > Cephalopoda > Sepiida > Sepiidae > Acanthosepion > Acanthosepion esculentum. Next base: position 7,508,249 of record OZ038504.1, read on the forward strand.
TGGTTTCCTGTACCATTTCAGCAAATACTTCAATACTCCTGCTACCCTCTTCCTTTACAAGAGATAGATCAGACCAAAAATGGATTACTCCTGCAATATACGGGTGGGAGCTGCCTAGCCTTCACTTTCCACTCAATAGAATCCAAAGCGTCTCTCCCTCATGGCAGGTGACAGATTATTTTCTATTCTGCAACCCCTTACCCACAGATGAGACATCGCAAGCCTATCAATACTCTATCACTAATTCAACTAGTCCTAACCTTCACAGCTAAGACCTACCATACCATGCACCTATATTCCCCTGGTGAGGTACAAGTTCCACTCAAGCAACTTCTTCCCAAGAACCACTGCCTTGTGGAACCAACTCCCAGGAGGGTACTTCCTCAATCGCTACAATCTTAACCTGTTCAAGTCGAGGATTAACCCATTATCTTCCATGCATATCTGCATAGGCTGTGTTTCTTACTATATAACACTCTACCTCAAGTGACTCTTGGGCCTTGTAAAGGGTGAACACCACTTAAAAAAAAAAAAATGGTTACATTCTCTAAGAATGACTGCTAAAAATCTCCCCCCTAAATTTATAGACAAATCCTACAGATGCCTGCTGAAATTATTTGTTAACCAATAAAAATGGACAATTCTTGGTCTCCTCCCCACATTGTTGTTCTTTCTTGCTTTGAAGTCAGAATGCAATAACCACTTGACTGTATCCCTTTTTGAGTGAAAATAATTCTTACTTTGTAAACTTTTTGCTTTATTACTGTTGCTTTGCTTTTGACTTTCATTATATATATATCAACCTTCGTAAATAATTCTATAGGCCACACTACAAATTGTTTAACACGCAGACTAACTCTACACCTTTCTGACAATAGCTCAATTAGATCTCATTTAAATATTCATGGAGACCTACCGGACACTATTGGGAATATACTTGTCGACAACACTAATATAATAGCATCATCCACTTGCAAAAAAAGGCTAAAAATAATGGAAGCCTTATTAATAAAAACAAACAAACCAACACTTAATAATATTAACTTTGAACATGGACATAATATCTTGACCGTGTTTTGAAACAAAAAAAATGAATCACTTTATAAAACATACATATAACAAACTATTTCTATTTCTAATTCTAACAGTTGAAATATAATCCTTGAAAATGGCTAAATGTATAGCTGAAAGCGCTCGGATAAAAAGAACATTCGGACAGTTTTTATATAATTTATCTTCTGAAAAGAAAAACTTTATTAGATCGCACGAGAAATTATATAAAAAACTAAATAAAAGCACCTTGTCAGTCGTTTTCAATGAAATGTGCATATATATATATATATATATATATATATATATTTAGTTTACGAAAAACTAGGTAATCCGTATGGGTAGACCCAAGGAGGATAAAATCCAGAGAGCTCAATGTAAATCAGAGCTAATAATTTAAATAAAAACAGACCACTTTAAGGTTCCATATAATAAATTATTTCACCACAGCCCTTTTAAAGGACCGCGGATCAACAGATTTAACTTCCAACTTTTGGAAGTAAAATCTGATGATCCGTGGTCCTTTAAAAGGGCTGTGGTGAAATAATTTATTATATGGAACCTTAAAGTGGTCTGTTTTTATTTAAAATATATATATATATATATATATATACACACACACACACACAGACCCCTCAATGTTTGAGAACCTTTTCAATTCAACTTGTTGAAGACGTTAATCTTCTATATAAGAGATGTGAATGTCAGTGTCACGCTATTTCAATTAAAGGGACACAACTCTCTGACTTCCAATAGCTCCTGTTTTCAGAAATTTTGAATTCCCAAGTTTTCCTTACTGTGATTTTATTTGATATTTTGCAACAAATCTTTTGTCACATAACAATTTTTATAAATTGGAAATTTGGGAATAATCAAAATTAATTGTGAAATCCAGCGAAAGTCCCCCATGAAATAAAAATAACTGTTTGTACAGAAAGTAAGGACCTACGTACATAAAACTGTCTTTAAATTAAGTGGCAGCAGAAGAATTATCAATGAACTTTTAAAGGTAAGCTTAAATATTAATGCAATATTTAAATGCAGCGATCAATTTTGAGTTCTTTTAATGTTGCCCATCGCATATGGCAGCAGTATGCCTCACAAAAAGAAATCTCCGCCAACAGAGGACCAGATTGCAATCGAAAGAGCCAAGGCTGCAGCAAAGAAAAGAAAGTCCCATGCAAATGAGAGCCCAGATCAAATGGCAGCCAGGGGAGCTTCCAATGCTGAGAATATGCAAAGACTTAGGGACTCTCAAACTCCTCAAGAAGCCGAAGGCCCAATCAAGCGCCATCCACAGGGGCTAGCTTAAAGGGCGGCTTTTAAGCTTGTTGTGGAATAATTGGTGAAATAAAGTAAACAAATACAAATTTGAAATTCCAAGACATCAGGACTGAAATCTTCATCTTTATTTATTATTTGCAATCATTCATCCAGTACGTCTTCCAAAGAGTCTTCAAGAAGGTTCCAGAAGCAATGGAAAGAGGACAGTTGTTCAAATAAAATACTTTGATGCTACTTTTCTCATTAAATTTGTTCAACAACTGGTGAGAGATAAAAAATTTTTTTTAAAAAGAACTGGTATGGCCTTCCATAATTGAATAAGTAATATTGACATTTCACATGTGATGGTTGAGGGGGAGTAAAGTTTTGCACAGTAATTTCTTTTGATTCTTCCAAACCTTTGGGCTTAAAAAAGGCCAATGGGAATAGGAGTTTCTTCAGGAATGAAGCTTTATATCATCAAAAGTAAGTGTTTCTGGTGAGAGTAAGAGAGTGGGTCGGGACATTCACTGATGTCTCAAGTGCAAAAGAAAAAGGCCACAATATTAAGTGTCCTTGTGATATATTCAACAACAATGTGCGGAGGAAGAATAAAAGAAATAGCATCAACAATAACAAAAATAAGGGCAACAATGATAGCAGCAACAAAGAGGAAAAGAAGAGCAACAACAGAGAGCAGCAACAACAAAGAAGAGCAACAACAAAGACGGACAACAACGACAACAAAGACCGAAAACAAAGACGGACAACAACTACAGACAAGAAAGACGGACAACAAAGACTGACAACAAAGATGGACAACAATGACTGACAACAATGATGGACAACAAAGACGGACAACAAAATCTGACAACAAAGATGGACAACAATGACTGACAACAAAGACAGACAACAAAGACGGACAACAACAAAGATGAACAACAAAGAGCAGCAATAACAACAACAAAGACAAACAGCAACAACAACAAGAGCAACAACAACAACAAGAGCAACAACAACAACAAAAAGCAACAGCAACAACAACAAAAAGCAACAAAGATAAGAACTGCAGCTGCAACACCAAAGCATAAGAGCAGCAACAAACAGGAGCGGCAACAAGAGGCATAAGAACAGCAGCAAGAAACAACCCAAAACAAATCCTCCGAGATCTTCCAATTAACTAAAGCCTGGAAGACCAAAGAACAGTGCCGAAGTAAGGATAATAGACTTTGCAGAAATCAATCTTTAAGCAACGATTCCTTCCATTTCATGCAACAAAGGAGTTCATGATGCATTTAAATGTCATTAAATTTAATTCACAAGCAAATTTTTAACACCCCTTCGTCTCAGCAAAAAACATGCATCTCCTTATAGTTTCAAACAAACAAAAAAAGTCACACTCAATGAATAAAAGCCTCGAGTAAAAGGCCACGTCTCATCTATGACAATATTCTATTCTTCTACATGAAACACACAACATCCACAGCAAACAATCTTCGCATCATCATTAAAATAAAGATGATGAGATTTAAAGATTAAAGCATGCAAGAAATTAAAATTCAAGTATAAGAAAAAAGAGAAGGGAAAAAAGAAAAAAGAGAAAAGATAGAAGAGAAAAAAAGAGAAAAGAGAAGCAAAGAGAAAAGAGAAGAAAAGAGAAAAAAAGAGAGAGGGGAAAGGAAAAAGAGAGAAGAAAAAAAAACAGAAGGAAAAAAGAGAAGAGAAAAAAGAAAAAAGAAAAAAGAGATGAAAAAAGAAAAAGAGAAAAGAGAAGAGAAAAGAGAAGAAAAAAGAGAAAAGAGAAGAAAAAAAGAGAAAAAAGAGAAGAAAAGAGAAAAAAAGAGAGAAAAAGAAAAAAGAGATAAGAGAAGAAAAAGAAAAAGAGAAGAAAAAGAAAAAAGAGAAGAAAAAGAAAAAAGAGAAGAAAAAGAAAAAGAGAAGAAAAAGAAAAAAGAGAAGAAAAGAGAAAAAGGAGAAAAAGAGAAAAAGGAGAAAAAGAGAAAAAGGAGAAAAAGAGAAAAAAGAGAGAAAAGAGAGAAAAGAAGAGAAAGGAAAAAAACAAGGAAAAAAAAAACAGAAGGAAAAAAGAAATAAAAATTAGATAAGTGATATTTTTTTCAAGACTTCTAGTAATTTGAAGAATGAAGCTAAATTTTGATAAGCTGAACAATTTACCGTATATATTCGCATATCATGCACAGCCTTTGAAGACCTAGTTTTGAAGCTAACTTGACTACAGTAAATGGATATATAGTTTGGTCAGTGGCATAACCAGGGCCAACAGTACATATGTTCATCTTATGTGGTAGACATTGGCTCAGTTTACAATTGATGTGACCCCCACCCTTCAAATTCGTTTTAAAATTAGGCCTTCAAAAGTCACATGTTACGAAGGTTATTTGAAGCCAGAAAATATTTCTTTTAGATTATTAGCATTATATGTCTAGGGAGAAGAGGTGGATTTATACTTTTCCCAAGGGTACTTGTACGTGTAAGTGATCATAACAAACCCGACTGGAATTGGTAGTTGGCTCTCCGATTAATGATTCAGAGCGCGCCTCCATTACATCACCTGTACACCCAAGCTTACAGCACCTGGCATTCCAAAGCAGTCACCCCTCTAGGTACTGACCAGGCTTGATGTTGCTTAACAGTGATCATACGGGAACCTATGTTTGAACATGATGTAACCATAAGCATATATAATAAGAAATAGTGTCAGATAAGAAAATCAAATCAAAAATTATATATATATATATATATATATACCTTGTCTGCAGTATTTAATGAAAGATATTTAAAAGAAAGGTTACTGCCCAATATATATATATATGAAGAGTAAGACATTAATTTAAAACAGCTCAATACAAAAGTAGAGCTGTAAATATTTATTTATTATGCATTATGTTATATCAGAACATGCGCTTACCCACTACAAAACTGTACATCTTGTTTCAACGTTAAAAAAAAATCTTTTTTAACGTTTCATTGCATCGTGATTCCCCACCTGATGAAACATTAAAAAAGATTTTTTTAATGTTGAAACAAGATGTACAGTTTTGTAGTGGGTATGCGCATGTTCTAATGTAACTATATATATATATATATATATATATATATATATATATATATATATATATATATATATATATATGGCATACTCTCCTGGCAATTTCAATGTATGAGGAAAGTTGTCAGAAAACCCACATAGAGGATTTGATTATCATGGTAAAGGCTTGTGCAGGACCATCCACACTTTTTGAAACTACTGATGACACGGAATCAGTGCAAAAGATTGCCACAGAAACGGTGAACAACAGACCCCAGGTTTTATCAGTCTCACAGTTGAACCTCCCCGAAAACTGGAGACATACTTAATAAGCAATGTATTTCTTGCTTTAATTTTATAAATAATTTCTTTTTTAAAAATCTCTAATGGCTTGTATGCCTTGTTTTTCATAGAACACATTTTTATTTCAACTTATTCATTTCAAATGTCTATTTTAAATAATTTATTCCATACAGAGTAGGTTTTTTTTTTTAGCAGAATGTATCTTTTGAGAAAGGGCAAATTAAATTTAGCCCAACTCAAATGAAGTGGCAACCATAACTCATTGACTGGAGTGTTGGGGTGAGGAGTATGACTGGGGTAGTGTTGAGGAAATATGATATCAGTAAGCTGTACTGATCATAAACATACAATAAAACTCACACACAGACATTATATATATATATATATATATATATATATATATATATATATATATATATATATATATACACACACACTTAAGATAGATACACATGTTATTTAAAAAAAAACATGTCTGGCTTCGTCTTCACTCTTTTTTTTCTTACATGTATGGAAAAATTTTTTAAAATAAAAATGTTTATTTTTTTTAGAATAATTACATTCTATATAATTCTCAATGTGTGTGTGTGTGATTGGATGTTGTTTATGCATTTCCACTTTTCATCCGATTCCGATGAAATTTTTTGGTTTGATAGATGATTCTTCAGTGCCGGTTTTGAGTCCAAACTACTGGCGACAATGGCTCTCCACTACTTCCTGTCCATTATAACTCTCAATGTTCTTGGATATATATCTTTCATAAAAAACTTTAATAAAAATAGTTTAACTTATTGCAATATTATTATTATACAGTTCCTTTTTCAGGGCCACCGCCACCATTCAAATTGTTAACCTCCCCATCTGGGGATGTGCCTCAGTTGCATCCAAATGTGGTTACTAATATTGATTTTTGGGTGGGCTGACTTTAAACTGCTCCAATTGAATGGCAAAAATTCGCAGTAATGAAAGACTTTAATATTAAAGTATGAAAATGTGTTTTCATTTTTAATTTCATGCACAGAGATTTTTAAAAATCATATATTTTAGTTAGAGTAAAAGAATCATTTTAGCATCTAAGTTATACTAATAGTATATTTTGTTCAAGATTGTAATGAGTTAAACAAAAGTGATGACCTAGAGTTGATCATATATATATATATATATATATATATATATATATATATATATATATATATATATATATATACACTTTTTTTTTTCTTTTTATGGGAGCAAAGTTCATAAACATTCCCTTAAGTAAAAAAAATGTCAGTGTTCACATTGAAAATGCCTTTTTAATTTTGGTTATATTTTCAGTAGAAGTTAAGATTTTCATCTACGATGAATTCTATTTTCATATGACAATCTAAGATTTAAAAAGGATTTATTTTTATTTAAGGAAAAATATCCAAAACTAGCAGCAGAAAGAAAAAAAGGAATTAGTAACATTGTCTCAAACATTTATTCAAGAGGAGATCATGCTACATGATTGAAATATGTTGCATTGTCTTTAGTATTCGAGAATAAATACAGCAACACACACACATAAATTATCCAGTATGACTGGTATGATGGAAGGGAGGCCAACACCAAAGGGGAGTAAATCAGGATAAACCAAATTAAACAAGTGTTAAGAGCAGAAGAAAAAAGAGAAAAAAGAAAAAATACAAAAGAGAAAAAGAGACAAAAGAAAAGAGACAAAAGAAAAAAAGAGAAAAAGCAAAAAAAGAGAAAAAAGAAAAGAGAGACAAAAGAAAAAAGAATCAAAAGAAAAAAGACAAAAGAAAGAGAAAAAAGAAAAAAGAAACAAAAGAAAAAAGAATCAAAAGAAAAAAGACAAAGAGAAAAAAGAAAAAAGACAAAGAGAAAAGAGACACAAAAGGAAAAAGAGAAAAGAGAAAAAAGAAAAAGAGAAAAAAGATAAAGAGAAAAAAGAGACAAAAGAAAAGAGAGACAAAAGAAAAAAAGAGACAAAAGAAAAAAAGAGACAAAAGAAAAAAGAGACAAAAGAAAAAAAGAGACAAAAGAAAAAAAAAGAGATAAAAGAAAGAGAAAAAAGAGATAAAAGAAAGAGAAAAAAGAGATAAAAGAAAGAGAAAAAAGAGATAAAAGAAAAGAGAGACAACAGAAAAAGAGAAAAAAGAAAAGAGAAAAAAGAAAAGAGACAAAAGAAAAAGAGACAAAGGAAAAAAAGAAAGTGACAAAAAAGAGAAAAAAGAAAGAGAAAAAAGAGAAAAAAGAAAAAAGAGAAAAAAGAGAATAAAGAAAAAATGAGAAAAAAGAAAAAATGAGAAAAAGAAAAAGACAAAAAGAAAAAAGAAAATGCACACAACATGCATATTAATTGACAAATGCAGTTATTTACACTTATTGTAAATTTACACATCTTTAGATAATCAGACAGATTTAAAGTCTGACAATTTGTATTTCATGCATCATCATCATCATCATCATCCAATAAAATTATTATTATTATGTTTTTTTCTTTTCTATTTAAATAAAAGTGAAAACAGATTACCATAAAGACACTTTTTTCCATTATTTAAATTAATCACGAGGGATATATATATATATTTGTTACTTTAAATGTTATTTTAAGTGGTTATCTGTATTTGAGTAGACACTGTGTTTTTAGTTTGTGTTTTTAATTTTTTCTCGTTTACGAGTCTGTGTACTCAAGAAAACTTATTAAAGGAAATATGCCCTCCACACAAATAAAACAGACCATCTACTCAAATACAGGGATCCACTTAAAATGTTTGAAGTTATAAAAATATATCTGATTAAAAAAATATACATACATACATACATACATACATATATATATACATACATACACGCGTGTGTATTTAGGATGTAAATTGTATCCAAAACAAAAGTGAAGATGATGAAAAAGAAAATGTATAAACAAGGCATTTCATTGGCTTCCTCAATTTAGAATGAAAGAAAGACAAAAGTATATGCGAGAAAAAATATCTTTGGATGCCTGAAGTATGGACCATAAATCAAATTTACTTTACCTCATCCAATATCCAGGCTCAAGAGAGTGTCTGTTTGTTTTTATATATAGATTAGAGTAGATTAGTACAGAATAGATTAGATTAGATTAGATTAGAGTAGAATAGAGTAGAGTAGATTAGTATAGAATAGAATAGTATAGAATAGATTAGATTAGATTAGTACAGAATAGAATAGATTAGATTAGTACAGAGTAGATTAGAGATTAGATTAGTATAGATTAGAATAGAATAGATCAGATTAGATTAGTATAGAATAGAATAGATTAGTACGGAATAGAGTAGAATAGATTAGAATACATTAGTATAGTATAGAAGAGATTAGTACAGAATAGATTAGAATTAATTTAGATTAGTATGGAATAGAATAGATTAGGTTAGTATAGTATAGACAAATTAGATTAGATAGAGCCATTTGGTGTCTGTTGGATTTTAAATCAGTTTACTGAAACTAGAGTGCTTCTTTTTTTATCATGTACATACACTACCAAATGGCATATACATCTTAACTTGTACACACATGTACATATATACATGCCCACTCACATATATCTGTGCATGCACACATACAAATTGTTTATAGATTTTCCAGTGTGTGTGTATGTGCGCAAAATATTGCATATTGTGGGGTCCACTAACATTACACTACAGTATAAATATCCACATTTAAATTATGCAACAGTCAGTTTTCAATTGGCGCCTAACGATTGCATCGTGCATGAAACTCAAACTTGAGCTACTGGTGAAAAAAAAAAAGAATTTTTTAAATTGTATATTTATTATTAATATATTCTTATTTTTTTTGTGTCAGTTGTGTTTAGGAAAATCCTAGTATTTACCGCCTCCATCACATGCTATAAATGGTCTTGAATCACTCCAATTCCCTTTTGCAGTGAATGAAGATCTGGGAAAATTTCTTGCAAGATGCCTTATCAGCTTCTCAAATATAGCTGAATTCAACTTTAATATTGGCATACTTTGAGGGTCAGGGGGAATAATAATTTCCCAAAGTCTTCATACACCCTTGTGCAAATTAATTGAAACAAAATGAATAATTCTGTTATTATTTACTTTTTTTTCATATTTTTCCAATGAAACATGATCCAGTGCACATGTTACTACTTCGTATGTCCATTCCACAAAGTCTTTCCTAGCAGACTGACCACAGATTCTTGATTGGATTTAAATCAGGAGAGTTTCCAAGCCAGTCAATAGTACTTTGATTTGTTTGCTGGTATGTCTGGCCAGTGTGTTCGCACTGCATTACAATTTTCATACACTGCCTTGGAATAATGTTCATCGCAGACAATGGCTGTAGGACAACTAATCGACAGTCGAGACAATAGTGTCTGGTCATGATGAAAATCTGATGCAATATTTTTCAAGGCCAAAACAAATTTCATCATACACCCTGAAAATAGATTCATATTATTGCACACCACTGAAAATGACTTAATCTGAGGAAAAATAGAAATCAATTACACCCTGTCACTCCAGTGGGTCTAAAACTGACCGTATGGGGGAAAGAAAGGAAACTAAATTAATTTGCACAAGGGGTGTACTATATTTTCATACATTGGCAAGTCTAATTTTGAGAAATAAAATTTTAATTAATTTAGGAAGAAAAAAAAAAAAAAAAAAAAACTTACAAAAACTCCCAATCATTCTGAATGTGCGACAAGACCTTTTTAATGGTGGGGACCCACGCACACATGGGACTAAAGTTAAAAAAATACTACAATAAATGTTTTTAAGTTGTTAATCTGTTTAAATCAAATTATAAACTGAAAGACATCAAAAGTGTAATTCGAAAGACAATTATAAATTATCATTGACAATCATCATCATTATAATGAATAGTATTCAAAATATTGTATATTTGAACGTTTCATTATTTTAGAAGTATTTTATTCCATTTATGACAAACCATGTCTTTCATGGTTTAATTTAATGGAGAATTAGTTATTTTTCTGCAACTAATTCCTCAGAGAACATTCCCTGACTGTAAATGATATCATCACAAGAAGTTCTGGGAGATTTTACAAGGTCCTCCGAAAACAAATTGCAGGTATTTTTGCAGCTGCTTTTAAACGTGCAACATTAGAGAAAACTAACAACTTATGGAGCAAATAATCAGAAAAAAATTTATTTATTTTTTTAAATAGCGCCATGTCCCATCAGTATGCAGGACTTCATAACTCTCCAGAGTTCATTTCTCAAATATCTGCAAATTCCCAGGACTTCTTGGGATAGACAGCTGTTAAAGGCAGAAAATATTTTTAGACTGTAAGAATATTTTGGGGGGAAGGTGAAAGAGATAATGGTTTACTGATACAAAACTTACTAATTAACCCATAGCTGGGGGACAAAAGGTGGATTCATACCTTTCCCAATGTTATTTGCATGTAAGTAAATATAATAAACCCAATGAGAATTGGAACTCAGCTCTCCGATTAACAGTTTTAAGCCATTATCCATAACAGCACCTGGTACATCAAAGCAGTCACCTGTTGAGGTACTGAATAGGATTCCTTAGCTTTGGTGATCGTATGGGAAAACGTTTTTCAGTGTGATGTGACCATAAGCCTTCTTTCTCTGTGACTGGTTGCCTGCCAAGTCTACAGAGTCCAGTCTACCTTGCTAATTAAACCAAAAGCCAGTGAGAAAGAAAAAGAGCTGAATTCTTACCTTTCCCAAGAGCATTAGTGTAAAAGCGAATGCAAAGAGACTAGCCCAGAATTTCAATCTCAGTCGGTACAACAAACTATACTGAAAAAGAGTGAGATCAGGAGAAAATGAAAAACGTTAGGTGCCGGGTTTAGTATCACAGAACGACGTTGAAATATCAGTGAGGAGAAGGAGCGGTGACGTGCAAGCAGTTAACCATTGAATCAGTGATGTCAGGTGGGGGGGTGGGGGTTGAAAAAAAAGTTACAGGTAAAAGAAAAGAGAAGATAATCACCATTTTACCATTTCGCTTCCCCTTGACATCCTGAAAAAGAAGGCAGAGACACGTGCTGGTGATGGGGTTGAAAAGAGTCCGGGGTTAAGCTAAGTGGAACACTTGTGTCTGGATAGGTTAAGGGGAAAAGTAAGATGCCATTTCTATGGAGATGTTTAAATTTATAATTTTGAAAGAAAATGAATAAAAATGACCCGAGCAGAAAATTCTAAGTAATCAAAGTTGCGAATGAGAACAAAGGAGGTTCGAGAATTAATTGCAAGTTAAATAATGCAGAGTCATCTTTTAAAGTGAAAATTTATAAAAATTTTACATTATTTTTTAATAAAGAAAAAAAGAAAGTAAAATAACTGATAAAAAAAATAAAACATTAAAAATTTATATTAAACATGGAATTTAAAAAATAAAAAAATGTTACATTATTTTTGTTTCAGGCAGGAGAAACAAAAGTGAAATAATAGTTGTCTTTCAGGGGAAAAAGAAAGAAAAGGAGAAAAGAGAAAGATAAAAAAGAAAGGAAAAAGAAAGAAGAAAAGAAAAAAGGAAAAGGCAGTAGAAAAAAGAAAGAAAAAAGAAAAAGAAGAAAGAGGTAAAAAGAAAGAACAAAGAAAGAAAAAAGAAGAAAAAGAAGGAGGAAAAAGAAGAAAAAAGAAAGAAGAAAAAAGAAAAGAAAAAAGAAAAAGAAAAGAAAAAAGAAAAGAAAAAAGAAAAAGGAAAAGAAGAAAGAAAGAAAAAAGAAGAAGAAAGAAAAAGAAGAAAAAAAGAAGAAGAAAGAAAAAAGAAGAAAGAAAAAAGAAGAAGAAAGAAAAAAGAAGAAGAAAGAAAAAAGAAGAAGAAAGAAAAAAGAAGAAAGAAAAAAGAAAGAAGAAAGAAAAAAAGAAGAAGAAAGAAAAAAAGAAGAAGAAAGAAAAAAAGAAGAAGAAAGAAAAAAAGAAGAAGAAAGAAAAAAAGAAGAAGAAAGAAAAAAAGAAGAAAGAAAAAAAGAAGAAGAAAGAAAAAAATACTCCCTGGTCTTTCAGGCAAGAAACAAGATAAATATTTTTTTTAAATGTTAATGATAGTCCATGTTTCTGTAAGATATTAAAAAGTACAATGGCAGTACTTTTTTTTTCTTCTTTTAATCAATTCACCCTAAGCAAGGTAATAAAGCCACTAAGATGCAAGGGTTTACTGGTAGTAAAAGAAAATGGAACCAAAAGTAACCAGAAACAAGAGATAAACCTCTACTCCTATACAAACAACCCAGGGAGGAGTGTGATTATGGCAATAGGCGAAACTATCTACTCCTATTTATATAAGAAATTGAACCCTGATCTGCAAAGATAGAGTTTCCAGGTGGCAGGGAGAGTAATAAAAAAGGAATCACCTGTTCAAAAACGGACAGGTGAATGAACCATAAGCAATTTCATCTGATGACCTATTCGAAAGCAAGAGAAATTCAATCATCCAAGAAAACTTCTGTCCGTTTTGTAAGGGCCCTATGCCAGGCTTATCTTAGTAAATGTCTATTACAGGATATTTAGTAACAAAAAAAATATCACCAGTACTGAAGAGTAACTTTAACACTGCATAAAATATTTTCCCTCAAAATTTAGCAAGTGGCAAGTCAAATGATCAGTAGTAACAATTAGCAAGACTTGACCAAAAACTTGAAACAGTGCATATGGAATGGAACTTGACAGAGAAATGCAAAGAAATGGTGAATAGCACCAGTGTCACCATAGACAGCAAACCACTGGAGGAAGTGTCCAGCTTCAAATACTTGGGAGCTACCCTGTCAAAAGATGGCACGTGAAATGCAGAAATCTACATACAGATCGCTACAGCCATAGTAGCGATGACCAGACTAGAAAAGGATGTGGAAGAGCTACATCAGCTTCCATACCAAGTTCAAGCTAGACTCCATCCTCCTCTACCATAATTTACTCCTGCCTCAAACACAAATCCAGTGATGCTGACAAAGTTAACCTGGCAGTTCGATTAGAAAAGGACCTCCAATCGGTTGTGAACGGGGGCAAGAAATGGATGGTTAACTTTAACGCCTCTAAAACAAAACTGCTCTCTATTAACCACCACAGGGATCCATCCCTGCATCCCATTAGAATGTCTGAAGACCAACTTCTCGAGAGCTCCTCTCTGCGGCTGCTCGGTCTCACGCTGTCCGCTGATGTGAGATGGAACAAATACATCGAGTCAATTGCATCATCCACCACAAGGAAAGTTGGTTCCCTGTGCCGAGCCAGGAATTTTTTCTCCCCGGAATCGATTCTCCAAATCTATAAATCGACCATTCGCCCTTGCATGGAGTATTGCTGCCATATATGGTCTGGAGCCCCTGCTGTTTGCCTCAGGGTTCTTGATAAGAATCAGAGACGTATATGCAATGTAATTGGCCCTGATCTGTCATCTCGTCTGCAGTCGCTCTCTCACAGACGCGACATTGCCTCGCTCTGTCTTTTTTTACAAATACTTTCACGGTAATTTCTCCGAGGAGCTGCTTTCGCTGGTTCCTAGGCCTCATGAATTTAAACGTCCTACGAGGCTGACATCCCGTTCCCACCCCTTCACCGTTGAAACTGTTAGATGTAGACGTCTCTTCTACTCCAATAGCTTCATGTCTCGCACATCTCGCCTGTGGAACTCCCTTCCTTATTCCTGTTTCCCTGACAAATACAATCTCCAACTATTTAAGTGTAACGTCAATCGACATCTCCAGTTGCCTTGATCTATCCACTTCCCTTCTCCACATCCTTTCACCTTTCATTCCTATCTGCTCTCGCTCCAAATCTTCTGTAACCCCCTTGCCTTGATCGATCCACTATCTTTCTCCACATCCTCTCCTTTACCACTCCTATCTGCTCTTCCTCCAAACCTTCTGTAACCCCTTGCGTGCTAGTGGCTTCCAGCCTTGCTTGGGGTGAAAAGCTTAAAAAAAAAAAAAAAAAAAAAGTGTGAGACTGGGACACTCCTGGACAAGACAGGAAAAAGGATCCAGGTGTTTGAGAACAAATGCCCAAGAAAGCACCTCGGCACCTCGTACTGGGAACACAAAGTTGAGAGTCTCACAGGTTGACAAGAATCTCTCCATGTATTGGAAGATGGCATCGTCTGGCCACATCACATGGCATAACAATCTTTGCAAGACCATCATGCAAGGCACTGTTGAAGGAGGATGCAGATAGGGATGGGAACACGAGAGCTGGTCAGACATCAAAGAGTGGATTGACTCTCTACGTTTTTACAGGTTATCAACCCTTTGCAGGTTATTTAAAGTCAGAAAATTTTTTTTTTTAGATTGTGAGTTTTATTTTTTTTCTCGGAGTTAATGATTTAGTGATACAAGTTTTACTAATTAAACCATAGCTAGGGGGAGAAAAGATGGATTCATACCTTCCCCAGGTGTATTTGCACCTAAGTGAATATATAACAAACCCGACTGGAATTGAAACCTGGCTCTCCGATTAACAATTCTGAGCCATTATCCATTATACCCCATACACATCCAAGCTTACAGCATCTGGTATTCCCAAGCGGTCACTCATCTAGGTACTGACCAGGCTTGACATTGCTTAATTTAAGCGATCATACAGGAACGGATGTTTGAACATGATGTGGCTGTAAGCCTCAAAGAGTTGACAGACGTGACAAATCCAGAGCCATTGCAAACAGATCAGCCTGGAGGACCTTGTTTCTTCTGCCCTCAGGTCTTCTTAATTATTGAAGCAGTCAAGAGATTGGGGAAGTCAAATTTTCATGACTAATAAAGTAGCTTTCTGAACACCTCTGTTAAGCAACGACAAAGAATTTATGGTTTTAATCATATTTGTGTGAATTATTAGCACAGGACCGTAAAGTAAAAACTCTCTGTAATAACTGTGTTAGAAATGTAAGCAAAGACATTGCTTGGAATGTGAAAGAATAAAGAAAAAATTCGGGGAGGAGTTGCATTGATCCCAAATCATTTTAAAAGATCATAAGGAAAAGAAAATGAAACCTATTTTTTACATATTTGAATTTTTGAAAATTTAAAAAAATTCATTTAATATTTGCTTTTTATTTTTTATTTTTTTTTTAAATAAAAGTTTCTGCTTATTTTTTTCTTTTGTCCCCTCCTACCCCACCAATATATCCTTAAAATCATGTAATGCCCTTGGGGAAGGCATGAAATGATGCCATTGGCACTGAAAAAAAAAATGTTTATTAAAAATATTCATCCATATAAATAAACATGAACGTCAGTGAGCCACACTTTTTTAAATTTGCTCCTAGAGGCCATAGCCCAACATATCATACCATTCTTGAATCAGGCTGACTCCATGAGAAAATTAAAAACATTCTGGACCAGATCCAGACCTGCAGCCCTGAAATTTTGGATTCATAAGTTTTCGTTATTACAATTGTTTTTGGCTATTTTTTTTTTTTGTGATTTTTTGTGACAGTTTTTTTTTCTATAACAATTTTTATAACTTGGAAATAAATTTGAAATTAATTGTGAAAGTCAGCCATGCAATAAAAATAATCGTTTGTATGGAAAGTAAGAACCTACATGCATCAAATTGTCTTTAAATTAAGTAACAGCAGAAGAATTATCATTAAACTGTCTATATTTCCGAGATGAGGTATTATGTACACTATTTACATTATTCAGGCAATTGTCCTCACCTTTGTCGCCATATTTATTACATTTTGGCCGTTGTACGCTCCGACATTCTTCTTCCTCAAGGACACATGGCACAGTAAATAAAGGCATTAGTTAGATCCAGTGACAGGACCCAAAGAGTGTGAGTTCAATATCTGGTCAAGGCAGTGGAGACCTTGGAGAGGGGAATTAACAGGAGATAACTGACATCCATTAGATATGGCACATGGAACTAGAACAGATTCCTCCAGTGAGCGAAATAAAGGGTTCAGTTCGACATTTCAACCACCTGAAGAAGGCCGGAGTGTACAACGGCCAAAACGTTGTAATAAATATGGCGACAAAGATGAGGACAATAGTCTGAATAATGTAAATAGTGTTTTAAAAGGTAAGCTTAAATATTAATGCAATACTTAAATGCTGCAATCAATTTTGAGTTCTGTAGTTTACCGTACATACTCCTCCCTAACTATTGTGATGTAGGCCCAATTAAGAGCCCTCCATAGGGGATAGCTTAAATGGCACCAAATAGGGTACCTTTTAAGCATATATATATATATATGTGTGTGTGTTCGATTCATTTTCTATAGTTTATCAATCCTTTGCAGATTATGTAAGCCCAGAAAAGTTTTTTTAGATGATTTTTATTGATACAAGTCTTACTAATTAACCCATGGCTGGGGAGAAGAAGTATTCACACCTTACTCAAAGGTACTTATGTGTAAGTGATTCTAATGAACGCAATGGGAATTGAAACTTGGCTCTCTGATTAACAATTCAGAGCCATTACACCACCTGTAAACCCAAACATACAGCACCTGGTATTCCCAAGTAGTCACCCATCTAGGTACTAACCAGGCCTGATGTTGCTTAACTTCAGTGATTGTGAGGGAAGCTGTGTTTCAACGTGTCATTTAGTGTATACTTTTTGCTTTATTCATTCTTTCACTCCATAACTCGTTGCAGTTTAGTGACTTTATTTTCTTGCTCAGGGTGAAAAGATTTAAGAAAAAAAAAAACATTTCAAGTGTCGTTTAGAGCAGGGGTTGGCAACCTTTTTGCTACCTATGTCCTGGCTTAGGGTTTTAAAATCATTAAGTGTGCCAACAGCATACGTATTTTTATGCAGGTCAAGGTCAATACACCTGTTCAACAATATATTTTATATAGTAATATATACTATACATATAATTTAGTATATATTAAAATAGAAACTGCTAAATATCTTTGCATTGTAGTAGGTATTGGTTCGGACTTCAATATATTGCCTTCTAGCTCAGGAGTTGGCAACCTTTTGCTACCTATGTCCTGACTTACGGTTTTAAAATCATTTAGTGTGCCAACAGCATACGTATTTTTATACAAGTGAAGGTCACTATACCTATTCTGCAATATATACAATAATATGTAAACCACACTAATAGAAATAACTTGTTTTTTAAATTTTTTTTTTTTTTTTTATTAATGGGAGTTCAACAAGTGAGCAGTTTTGAAACAGCTAAATATCTTCTTTGTGTTGTAGTAGTTATTGGTTCAGACTTGAAGTTATTTGCAGCTGCGTATCATTGGAAAATTTCTTGATGTGCCATGTCTGTCACACGTGCCATAGGTTGCCAACCCCTGGATGAGATTATATACCAAAACTCGTTCAAAAGTTTAATAATATAATAAAGTGTGCTTTAAAGCAGGGGTCAGCAACCTTTTGCTAACAATTTGGCAAATTAGGGTTTGAGAATTATTCAGTGTGCCAACAGCATACATATTTTTATACAAGACAAGGTCAATATACCTTTTCTACAATATATTATATATAGTAATATATAGTAGATATACTTTAGCATATCTACTATATATTACTTATTTAATCTATATCCCATTATGTCATTAAACATTTGGGAAGTTATTTTAAACGAAGAAGAGCATTCATCGTTTTTTATTTAATTTTATTTTTAAGTACTGGATTTTGAAAGTTAAACATTTTTCATCTCTAGGTCCTCAGGAGTGTTTCTGAACCTCCGAAAACTGTTGAAGTTAGCACTTTGATCTCTCAGTCTATTAGAGCAGGGGTCGGCAACCTTTTACTAACTATGTGCCGATTTAGGGTTTTAAAATCATTCAGTGTGCCGTCAGAATACATATTTTTATACAAGTCAAGGTCAATATACCTTTTTTTTTTTTTCTTTTTAAGCATATCACCCCATGCAAGGCTGGAAGCCACTAGTACGCAGGGGGTTACAGAAGGTTTGGAGGAAGAGCAGATAGGAGTGGTAAAGGAGAGGATGTGGAGAAAGATAGTGGATCGATCAAGGCAAGGGAGTTACAGAAGATTTGGAGCGAGAGCAGATGGGAATGAAAGGTGAAAGGATGTGGAGAAGGGAAGAGGATAGATCAAGGCAGCTGGAGATGTCGATTGATGTTACACTTAAATAGTTGGAGATTGTATTTGTCAGGGAAGCAGGAATAAGGAAGGGAGTTCCACAGGTGAGATGTGCGATACATGAAGCTATTGGAGTAGAAGAGACGTCTACATCTAACAGTTTCAACGGTGAAGGGGTGGGAACGGGATGCCAGTCTCGCGGACGTTTAAATTCATGAGGCCTAGGAACCAGCGAAAGCAGCTCCTCGGAGCAATTACCGTGAATATATACAACAATATGTAAAACACACTAATAGAAATAAAACGTTTTTAAAAGTTTTTTTTTTTTTTTTTATTAATGGGAGTTCAACAAGTAAGCAGTTTTGAAACAGCTAAGTATCTTCTTTGCGTTGTAGTAGTTATTGGTTTGGACTTTGTGATGTCATTTGCGGCTGCGTGCCATTGGAAAATTGCTTGGCATGCCACACGTGCCGTAGGTTGCCGATCACTGGTTTAGAGTATGGTTTAGAGCAGGGGTGGGCAAACTACGGCCTGCCAAACGATTTCATGCGGCCCGCTTTAAAGTGTTATTTATTAAAACTATATTTTTCCTTTAAAAGCCCTTTATTTTGCCAATTTTAAATATCAATTATTTTGGTTTATATATACTATGCGGTCCAAAAAAAAACTATAAATTTTCAGAATGCGGCCCTTATACTAAAAAGTTTGCCCACCCCGGGTTTAGAGTATGGTTTTGTTTCTCAAAATCCATTAAACTTCTTTTTTTTTTTTTTAACAATTTCACTTGTTTTATGAAGTTTCAAATTTCTTGAATTTTTATTTTACTTTTCTTTTGGCAAACACACTCATAAATGTAACGGGATTTCATTTAATATCGAAATCAAATGAATTGTGTACCTTATTAAATGGTTTCAATATTTGCTGTCCTACAAGTTAGCTGTATATTGTCTAATAGCAAAATAAAAGCTGGTGTGAAAAAGTAACTGTTGTAGCATACCTACAGACAATAAATAATGGTTATGTCCCCATTCACATAAATAAAGTAGTAAATACTGTATGTTGGTCTGCAGTTGGAGATTCATTATGGAATTCAGTTGACTACTACTTCTATGCACCGCTGGCGAATCTTATATGTGTTGTTCATGTCCTAAGTATTATCATTATTGTATTATAAGTATTACCATCATTCGTTTGATTATTCTATTCAGAAATGAAAATTAATTACGGAATTGGCCACTAACATTCTGGGAGAAATGAAAACCAGACTCAGTGGTAAGAATATTCTGTAATAATGCTTCTAAAATCTAAGTCATTTAAATGCAATCACCCCAGATATTGTCATTTTTTTATTTTTGGAGTGAAAATGTTGAAATATAAATGTTGTTGAAGAAATCGACAGAATACAAGCCGACTTAAAAGGCTGAAAAGTTCAGAGGTCACGATGGAAGAGTGATGCTAGCAGCTATGAAATCTTGCCTGCATTAATATCGACTCTTCTTAATAACGGCATTGTTTCTTTCTCCTATTAATAAAGTTCATTCATTTCTTGAAGCACCAGGCCCATTTTAACAATGAGAACATTTTTTTTTTGAAAAAACATTTCCTTAGGTTTTTCTTTTTGCATAAAATTGTTCATCTGCATAGCAAAAACAACAGAGCAATAGAAACAGGCAAAAAAAAAAAAAAAAAACAAATTCTCAGTAAACAGGCATGAACCTGCTTGTCCCTGGCAAGATAAGAAAGGTAAAGTGGTTTCCCCAAGCTATCCTTAATAAGAAAATCATGGGGTTCAATTCTTGCCTGTTGCAATTTTCATTAGCTTCAGAAATTAAGTTCATCATTTTAGACAAAGTAATAAAATCCCTTCTTAAGTGTAGAAAATGAACTTATTTGTAAAAATTTCGAATTAATAAACTTTATTAGCAGTGACAAAACCCGGTATGAAAATAATATTCTCTCATTCCAGATTTTATCTGGAATTCAAGATGAAAGATCTAGAACATCTAAAGTAAAGCTCCAAATACACACCAACCCCAGAAAGTTTTGGAGATAAGTGACAAAATCTCTGATGTTCTAAAGTTTTGAGAATAACAGCAGGTCTTTAGTACCCAAAAGGAATCGCAAGTTATAAAAGCATTATTCAGATATTCTTATGAAAAAGTCAATAGTCAATGAACAAACAATAATTCAAATTGAGTATTCTTAAATTTTTTTTTTTCAAAATACTATTAGTAAAGATAGATATATATATAATTTATTCGAAAATTATAACAAACATGTTACAAAATCACTACAAAAATAGCCATTTTGTTTCAACACTTCTGGTGTCTTATCAAGTGATCAAGACATCAGAAGTGTTGAAACAAAATGGCTACTTTTGTAGTGATTTTATAACATGTTTGTTATAATTTTCGAATTAATTATATTTGCTCTACTCTGTAGCTGTATGCGATAGGCAACAATTAATTACAGAAGATCTCAAAATTGATAGCTGCATTTAAGTACTGTATTAATATTTAGGCTTACCTTTTAAAAGTTTGACAATAATTCTTCTGCTATCACTTAATTTAAAGACAATTTGATTTTCCGTACAAACAATTATTTTTATTTCATGGCGGATTAATTTCACAATTAATTTTGATTATCCCCAGATTTATTTCCAAGTTATAAAAATTATCGTAAGACATATTGCAAAAAAAAAAAAAAAAAAAAAAAAAAATGAAAACTTAGGAATCCAAAATTCTGCAAGAAGATATTGAAAGTTAGAGTTTTGGCCCTTTAATTGAAAAAGTGTGACACACTGACAATAACATTTATTATATACAAGATGAGCTATTAGCGAGTTGTGTCCCTTTAATTGAAAAGTGTGACACACTGATATTCACATTTATTATTATGATATATATATATATATATATATATATATATTTGGTTAGTTGGTTGAGTCATAAATAATTTGGTTTTGCTTATCAACTTTATTCTTCAAAATATAAATCACATTTTATTCAATTATAGTCACCATTATTTGCAATGATTTGCTGACACTTCACGGATAGCACTTAGATACCTTTTGAGTAAAATCCTGAAGATTTTGATGCAAAAAGTTTGACAAACTCTTTAATCTGGTTTTCAGCAGAGAAAGTTTTCCGCAAAGCATTTTGCAGTGATGAAAAAGTTAATCAGTTGATCGAAGGTCAAGTGAATATTGCAGATTTGGAGAACTGACCAACCAAGTCAATTTTTTTTTTTTTTTCTGCATTATTTTTCATGTATCCAGATTTTAGTTCGAGCAGAACAACATTTTTTTTTTCATCCATTGTGTATGCTGCCACTGCCATGCAAAATCTAAGGTATGTCATTGTACTGCAAATTCATTTTTAACTGCCACGTATGATTAATAAATAGAATGATATATTCATCATTACATTTGGTTCCCCAAAATGGAAATTAGTCCTGACAAATTTTATTTACCTTTTAATTATTTTGCATAAAGTTGTTGTTTAACCATCACAATTCTGCAGGTGTACATATCCACTAGTGATCATCTTTCGCAATATTCTCTGGACGGACATGTTCGCTGAGAGACAGAGCTTTGTTTCAAAGGGAAAGTATGTTTCTAAAAGTAACTTATTACTATGGAAATTATGCCATTAAGCACTTATTATATGAACTGGAAATGACCAGATGTTAGCCATTTTGCCCTAATTGAAATAGTTGTTTTATCAGTGAATTTTAATGCTTTAAAAACGTCCGTATTTTGAGCACCCTGAGTCACTGGCTTCTTTTTAAAAAAATAAATAGGTAAAAATTCAACGTACTCTCAAGCCAGCTCTGATAGCTTATGGGAAGAAAATCTATGACTGATTTCAAATCAGTTGGGTTTCATTCCTGACCTGAGGCAATCGAATGTCTAGTCACACTGATAAGCTGTGATACAGCGAAACAGTGTATGTAGATGATTATATATATATATATATATATATATATATATATATATATATATATATATATATATATATAAAATCAAGTAATTCATTGAGTCTGAAAGGAACCTCAACAGAATGCAGAAAGCACTGGACGGCCGTTTCGTCCTATATTTGGGACTCATCAGCAGTGCACATCCACTACCGAGAATTGAAACCCGGACAGTTAGGTTATTAAGCAAACGTCATAGCAACTGTTCAACGGGCCTCAGTAACGAAGATGTAGCAAATCAGACTCAATATAGCGCCACTCACTCACATATTCCGTGGTGGAACACAACTGAAATTCTCTGTAACCATAGGACTGTGCCCCTGGGAGCCACGACTACTATCACCAAGCCGCTCAAACTGAAGCATTAGAAGCCGGATCAAGCAATGAAATACACATGATAGAAATTGTTGATCTGGCTTCTAATGCTTCAGTTTGAGGGTTTCAATTCTCGGTAGTGGATGCGCACTGCTGATGAGTCCCAAATCTAGGACGAAACGGTTGTCCAGTGCTTTCTGCATTTTGTTGAGGTTTCTTTCAGACTGAATGAATTACTTGATTATAATTATCAGATCCTCCTAACAATTTCTATTATTGTGTGTATATATATATATATATATGTGTGTGTGTATTAGTGGTGGGGGAAATATATTTGTACATAAAAATTTTTAATTTATTGTATTTCCAACTAATGAATAAACATACTTTGATATAATTAACTGTACATAGGTGCTTAACTAAATATGCATAGAAAACAGAAAAAACTTTTGATTTAATAGAAATAAATTCCATTTATCCATTTTATTCGTACAACGCAAATTTCAGAATTTAAAACTTTTAAATTGCTTTAATACTCTAGATTATTCAAGTGGAATATTCTAGAATATTTCAATAATGTGATCAGTAGTTATTTTTAGCCTAAAAATGCAAACAGAACATTCTGCAATTGATATATTCCTGCAAGAAGGTTATCATCATGGCAAGAGGTAAAAAAATTGACAAATTCGCAAAAAGAATTGATCGTTAAGCTCTGGAAAGAAGGTAAAAGTTACTGGAAAATCTCAGACGACTTAAATGTTCCATTTACTACCATTGGTTCATTCATTGCAAGGAATAAAAACTCAAAACTGTTGAAAACTGATGAAGAACAGGTGCTCCACAGAAGATTTCTTCACGATATTCAAGGAAATTAATGCTTAAACAAAATCCAATGGTTACTTGTCAAGAGTTGTAGGACGATTTGCTTTCTTCAGGAATCTGTGCCAGTTAATGGACACCAAGCAATGAAATTCATAGGAACAATCTAATATCATGCTCTCCTCGGAAACTCCACTGCTACTGAAAAGACAGAGATGCCAGGTTGAAATTTGGTTGTGATGATAAAGAAAAGGAAAAATCGTATTGAGAAAGAGTATTATGGACAGACGAAGCCAAAAATGAGTTGTTTGGACGTAATTCTAGAAATCATGTATGGAAGAAAGATGGCAATGCCTTCAAAGAAAATAATACAGTTCCAATAGTGAAATTTGGTGGTGGCAGCATCATGGTTTGGGGATGTTTTTCTGCAAAAGGTACTGGCAATATATCAGTAATAGATGGTAGAATGAATGCTGCAGCATCCCAAAATACTTTGGAAGAAAATATAATGATTTTGGTTGAAAATCTTGAACTTCTTGTAAAACTCTCTTCCAGCTTCATGCTTTCCAGCCAACTTTGATCTTCAAAAATTTAAATGCAATGTCAATCGTTATCTGCTGTCTTCTTGATTTCTCTTCCTTTATTGTTCTCACTTCTCGCCTGTGGAACTCTCTTCCGGCTTCATGTTTTCCAGTCAACTTTGATCTTCAAAAATTTAAATGCAATGTCAATCACTATCTACTGACTTCCTAATTACCCTTGTATTGTTCTTGCTCCTTAGTAATGTTTCTGTTTTCTAATTCTTCTGCACCCATTATCCTCCTGTCTCTTAGTGACTTTACTACTTTGCTTGTACCTATGAATATATAAGGATGAAAATAACTCCCAAAAATTAGCTTGTAACTAATTAATTTTTGATTAACGAATTAGTTCTGATTGACTTTGTTAATACTGGGCTGTATCAAAAATATTTTCATTTTTTAATTAATAGCACATTTTTTAACATTTTTTTTTTTTATGTTGTACATATTGTATCTTTCAACAAACTCAATTATTCTGAAAGTGTTCAAGTGAAAGAGATCAGGTTCTACGTCTGCATTTTAAAGTGCCATAATCAACAACTGGTGGGGTCTTCTTCTGGGCTTTATTTCAAGGGACATGTTAGCATCCTAAATATCAATTAAACCAGATTAAGACTGTTCATGTCCTTTCACTTCCCAAACATTAACAGCAGTTTCCGATGTACAGTTTCAAATAATGCCCCATGATTACCAGAATCTCAGTAGTGCTTGTATCAGAGTATCTATGAAGAAATGGCTTGCTGAAAATAATGTAAATATCCTGAAACGGACAAGTCATCAGCCAGATTTAAACCCAATTTAGAATCTGTGGTGTTATTTGAAAATTCAAATCCAATCAAGAGCTCCAACATCCCAGATCTGAAGACCATATGCGAAGAAGAATGGAACAAAATACCAACTAAAATTTGCAAATCATTAATTGTGAACTACGAGAAGAGTTTGATTGCTGTAGAATTGAATAATGGTTATTCTCCAAAGTATCAAATGAAGATTAGGTATTCTTTTTTATATTGTACGAATACTTTTTTCACCCATTAAAATGGGATTTATTTCTATTAAATTAATTTTGTCTGTTTTCTATGCATATTTAGTTATTATTCATCTGTGTACAGTTAATTACATGAAAAGTATATTTATTCATTAGTTGGAAATACAATAAATTAAAAATTTGTACGTGTCCGAATATGTTTCTCACCACTATATATATATATATATATATATAGAGAGAGAGAGAGAATATTTTGGCAGCATGTTTTCATTAAGACATGTCTCATTGAATAATTTAGATAAGTGTTGTCTTATTTTCAATAGGATCCTCTCAGATTCACAGACAAGCTTCTTAGTATCCTTATTAAAGAAAGAGAGAAAATTACTGTGTTGATAGATATTCATTTATTCCGAGCACTTTCAACATTAACAAATGTCATCATTAGGATGTTGTCTTTTCTAAGACAAAAATTGTTGTGTTCATCTGAAAGTTAAATTTTTTACCTGTGAAGTGAAAAATGCTAAGGTTATGTACTGTATGATTTAAATTTTACAATGTAAACATCAGGGGTAGGTAGCTAATGTCTCTTTTATATATATATATTATTATTATTATAATAATAATGGACTCTCTCCCATTGGTTTCGATGTATGAGGATCTGACAGCTTAGTTGATTCAGTTATGAAATTTTGTGCAATAATCTTAAGTAGCACTTAAGACCCGCTAGTGATTTACAAAGGAGGCCGCATATGGGGCAAGTGTGAGGATTGTGAGATGAGATCAGTTAGATTGGCTGACCTTTTAGATCTTGCTCTAGCTTCCTGAAGATGATTCAGACAAGCAGATTGAAAACTGCTGAGTCCACTAAAACACATTGATCTCCATTCTACCCGCTCGAAGGCTAGGCACTCGAGGGTGTTATGAGGGATATTGACTGCTGACAAGTTGCTTTTCAGTTTGTATCTTAACCATGGGCGCCCTACATTCCTGTAGCCCTGATCTAACTGGGTGTACATATGGATCTTGGGTATCCTGTCATCAGACATTCTCAAGACATGACCAGTCCACCTAACAGACTATATGAGAAAAGTCTCGATTCCTCCAATATTACACCTGTTAAACAGGTCTACGTTAGATGTCCTATCTTGAAGGTTAACTCCACAGATTGCCCGCAGACAGCTTTTATGGAAAACATCTAGCTGGCGCATATGGTACCTGTATGGAGTCCACAACTCTGAGCCATACAAAAGGATGGCAAGTACAACAGCTCTGTAAACCTGAATTTTCATATCCAGTCGAATACCCCGCTCATTCCACAAGCGATGATGAAGTTTGCTGAAAGCACTGGTAGCCTTAGCAATCCAATGCATGATTTCATCATCTAAAGTTACACTGTAATTGACTTGCTACCAAGGTAGGTGAAAGACTTTGCATAGTTCAGGGCTTTGTCTTCTACTTTCAATGGTCTCTTTGGGGAAATTCACAGGTGTTCATTGATCAAATTTCTTGATAATTTCCAAAGATTAGATCTGTATCTTCAGTAGTTTTAAAATCAGAACATCTTGAAATGCAAAATAAAGCTTTCAACAAACTTCTGACATTCATAGTTCCAAGGACATTACATGTGTAGACTTGAAACTTGGTGACAAAAACTAATATTTACCATAGATTACAAAAATATAAACATCATTGGTATGTTTTATGTACTTTTATTTTTATAAGGACATAAAATAGGTCAAAATACTACAAAGGTTGTCCACTTTGAGAGATTCTCATTTACAAAAACATGTCAGACACGGAATTGCAAATGAGTTTGCCTCTCACTTATGACCAAATAGATTATTTCCATGCAGTAACCACATCAACTCCTGTTATACAAGAGTCAGTATGACAGTTTGAATTTTTATTATTTTAACACTCTTAGAATTGCCTATTTTCATGATATCAACAAACCAGTCAGGCAGTTGAAGAAAACTTTCACATTTTTATTGAAAAGGGCGTTCCAATAACTTGGACAGATTTTAATGCGAATTAAGTTTAAGCGTCTAATGATTTTTTTCTTTCAGATTTGGCGGACATTTGAATGATATTATTTTTTACATATAATTGCCATGGCTTAAATAACATGATCGAATAGATAAATAAACAAATTTTGACCAATAACACTGATTTATTTACTGCTGACTTTGATCCGTCTTAATGAAACACCCTTATATGTAATCGCTCTTAATGAAACACCCTTATAAAGCTAAACTTAAATGATAAATGAATGCACTTAATGAGGATACAGGGCAGCCACCGTACGATTTTCTACCGGGATTCAATATTGACAAAATCCTGCATTACCCTTAGCGGAGATGAGAAATATTTAAATTATTGGGTAGGGGTATTCAAGCAATTGTATTTATTTCAGAAAGCTTGTGCTAAATATCACAGTAAAAACAAAAAAAGTATCTGTCTATATTTCTGAGATGAGGTATTATGTACACTATTTACATTATTCAGACTATTGTCCTCATCTTTGTCGCCATATTTATTGCAATATTTCGGCCATTCAGTATCTGTCTATATTTCTGAGATGAGGTATTGTGTACACTATTTACATTATTCGGACTATTGTCCTCATCTTTGTCACCATATTTATTATGTTTCGGCCTTTCAGTATCTGTCTATATTTCCGAGATGAGGTATTATGTACACTATTTACATTATTCGGACTATTGTCCTCATCTTCATCACCATGTTTATCACAACGTTTCGGCCGTTGTACGCTCCTGCCTTCCTCAGGTGGTTAGAATGTCGAACTGAACCCTTTATTTTGCTCACAGGGGGAGACTTTTCTAGTTCCACGTGCCATGTCTAATGGATGTTAGTTATCTCCTGTTAATTCCCCTCTGAAAGTTCTCCACTGCCTTAACCAGGTATTGAACTAGAGGAGAATTAACAGAGGGGAAGTAACAGGAGATAATTGACATCCATTAGACATGGCATGTGGAACTAGAACAGTCTACCCCAGTGAGTGAAATAAATGGTTCAGTTTGACATTCCAACCACCTGAAGAAGGCCGGAGCGTACAACGGCCGAAACGTTGTGATAAACATGGCGACATAGATGAGGACAATAGTCTGAATAATGTAAATAGTGAACATGATATATTATAATATATAATACAGAGTACGATGGGTCACCATTTCATATTTTTAATTCCATGCATGTGCATTGTTTGTTTTTGATGACTGCACAGTATAGTAGGGTCAGTTGGGCACCATCTGTGAGAAAAAAAAAGTACCATGATGCAATTCATTCTGCCAAAAATTTGAAAAGACATGCTATACTGCTTGGCATTTGCACCAGAAGCTCATATACAAACATTTCAGAGTGTTTGAGGACAGTGTAGAGGATTCGCAAAGAGTTGGAGGAGTCTAATGGTGATCACGAAGGTATGGCAGCTTCGAAAGCTCACTGATTGTTCTGATATGAAAAGAACTCCCAAGATTGCAAACTGCCCCTACAAGTCAATCAGATCCATAGCCAGGGAGGTAGTGCTGCCGTGGTTCAAGAGAGTGGTTGCTCGAAGACGGTATATCAGGCAACAGGACCCTGCACCATGCCATACAAGCAGGAGAAACCAGTCATCGCTGTCAGACAATTTCTGCGACAACATTACTCCTTACATTTGGCCACCTAACTCCCCAGACTGCAAACCCCTTGATTATGTGTAGAGTGCAGTTGAGTGATAGATCAATAAAACTCCTTGTAACACCAAGGCAGCATTCACCAACAAGGAGACTGTCCAGAAAAGTTGCAGGAGAATCCGAAGTCATGAGGCTGTTTTTGAAGCCAATAGCAATTTTATTGAATAAATTTCCTCTTCAGTATTTCAAGATATTGTATAATTTGGGTAAATATATCTGTTAAAATGAGATGTCAGTGTTATTTTCATTTTTGTGTAATCTAGATGACAATTTATGTCGCACCAAATATGTGTGTATATGAGAATAAATTTTGTGGATTTGATTAGTTGCCCTGTTTTTTTTTTTTGTTGTTTTTTAAATAGTGTCCAGTATGCCTACGAGAATTCGCATTCAAGAAACGTAAAAGGCAATTATGACCATATTCATTATGGTAAGCTGCTAATGAACTGAATGTGTTGTTTTGTGAAAAAATCTCTTTAATGTTCATGTAATTTCTTGTTTAGATTCCTGAGAATCATTACAGGTCATTGAGTAAATGTGTTCTTCAGGGGCTTTGATCAATAAATCATCCATGGTAAATCGTCCACGCATGCGGCTTCAAAAGACCGTTACACAGCCGAATATGCTGGAGGAAATTCATGCAGTAAGCGTGGCAGATTTCACCATATTCTTCTAAAATACACCAGCTTGTTATTTTCTTTATTATTTTCATTGAAAGAAATCAATGGAACATGGTCTAAGGGACAAAAACTTTAGGGAAAATCAATTCAGAAGGCAAAGAAATTCTTTGGAAAAAAAAAAGAAAAAAAAGAAAAAAAAAGAAAAAAAAAAGGGAAAGTATTGGGGGGTGGCCTCTCGATAATACCCTTTTTCATCTTTATTAATGATTACACAATTGGTTAATGAAAGTTTAATACCTGTTACAATTGAAAAGGTGTTTACTTGCCATTCCTTTTTCTTAATCTCACAGAAACAGACAGAGAGAGATATGCAGAGAGAGAGAGAGAGATATGCAGAGAGAGAGAGAGATATGCAGAGAGAGAGATATGCAGAAACAGAGAGAGAGAAGGAGAGAGAGGGAGCAGGAGGGAGGAGGAGAAGGAGGGAGAGGGAGAAGGAGGGAGAGGGAGAAGGAGGGAGAGGGAGAAGGAGGGAGAGGGAGAAGGAGGGAGAGGGAGAAGGAGTGAGAGAGAGAGAGAGAGACCACAGAGGGAGAAGGAGGGAGAGAGAGAGAGAGACCACAGAGGGAGAAGGAGGGAGAGAGAGAGAGAGAGACCACAGAGGGAGAAGGAGGGAGAGAGAGAGAGAGAGACCACAGAGGGAGAAGGAGGGAGAGAGAGAGAGAGAGACCACAGAGGGAGAAGGAGGGAGAGAGAGAGAGAGAGACCACAGAGGGAGAAGGAGGGAGAGAGAGAGAGAGAGACCACAGAGGGAGAAGGAGGGAGAGAGAGAGAGAGACCACAGAGGGAGAAGGAGGGAGAGAGAGAGAGAGACCACAGAGGGAGAAGGAGGGAGAGAGAGAGAGAGAGAGAGACCACAGAGGGAGAAGGAGGGAGAGAGAGAGAGAGAGACCACAGAGGGAGAAGGAGGGAGAGAGAGAGAGAGAGAGACCACAGAGGGAGAAGGAGGGAGAGAGAGAGAGAGACCACGGAGAAAGAAGGAGAGAGAGAGAGACCACGGAGAAAGAAGGAGGGAGAGAGAGACCACGGAGAAAGAAGGAGGGAGAGAGAGACCACGGAGGGAGAAGGAGGGAGAGAGAGACCACGGAGGGAGAAGGAGGGAGAGAGAGACCACGGAGGGAGAAGGAGGGAGAGAGAGACCACGGAGGGAGAAGGAGGGAGAGAGAGACCACGGAGGGAGAAGGAGGGAGAGAGAGACCACGGAGGGAGAAGGAGGGAGAGAGAGACCACGGAGGGAGAAGGAGGGAGAGAGAGACCACGGAGGGAGAGAGAGAGAGAGATACCACGGAGGGAGAGAGAGAGAGAGAGACCACGGAGGGAGAGAGAGAGAGAGAGACCACGGAGGGAGAGAGAGAGAGAGAGACCACGGAGGGAGAGAGAGAGAGACCACGGAGGGAGAGAGAGACCACAGAGGGAGAAGGAGGGAGAGAGACCACGGAGGGAGAGAGAGAGAGAGAGACCACGGAGGGAGAGAGAGAGAGAGAGAGACCACGGAGGGAGAGAGAGAGAGAGAGAGAGAGACCACGGAGGGAGAGAGAGAGAGAGAGACCACGGAGGGAGAGAGAGAGAGAGAGACCACGGAGGGAGAGAGAGAGAGAGAGACCACGGAGGGAGAGAGAGAGAGAGAGACCACGGAGGGAGAGAGAGAGAGAGAGACCACGGAGGGAGAAGGAGGGAGAGAGACCACGGAGGGAGAAGGAGGGAGAGAGACCACGGAGGGAGAAGGAGGGAGAGAGACCACGGAGGGAGAAGGAGGGAGAGAGAGAGAGAGACCACGGAGGGAGAAGGAGGGAGAGAGGGAGGGAGAGAGATAGGCCCAGACGAGATAGGGAGAAGGAGAGAGGGAGAAGGAGAGAGAGACCGAGACAGAGAAGGAGAGAGTGGCTGAGACAGAGAGAGAAAAATAAAATCACTATCCAAAACTAATGACAAAATCATATTATATTGATTGAATTGAGGAAGGAATATTGGCAAAGCCTTATTTCTATAATTGGACATCACATTTACAATTTAGCACTTGCTTAATTAAGTTTCAGGTGCAGCTAATCAAAGCTTTCAGGAAGAATGCACAGTTCTGCTCGGAAATTAAATTTAGACATGACATTATTATTATTATTATCAGTGCCAATAAAATATCTACTTCACACATCAAAAGGTTCTTAATCATTCAAGAGAAGCAACTTTGTAACGAAGTCATTGCATTCTAACTTAATTTAACGTTTACATATTCAATCATCAAATAAACAAGACATTAAGATTAAAATGGATTTAAGATTAAACAGGGGACGACAAATACAACCTCTGAATGATTAATACACAAATCTATGACGATATGAAGGGGAGGAGTAGGAAGTGTATTGGTTAGTTGCTAGAAATTGGTGAGCAGGGTTCAAACACTGGTTGAGAGAAATCCTTGTCATAGAAATATATTTAGGAATATGCAAGAATTACTCGATTAGTGTGGCTAATGTGTACATCAGTAACTATAAAAAAAAAAAAAAATCAATTTTCAATAATTATGTGTCATACAGAAAGAAAATGACTAACTACCGACACCAAGGTTTGAGCATAACACTCTGGACTTGTGAATATAGGTTTTCCACCAGGTGTGTAAATAGCAGTGTCAGGCTGCTGACTGGTGTGACTATCGAGTGGAACTATCCAGTTGAATTAGTGTGAATTATTGTGCGTCGATGATTTGGGTTTTGGATTTTAGGATTTACCGGACGTTAAACCGAGCCGTGCGATTAACAAGGTATTCACTGAAATGGTTAATTATTTTTGGTTGACTTTTACGTCTTTGTTCTTGTTAAGTATTTATTTGCGGTTGTAATTAAATACCGTTTTATCTGAACATCGAAGTCTTGAGTTATACTTAATTATTAATGGCCCCCGTACGTCACAAAACTATGGTTAAACTAATCGAGTATTATGTATGCACTAATCAAATCTTCCCTACTCCCAGCTATGATACATATGATATTCCTCAGTAATATTATATATATATTTTTTTTCTGTCGGAAAACAGGTTGAGTGATATTCTATATATGTGACAATGAGATTTAAGCCCGCCTCCCATACTGCATATGCCGATAATCTTCATACATAAAGCAACCCCATTCAGTAACCATCTATCTAGACGGCTTCTCTGTCAATAATAATAAAAAACCAAAACAAAAAAACACCACCACAAAACGTCTTATACTACAACTACACTCTCACGAAGTGATTTCCCTGCCACCTTTCAGATTATAATGCCATTAAAAAACACATTAATAATCAGTATGAGGAACATAGCGACATTAAACAGCTTTTCACAACTAATACCGAGATACTAACAAAATCAAATAGTAAAAACAGTCTTACAATGTTTGAAGCAATACTTATACAACAAAAATAACCATCAATAAATAAAAACAAAGATTCCATTTACTCAAATGTTTATACCATATATACTTACATATCATGTGACCTTTAAAGATCTAATTTTGAAGCTAATTTGACTACAGTAAATGGATACATAGTTTGTTCAACAATGTGGCCAGCAGTACATACACTAATTTTATATCTCATGTATGATGTGACCCCCTTAAATTAGCTTAAAAATTAGGTCTTCAAAAGTTGCATGATATGCGAGTATATACTGTAAATAAAAATATAAAAATAAAATTATATAATTAACAATAAAATTTATAATATTCTTACATCATTTTGTATTATGAACTACTTTAAAAAAAAAAAACTCAACAGTGGTATGTGTGAGATATATATATATATATATATATATATATATATATATATATATATATATATATGTATGTATGTATGTATGTATATACAGACAGATCTGTCATATAGCCTGACATGCCTTACCGCTCAGCCACAAAGGATCGTTCTGTAGGCAATATTATATATATATATATATATATATATATATAAAAATCAACTCTCTAATATACACCAGATGTAACAGCAAAATTGTCCAAATTGTGTAACAGCATAATTGTCCATTCCACAAAATGTTTAATATCTAAAAGAAAACAAAAAAGCACCGAGTTTATTTTTCCAGATTTATAGATAAAGCATTTAGCCATCTTGACACCATTTGCCGTAAGAATCACTGAAAAACCCTTTGAGTTATTCATATAGAAGGAGAACAGGTTAAAATTATTTTGTGTTATCATCATTGTCTTCCCAACTGGGCAATGGTGAAAGGAAAAAGATCATTCAGGCTTTCAGTAATGGTACCAACATTCTTACTCTGGTTTACATCTTCAAAGTCCATTCAGGAACTATCACTAGAATGGTGACTAAGTTTAAAAAAGTGGGAACAGTAAAGAGGAAAACTGGATCAGGAGTTCATAACTGCAAGAGGGATCATCATTTCAACTTAGAAAAGATCCAACTCAATACATAAGAGGTTTGGCAGCTGAGTGAGGAGCTATGATGGTCCAAAGGGCAGTGAAAAAAGACTTGAAAGTGAAATTGTACGGGATACCTGTGAGGCAGCTTGTTACCCCAGGACTGAAAGTTAGAAGTTTAGAGAGGGCAAAGATCTTGAATAAATTGGAAAATGACCCTGTAATAATATATATATATATATTAAAGAAAGGCTCCATGTAATAATTTATTTCACCATAGCCCTTTTAAAGGGCGCTGGATCATCAGACTACACTTCCAAAAGGTGAAACGAAAAATGAAATGAACATTTTGACGGGTAGTATTAAGTTTATATAATTTAACAGAGAGGGTAGTGAGGAGTGGTGTGAGAGACATGATCGAGTTTAAATAAATATATATATATATTTGCACTTTATTTCAATCCTTCATGAGTTTCCAATCCTTAGCTATGATTGGACAATTTTGCTGTTACACCCGGAATATGATGGACTCTCCCGTCCATGAGGATTTGACAACCTCATTCAGTTTTTATGTGTGTTGCTTATGACACTTCAGTCCTGCTAGTGGCCTGCATAAAAGTCCACATATTGTGCAACAGCGAGAATCTCAGGACATAGCCACAGGAATATTTGCTGAAACTTTTTTTGTCGTCATCAATGCAACTAATTTCGAAATTTCTGATACCACTGAGGCACAAATATCTCCCAGCTATTTCTATCCATGGCAACTTGCTCGAGGTTAGTATAAGGCACACTGATACCAGTAGTCCTGGTATTCCCCGACTATGCAGATAGGCTTTCCAAAGATCAAGTACAAAGACATTAGACCCTTTCCCTCCACCAGTCTCTCAAATTTTCCACACAAAACATCAGCAGGAGCAGTGTATGCATCAATGTGTGCATGCACTTAGTATGCACGTAGTTCTTGGTAATGCAATACACAGCGAACCAAGTCACTTCTCTTCACATTGATACAGACAGCCTTCGGCAAAATGATGACATTTGTAACAGGCGGTGTTGCCAAGACTATTAATAACCATGGTTGGGTTATTGTGGGTTTCTGCTGGTTGAGTGGTTGCAACGACTGTCTCCCCAGATTCTTTTTTTTTTTTATCTTTGACAAAATCCAAAAGAAGAATCAGCAATATTATTGGCCCTGATCTAGCAGCTATGCTAGTGATTTTCCCACTGCCACAAGGTTGCCTCCCCTTGCCTTTTTTATAAATACTTTCATGGTAATTGTCTGGATGAGCTCTTCAATATGGTGCTGAGTATCTTCGAATTTAAGCGCAGTACTAGACTGGTGATGAGAGCTCATCAATTTACAGATGAGTTGGATAGATGTAACTGTAAATACTATGCTAACAGTTTCTTTTCTCACACTTCTTGCTTGTGGAACTCTTCTGGATTCATGCTTTCCAGCCAACTTTAATCTGTAAAAATTTAAATGCAACATCATCTGCTGTCCTCCTGATTACTCTTCCTCTGTTCTTGCTCCTTAGTAACGTATCTAGCTCTTCCACATCCAGTAACCCCTTGTTGCGTATCTGGTTTTACTGCCTTGTTTGGGGGTGAAGAAAAAAAAAATCCGTCATAATAGCAAGGGCATTGGTTAATAATTAGATTGAGGTCATGTCATCCATTTAGGATGATGGCCTGACATGGCTCAGCAGTCCCGACACAAAAGCGCACACCATCAACGTTTTCTGATTAATATGGCTAGCTTCTCTGTTTCTGGCTAAAACACATTTACCAGGGTACAAGAGTTACGTCATGAATGGATCAAAGGCCAAAAATAAGTCTATCGTGAACACTGTTAACAAGGCGCACTTGAACTGCAGTCTTTTGCTCCTTGCTAACTTGATGATACATTACAAAACCCTCACCCCCCCCACTATCAGGGGCAGTGGAAGAAACTTGTTCAATTCTTTTGAAATTCTTTGAACAGATGAAAAGAGAACAACAAAATGAAAGCAAAATGGAGTTGAAATGGCTTTAATCTATTAAACATCCAAAACATCAAAGGCGGTGAAAAAGTCAAAATCCAGTCTCACAAATCCAAAAGGCAAGAAAGACAAGTAAATATAGAGATCAGAAATCACAAGTCCAACGTCAAGAGTCCAAGAAGTAAAATAAAATTGGGGTCAACAAATCCAAATCATAGATCCTAACACAGCAAAAAAGGAAAAATAATTTATTGCAAAAAGGCTGGTATTTTAAAATGGTAAAATGGGAAAAAGAAAAAAAAATGGGAAAAAGAAAAAAAAAAAATGAGGAAAAAGAAAAAAATGAGGAAAAAGAAAAAAAAAATATGAGGAAAAAGAAAAAAAAATGGGGAAAAAGAAAAAAAAAATGAGAAAAAAGAAAAAAAAATGAGGAAAAGAAAAAAAAAATATGAGGAAAAAGAAAAAAAAAGGGGAAAAAGAAAAAAAAATGAGAAAAAAGAAAAAAAAAAAAATGAGGAAAAAGAAAAAAAAAAAAATGAGGAAAAAGAAAAAAAACTCACTCAAAAACCAAAAAATACACTTTCATTGTCAAGAAACGCAACAGCTTTTATTGAGGTAAACTTTTTGGTTGGTCGCAGTAGTCAAGGAGAATTAAAAAAAAAAATAACACATGTGATGCAGTAACTATATATATAATATTTTATTGATTTTTGGCACAGGACACAAATTCTTTTGCGATCGATGTTTGCCCTACGCTCCACGTGTATTTGAACTTAAACTTCATATTATAAATAAAAAAAGGGGTCCCATATGCTATCTGATGAAGTTGTCGTGTCAGGGATCCTTTATCCCGTCAGGAGCACCACATGTACTCGAGCCATCGTCGCAGTGGTTAATGTAGGACAAGATGGAGACTGTCTCTCTTAATGGTGCTTATGAATTTAGAGTTTTCCAACTGCTATTTTAGTTGTGACCTCAAAGCAAGAGAGTGCCATCAGCAGATCTGCTATTTAACCCATATCAAGGGAGCAGAGACAGATTTATACCTTTCCCAAAGGCATTTGTGCAAAATTTAACATAGTAAAGTTGGGTTACCAACTTCTCTTCCTGAGATATTAACTGTTAGACTGAGTACATCCAGCCGTCTATAATATTTAGTTTCTTTACTAATCTCAAAAGTTAGCAATGAACATTTTGAACAGGAAATCTACAGAAATCCTATTAAAAGGAAAGAAAATTAAGTTATGAGCTTCTAGTGAAGGATTCAAAATAACAACATGGCTACTTTAGCTTTTTTGTGGAACTAATAGCAAAGGAGAAAAGGGAGGTAATTTGTTTACCTTGGAATTTTCTTTCACCAAAAGGACTTGACACACTTCACACTTGAGTAAAGACTGGGTGTGCATCATGATCTTCTTGATGAGAATGGCCACCGTGTGCTGCTCTTCAAATATCACTCGGACTAGATCAAGTAAGACCTGAATTAAAAAGAAATAAGATTTTGTTAGTAGAACTGGCCTAGCACTTTTGACTTGCACAAAATATCCGAGTCAATTTCTTGCAAAAAGACTAGCATTTTAAAGTGGTAAAATGAGTAATAAACTGAAAAATAAAAACGGGAAAAGGAGAAAAAATGGGAAAAGAAGAAAAAAGCGGGAAAAGGAAATAAATTAATTGCAAAAAGACTGGTATTTTAAAGTGGTAAAATGAGTAATAAACTAAAGAAAAATGGGAAAAAGACAAAAAAAAATGGGAAAAAGACAAAAAATGGGAAAAAGACAAAAAAAAATGGGAAAAAGACAAAAAATATGGGAAAAAGACAAAAAATATGGGAAAAAGACAAAAAATATGGGAAAAAGACAAAAAATATGGGAAAAAGACAAAAATATGGGAAAAAGACAAAAAATATGGGAAAAAGACAAAAAATATGGGAAAAAGACAAAAAATATGGGAAAAAGACAAAAAATATGGGAAAAAGATAAAAAAAATGAGAAAAGACAAAAAAAATGGGAAAAAGAAAAAATAGAACAAAAGACAAAAAGAGACAGAAAAAGGAGGGAAGACAGAGAAGCGGGGAAAGATGAAAGTGTGGGGGGAAACAGAAAGGGTGGGGAACAAACAGAAAAAAAGCAAAGAAATAACAGAAAAGAAATAGGTTACAAAAAAGAAAAAAAAACCTGAAACAAAGAAAAAATAAATGATTTTCAGCTATAAAAAAAAACATTCTACCCAATTAATGACGATTTGCAATCAGTTATTTTATGAAAAACTCTTTAAAAGTTTTTTAATAACAACAAAAAATTGTGTTTTCAATAATATCAATGAATGTGTCTCATTGTTTGACTCCAGAATTTCACATCAAATCATTTACCAGGGCCAATGTGTTGATAAATCTATTGAAATTATTATCAAATCTTGGATTTATATACTATGCTAATCATACATTTGAAATTCTTACAATGTTTGAGTTATGTAATGTCATATTTGAATTTAGAATCAGTTAAAAATTCTTTTTTCATTATTTTACCAATTATTTAATAATTTTTTAAACTTCTATTTATTTAATTTCACCACACACACACATATATATATATATGACAACTTCATACATATAACAAAAATTAAATTTATGGTTTTAAAAATATACAAGATTTGAATTTAAAAAAAAAAAAAAAAAAAAAAAAAAAAAAAAAAATCCTACCCAAAACAAAAAGTTTACATCATTAAAAATGCCTTAAGGAAAATATGGTTTCTGAAAATCAATCCAATTTATCAAGTCACCTGAAAAGGACAAAAGGAAAACTTATCTTAGCCGATGCATTCCATCGTCTCGGGGACTTAATCAAAGCAGATGCAAAGATTTTATTTTGTAACAAGTATTTTTATGCAAGAGCAAAAATGTGAATTGTCACTTGTTGTCCTCCATAGATTGCCAGACTTTTCTGCTAAACTGACGAATATTGATGAGTATTCTTAAATTTAAAAATCTTACAAACCCAATAACATTTTTAGACAGCCATTAAAGCGGCTTTGAAAGTATCAGCCAAAAAGAAAACAGAAAAAGAAGGAAGCACAAAAGCTGTCAAAACTGCAACAAGCAAAAAAAAAGAAAGAAAAAAAAAAAAAAAAAATCAATGTCCAAGCACCTAAGAATCAATACTTGGTGGTGGGGGGTAGTGGAAGAGGCTCGCTGGATTATGCATCTAGTTGGCAACTGCAACAAGACTAAATTGTAGAAAAAGACTTAACAGTCTATCAACTGTACTTACCTGCCACAGATTTGTGTGTGTGTGTGTGGGGGGGGAGAAATCAATAACATTGCATTTCTACAGAAAGTAGAAGTAACTACATTGTTATTTATTTTTTTTAAATTTTTCATGTTTCGAATTGGTTGAACTAATTTTTTTATACTTATACTGTTAAATTTTTATCTTTTTATATGTGTATTGAGCATTTTTTAATACTAGTGTTTCCTGGTCTAAATCAACTACCATTAAATCTTTCATCATTATATATATATATATATATATATATATATATATATATATATATATAT
This sequence comes from Acanthosepion esculentum, assembly GCA_964036315.1. Taxonomy (NCBI): domain Eukaryota; kingdom Metazoa; phylum Mollusca; class Cephalopoda; order Sepiida; family Sepiidae; genus Acanthosepion; species Acanthosepion esculentum. The sequence goes on from OZ038504.1 coordinate 7,547,864, forward strand.
ATGAGGAAATATAGTTTTAGGGCGTGCTATATTTATGGGATAAAATGCTCAATTTTTTTATATCAATATGTAGCAGTTATAGCTATTTTACGTCCAATTGTCGGATAAAAAAATTAAATATATATACAAAAAACGAGTAAAAACAATCAACCCAAATAAATAAATAAAGTAAATAATAATAATGAACAAATTAAGAAACCAATCCCACCGAAACAGACTACAACAACCAATCCAAAAATTGGATGTAAAAATAGCTATAACTAATGATAAAAAAACATCACTACGTTACTCAAAAACCAAATAGAGTAAATAAAAATATATAAAATAAAAAATAAGTAAATAAATAAAAAAAACAAATAAAAATTAATCCAAATAAATAAATAAATGAACAAAGTAACAAATGGCCCCCGCTAAAATAACTGTTAGAACAAATAAAAATAAGGATAAATAAGCAAAAACAAGTAAAAATAATCAATCCAAATAAATAACTTAAAAACTGTCCACCCACCAAAATAACAGAATACACTACAGTAAGTAATCTAAACATTGGAAGAATAAATAGCTTTAATTTTCTTCCCAGACCAAAACAAACTATTAAATAAGCGATCTAAGCAAATCCCCAGCAAAATTTTATACTACGTTAATAAAACCTCAAAAAACAAAAAGAATAAATAATACAAAATGAAAATGAGAAAGAAGTAAAATAAATTAACCCAAACAAATAAATAAATAAACAAGCCACTTCCGCAAAAATAACTGCCAGAATAGATTACCCATAATGCACTATTGACCCATATATAAATAGTCAAGGAAAAATCCAGCATTCACGGCCTGATGATTGCGTCTAGAATGAAACAGCCTGTCGTCTCTGAGTGTTGACTTCAATGTTCACTTTATACACACACAAATTTTCTAAGCGTAGCTTAGATGTGGTACATGGCCGAAAGTATGGGGCACCCAGTGAGGATCAAACTCACTATTCATTCATAACTGTTTTAACGAGAAAAGCTTGCTAAACATTACACCATGCCGAGGTGCCCAATATAGAGATTTTCTAAGTGTAGCTTAGATGTGGCACAAGACTGAAAGTATGGAGCACCCCATGAGAATCAAACTCACTATTAAGTCATAATTATTGTAGTGAGACAAGATTGCTAACCATTACACCACCTCAAGTTGCCCAAAAGAACGGTTATTTTCTAAGCATAGCATAGATGTGGCACAAAGTGAGGATCGAACTCACTTGTCGATCGGAACTGATCTAGCTTGCTAACCATTACACCACACTGAGGGGCCCAATGATTTTCTAAGCATAGCTTAGATGTGGCACAAGCCTGTGAGGATCTAACTCACTTTTCAGTTGCAACTGAAGGGACCAGCGAAAGCAGCTCCTCTGAGCAATTACCGTGAAAGTACTTGTAAAAAAGGCAGAGCGAGGCAACATCGCGTCTGTGAGAGAGCGACTGCAGACGAGATGACAGATCAGGGCCAATCACGTTGCCTATCCGTCTATGGATCTTATCAAGAACCCTCTTGCTAAACATTACACACACGCCAGGTGTAACAACAAAATTGTCCAAATCATGTAACTGCATGGGATAATTATACATCCCACAAAGTGTTTAATATCTAAAAAAAAAAGAAAAAAACTAAACGGAGTTCCTTCTTTCCAGGTTTCAGATAAGATGTTTAGCCATCTTGACACCATTTTTCGTAAGAATCACGGAAAAGGCCCTCAGCTAGAAAGAGAACAGGTTAAAATTGTTCTATGTCAGACCCACTATGTTCCCACATCAATGATGAGAGGAAAAAGATCATTCAGTCCTCCAGTAATGGTACTAACATTCATACCCTGGCTTCCATCTTCAAACTCCATTCAAGGACCATCAAGAGAACGGTGAATAAGTTTAAAAAAGAGGGAACAGTAGAGAGGAAAACTGAATCAGGAGGTCACAACAAGAAGAGGGATCATCATTTCAACTTAGAGCTAAATACATTCTTATTGTTCAAAGTAGAGTCCAATAGTGTTATAAAAACATTGGAGAATTCCAGTAAGATACTTTTAATCATTTCTAAGATTAAATGGTTTAAAGTTTAATCTAAAAATTGGACAATTTTGGAGTTACACCCAATATATATATGTATGTATATATATATATATATATATATATATATATATATATATATATAACACACACACACACACACACACACGACTTGTTTCATTAAATAATTTAGGTAAGTTTTATCTACTTATTTTTAATAATGATCCTCTCATATTCATTGACAAGCTTTTTAGTATCCTTATTAAAGGAAGAAAGAAAGAAAGTTACCATATTGATGCATATTCATTTATTCTGAGTACTTTCGACATTAGCAAAATGTCATCATCAGGGTCTTCTTTAATCTAAGTTGTATTGTGTTTATCTGAAAATTAAGTTTTTTGTTTTTGAAATGAAAAAAAGCTATCGTGTGTGTGTGTGTGGGGGGGGGACAGATACACCCTACAGACACATTAGAAAAATAACCAGAAACCTTTGACATGCTCACATCTTCCACACAAATCAAACCACATTTGACCGGGGGGGGGTGGGCGGTTAACAGAAGAGCTGGCTATTTATTCCTTTACCAAAATAACCGTCCCCCCCATCCCTTGCCTAAATTTCAGAATGACCACAGAAAATTAACAGTTTCATTCTTAGAAATATATCATAGCTGAAGAAAAAGAAAAGGAAATTAAGACAATAACCACAAAATGTAAGTATTCAAGTTGTAATGACAGGAAGAGCCAAAAAAAAAAACAAAAAAAACAACCAAAAAAAAAACCATACAAACCACAATACAAATTGTACGTGAACAGAACGACAATGAAATGACAAGTAGTACATGACACCTTGAAGTATTGGTTTTTGAATTGTGAAAATTTTATTTTATTTATTCTGATAATTGCAGCCATGAGGTACAGGTGATCTGAAATAGTGATAAAAGCTGTGACACTAAATGAATAGAGTTTTTGACGGCATAGTTATGGATTTGGGTGCCCCAAATAGGACAGAAGATAACAGTATTGGGTCAGACAACATTCATGGTCGTAATATCTGAATTGATTCAATGAAGCACTGGCACTTATTATGAAATACTAGAATATTTCTTTATCTTTTGTTCCTCTTCATGACATTTTGTAGTTTTAATTGGATTATTCAGAGACATGAAAATGAAGCGTTGGAAATCATTAACGTTGGATTATATTTTGGCTTAAATTTCACTTGTTTATTATCACAATTCCCAAATAATTATTTTCCGACTTAATTAAATAGCATGAATAAAAGAAGTCAACAGCAGGACTTAAATTCATGTTTAGCCAATACTTAAGAGGCGACCTTTTCAGGGCAGCTGCTATAACAATTAGGATATGAAAACCAACTATTTCACTGTTATATCTAGGTAATGGGGAGAGAAAAGGAGAGAGAGAGAGAGAGAAGGAGAGAGAGAGAGAGAGAAGGAGAGAGAGAGAGAGAGAAGGAGAGAGAGAGAGAGAGAGAGAAGGAGAGAGAGAGAGAGAGAAGGAGAGGGAGAGAGAGAGAGAGAAGGAGAGGGAGAGAGAGAGAGAGAAGGAGAGGGAGAGAGAGAGAGAAGGGGAGAGAGAGAGAGAGAGAGAAGGGGAGAGAGAGAGAGAGAGAGAAGGGGAGAGAGAGAGAGAGAGAGAAGGGGAGAGAGAGAGAGAGAGAGAAGGGGAGAGAGAGAGAGAAGGGGAGAGAGAGAGAGAGAGAGAAGGGGAGAGAGAGAGAGAGAGAGAGAAGGGGAGAGAGAGAGAGAGAGAGAAGGGGAGAGAGAGAGAGAGAGAGAAGGGGAGAGAGAGAGAGAGAGAAGGAGAGAGAGAGAGAGAGAGAAGGAGAGAGAGAGAGAGAGAGAAGGAGAGAGAGAGAGAGAGAGAAGGAGAGAGAGAGAGAGAGAGAAGGAGAGAGAGAGAGAGAAGGAGAGAGAGAGAGAGAAGGAGAGAGAGAGAGAGAAGGAGAGAGAGAGAGAGAGAAGGAGAGAGAGAGAGAGAGAAGGAGAGAGAGAGAGAGAGAAGGAGAGAGAGAGAGAGAGAAGGAGAGAGAGAGAGAGAGAAGGAGAGAGAGAGAGAGAGAAGGAGAGAGAGAGAGAGAGAAGGAGAGAGAGAGAGAGAGAAGGAGAGAGAGAGAGAGAGAAGGAGAGAGAGAGAGAGAGAAGGAGAGAGAGAGAGAGAAGGAGAGAGAGAGAGAGAAGGAGAGAGAGAGAGAGAAGGAGAGAGAGAGAGAGAAGGAGAGAGAGAGAGAGAAGGAGAGAGAGAGAGAGAGAGAAGAGAGAGAGAGAGAGAGAAGGAGAGAGAGAGAGAGAAGGAGAGAGAGAGAGAGAAGGAGAGAGAGAGAGAGAAGGAGAGAGAGAGAGAAGGAGAGAGAGAGAGGAGAGAGAGAGAGAGAGAGAGAGAGAGAGAGGAGAGAGAGAAGGAGAGAGAACACGGAGAGAGAGAGAACACTCAGAGAGAGAGAACACTCAGAGAGAGAAGGAGAGAGAGAGAGAGAATGGAAAGAAAGAGAAACAAAACAAAAAAAAACAATGCCACATTAAGAAATAACAACTGACACCTGGTGGTCAATAACATAACCGGTGTTATATTCAGCTTATTCGGTCTGTGCGGTTTTAGCTCAGTGACACTTGAGACAACTTCTGACATGTCAGACAAAGAGCTTAGTTCTTCTCTGTTCAATCAACACTGCTCATCTCAACACCAAGGGAACTACACAAGAGACAGTCAAGCCAGAGCCAGACCAGAACTGACTTCCTTGATGCCAACCACATCTTAACAACCTTTACCACACTGCAGGCGACAGTAGTCACCGTAAAATTATCTCCTTTTGCTACTCTGGGCACATTCTGTCATCTGAGATGGTTGCTATAAATAAACACTTGTCAACTGTTATTTCCAATATTTTAAGCCAGAAATCACGTACTACTGCTTTGGAACAAAGCTAAACTTTCATTTTCCAACACCATTTTGAATTCTTCTAGAATGCATGCAGTGTAGCATTGATTAAACCTACATTAATTTTTTTTCATGATTTTTTATAAAGAAAAATGGCCACATCAAAATTCAACAAAGCCTTTATTCAGGAGTTTCTTTGATTAGAACTCCTGAATAAAGGTTTTGTTGATGATGAATTTGAAGGCTTTATTCGAGTGGATATTGACAGTGAAGTAGTCCAAGATGATAACCACTTGCAGCTATCATCCATGCCTGATGAATTTTATGGAAGCTACTGGTTACTATCGATATACCCGATAGCCTTTTTAAAGGTGAATTACTTTTGTCTATAAACAACGAAATAACTTTATTCGTCAACAAGACAAATAGGAATCAGGTGAAAGAAAGAGCAAAAAAAATTCTAGTGTCTTCTCATATGTAAACACGAGGAAACAAGTCACTTTTTTTTTATGTAACGAAAGCTTTTAGTGATTGCGCTTCTTGTTGCACCTCAAGAACTTCACGAGGAGTAAGAAAAGTTAAAGTATAATGAATTATTTATGTATTTTTTAATGTATTTGTTTTTTTATCTCGCGCTTCAATTTTTTGTTTTCAAAGTCAAAATATGCATGCAAAATGTAATGCATTACATAATGTATTACATCAAAATGTGACTCATTCTTTTATTAGCATACAAAATTAAAATCTATATGCACAATACAAAGAAAGTTATAACAATTTTACCACAGTAGGTGTTCATGTTTTTGCACCCTCAAGAAAAAAAAAAAACTGCAGTGGCAGGGGAGACAACTCTAGAAAGAAATTAGTGTGGTATAGGTTAATATAGACCAACAACTATTTATGCACTATGTCTGCTTTTGTTGCCAACCGGTCTCAACCCCACCCCCACTCATTTACTCCTCTGTTCCCTTTCAAAGCGGATGCTGTTTAGAATACTTCAAAAGCCCCATCCATAAAACAGAAACACTTTAGATTGAGATAAAAATCATCTCTTCCTCTTCTAAATAGGTGTCTCAACCACAGTGTCACAATAACATTGATTAAATAGGAGACGAGTTGACATCAAGTGACTTTGGCTGTATTTAACCCATTAATGACCAGCACATGAATCTGAGACCAATTGTAAAAGTAAAAATAAAAATCTAGTATCAACTATAGACTTAGAAAAGAAAAAAACCAACACATTGAAATTTATATATAAAAAAAGAAGTATTTACTGATAAGGGTGTTGGCAGGAAAGAATATTTTCAGATTGCATTCCTTCCCTTACAAGCATTAGTATATCTGTGATATACTAACACCTTAACAGATGGAACAGAATAGCAGAAAAGAAAGCCAAACATGCATATTGTTCTCAAAGAGATTTTTTATACCGATATAAACATACTTGTCACTAATTTGTCCTATAAACAGAAATTATAACATAAGCATAATAACAAGTAATGTGAAAAGGAGCAAAATGCAAGATAGTCTTACTTGTAATATTCCCTCCCACCAAAGGGAAATTTCAGATGGTGATTTCCTCTATTTGCCTGGCGAGACCAACTGGTTTTCTCTGCTCTCTTAACTGTTGTGGGGAGTCATGTCTTGCTTTTCTGCTGTTTATATAGTAATTGGGGTGGGAAAACACATCTTGCCTCTACACTTGCTAAATAGCAACTAGGGTTTGTCATTCTATGGTTATCAGCCATCACATGACCCCTGTGAATTCTGATATATATATATATATATATATATATATATATATATATATATATATATATATATATATATGTATGTATATATGTGTGTGTGTGTGTGTGTGTGTGTGTGTGTGTGCTCCCGAAAAAATAATTTTGGTCAAGCACTTTAGGGAGAAAGCAGGAATTTGTAAACAGTGACTGCTACTGCAGATAATGCAAAGCTCTTCTATGGATCGAGCATTCTGTGTCACTGGCATGTTTATTCAAAATAAATACATAAAAATTCACCTCTCTGCCGAGAGCTGATAGCTTAGGGGAAAAAAAATCTCTGACTGATGCCAAATTAGTTGTGTTTCAATCCTCATTTGAGGCAATCAAATATCTAGCCACGCTGATGAGCTGTGATACAGAGAAACATTCTGTCTGTGGAAGACAATATAAAAACATATGTGTCATACACATAAATATACAGATACACATACACACATATATACAAATATACACGCATACATATACACACAAATATACACGCGCACACACACACACATCACATATACACACACACACACATCACAAATATACACACACACACATACACACAAATCATCACAATACACACACACACATACATCACAAATATACACACACACACATACATCACAAATATACACACACACTCATACATCACAAATATACACACACACACACATACATCACAAATATACACACACACACACATACATCACATATATACACACACACACACATCCATCACAAATATACACACACACACATCCATCACAAATATACACCACACACATACATCACAAATATACACACACACACACACATCACAAATATACACAACACACACACATCACAAATATACACACACACACACACATCACAAATATACACACACACACACACACATACATCACAAATATACACACACACACACACATACATCACAAATATACACACACACACATACATCACAAATATACACACACACACACACACACATACATCACAAATATACACACACACACACACACACATACATCACAAATATACACACACACACACACACACACACATACATCACAAATATACACACACACACACATACATCACAAATATACACACACACACACATCCATCACAAATATACACACACACACATACATCACAAATATACACACACACACACACATCACAAATATACACACACACACACACATCACAAATATACACACACACACACACACATACATCACAAATATACACACACACACACACATACATCACAAATATACACACACACACATACATCACAAATATACACACACACACACACACACATACATCACAAATATACACACACACACACATACATCACAAATATACACACACACACACATACATCACAAATATACACACACACACACATCACAAATATACACACACACACACATCACAAATATACACACACACACACACACATACATCACAAATATACACACACACACACACACATCACAAATATACACACACACACACACACATACATCACAAATATACACACACACACACACACATACATCACAAATATACACACACACACACACACATACATCACAAATATACACACACACACACATACATCACAAATATACACACACACACACACATACATCACAAATATACACACACACACACACACATACATCACAAATATACACACACACACACACATACATCACAAATATACACACACACACACACACATACATCACAAATATACACACACACACACATACATCACAAATATACACACACACACATACATCACAAATATACACACACACACACATACATCACAAATATACACACACACACATACATCACAAATATACACACACACACACATACATCACAAATATACACACACACACACATACATCACAAATATACACACACACACACATACATCACAAATATACACACACACACACATACATCACAAATATACACACACACATACATCACAAATATACACACACACACACACATACATCACAAATATACACACACACACATACATCACAAATATACACACACACACATACATCACAAATATACACACACACACATACATCACAAATATACACACACACACATACATCACAAATATACACACACACACATACATCACAAATATACATCACAAATATACACACACACATACATCACAAATATACACACATATACACACACACAAGAACTCACCACTAGGCATAGACAGTGGATAGGGAACAAAAAACAGAACCTGTTAAAACCCCAGTTTTCATAAAGATCACTGAAGTTAAGCAAGGTTAGCCTGATCAGTACCTAGATGGGTGACTACCTGGGAGTTGAAGGTGGTGTAATGGATAATGGTGCAGAACTGGAAATCAGAGTGAGGAATTACAATTCCAGTTGGGTTCATCATATTCGGAGGCCTTGCTGTCAGATGTAGCTTAAAAAGACCCACCTGAATTTACACGCGCTATCTTAGCATGTATAGAGACTGGGTCAACGACATGATTATGCTTACCTGATTGCGTCGATTCTCAAGCAGAGACTTTTCATACTGTTGCGCATTTTTTAACCCAATCCCACAGAAAGCAAGGTAAGATGCAAACACCTAGAAAGATATAAAACATCATTTAAATACTTTTAATTAATCAAGGGCAAGCAGTACAAAAAGATGAGATATCCCAAGGCATTGATAGGTAACCAAAGATAGAGTTCAGTTTGAAATTCCCATGGTTTATGGACATATCCCATTGAAACAATGGTTCTCATATGATCACTGAAGTTAAGCAAGGTTAGTCTGGTCAGTACCTAGATGGGTGACTGCAGGTGGTGTTATGCATCACAGCTCAGAATCGGAAATCAGAGTGAGTAATTACACTTCCAATTGGGTTCATCATAGTCAGAGGCCTTGCTGTCAGACATAGCTTTTCATCTTACCCAGGACGAGCTAATGCCGGGATAGGTTTGACAAAAATCAGAATTATGAACCTTACAGCAGTTCCTTGACCTTCAGAAAATTACCACTGTTGGGTTTCAAGACGACGACACCTGCTATTAAGCAAGACCTGTTCGAGATTGAATGAATAATTCTCCAAATCAGTGCACTGGATATGGAAGTGGCAGACAATGGGCAGCTGGATCACCAGATCTAAGCCCTTTTAAGTTCTTGGGGCTTGGAAGTTAACTTAAGAATTCAAATGGGACAATTGACATGAATGGATATAAATGTTGCATTGCATGTCATCTCTACATGCTAATGGTCTATAGGCAATTCTTCAGTAGGGACCCCAATGCTGCATCACAGACTGAATAAACCACAGATTTCTTTTTTTACTCCATTTATTACAGGATAGAAGTAGGTAACATTAAGAAGGACTTAGCTTGAGTTTAATGCCTTAATGATTTTAACAAATTCATAGTTTTTTTTCCCCCTCCCACTGAAGCTACAATTATAAGATTGATTTCTCTTAACATATCACAGCACTTCCTTGAACTTCAAAGAATTACCACTGCCAGATTTCAAGATGACACCTCCTGCCATTATGCTACAACTGTTCGAGATTGAACAAATAGTTTTCCAAAACAGAGCATTCGATGTGGAAGTGGTAGACAATGGGCAGCTGGATCACTGGATCACAACCCTTTTATTTTCTTGGGGCTATATCAAATTGGAAGTTAACTTAAGAACAGTCTACCCCAGTGAGCAAAATAAAAGGTTCAGTCCGACATTCCAGCTACCTGAAGAAGGCCTAAGCGTACAACGGCCAAAACATTGCAATAAATATGGCGACAAAGATAAGGAAAATGGTCCGAATAATGTGAATGGGACAATTTATATGAATAGATATAAATGTTGCATTGCATGTCATCTCTGGATTCTAGTGGTCTACAAGCAATTCCTCAGTAGGGACCCCAATGCTGCATGACAGACCGAATCATACAGCAGATAATTTTCTTCGGGTTTCTTATTTTACTCCCTTTATTATGGAGGAAGCACAGTGGTAGGTCATTTTTCTGCAAGGAAGCAAGACGGAGAAAGAACGAGAGAGAACAGAGGTCAACTAGTTACAATTCCACTCCCTCTTGGACATTGGAAAAAGAAATTCACCTACGGTTAACATCTGGATGGATTTGACAAAAATGAAAGATTTATTCTACGTTAACTGATTGATATGTGACTAAATTAAACAGAAACTAACCTAAAGTATACATTCTGTCAATTATGGGAAGTTAAATTGTTACAATATCATTTGAGTTGGGCATCTCAGTGTGGTGTAATGGTCAACAAGCTGGTCTCGCTAGATCAGTTATGACTGAAAAGCGAGTTCAATCCTCACTAGGTGCCACATACTTTCGGCCTTGTGCCACATCTAAGCTATGCTTAGAAAATAACCAATAATCATCAAAATAAACATCAAAATGCCTTTGGGACTCGTCAAATTGTAATGCTTAGACAGGGATAACAACGAAAATTTATGAACCGTTTATGCAGGTCAAAGACAATTACCAAACTGATCTACACTACTTACATTATTCGGACAATTGTCCTCATCTTTGTCGCCATATTCATTACAATGTTTCGGCCGTTGTACACTCCAGCCTTCTTCAGGTGGTTGGAATGTCGAACTGAACCCTTTATTTCGCTCAGTGGGGTAGACTGTTCTAGTTTCACGTAATGGATGTCAGTTATCTCCTGTTAATTCCCCTCTCCAAGTTCTCCACAGTCTTAACCAGGTATTGAACTCACACTGTTTAGGTCCAGTCACTGGATCTAACCAACGCCTTTATCCATTGTGACATGTGTCCTTAAGAACAGTCTACCCCAGTGAGCAAAATAAAAGGTTCAGTCCGACATTCCAACTACCTGAAGAAGGCCTAAGCGTACAACGGCTGAAACATTGTAATAAATATGGCGACAAAGATAAGAACAATAGTCTGAACAATGTGAATAGTGTACATAATACCTCATCTCAGAAATATAGACAAACTGATCTCGTCGGACAATTTCTGCCCAAATTTCTGGGAGGAGAGATTATTTACACCATTTCCATTCAGACTATTGTCATCACGTTTTGGTTGTTGTGTCTGCCATCCTCAGGTGCATATCAATCTGGATAACCTACAGAGACAATAGCTTAGTGGATTAAAGTGTTGGTTCATGAATTCGGTGACATAATAATTGTGAGTTCAATCCTTGGGCTGGGCAGTGCATTCTTGGACCCAGTGAAGATTGGCAAGCAATACTAACAGTACTAGAAATAAAAACTAGATGATATCCCTAGACATGGGCAGTGTAACAAAAACAGTCTGCCTCCATAGAAAGGGTTCAGTTCAGAATTTCCTGAAAGTTACCCAGAATGTCGAGCACCCAATGAAGGTCAGAGGGCACAGCAATCAAAACATTGTGATTGCAACAAAGATGAGGATAATAATCCGAATATATATAGTGGAAATAACTAAGCTGTAGCTATTAATTGAATTTCATTAGCTGCAGATTAGAATCAACACTGTTACATTTCAATAAGTGATAACCTTATTATGTAAGAATTGTTCAAGATGACCTAAATGATTTTTAAGTGGGCAGATTAGATTTGGAAAAAACAGAGCAAAGCCAATACAATCACCTGTTCTAGTTTGTTTTGGATTTCTCTGAATGGGATGTTTTTAAATTACAGTACCAGTTCACACTTCTCCCCGCTCTTTTGAACAGGAGTAGAGGTTTATCCCTTGTTTCCTGCTTAGGTTTATCCCTTGTTTCCTGCTTAGGATTAGGTTGCTTGGGGTAAATAGATTTAAAAAAAAAAAAAATAATAATTACAGTCACAGACTGTAACAGCAAAATTGTCCAAATCCAAAACAGCATGCAATAACTGTCTATATTTCCGAGATGAGGAATTATGTACACTATTTACATTATTCTGACTATTGTCCTCATCTTTGTTGCCATATTTATTACAAAGTTTCAGCCGTTGTACCTCCGACCTTCTTCAGGTGGTTGGAATGTCGAACTGAACCCTTTATTTCGCTCATTGGGGTAGACTGTTCTAGTTCTGCATGCCATGTTTAATGGATGTCAGTTATCAGTTATCTCCTGTTAATTCCCCTCTCCTAGTTCTCCACTACCTTAAACAGGTATTGAACTCACACTCTTTGGGTCCAGTTACTGGATCTAACCAATGTCTTTATCTACTGTGCCATGTGTTCTCAAGTGGATAAAAGTGTTAGATTTGATTACCAAACAAGGGGTGTGTTTTATGCATGAGTAGAAGCATTTTCCCACAATTTTAGGGGTGTGTATTATGGATGAAGGTGTATTACACATGGGGAATTACTGTGTGTGTGTGTGTGTGTATATATATATATATATATATATATGTGTGTGTGTAATTTGGCAGCAACTTTTCTTTCAAACATGTAGTGTTGAATGTTAAAGACAACATAGTCTTACATATTTTCTTTTGAATTTTCTCATATTCTCTAATGAGACTTTTTATTTGAAAATAGTTTCGAAATATGTATTGTCCATACGATGACCTAGCGCTTTCGAACATCATTGTTCATCTTCAGGGTCAATATTTTAGTCAAAATTTTTTTTTTTTTTTTTTTACACAAACATTTGCCAATTATCTTGTAGCGTAATCATGAAACAGACTGTCGCCTCTAAGTGCTGACTTCCATGTCCACTTTTATATTTACACACGCTCTATCTCTGATATTGAGCACTTTATCCCATAAATATAGCACACTTTAAGACTATATTTCTGCATATATATATATATATATACACACACGTTAACACATACAAGATGCTACAGAGTTTCGTAAAAAGAAATGCAGATATATTGATGGCTAACACACATCAGAACCTCCTTATGTTCAATTTATAATTTGGGTTTTTTGTTTAAATAAAAACAAATAAATTTACGGACATTGGATTATCTGTTTATCACTTCAAAAAAAAAAAAAAAAAAAAACATTTACCTATTCTGAGAAAAGCTTCTTTTTTTTTTTTCTTAAATCATCATCAGGAAGTGCCTTAAATTACTAAACTATTCACTGCAAGATGCCTCGAAAAAATAGTGATTCAAGTCAATTTGCAGGTAGTCTAGTGGCTGAAGACTTTCCTAATATAAGATCAAATAAAAATATCCTGATCACAAAGGGTCAAACTATCATCAATTACATGACCAATTATGGTCATACAGTCCCTAACCCTACCAAGCATCTGGCCAGCTCCCAACCCATGTTACGGTTGCATGTCAATGCCCAAGTCTCTATGAAAATTCCGACTTCAGCAAACCTGATTCGAATCACCTGAAAAGAAACCTAGGCAGCATACCTTTTCATCTTTCTCATCAAAGGGTTCATCTTTGCCCCCAAACTTGTTCACCGTTTGGGCAACACCAATCACTTCCCCATTCTGGTCCTTGATGGCCATACTTAGAATGCTGTGGGTTTTATAACCCGTCTTCAAGTCAACTTCCGAATTGAATCTGGGGTCCTGAAAAATAAAACACGGAAAAATTTAAACAACTACTCTTATTTCTGGGAGGAGGTGTTATTTACATTTACAGTAATGTTTATACGTTCTTTTTATAGATACAAATATTTAAGTAAATGCTCTGTTTATAATAAACAGTATTAACAACATTTACCGGCCTGAATGTCCAAGAAATTATCACAGAAATTATGCGTCCTCCGACAGTAAGTAAATGCTCTGTTTATAATAAACAGTGTTTATTATAAACAGAGCATTTCTTAAATATTTGTATCTATAAAAAGAACGTATAAACATAAATGTCTTAAATAATTGTCAAACTTTGTTCATTTCATAATGTATGATGTCATTTGTTTACATTTGGATACGCATTTAGCAGATATGAATGAATGAGAGAAAATCATGGAGAATTGTGTTTAAAAACAGTAAAATCGACCTTGCTAACCGAACGCTTCTCTGTGGCCCAAGTGGTTAAGGCACGTCAGGCTATATGACGGTCCCGTGTAGGATACAGGTTCAATTCCTGTCGAAGGATGCCTATTTTCTATGAAAATTTCTTGGACATTCAGGCCGGTAAATGTTGTTTAATACTGTTTATTATAAAACAGAGCATTTACTTAAATATTTGTATCTATAAAAACAACATATAAACATAAAAAAGTCTTAAATAATTGTCGAACTTTGTCTATTTCATAATGTATTCACAGTAATGTCAAAATGCTATTCATGTTATGTTTCAGCCATTGTGGCCTCTGGCTAACTTCCATGGAGTTTTGAACAGAACCCTTTATTGAATCTATAGGGATAGACTGTTCGTCTGTGTTGTCCATATCTAAGTATATCTCCTGACAATAAAAAAAAGGAAGAAAAAAGACCAACATGCCCCTAAAATAGGATAGCAGAATGACAACAATCTACCCTGTAGATTAAATAAAATTTTCACAATCCATAATATAACCTGACCAATCGGTTTCCATCCTGATCCAGCCTCCACATACAAAGCCAACTTTACATAAATAAATGCAATGAATGATCTTGATTAAGAACTAGTGCTCATAACCTTGTGTCATACAAAGCTAAACTTAAAAAATATGCTTGCTGACCTTAACAAAAGTTAGCAATATATACAGACATGACAGAATTGAATAGACGCCAAGATAAATTTGATTTTTGATTTTTTTTAATAACCAAGATAAATTAACTTAGATTATTTGATTAAAATTGCAGATAACCATACTGGAACATGCCACGAACCAAAGGAGCATCAGACCTATCTGGATTTCAGTGAGGACGTATCATGGGCCAAAATGAAGGTGGTCTTAGTCAAAGAAAAATATCTGAAAATCTTTCAATACCCCTTTCTACTGTTTATAGAGTGATCGTACAATTCACCAGAGAGGGCAAGAAGTGCACAAAACCTCATCCAGGCCGCCCTGGGCGCTCTGAAAGAACCGTGTGTCTTGTCGAGAGAAATGTTGGACAGGATCCACGTTGCAAGGCCTCTGACAGAGCAACACAAGTTGATGTCAGTCCCAGAACAGCTGTCAGGTATCTTCACAAGCTGGGCTGCTATAGCAGTGCTGCGAGAAGGAAACCACTTCTCCGTCCAGCTAATATCAAACGCTAAAAGGATTGGGCTCATGAGATGGTGGAGAGACATGACCTTTTGGACCACTGTCATTTTCTCTGATGAGTCAAGATTCGCATTATTTTCCGACAGTGGAAGAGTATGGATATGGAGACTCTGTAGTCAAGAATTTGATTTAAAAAGACTGCAGCCAACGGTGAAACATGGGGGCCTTTCAGTAATGGTATGGAGTGTAATTTGGAGTGATGGTCACTCAGAGCTTGTGGAGGATGAAGGAAACATTAATTCAACCAAATATGTTTCTATATTAAAGAAAGGGCTCCTTCCAATATTCTCAAGTAGTAGAATGAGCAAAGTTGACTCCCTATTTATGGAAGATGGAGCTCCATGTCACACTGCTCAAGCAACACAACATTGGTTGAGACAAAATGTGATCAATAAACTTCCATGGCCAAGTTAGTCCCCGGATATTGACCCTATTGAACACCTTTGGGGCATATTAGATCGAAAACTCCGCAAAAAGAACAGGAAGCCATCTTCTAAGCCTGAACTTTTAGGATTATTGCGTGAAACATGGCAAGAAATCCCTCAAGATGATATTCGTGAACTCATTGCTAGCATGCCTAGAAGGGTCCTTGCATTAAAAAAAAAAGCAAAAGTGATGTCAACCAAGTATTAGTTATTAAATTTGTGACCATTTGTAATTACTTCATTTGTATAAATTACTTGTTTAATAAAATAAACGGTTTCTGTGAGCGTCTATTCAATTCTGTTATGTCTGTGTGTGTGTGTGTGTGTATATATATATAATGAAATGGACAAAGTCCGACAATTATTTTAAGACATTTTTATGTTTATACATTCTTTTTATAGATACAAATATTTAAGTAAATGCTCTGTTTTATAATAAACAGTATCAATAGCATTTACTGGCCTGAAGGTCAGAGAAATTTTCATAGAAAATATTAGTCCTCCGACAGGAATCGAACCTGTATCCTATACGGAACCGTCATATAGCCTAATGTGCCTTAACCGATTGAGCCACAGAAGATTGTTCAGCTAGCAAGGTCGATTTTACTGCTTTTAAACTACAATCTTACATGAATTAAAAGCAGTAGAATCGACCTTGCTAACTGAACTATCCTCCGTGGCTCAATCGGTTAAGGCACGTCAGGCTATATGACGGTTCCGTATAGGATACAGGTTCGAATCGTGTCGGAGAACGAATATTTTCTATGAAAATTTCTCGGACATTCAGGCTGGTTATTAATGTTATTAATACTGTTTATTATAAACAGAGCATTTACTTAAATATTTGTATCTATAAAACGAATGTATAAGCATAAAAATGTCTTAAATATATATATATATATATATATATATATATATATATATATATATATATATATAATTACACACTTCAAAAATCAGATCAGTTGAATCTGCTACCTTGGTTTCAACCTTACAGTATACTCAGGTGATTTTTATCAATATTTCCAGAACCAAATAATCTTTTGAACCAGAAATTTAAAGTCTTGAGTCCTTGCATACATATTAAAAAATTCCTCTTAAGCACATGAGGCCCAATTAAAAAATGTACATTTCAATTACCCCCCCCACCAATACTTTTATAATACTCTTGCTTTTCTTCTTAAAAATTATATATATATATATATATATATATATATATATAAACTGATTTAAAATAGGGTTTTATTGCTACACAGTAATAACCAGGTTTCAAAAATGGAAGCTAAAATATGAAAAAATAAATTTAAATAATGTAAGTAATTCTATTACATTTTTTAAAGTTTTTAAAAAGAAATATAGTCTATTAGTAATAAAGAGCAAAAACATTTTAAAATTGCAGTTAAATAAAACGTATTCTGACCCTTTAAACACCCCTAGAAAGAATCTTTAAGTATATACAAGTAAGAAAAAAATGCCGAAAAACTTTTTGCCGTTAAAAATTAAAAAAAACCCAGACGACATGCATTTAACGGATGTCAGAATTCATTGAAAAATACACCACTACCCTCCCTAAACTTAACCTCTTTTCGAACGTAACTCATAATTGATACAATAATAGTTAATAAAAATGAACACGCTACCGCCCCTGTCTGAATGATTGGATTTCTCTGTATCTTTAGAAACAGTAAATTATGAATTTATATGTGCGTTTAAAACTCAGTAAATTTAAAAAATAAGTTATTCCAATATTCGCTTGAAGATGAAACAAAACTAATGCTTTTAATTTAATTGTATAATTAAATATGAAGTTTTTAGCTTCCATTTATGAAACATGGTTATTAGTGTGTAGCGAAAAAAACCCATTTCAAATCAGTTAATTTATAATATTTATGCTCTGTAAATTTACATTGAGCACAGTTTTGTAAAAATAAAAAATATCTCTCGTTCATTAGTTTTTTTTGTTTTTTTTTTAAATATAAAGCATTGAAAGGTCATTTGATAAAAATCACCTGAGGTGACTGTAAGGTTGAAACAAAGGTAGCGAATTCAACTGACCTCCTGATTTTTAAAGTTAAGAGCTCTAGATGTTATTTTTTATTTTATTTTATTTTTTGACGTGTACTGAGCACTTTTTAATACCACTGTTTTTTGGTCTGATTCAACTGACCATTAACCTATATATATATATATATATATATATATATATCTCTGTGGCCACTTTGACAGTGTGTCTTACTAGATCGATTATGACCAAGTAGTGAGTTCGATCCTCACTGGGTGCGCTACATTTTCAGCCTTGTGGCACATATAAGCTTAGAAAATCAGCTTACATTAAGGCCAGCACTGAAATTAAGTTCCTCATCCATTTTTAAAATTTTTTTTATTGCTTTTTATATTAAAAAAAAAAAATAAAATTTTGGAGGAAAAAAAAATTACTCTGAAGTGACAAGATCCATTTTTATAAGCAATTAATATTCAGTACAAAGGACGGGGGTAAGAGGCAGCGCAACGTCTTTCATCAAGCACACCGACAAAACAGTTAAAGGAGAGTGAATTAACACACTTACTTACAAGATTCAAGTAGTAACCAATTATTTATTGCCATATTGAATTAGTTACACGACTTGCCCAGACAGAATAAAGTTAAAGTCGGGGGAGAGAGGAGTTTTTATTAAATTCAATGAACTTAGAAACTTCAAGGTGTTTAATTAGATAGCTGGTCCCACATTAAAAAAATTGCTTTTGCTTTTCTCAATGTCGACAGGCCTTAGAACAAACAAACACACACTAACAGAAGTTAGAAACATTTCCATAAATAGTACTGAAAACTTGTTAATGACTTTGTAACAAAAGGTACATTTACAAAATCACTAAGTCCTCATGAATGAGCTGAAATGAATTTGCTGTTAATTCTTAGGGTATTATCATGACTAATGCATTTGAATTAGACAAATGACAGTTCGATTCTATCAGCAAGGCTGACAATTCCTTTCATCCTGATTTTCAAAGCATTATCAGAAAATGATTAGCAATGTATTTGCATTATACATATAAATTGCCCTATTCTGTCGGTAATGCTTAATAATTTATTAGGCTAAGTCATAAATAATTTCTGTTTTTGGGAACCAATTGTAATGACAAACATATCATACGTAGAAGTTAAGAATAAATTTGGAGCTGACTAATATAACAGTTTTTTTTTTTTTTTACAGGAATGGCAGCATACACAGTGGATTAAAGGAATAAAAATGTCCTTCTTGATGATGACGCAAGGCCACATACAGCAAAAAGAAAAACAAAAGGAAAATGTCCATAAGATATGAAAGAAGAAAGAACAATTCCAGTTCCATTTGCCAAATATAACTCACAAGGTTTGGGTTAACCATGTAATGGTTTTCCAGGCACTTGCCAATAGTGCTGCACACTGGGACTGTAGTCTCCACAAGATATTTTCAAGTCAACTTCTTGGTTTGGTTTGGTTTACTGCATATCAACCCCAATGGGTTATTTAATGCCGACAAGATTTTTATTGCTGGTAATATTTTTTTTCCCCAAAAAAAATTTGTTACTGGTAATAATTTTTTACAAAAATGTATTGATGGTATTAAAATCTATTTTTACACTTTCATAGCGTTTTGACCCCAATTTGGGGTCAAACTATTTGTCCATAGCTCGGACCCTAACAGGTATTACCATGGAAACTCCAGCAATTAAGATGTGGTTCCATGTTCCTCAAAACCTCTTGATCAGATGCCTTGCTGTTGGATGTAGTTTATCATCTTACCCTTGATGCCTCATTGGTTGGGGGGGGGGGGTTGTGACCCATCTGCAGAGATGCAGTTGGCATATTCTGAAGCCCCAGCCGACAGGTCTGGCAACTTCTTGGCTAATTCAATATGGTAGGATTTGAAGTCTATGCTTTATAGTTATAATATTAACCATTTGGCCATACAATATTCTCTCTACAAACTACACAACAGTTGAACAAAACAAATATACTTTAACGCTCAGTCATGATGACTTGTGACTTGATGCCAGCCAGAACAACTATCAAAAACTTTGCTTCTGAACAATTTTGCTTACGCAGCTTGGATTAACTAATGTAGTTTAAAAGCACGTGCCACATGGTGCCACATGCTGAGATTACCTCCCCAGGAGAATATCATTAAATCAACTTATTGACCATGGTGAGATTTGAACCTGGACCTCATGGTCAGAATGCTAACACTAAACATTTGGCCATATGCTCTCCAGTTCATATAATCATAAAACAAAGGTTCATCTGAATTAAAGTTTTGGACATCTTTGTTTAATAAATTCTAACAATGATATCACAGGTCGTTTGAACAACTTTGGTTTATCTAAACACATCAGTTATTTCTTTTGTTTTTAATCTTCCTTGGTTGCTCCCCCCTGTTGACCTTTTATTGAAATCAGGGTTAAATTTCTTGAGTTGATTTTTCTTTCTGTTTAAATGTTTATCAATCAAGCATGGCAGAAACACAATATAAATGGGTCAGTGAATGTTTCTGTTGTTTACCACATGATAACAAATGTGATTTGGCCTCATTTGACAAGATCAAGTCTTTATGACACCATTTTAGTGTTCAATCCTCACTGGGCACTAGACTAAGCTCATTACCAACGACCCGAGCATAATTATAAATTCATATCAGATTCTAGTTTGACAAAAGTATTGGGTAACTCACAACTCGGTAGTAATGGATATGTTTAGCAATGAAGGAACCATAGTGGTTCACAGGCACGTCTGCTAGAAAGAGAGAGAGAGAAAAGAGAGAGAGAGAAGAGAGAGAGAAAAGAGAGAGAGAGAAGAGAGAGAGAAAAGAGAGAGAGAGAAGAGAGAGAGAAAAGAGAGAGAGAGAAGAGAGAGAGAAAAGAGAGAGAGAGAAGAGAGAGAGAAAAGAGAGAGAGAGAAGAGAGAGAGAAAAGAGAGAGAGAGAAGAGAGAGAGAAAAGAGAGAGAGAGAAGAGAGAGAGAAAAGAGAAAGAGAAAAGAGAAAGAGAAAAGAGAAAGAGAGAAGAGAGAGAGAAAAGAGAAAGAGAGAAGAGAGAGAGAAAAGAGAAAGAGAGAAGAGAGAGAGAAAAGAGAAAGAGAGGAAAAGAGAAAGAGAGAAAAAGAGAGAGAAAAGAGAAAGAGAGAAAAAGAGAGAGAAAAGAGAAAGAGAGAAAAAGAGAGAGAAAGAAAAGAAAAAAGCGAAAGAGAAACGAAAAAGAGAGAAAAAGAGAAAAAGTGAAAGTGAATTCAGAGAACCCTGCTATTTAACCCATAGGTGCAAGGGGAGGAGCAATAGCTTCATACCTATCCCAAGGGTATTTGTGCCAAAATGGATGTATTCAGCTCGAACAAATTCTTAATTTGGCTCTCAGATTTCTCACTGCATGTCGTTAAGCATTGCACCACGCACGTTCTATGCACAGCACAAACGGCCACATTGCTTTTGGGCATTTGTCAGATTTGGGGAAGATGAGAATTTTTTCAGCACCTGCTTGTAAACAAGGTACACCAGTCAGTTGGTTTACAAGACAGGCTTACTAATTAAAGGTAACCAAAACAAATATCTTATTTAACTGAGCCATTATTGTCAGAATAAAATCTGTAAGATTTAATTGCTGACCAAGACAACAAAAAGAAAAGGTAATTGCTTTAACCTGCATTCTCCTGGCATCATTTACAATGGTCATTGTTTCTTTTCTAGAGAGAGAGAGAGATAGAGAGAGAGAGATAGAGAGAGAGAGATAGAGAGAGAGAGATAGAGAGAGAGAGATAGAGAGAGAGAGAGATAGAGAGAGAGAGATAGAGAGAGAGAGATAGAGAGAGAGAGATAGAGAGAGAGAGATAGAGAGAGAGAGATAGAGAGAGAGAGATAGAGAGAGAGAGATAGAGAGAGAGAGATAGAGAGAGAGAGATAGAGAGAGAGAGATAGAGAGAGAGAGATAGAGAGAGAGAGATAGAGAGAGAGAGATAGAGAGAGAGAGATAGAGAGAGAGAGATAGAGAGAGAGAGATAGAGAGAGAGAGATAGAGAGAGAGAGATAGAGAGAGAGAGATAGAGAGAGAGAGATAGAGAGAGAGAGATAGAGAGAGAGAGATAGAGAGAGAGAGATAGAGAGAGAGAGATAGAGAGAGAGAGATAGAGAGAGAGAGATAGAGAGAGAGAGATAGAGAGAGAGAGATAGAGAGAGAGAGATAGAGAGAGAGAGATAGAGAGAGAGAGATAGAGAGAGAGAGATAGAGAGAGAGAGATAGAGAGAGAGAGATAGAGAGAGAGAGATAGAGAGAGAGAGATAGAGAGAGAGAGATAGAGAGAGAGAGATAGAGAGAGAGAGATAGAGAGAGAGAGATAGAGAGAGAGAGATAGAGAGAGAGAGATAGAGAGAGAGAGATAGAGAGAGAGAGATAGAGAGAGATAGAGAGAGAGAGATAGAGATAGAGAGAGAGATAGAGAGAGAGAGATAGAGAGAGAGATAGAGAGAGAGAGATAGAGAGAGAGAAAGGCGACAACAGAGAGAGAGAGAGTGGCGACAACTGAGAGAGAGAGAGTGGCGACAACTGAGAGAGAGAGAGTGGCGACAACTGAGAGAGACACACAGGCAGATGCACATTTTTGGATAATCTTCACCGTATCACCCGTTTACCACCACTTTCAAGACTGAACACCCTCTGATTACACAAATTATCCACAGATTCTTTAACCCATTTCCTCAGGGAAACATCAGGTGAAATGGTGTGAACCTGTACAATCAGATTACCTTGTCTGCCATTCAAATATTTATCGTCTTCTTAATCAGCTGGTGCATAACCTTTTCACTCTCACAGGCAAGAAAATTTGTCTCGAAGATGTTGTCGAGTGATGACGGCCGTGACCAACACCTGCTTCCTTGGAAGGAGATTTATTCCCTATGGAATCTACATCGTAATATTCTTGGCCTTCATATCACAGAAAGTAGAAGAATAAAGAGATTACCTGAGATTTAGTCACCTCAACTTCATTTTGTCCTGTGTCGCAATAGAGAGGTAACTTATGAGATTTATTTATAAAAAATCGCACTGTGCGGAATTTTTAGTTAGCTCCTCTGGAGGACTAATTAGGCCTCCGTCCCAAAGCAAAAGGGACTTCTGGTTACAGATAAGAACCCAGCAATGATAATTTTGAAGAAATAAATTGAAATTCCTTAATTAACTCCATGTACCTTCAAAAACTCACTTTAACTCCGATTTGGGTTATAAATCCAATTCTGGCCACCATCTTGGGTAAGACGTTAAACTACACCCGTGTCCTGGGTAAGACGTTAAACTACGTCCAGCAGCAAGGACTCTGATCAGGAGGTTTTGAGGAGCGTGGAAGCACCTCATAATTGTTGGTGTTCCCAAGTCCACCTGACCCAGGGTGGTAGCACCTGTTAGGGTCCCAACTATGGGCAAATAGTTAACTATTACCAGCAAATCATTTTTTGAAAAAATTATTATCAGTAATACAATTTTGAAGGAAAAATTGTACCAGAAACAGATTTTTGACAAAATAAAATATTACTAGCAATAAAAAATTTTGTTGGCAATAAATGACACATTGAGGTTGATATGCTGTAAAACAAAATAAACCAAACCAATTCTGGCCAAAACTCCAATTGGGGCCATAATTACAATTCAGGCTGAAAATTGAATTCTTCAAGTCAAACTCTGTGGAACTTCAAGACTAACCGATTCCTTAGCATTTTGAAGAAATAAAATTGGATTTTTCTCAATTCAAGTTTTGAATTGATTTTAAATTGAATTTAAAAGGAAAATTTTCAAATTCAAATTTTTTGCATAACTCAATATAAATTAAAAACTTTTAAATTGCTAGATTTTTTTTTGGTTCTTTTCAAATTTGAATTTTTAACTGTTCCCTCCTCATCTGGACACAAATCTCAATGTTGGATGTTTAAGCATCAGATGAAGGGTAAATTTTTAATCCCAGAATCATCCTGACCCCAAAAAGGCATGATATCTATGTAGAGCAATTGTGGCAATTTAGGGGGGGGGGGTTAGACACAAACAAACAGAATTTGTCATTTATTTATTTAAGTTAATCAAGAAAATTTCCTAAATTGGTCTTTTAACACTTTGCTATCAAGTGAAACAAGACGGATTCTATTTTGCTTGGTTTTCATTCGTTGTCTGAATATCTCATGGCATCTGTGATAAGTACAGAAACACTCAGATTGTAAGTGTTATGTCTGACTAGCAGCATGACCCGGTGTTGCCCGGGCTTGATTAAAAAATCGTACGACTCATACAGCAATCGCTATCACTTGACTTAAAATATTTTTGCCCTTCCTTGCCTTTAAAGGGGTGCCCTTTGCCGTGCTGATGTTGCTACATGCCTTACTTCTTGCCTATCTCACACTTCAATTTTTTTCTAAGCTCTATACTAAACATTAAATCTGTTACGAAAAAAGAACTAAACAAAATGAAAACAAAACGATCAGCTTTAAAAAAGGACTCGTAACTGGAAGAACCGAATGAAAAAAAAAAGAATTAACAAATACATTTTTGCACCCAACCCAGTTCTGCGGAATCAGAATCAACATTGAGTTTAAGCAAGCAAATGAGCCAATTGGAGTAAAGTGCCATGCAGATTTAAATTTTTCCCACTTGTGACGAATGCAGCTATCGATTTTTTTTGCATGCTAGTTAACATTCATGTCAGTCAGCTGTTGACTCTCACACTGGTCAATAGAATCTTCCTGCCTATACGTGGCAGCCAGCTATAGGATCTCACTCTAGCCAGTAGAAAATGGTCGCTAACTACATGAAAACTACCGTAGAAGCATGAAAAAAAAAATCAATTATTTCCACTATCGATGGGAGTTGGGAAATGCAAAATTGGTCTTGGCCTTCTCACTAACTTGGAGCATGTGCATGTAAATTTTGGCGCAAATCTGTCGAATATTGCGGCCGTGCATTCGTTACACACACATCCTGCCTTTTATAAATAGAGATGCTCACACAACCAAAGCAAAAACAATTTAAAAATGGAAACATTCACTTTTCCAAAGTATCTAATCATGGGCAGGACCCAGCTTAATCTTGCACAAAGCAAAGTGGGTCTTGCCTGACAGAGGATTTCAGTTTATCTCTCCACATATGCCTGTCAATATAGAGATATTTGTCATTATAATTTCTGACACCCAGCTCAGACATGATGGGTCATCCAAATACACCAAGTGTTTTTATCAAGATACCATCTCTAAAAAGGTTGCCATTCAAGGCTTAGAAACCATCCTAACCAGATATTAAATTATCTATTATAAAAAATTTAAAACAGCTAATTGTAACAGAATATACCTGCAAGATCCAAATTACAGAGAACCAAAATTATTTATGAATTCACACGTCCTATAAGGGACTGTGTTCCTGATCAAAACCAAACTCAAGTAATTATATTGGATACACTACTACATGCCTGTCTAGAAGACTCACCTTACACCTATCTGATGATATGACATCTAAGCACACACATACACCTACTAAGCTATCCGCAACATATCTGTAGAAAATAAAAGTATAATGGCTTTATTTCACAGGTTTAAAAAGAAAAAAAAAAGCACTAATAATAAAAAAAAGAAAAACCAAACACACAATAACATCAGCTCTGAACATGGTCATGATGTGCTGACCATGTTTGGAAAATAGTTCTATAACTCTAGACACATTCAGTTAAAAATAAAAATTGACATTGATAATGGCTGAAAGCCCTCGAACATGAAGACCATCTGGACAATTTATATGGAAAAGAAAACACTTAAAAGGAACACAAGAAAAATTAAATTTGCGGTACCTTGTCAGTTGCCTTTAATGAAACTGTTTGTGTGTGCATATATATATATATATATATATAAAAATAATGTACACACACACACATATGTATGTATGTATGTATGTATGTATGTGTGTGTGTGTTGGCTCCTATAAGAAGCTCATTGACTGTTTAACATGCTTTTTAAGAATAACCAGTTTACATATTCCTTGAGGATTTCCCGGCTTCAGTTCTCAAAAGAAAATGTTGGAGGACTGTACAAAGGAAAATGGTGACATACACCTCAGACCATAATGCTTTCGTGTAGCTTGCTGCTTTTGCATAGAGATGGTGGGGAGGGAAAAAGGGGGAAAAAAAGACAACAGGGGGGGGAACGAGGGGGAAGAGAACGAAGGGGGGGAAAGAGAACGAAAAGGGGGAAAGAAAAATGCTTCACCACTGAATGATGTCAGTGAGTTCATGTAAATTAGCTTCTGCTAACCAATCATGATTTAAGTGTCACTAAGTGCAATGGATTGCAGAGAAAAAAAAATCCATTTATATGCTCCACAAATAGAAATCATAGAAAAAGTCCACCAAACTGCGATAAAAGCAACTTTTTTTTTTTTTTTTTTAACAAAAGAAGATTTTTTTTTTGTAGAGGCTGCATGTGTGTACATCTAGATTTGAACTTTGTGAACTTTTATCATACAAGAACATTTTTTGACACCCCCTTCCCACCTGGTTCAAATGTCTTTAAGAATACTCATTACTTCTGATCCTGTTTCTTTCACTTCCTACCCAATTTTGATTTGTCATCCAAGTAATTTTTTTTTTTCACCATTTCAGAGTTTATAACGTATTAAAACACTTCACGAAAAACAATTTGTTTTTAATAATTTTAAAGAAAACAAAAATTGTTTCAAATATTTCCAAAACTTCTAAATGATTTAATTTCCAAATCATCCCTGATTTAAATTCTTCCTATTTGAGAATTTCTGGTCAAAGACGGCACAGTGGAGTAATGGATAGCGGCTCGGATTGAGGAATTGGAGAGCCGAGTTTGAAATCCAGTTGAATCCATTACATTCACTTACATGCTAAATACTCTCAGGAAAGGTATTAATCCTCTTCTTCTCCCCCACAGCTATGGGTAAATAGCAGAACAGACCAGGTTCTATAGCCTTAAATATATATTTCTGAAACGTTATTTAATTGAAAGGAGGCACGGAGAGGCATCGGAAAGCCGAGTTCGAATTCCAGTCGAATCCATTACATTCACTTACGTGCTAATACCCTTAAGGTATGAATCATCCTCTTCTCCCCGCCCCTCCAGATATGGGTAAATAGCAGGACTGGCCAGGTTCTATAGCCTTGGATGGCAACTGGTCTACCGCAGAAAGAAATAGAAACCTATTGCAAGGAAAAAAAAAATCTGCTTGGTCAGTCATGTATCAAAAGATACATGATCGCCTAAGCGTGTACCACGCATGGCATACAACTGACTGGTCAAAGCAAAAGTTGCCAGGTCAGCATTCTTGAGAATCTAAACATTTCGAGATTTACACAGTAAGTGCCAGTCCAAGTGTAACAACAGATCGCCAGCCATGATCAGGATACCGACAAAGTGATGTGTAATGATTTTATTTGGGCCAGAAGGTTTTTTTTATGCTAACAGGAGAGCTTCAGAACAACCACTTACTGTCCACAAGTAGAGAAAATGAAATGGGTAAATGTAAAAACTTTCAGGATCAAGTGCCACTTGTCCAGAATAGAGTTCCATTCATGAGCTTATATACTGGGTACATGTGCAAGTAGCTACCTGATTTTATTTTCCACTCATTCCTTAAAACGGTGAAATTAGTAACAAGTAGACTAGATTGAGAAGTCCTAACGAAAGATTGTGCCTCTCGACAGCAATCAAACTGTTTTGGTTTGTTTTACGGCATATCAACACCTCAATGGGTTATTTAATGCTGACAAGGTTTTTAGGATAGGTTCGTATTAATAGAATATGTATTCTTTGTAAGAAATCAGTTTGGTTTGGTTTATTCAGTTTTACGGCATATCAACCTCAATGGTTTATTTAATGCCGTCAAGATTTTTAGGATAGATTCGTATTAATAGAATATGCATTCTTTGTAAGAAATCAGTTTGGTTTGGTTTATTCAGTTTTACGGCATATCAGCCTCAATGGTTTATTTAATGCCGTCAAGATTTTTAGGATAGATTTGTATTAATAGAATATGTATTCTTTGTAAGAAATCAGTTTGGTTTGGTTTATTCAGTTTTACGGCATATCAACCTCAATGGTTAATTTAATGCCGTCAAGATTTTTAGGATAGATTCGTATTAATAGAATATGTATTCTTTGTAAGAAATCAGTTTGGTTTGGTTTATTCAGTTTTACGGCATATCAACCTCAATGGTTTATTTAATGCCGTCAAGATTTTTAGGATAGATTCGTATTAATAGAATATGTATTCTTTGTAAGAAATCAGTTTGGTTTGGTTTATTTTATGGCATATCAACCTCAATGGGTTATTTAATGCCGACAAGATTTTTAGGATAGATTCGTATGAATAGAATATGTATTCTTTGTAAGAAATCAGTTTGGTTTGGTTTATTTTATGGCATATCAACATCAATGGTTTATTTAATGCCGACAAGATTTTTAGGATAGATTCGTATGAATAGAATATGTATTCTTTGTAAGAAATCAGTTTGGTTTGGTTTATTTTATGGCATATCAACATCTCAATGGGTTATTGAATGCCGACAAGTTTTATTGCTGGTAATATTTTGTTCAAAAAATGTATAGCTGTTTGTATGACTTTTTTTCTTTTTTTCTTTTAAGTATTACTGATAATATTTTTTCCTTCAAAAAATTATTGCTGGAAGTAATAAAAAAAAAAAAAGAAATCCATCTTGGTTATATTTTTTGTTATTAACTAGAACCATTTTAATAGTAACTTTCTGGACTGTTGATTAATTGCTTTGTCTTAATTGTTAATGTAAGTAAATGTATGGTGACTTTATTGCCACCCCATATATATATATATATATATCATTAAAAATGACTGACAAGGTGCTTTTATTTATTTTTTTTTTATAAGATTTCTCATGCGATCTCATAATGTTTTTCTTTTCAGATGATAAATTATATAAAAACTGTCCGAATATTCTTTTTATCCGAGCGCTTTCGGCTATACATTTAGCCATTTTCAAGGATTATATTTCAACTGTTAGAATTAGAAATAGTTTGTTATATGTATGTTTTATAAAATGTTTCAAAACATGGTCAAGATACACACACACACACAATTTCTTGACAAATTTTTCCCCGAAAAATGCCCTCAACAATCACTTTGTTTTCGCACTGAAAGGTCAACCCTCACAACCCCTGTCATGAAATAAAAGCAATCATGATCACCAGATATGAGCCTACAATTACCATTAATAATAAATACCAAATAAGCCATTAGTATCACACACACATATTATATATATATATATATATATATATATATATATATTGAGTCTTGATGCTAATCAGTAGGCAGTTTCCTACCACTACTGTAATATTTTTGTTCATCTAAGCAAACTGTATGGTATCTTCACAAACCCCAACCCTAGCCACATAATACAGCCAGAGAGTTATGTTTCACATCTACACCATGAATACCAGCCTTATTATCACACTTTATATACTATTGAAACAAACCAGCTCAATAAGCTTACTGTTAGTCGCATATAAACACGCCGTGTGTTGCAAACACCTTGTGACATCAAGTAAGAGTCGTTTCTGATATGAATAGATATAACATTGTGCTAAACTATTGAAAATCTAATTAATAGTAACAAATATTTAATAATTGCCCAAAATGTGATAATCTGTTGTGACAGAAAGAGAAATGACGTTGTAGAGTCTGCAATTATATTCTCATATTTTTTCCCCAAAATATAACTAATTATAGAGTGTATCTTACTACTCATGGCATCTTAGCATTCACGAAATATGGTATATAGTCAAGCCATATCTAGAACGGCCAGTCACAAGCCACCCGTTAGTGAGTCATTTGTAAAGACAGACGTAGAGTGTGTTCAAGACAGAGATGGTTGCAGTTAGAGATGGGCAGGCACTAGTCAAACGGAAAATCTGGTCATTAGTCTGTCGTGAGGGAAGACAGAAGTAACAGCAAAGATGAGCCAAGATTGAACTGACCGTCACCATTCAGGTGATATCACGAATAAAGGGCCCATGACATGGAAACAAGATTTGCGTTTTCTTTTCTCGATGTGATGTTTTTTTTTTTGAAGCTGCCCATTTGTTGAGAAAAACGACCAAGTGTTATGGGTGTACGCTTACACAAAAATAGGAAGCCAACGGTTCATTTTAGAAATGCCCTCTGGTGAATAACAGATTAAACAAAAAAATAAAAAACTCTGGTGTCCATATTTCTAAATTTCCTTTCAGTGGTAATATCTTTTTTGTTCTCCTTGTGCGATTTCCAATCCGGCTCGGATTGAGGAATCGGAAAGCCGAGTTCGAATTCCAGTCGACTCCATTACATTCACTTATATGCTAAATACCCTTGGGAAAGGTGTGAATCCTCTTCTCCCTCCAGCTATGGGGAAATAGCAGGACAGACTGGGTTCTATAGCCTTGGATGGCAACTGGTCTTGGAGAAGGACAACTCTGAATTCAAACCCGGAGTGGAGCCCCGAAGGCGGATGGACGGCACTTTGTGCTACCTTCCAGCAACTCTTGCAGCCACACTGGTACCAAACTGTATTGGTTTATCCTCTCCTTTGTATTCTGCTAGCAAGGCCGAGAGGGGGAACTAGACGTCTGGGCAACCCTAGTTCTCTATATATCCCCCCAGACTTGTAGCACACTGTGCTACGCCATCATCTCTCAAGACGGATGGATGCTGACGGAGTGTGATTTCCAACCCAGGCTATTTTAACTTCCCTAAAAGGTATTTGCGTGTGTGGATATATCGTACACAATCGTAATTCTGCTCTTGAAAAACTCATCCAAACCGCTATCATTTACATTACATTCTTAGCAAATATTTACAAAATAGTTAGGGTTTAAAAAAAAAAAAAAAAAAAAAAATCCTCAGGACGACATTTTTTTTTTTGTAGGTTGGTGGTTGCTGTTTGGTAAGATTTCTTTAAGATCAGTCTAGAGGACTAATAAAAATGTGAAGTTGGTCTTTATCTTACAAGTGATGAAAGATTTCTTGGTTCAACCCACTACCCAAAAATCAGTAGTTCTGCTGTTAGATCTAAAAATGGGATCAAATGACCAAAAATTATTCAATTACCTTAACCCTTTGAGCCCTGCGTTCCTGAACAATTTAAATCCTTCTGCTTGAGCTCCCGAGTCAAAATTTGCAAATAATTGGTATGCAATGTTTCACGGTAGATATAAAAATAGTTACAAGGGTGTGTGAGTATGTTTGTGTGTATGTATGTACATGTATAATTATGTATGTATGGTGTGTTTTTATAGGTCCCCCCCCCACTTTCCACTTAGGATAAAATCTCTTCCCTGGGAGCAGGTTTTCGTAGCGCCGCCCACGTGACGCCAGCGTATCCGACTCCAAGAAAGAATACTCTGACTTTAAGAATTTCAGTTTTTCTGTTTCTGACCAGTCCTGTATATATCGTCTCTTCATCTAACTTAAATCTAATATAAATAAGTCTCCATTAACCATGTCCTGAAGAAGGCCTATTTGACCGAAACGTCTGACATCGACAGAATAACAAAAACAAAAACAAAATAAAAAAAAAACAGTAAACTCACATATTCGGATTTTGCTTTGTCTTTTCCACATTTTCATATATATATATATATATATATATATATATATATATATATAACAATATTTTTATAAATATTGTAAATTCTAAAATTAAATGGTAATACTCTTGCATTCTCAAGTTCTTAACCCTTTGTGCCCTTTTTTTTTTGAGTAATTTTTTCAATAGAGGAATAATGAAAATAGTTCACCCTTTGAGCCTTGCATTCCTGAACAATTTTAACCCTTCTGCCTGAGCTCCCAAGTCAAAATTCGCAAATAATTGGTATGTAATGCTTCACGACAGATATAAAAATAGTTACGAAAAATATAACTTCCTAATTGCTTCCCTGACAGTCCAGGTTGAGACACTGCACGCTTCATGGTAAAAATGATCTTTTTTTTTTTTCAAGACAGACACAAAACACAATGAAAAGGCGCAGACATGTTGGTATAACATTCAATGACATCAGAATATTACGGCTTTTCTGATTGGCTCTCTTCAAAATAAGGCAACCAATAGCAAAACATGACGCAAGTGTTTACCCACTGTTCAACTGGTGGCTGGGCATTAAATCATTTTCCTCTACACCGGTAAAGCGGTGGTCAGGGCTCAAAGGGTTAACTGCGGCATTCAACAAAAAACATGCTCATTACATTTTATTACCTTGTTGACATTATCAGTCCACATGTTAGTAAGCATCTAGATACTGAGAGGGAGAGGCACATATCAACAAATGCAATGCTTATTTTGAACCTCATGAACTCTGGCCCTCTTGGAGGATGCTTCAGCTTGGTCTTAAACTGTAAATCTCAATAACTTCTGCCATTTTGTTTACAGAGTTCAGTCCGCTGACATTCTTTCAAACTGTTGCCCGTAAAACTTACAGTGAGCCTAAAGACAGATTTATGGTTTTGTAGTGACTCGTCAGGATCGCCGTTGGGAAATTCAACTATCCAGACTGTGTAAAAACAAGAGGCGGGGGGGGGGGCGGTTAGAATGTGACACAGAAATGCAAAGGTGTACGAAAATAATGAAAGAGTAGGGATGATGAACCCAGAGTTAAAGAAAAAAAAAAAAAAAATATGGAGGTGGACTTGTATAATGTCTGTCCACCTACATGGAAGTAAATGCTGGACAATTTTGTCACAAATAGAAAAGATCCCTGGAGTAACCAAGACATAATTGAACTGATGGACAAATGCCTAAGTTTTGCATTACTGTATATCTACTTTTGCACCCCCTTATATATATATATATATATATATATATATATATATATATATATTATATATATATGACATTATGGCAAGGATAGGTCTTTTTAATATAAAATATTAAAAAGATTGATCTCTCTTCATGGATCTGTGTATCAAAAAGAGCAATATGATATAATGGTTTCCATTTTATAACTCTGGTCTGATGAGGCAGTTATCTGTCTGAAATAAATTATTACCGAACAATTTAATGATATGTGTGTGTGTGTGTATATATATATATATATATATAAAAATTTTTTTAGTGTTACACCAACTAAATAGCATTCTTAAAACAATTGACATTAATTTTTTTTTTTTTTTTTTTTTTTTTTTTAATAAAAAGATTCAGGTACAAAAGTATCATCTCGATTAAAAATAGAAATTTTAAGGTACCTTTCATTAAAAGAAAATTTGTCAGAATTACAAAAACTACTGAAAGGAAACAAACCTTCTTGCAATAGAATTAAGAGAGACAAGGGAGAGGGAAAAGAAATAATAAATTTAAAGTTACCCAGAACAAGACAAAGACTTGCCGAAGAGTGCCAATTTGTGTTTCAGTTCCCTTTGCCTACACAGAGTCAGATGAGACGTGTTGATAACAGCTAATTCCAAGATGTTAAGATGGTGTCTTTACAGATTTCAACCTGGCAACCCTGTACACACACCCAGATTAGTTTTACTCTTGTAAGAATTCAAGTTAGATAATTTTTTTTTAATTCTTAAAAAAATTCAAAAAAAAAAAAAAAATAATAAAAAAAAAAAAAATAAAAAATGTAAAAAAAAAATTCAAAAAATAATAAAAAAAATAAAAAAATAAAACGAAACAAAAAACAAGTTGAAGATGAGACATTTGTTTTACTACAACATCCAGTTTGTGAATTCAAGTTAAATATGTAATTTTATTACAGTAAATGCACACAAGCCTTTTCCAAAGAAAAAAAAAAGTCATTTTACTTGTATGGAAAATTGAAACCCTGAACTGTAAATTTTTTCTTTTTTTTTAAGATCCAACATGTAAAAGCAACAAGCTGTTTTACATGAACAACTCACAACCCAAGCCCTGAAACAAAGGTGAATGACTGCAATTTCAAAAATTTGTGCACAAGCCAGAATGGAACAATTTCCAGAAGACTTTGATGCTGATGACAATGTGCTATTCTGCAAATATTGTCAGCATCATGTTGACCTTGTTAGGGTGGACACTATAAAAGACCATATTAAGTCTAAAAACCATTTGGCAAAAAACGTTTCTAACA
The DNA here is from genome assembly GCA_964036315.1 of Acanthosepion esculentum. Taxonomy (NCBI): domain Eukaryota; kingdom Metazoa; phylum Mollusca; class Cephalopoda; order Sepiida; family Sepiidae; genus Acanthosepion; species Acanthosepion esculentum. Next base: position 7,582,313 of record OZ038504.1, read on the forward strand.
AACAACCCACAAAGAAAGAGATGACCAACAACTTTGGTGAAAAAGTAAAAGGCATGAGAAATGATTTCATCCTTGACTTTTTCTTTTTTCAAAATCTGCACGATGTGTGACATACCCGTCAATAAAATTGACGAGATGAGACCAATTTTGCTAAAGTATTGTAAGGAAGGTAGTGCCATTTCAAGAGCTAAATGTATTAGGCAACTATACCAAGATCATTTTAATAGTCATTTAGGTGCACTAAATATGAAGTCTATCAAAGAAACCATAAATATCATAGCAGATGAAAGAAGTGATCACCATGACCAGAGCATTTTGAATGTGATTGCAAGTATTCAAGGGGAATCATTTCTTATTGAGGTTATCAACATGAAAGAATGCAGTCATCAAACTGTAAGTCAGGTTTGCATCTAAGCTGTTACTCATGTTGACATTACATTTGACAATATTACTGCATTTGTAACGGATTTAACAGAATATTGTAAAAAGGTGAATAGGAATGTTTTATCCACCATATTTGCAAACAGTCATCATGTCATGTGTTTAGCATACGTTTTATATCTTGTTGACAATTTGATAATGAATTTATTGAGCTGAGTAATATTAAGTCAGATTTTTTTAAACAAAAAAAAAAAAAAAAAAAAAACCTGGGTGAAAACAGTGATATCTGAAATGGTTTGAAGCAACTAATGAAGCCCCTCGACTATTCCAGTGGCAACCCGATGAAATTCATAGTCCGATTCAGCCAAGTATAACACTTTGTATGTTCAATTTCTTGAAAGTTTTTTTTCCAAACAAGAGCCATGGCTTGGCAATAGACCATATTTTGGAAGTCAGTCAGTTATGTGCTATGTGTGATACATGCTTAGGTGATCATGTATCGAAAGATACATGATTGATGAGGCAGATTTTTTTCCCCGTAGTAGGTTGCCATTTCTTTCTGTGGTAGACCAGTTTCCATCCAATGCTATAGAACCTGGTCTGTCCTGCTATTTACCCATAGCTGGAGGGAGGATTCATACCTTTCCAAAGGGAATTAGCATGTAAGTGAACGTAATGGATTCGACTGGAATTTGAACTCGGCTCTCAGATTCCTCAATCCGAGCCGCTATCCACCGTGCATAACTGCACCATACCTTAATTTGCGTCTCAATCTGCATTCCATCAAAGAGAGATGCACTCATTTAATAAGTCTTGACAAGACTAAAGGAGACCCAGTTACCACTTGCATGTATCATGTACAACCTAATGGAAGATTTAAAGCATTACCTTGAAAGTGGTAAGTCGAAAACAACAGTTGGTCTAGAAACTGACTGTCTTCTGTCTGAACTAGAAAGCATAGAAAGGAATAAAGTTACATCAAATTTGGAGAATGTATTCAGTACAGCGCTTTCAAAGATGAACCAATGCTTGGATACTTATCCAGTGAGCAAGTTTTACAAATCAGCTTGCCTTTTCAATTTTAGACAGCTACCGTGTATTAGTCATGACAGCGGCAGTTTTGCAGCAATCAATGTTTTGCAAGTTCCATCCACTGAAGAATTTGAAGAAATTCAAATTTATATAAACTTCAAAGATGACCTACCAAATCCCTTCAGCATTTTAGAGTAGCCGATACTTGCCATTCTGTCAAAGAGTGGACTTGCCATTCTGTCAAAGGGTGGACACTAAAGTTATTTAATTCTTTTAGTCATCTGTGGTGCTACTTTTCAGTAGGTTTTGCCACTGTCACTTAATTCTTATTTAGGATTGTAGAATTCTCTGCAATGGTTATCCCAGAAACTGATCAAGTTAGATTAAGGGCAGAAGTATGAGATATGAAATCCTATCAAGCCAGACAATCTTATCCAACAGGTGGATATTCCAGCAAGTAAAATTTTTTCATTTATCATTTATTTTCTTGTTTCAACAAGATTTATATATTGTTATACTTTCTAAGTATTGAAGCAAAAACAGAAATCTATACTGAAAACGAGGGGGGAGGCATAAAACCTGTCACTCTCTCATATATATATATATATATATATATATATATATATATATATATATATATATATATATATATTTTCATACATGTTTCATTAAATAATAGACAAGTGTTGTCTATTTATTTTATGTAAATTCTTTTCATATTGTCTGATAAGCTTAATAACATTATCATTAAACAATGAAAGAAAATCACAATACTGATACATATTTTTTAATCCAATCTAAACTTTCGGCTTACATAAGCCATTATCAAAGATATAATATATATATATAATATATATAATATATACACACACAGTGTATCAAAGTAGGTTGAGTTCCTCACCCAAAACAAGGAGAAAAGCCCTTATAAACATGTCTCTGCAAATTCTTCATTTTTGAGTTAAGTTTAAAGAAAGTTTTCAGTAGAAGGTGCTGTGTTGCCACGTAGACTAGGTTACATTTGTCATTCATGTACATTTGTGGCTAGTCTGTTTAACTTGTGTAGTAGTGACTTAACTAAGGAGTGTTCCATTTAATAATGGCTGGATATTCATATCGTGAGTGGGCAGATTTGATTTGTACATCTGCCCACACAAATGGTAATGGATGCAAGACTGCATTTCAGATTGCTGCCTTCAGTCTGGAAATGCAAAGTCGATCAACATTTGCTGCTGTTTGTTGTTGTGTAACTGAAACAGGATCCGTGGCATCAAAAACAATGGACTAAGGAAGACCGAGATCCCCTTGTACTCCTGACCACGAAAAACATGCTCCAGGCTGTTAGAGACAATCTAAATATCAGCACACGTCAAATGGCCCTTGCATGTCGTACATTTCATAGTATCGCATGGAAGGTACTTCAAGAGCAGCTCCTGTATCCATATTTGCAACGTGTGCAGAGTCTTTCACCCTCTGATCACTCACCACGGGAGAACTTTTGCCAATGGTTTATTGCACAAACTGCCGATCCGTCGTTTGTCTCTTCAGTCTTGTTTACGGATGAGGCAACATTTGGAAGAGATGGAATAACAAATTTACACAACCAACATTTGTTGTTGGATTGGAATCCCCATGGTATAATACAGGCTAGACACCAGCATCATTTTACGATTCATGTGCGGGCTGGAATTGTAGATGACTTTCTGGTAGGTCTATATGTTCTCCCAGCATGTCTTACAGGAGCTGTCTACAGGGACTTTATTTTGAACACACTTTCAAACCAGCTAGAAGACGTACTCCTGCTAATACGACAATGCACGTGGTTCAGGCAAGATGGAGCTCCAGTATATTTTAGTCACGTTGTTCGTGATGCACGGACTGACATCTAGCATGACAGATCGATAGGTAGGGGAGGACAGGTTCCATGGCCTGCACGTGCCCCCATCCTCAATCCTTTAGACTTTTATCTGTGGGGTCACCTAAAATAATTGGTTTATGCAGCAGACATTAATAATGCAGAGATGCTTCATCGACATATCATGGGGGTCTGTGAAACCATTTGACACCATGCGGAAGTATTTGAAATGGTCAATGATCCGATGGATATCTGTGTGTAGAAGCAAGCAGAGGACATTTTGAACATTTGTCATGAGTTGCTGTGTTGAGGTACAATGACGATCTTTTGGACACATGTTTATAGGGACATTTTATCTGCTTTTGGCGTCAAGAACCTGACCCCACCCAAAAGTTTTTTTTTGCATTGTCCAGGGGTTGTCCGAATGACTTATCACCCCTACGTAATATAATTTTCTATTTCAACACTGTGGGGTATTATCAAGGAAAGAGATTCACATGAGTACTCTTCAGAATACCCATCAGTCATTCCTTGATCTAAGCTTTTGGCTCACATGAGCCACCTTCAGAGTGCTTATGCAGACATTTGCTCATGTGAGCTGAAAGCTTAGATCAAGGAACAGCTTAATAAAAAAAATATCCAAATATTGGACAATTTTTGCCTTCATTTTCACCCAAAATTAAAGCAAATACACAAATTTTAGAATATGGCACATGATCAAACATAATAGACATATTGTTAAATAAAAAGACAATACGTTTAAACATGTGTGCGTGCAGGTGTGTCACTTCCAGAACTTTCAAATGCACTTCGAATGTATCTGTATATTTCTGAGATGAGGTATTATGTACACTATTTACATTATTCGGACTATTGTCCTCATCTTTGTCGCCATATTTATTACAACGTTTCGGCCTTTCAGTATCTGTTTATATTTCTGAGATGAGGTATTATGTACACTATTTACATTATTCGGACAATTTTCCTCATCTTTGTTGCCATGTTTATCACAATGTTTCAAGGACACATGGCACAATGGATAAAGGCGTTAGTTAGATCCAGTGACAGGACTCAAAGAGCGTGAGTTCAATACTTGGTTAAGGCAGTGGAGAACTTGGAGAGGGGAATTAACAGGAGATAACTGATAACTGACATCCATTAGACATGGCATGTGGAACTAGAACAGTCTACCCCAGTGAGCAAAATAAAGGGTTCAGTTCGACATTCCAACCACCTGAAGAAGGCCGGAGTGTACAATGGCCGAAATGTGATAAATATGGCGACAAAGATGAGGACAATAGTCCGAATAATCTAAATAGTGCACTTTGAATGTTTTGTACTCAAATAGAATATGCTTTCAATTTAACACAAAGCACACTTAGGATTACTTAATAAGTGGGTTTTATTCCCTGATTTAACTCTGAAGAGTGAAGGAATAATAAATGGTTTGGTTTGTTTTATGGCATATCAACACCTCAATGGGTTATTTAATGCCCACAACTTTTTTTTTTCCAGGTAATATTTTTGTTTTGTCAAAAATGTATTTCTGGTAATTTTTTTTTTTTTTTTTTAACAAAAACTTATTGCTGGTAAAAAATTTTTATCTTCAAAAATTTATTTCTGGAAATAATTTTTTTTAATAAGTATTTCTGGTATTAAAACCTATTTTTACACTTTCATAATGCTTTTTACCTTAGTTTCGGGGTTAACTATTTGACCATAGCTGGGACCCTAACAGATGCTACCACCCTGGATCAGGGTGGACCTGGGAACACCAGCAATTGAGAGGTGGTTCTACGCTCACCAAAATCTCCTGATCAGAGGCTTTGCTGTTGGACGTAGTTTATCGTCTTACTCATAACGGAATAATAAATGGCAACTCCTGCATGCATACATACATACATGCACACATTACACACACACACATATATATATATATATATATATATATATATATATATTTCTGCTTTATGGTAGATGCATTTGTTTTTCTGTTTCCTCTCCATTTGCATAGTGTTTTGGATTTTTGCCAGTTTTTTTTTTACTGGAATAATAAAATGCTGTATGCCCAGAAAAATAATTGAAGAATTTTTCTTAGCAGAGATGACTATTGATTTAACCATATAACAGTACCAGTCTCAAGTTGCAAGCATGACTCAGCAAACGAAAGTATTTCAGAAAGGCATTTCCGAGACATGTGGTGTATTCACCAGACTTGTCAACTTGCGATTATCACTCATTTTTGCTCCCTGCAGAACACTTTGTCTGGTCAATAATTTCGAGTAATTGAAAAATTCTCCAAAGAATAGAATCAAAACCATTCTTTCGTGATAGGAAAGAAAGAAAGAAAAACAAGTAAAGTGTCATGAGGACAAAGGCAGACGAGAAAAATATTTTGATAATTGAGTAAGAATACCATGAATATACATAAATAAAATATTTTGAGGCACAACAACAAGAAGAAAAAAAGCAACAAAGTGAGAAGCCAGCCAGCACCAACTTATTAATATAGACTGACCAATTCTATTAATGCTGTATGAATAAACCATGACCAAAAAAAAAAAAGAAATACCAATCGAGAACTAGAAGACGAACAAGGATTTATTATCAGTGAAAATAATCTAAAAATATATTGCAGCTGTTATGGTTTTGATGGCAGACAAACTACATCCCTTAGTTTCACCAGTTCTAACCTTCACGGCTAAGACCTGTCATATCACATGCATTCTAGCAAATCAATGTTATTCCATTCAAGAGATGAAAGTTCCGCTCGATCAGCCTTTTCCCATGAACTACTGCTTTGTGGAACCAAGAGGATGCTTCCCTGATCATTGAAAATCATATGTTCCAACCTAGGCCCAATTGTTATCTTCCCCCATATATCTCCATAAATTGGGTCCTTTTTCTCTGTAGCAATCTACCTGGAGTGGCTCTTGGGCCTTGTACAGAATGAATATATGTATAAACACAAAAAAAACAAAAAAACAACACACACTTTTTTTTTTTTTTTTAAGCTTATCACCCCAAGCAAGGCTGGAAGCCACTAGCATGCAAGGGGTTACAGAAGGTTCGGAGGAAGAGCAGATAGGAGTGGTAAAGGAGAGGATGTGGAGAAAGATAGTGGATCGATCAAGGCAAGGGGGTTACAGAAGATTTGGAGCGAGGGCATATAGGAATGAAAGGTGAAAGGATGTGGAGAAGGGAAGTGGATAGATCAAGGCAACTGGAGATGTCGATTGACGTTACACTTAAATAGTTGGAGATTGTATTTATCAGGGAAACAGGAATAAGGAAGGGAGTTCCACAGGCGAGATGTGCGAGACATGAAGCTAAAGTGAAACCTAAAGACCTTCAGATAAGGAAAGAAGAAAAGACTAACTATTTTGTAGAAAAACCTCTGGTGTAAGCTACGAACTGGAGATGTCAGAATCAAGCTGGTACAGAAGACCAACTATCTGGGTAGTGTAGAGCTAGAGCTACGAGGGACTGGAAGTTGAGGAGAGCCATGTTCACCCAGAGCACATAAAAAAAATTAGTGTAAGAAAGGATCCGGCTATATATAAATATGAAGCATTATGATTTACTTACATTATTTAGACCGTTATCCTGATCTTCATTGCCATATTCACAACGTTTCAGCCATTGCATGCTCCAGACTTCAGGTGATTGGAATTTTGAACTGAACACTTTATTTCATCAACGGTGGTAGATTGTGGAATGAGAACAACCTACCCCGGTGGAATGGCCAAAATAGTGTGATATAACAATGAAAATGAGGATAACAGTCCGAATAATGTAAATAATGTAAGTTTAAAAAAAAAAAAAAAAAAAAAAAAAAAAGATATAAAAAATACTTGTTGCTTCCATAATGTTATAACGTGTGCAGAATTCCGATGTATAATGTATTGTTTTTATCAACTATTTTTTTCTTTTTTTTTGGTGGGGGGGGGGAACACATTCTTTACAGAAAGCCAGGAGAGATATACTCAGCTTATTCTTAGTATGATTAACAATTCTTTTTTTTTTTTTTTCCTTTTTTTAAATAATATTGGTCATAACTCATTTAGTTCAAGACCACAACTCAACACCAATATTTGGAATATAATCGTCAACATTTTTCTGCGAACAGAAAGTCATCTGTCTTTATGGATCATACGCCTGAAGATGGTTGGAGAATGGACTTGCTAAAAGTTTCACAACAAAAGCAGCATAAAGAAGCGATGAAGTTCATCTGAACCCCTTTGAATAATAAATGTTTGTTAAATTAAATTTTCAGTCATTTCCTGCTTTGGTCCTGAAATCTAAATGAGTAACAGTGTAGTTATTTTCCTATGCTTATGGTTTGGTTTGGTTTACAGCATATCAACCTCAATGGGTTATTTAAACCTATGGTATTAAAACCTATTTTTACACTTTCACAGTGCTTTGACCCCAGTTTAGGGGTTAACTATTTGGTCAGGGTGGACCTGGGAACACCAGCAATTAAGAGGTCGTTCCACGCTCCTCAAAACCTCCTGATCAGAGGCCTTGCTGTTGGACGTAGTTTATTGTCTTACCCAGGACACTTCCTATGCTTAATTTAATCTAGCACAAGGTGACTGCAACAGAGCAGCCAATTGGGACTTTTAACAACACAGTACATTAGAACTTGCTCCTTCCCAACCGAAGGGTAAAGGTCTTCATTCGGTCGAGTATAAAATGAAACAAAATAGAGAAAAGAAAAAATTGTCACCAATTGTTTTTTCTCTGATGCGAGATGAACGATAAACCAATTTTGCAGTTTCCAATCATTATATTGCAGCATTACCAATTTGCGGTAATGTATTTTTTGTTACCGTCTCTTTCTTTTATGAATGGTCTTTTAATATTTATACTAATGTTTTATACTTGCATTAGTTCAGCCAGTTAAGTGCCGTATGTGAAACATGCTTGGCCCGAGCATGTCTCTCAGTTCATGGCTAATGAGGCAGAAGATTTTCTCAGTCATCGGCCATTTCTTTCTGTAATACTGATTGTCAAGCAAGGCTATAGAAGCCAGTCTGCCCTGCTATTCAACCCATAGCTAGGGGGAGTAGAGAGGGATTCATACCTTTCCCCAAGAGGATTTGTTCATAAGTAATGAACTTGACAGGGAATTTGGACTCAGATTTCTCATTCCAAGCCATTGTCAATTACATCACACAAAATAGGGAGAGGAGAGAGAGAGAGAAAAAAAAACGAAGAGAGAGAGAGAGAGAGAGAGAGAGAGAGAGAGAGAGAGAGAGAGAGAGAGAGAGAGAGAGAGAGAGAGAGAGAGAGAGAGAGAGAGAGAGAGAGAGAGAGAGAAAAACGAGGAGAGAGAGAGAGAGAGAGAAAAAAACGAGGAGAGAGAGAGAGAGAGAGAAAAAAACGAGGAGAGAGAGAGAGAGAGAGAAAAAAACGAGGAGAGAGAGAGAGAGAGAGAGAGAAAAAAACGAGGAGAGAGAGAGAGAGAGAGAGAGAAAAAAACGAGGAGAGAGAGAGAGAGAGAGAGAGAAAAAAACGAGGAGAGAGAGAGAGAGAGAGAGAGAAAAAAACGAGGAGAGAGAGAGAGAGAGAGAAAAAAACGAGGAGAGAGAGAGAGAGAAAAAAACGAGGAGAGAGAAAAAAACGAGGAGAGAGAAAAAAACGAGGAGAGAGAAAAAAACGAGGAGAGAGAGAGAGAGAGAAAAAAACGAGGAGAGAGAGAGAGAGAGAAAAAAACGAGGAGAGAGAGAGAGAGAGAAAAAAACGAGGAGAGAGAGAGAGAGAGAAAAAAACGAGGAGAGAGAGAGAGAGAGAAAAAAACGAGGAGAGAGAGAGAGAGAGAAAAAAACGAGGAGAGAGAGAGAGAGAGAAAAAAACGAGGAGAGAGAGAGAGAGAGAAAAAAACGAGGAGAGAGAGAGAGAGAGAAAAAAACGAGGAGAGAGAGAGAGAGAGAAAAAAACGAGGAGAGAGAGAGAGAGAGAAAAAAACGAGGAGAGAGAGAGAGAGAGAAAAAAACGAGGAGAGAGAGAGAGAGAGAAAAAAACGAGGAGAGAGAGAGAGAGAGAAAAAAACGAGGAGAGAGAGAGAGAGAGAAAAAAACGAGGAGAGAGAGAGAGAGAGAAAAAAACGAGGAGAGAGAGAGAGAGAGAAAAAAACGAGGAGAGAGAGAGAGAGAGAGAAAAAAACGAGGAGAGAGAGAGAGAGAGAGAAAAAAACGAGGAGAGAGAGAGAGAGAGAGAAAAAAACGAGGAGAGAGAGAGAGAGAGAGAAAAAAACGAGGAGAGAGAGAGAGAGAGAGAGAAAAAAACGAGGAGAGAGAGAGAGAGAGAAAAAAACGAGGAGAGAGAGAGAGAGAAAAAAACGAGGAGAGAGAGAGAGAGAAAAACGAGGAGAGAGAGAGAGAAAAAAACGAGGAGAGAGAGAGAGAAAAAAACGAGGAGAGAGAGAGAGAAAAAAACGAGGAGAGAGAGAGAGAAAAAAACGAGGAGAGAGAGAGAGAGAGAAAAAAACGAGGAGAGAGAGAGAGAGAGAAAAAAACGAGGAGAGAGAGAGAGAGAGAAAAAAACGAGGAGAGAGAGAGAGAGAAAAAAACGAGGAGAGAGAGAGAGAGAAAAAACGAGGAGAGAGAGAGAGAGAAAAAAACGAGGAGAGAGAGAGAGAGAAAAAAACGAGGAGAGAGAGAGAGAAAAAACGAGGAGAGAGAGAGAGAAAAAACGAGGAGAGAGAGAGAGAAAAAACGAGGAGAGAGAGAGAGAGAGAAAAAACGAGGAGAGAGAGAGAGAGAAAAAACGAGGAGAGAGAGAGAGAGAAAAAAACGAGGAGAGAGAGAGAGAGAGAGAGAGAAAAAAAACGAGAGAGAGAAAGAAAAAAACGAGGAGAGAGAGAGAGAGAGAGAGAGAAAAAAAACGAGAGAGAGAAAGAAAAAAACGAGGAGAGAGAGAAGGAAGGAGACAGAAGGAAGGAGACAGAAGAGAGAAGAAGAAAGAGGGAGAAGAGAGGAAAAAACAAAGTGAGAGAGAAAAAAAACAAAGAAAATAAAAGAGAGAGTGCGAGAAACAAAACCCACTATTTTTAAGTTTATTTTATTCTGGCAAAAGGTCAAACATGTAGAGCTCCTGATTGATGACGCTCAAACTCTGTAATATTGCTCTGTAATCAAACATGCTAACCATTACACAATGGCGATATACCCAAAATTAACTTGGTAAAAAGTAACAAGCACCTATTACAGATTATACTCACTAGTCATGGTCTGTTAATCTGTCATCTGATGGCAAGGAATCCTTGGAATTTACTGAGTGAAATCTTGCTCAAGTGGTATGGTCATCATGGGGAAACTTAAGAATGCACAGTTGTAAGACTGCTAAACCAGCAGGTTAACACTTGCCACACGGCAAACATACAATGGTGCAAGGCTACAATAATAGGGTATCCTCACAAGAATTTCTTGTTGCAAGAGTCAAACCAAATTGCTAACCATCAATTTATACCAGTCATGGGAAAATGCGATCCACGGGCCACATGTGGCCTGTCTGGCCTTCTGAATGACGCACCTAATTTACTGAGGAAAATAATATTTATTAAAATTTTGTTTGCTTTCATTCTCACTTGTTCTCTCACATTGTCTCTCATGCAAAGCGGTTAAGAGAAGCTGGTGTCAAAGGGAAATAATTATTAAATACTTGAGTAACCTCCCTTGGATGATGTGCATTGTGGTGTAATGGATATCGTCTTGGAATAAGAACATTGAGAGAGGAGTTCGAAATTCCAGTCGAATTCGTTAGATTCACTTACACACAAATACAAAGTATGAATCCACCTCGTCTCCTCCTGCCCAGTTCAGGGCAGACTGGGTTCTTTAGTCTTGGTTTCCAACCAGTCGACCACAGAAAGAAATGGCAACCTACTGCAGGAAAAAAAAAAAAAAGAATCTTCTGCCTCATCAGTTATGTGTCTGTCAATATCACTTAACTAACTGAATATCCCTTACTTATTAATGGCTTGCCAGTCCCTATTACAGACGCTTGCTCAGGCACATTCGTGTTTATTCTTAACACCCAGAGAGCCCACCTGTGGTTTACACTGCAACTATGCTGAGCAGACCTTAGTTACAGTTTCTGGGAGAGAGCGTGTATCTAGCGTGATCAGCAATTTGAACAAGGCCAGCACTGCTATCGACAACCCCCAAGGGTTCCGTGTACCCAATTTCACTCACAAGGCTAGCGTTAACCCATGGTATAGTTTCAGGCACTTTCTAAAAGGTGTCGCACACTAGGATCGACCCCTCCAGTCCGATAACATCAGGAAGTCTCCTTACTGACAAATCGACCATGGTGAGATTCAAACCCGGGTCTCATGGTCAGAAAGCGAACGTTCTAACCACTTGGACACATGCTCACTGTGCATTGTGGGTACAGTTCAATTAAACCACATACATAACAATGATTAAGTATGATGTTTGTAGAATTTTGTAAGCTTTTATTAAACTTAATGTTGTAGCAATACAATTTTTCATACATCCTAGACAGATTCTTTTCCTTTTAAGTCAATTTAATGACAAGGATTTTTCAGGATTCCTGTCTCCAGCTCACCTTCGAATCATCAAACAGTTTCTTTAGTGATTTTAGATAGCTGTAAAAGTAGGGTCCTTTGAAAAAAATGACCACCAAAAACTCTTCTGGTTGGTGAAACGCAAGTGGATGGAAAAGGATGCTGGGTCCCCTAACAGTATCTATGTAATGACTAACAGTGACTGAAGGAGTCAGTGAAATGGCCAGACGGTGAGTGCGTAGTGGTCCGTTTTCCATGGCCAAAACTAAGAAATTTTATTCTTTTATTTTTAATTTCCCAACCAAACAAATATCTTGAAAAGCATTTGTCATTCTTTGATGACGTTGATCATGGCCCTAATATTGAGACAAACCTGTAGAACATAACAAGTGCCAGAGTATTCTCATACAGCTGAACAGAAACACGTGGCCAGAACATTCTCAGCATTTTAAAGCATTGGTAGTTTCATGAAGGGAAATTATACATGTAAAAAGATTTTGTTTAAAAACAAGAAAGGTTCATATGAATTTTTTTTCTCTGAAGAAATTCTTTCGTTATTTCAAATGAATAAATCAGATGCAGCAGTATATGCTAATCAGTGTCATCTATCTATAAAAGGCAGGATGTGTGTGTGTGTGCGTGACGAATGCACAGCCGCAATTTGACGGATTTGCACCAAAATTTACATGCACATGCTCCAAGTTAGATGGAAGGCCAAGACCAACTTTGCATTTCCCAAACTCCCATCGATAGTGGAAATAATTGATTTTTTTCATGCTTCTACGGTAGTTTTCGTGTAGTTTGCAGCCATTTTCTACTGGCCAGAGTGAGAGCCTATAGCTGGCTGCCATGAACAGGCAGGAAGATTCTATTGGCAAGCGTGAGAGCCAACAGCTGACTGCAATGAATGTTAACTAGCATGCAAAAAAAAAATTGATAGCTGCATTCGTCACAAGTGGGAAAATTTTAAATCTGCATGGCACTTTACTCCAATTGGCTCATTCGCTTGCTTAAACTCAATGTTGATTCTGATTCCGCAGAACTGGGTTGGGTGTGAAAAAAGTATTTGTTGTTAACATTCTTTTTTCATTCGGTTTTTCCAGTTATGAGTCCTTTTTTAAAGCCGTTTGTTTTGTGTTCATTTTGTTTAGGTCTTTTTTCGTAACAGATTTAATGTTTAGTATAGAGCTTAGAAAAAATTTGCAGTGTGAGATAGGCAAGAAGTAAGGCATGTAGCAACATCAGCACGGCAAAGGGCACTCCTTTAAAGGCAAGAAAGGGCAAAAATATTTTAAGTCAAGTGATAGCAATTGCTGTATGAGTCGTACAATTTTTTTAATCAAGCCCAGGCAACACCGGGCCATGCTGCTAGTCATTGATAATATTACAGGAAATGTTAAATTTTTAGAAAAAAATCTTTTCTCCAAATAAAAAAAAATATCACTCCTCACCACTATTTCTAAGGCAGATGCTGACTTGTGTGATCTTCAGTGAAAATAGCCACTTCACTTGTACGGAAAAACATTAATTTTAATACTTAGCTTTGTTATTTAGCATTGAGCACTGTTTTGTCTTACGATTACATACATATATCCTTCGATGTATGTAAACAATTGCATTTATATTTATTTATATGTATTCATTTGATTATAAATTAGAATTAAGCAGACTGATAGGATAAGAAACAAACCTTTTGTAAATTTAACGTTTCACTTTATTTAAGCTACATCAGAAAATTATTTCATTTCCTGATGAACCTTAAATAAAAAGCAAAATCTGTTTATATCTCCAAGATGAGGTATTATGATTACTTGCATTATTTACATTATTTGGACCATTATCCTCATCTTCACAACGTTTCAGCCATTGTCTTCTTCAGGTGATTAGAATTTTGACCTGAACTCTTTATTTCATCCACCAGGGGAGATTGTTCTAGTTCCATGCCTCTTCCAGATATATAACACTATTCACATGTCATACATATACAAGCTTTTATTAGTGTGCATGTACCGGGTGTAACAGCAAAATTGTCCATGTGTTAAATTCAGCTTCGAACTGTTGTATCTTAGAAATGATTCAAGATATCTTACTGGAATTCTCCAAAGTTTTTATAAGACTATTGGACTATATTGAACAAAAAGAATCTATTTATCTCTAAGGTGAAATGATGATACCTCCTGCTGTTGTGATTTCCAGATTCAGTTTTCCTCTCTACTGTTCCATCTTTTTTAAACTTATTTGCTGATCTCTTCATGGTTCTTGAATGAACTTCGAAGATGGAAGCCAGAGTATGAATGTTGGTACCATTACTGAAGGCCTGAATGATCGTTTTCCTCTCACCATTGCTTAGTTGGGAAGACAGTGAGGCTGACGCAAAATGATTTAAAACTGTTCTCTTTCTAGCTGAAAAACTCAAAGGGGTTTTCAGTGATTTTTACAACAAATGGTGTCAAGATGGCTAAACGTCTTATTTGAAAAGAGAGAGAGAGAGAAAGAGAAGAGAGAGAAAGAGAAGAGAGAGAAAGAGAAGAGAGAGAAAGAGAAGAGAGAGAAAGAGAAGAGAGAGAAAGAGAAGAGAGAGAAAGAGAAGAGAGAGAAAGAGAAGAGAGAGAAAGAGAAGAGAGAGAAAGAGAAGAGAGAGAAAGAGAAGAGAGAGAAAGAGAAGAGAGAGAAAGAGAAGAGAGAGAAAGAGAAGAGAGAGAAAGAGAAGAGAGAGAAAGAGAAGAGAGAGAAAGAGAAGAGAGAGAAAGAGAAGAGAGAGAAAGAGAAAAGAAAGAAAGAGAAAAGAAAGAAAGAGAAAAGAAAGAAAGAGAAAAGAAAGAAAGAGAAAAGAAAGAAAAAGAAAAGAAAGAAAGAGAAAAGAAAGAAAAAGAAAAGAAAGAAAAAGAAAAGAAAAAAAAGAAGAATCAATTAGTTTACTGTTTTTTTTTTTTTTTTTTAGATATTAAACATTTTGTGAGATGGACAAGTCTCCTGTGCTGTTATGCAATTCGGACAATTTCAACTGTTACACTCTGTATATCACATCTGAATAGTAAGTTAATTATCTATACAGAAGGTTTGTGTTTTTTTTTGCTTTCTTTTCATGCTAAAAAGTCTTACCATTATTAAGCATGATTGTTGTCGTCACTGGAAAGTCAGTTATTTGAAGCTTGCCTTAACTATCTCCATTGTAGAGCTCAGGTTTCAAAATAAGAGAAAGGGAGAAATCGATATCTCCCTTTCACCTGATAATTGTAACCAACCCGCAAGTAGGGCTGGTTTTCTTGACACTGATCTTCCACTTCTGGACAATAAATATCAAGGTGTGTGTGTGTTGGGGGAGGGGTCAGTTTGAGTCTGCAAGAGAGGGTCACAAATGCGCTGGTTAGTATGTGCTAATAACAAAACACTTGCTATGATCTTGTGTGGCCATAAAATCCATGCTCCAGATTTTGTTATTAGATTTGGCCCATCAAACATTGCACGGCTTCCTATGTATCAGAGGCAAGTGACACGATTTGGGGTTTTTGTTGTCGTTTTTCTCCAAGTTTCTTTTTTATGTAAATAAGGAATCTTCACTCTAATCTCAGGTGTATATTTAATCTTGCTACTAGATTATCAGTTTCGGAAAGTCCTCCTTCTTTCACCTTTCATTATTTTCCAAGATATTTGTTCCATTTTGTCTTCAAAGTTCATGGGCTCCAGCTATAATATTCTCAGCGTCTTTCTAGGGGGTCAGGTTTTTTTTTTTGCATCACATTTCCTCTTGATGTAAAGACATTGGCCTGTAATCACTGCCACATAGGGGATTCAATATTATATAGCCAATCAGGTCCGGCTTAGACATGCTATTGGCAACATGTAACCTAGTACAAACTGTCAATCAGGCTGGAGCTTGGTGTCTAAAGCTGCTCCCTGACTAGCTTTTCTGAGGAGGAGGAGGAGGATGGCATGTTACCCTAAAGGACGAAAAACAAGACATGTCAAAAGGCAGATGAGCTTATCGGAACATATGTGTGTGTGATCCACCGAGACTGTTTCGCTGTATCACAGCTCATCAGTGTGGCTAGATGTCCGGTTGCTTCTAGCATCTCATCTATAGACTTCAGATGCAACGGACAAAACCTGCAAGAAAAATAACTTAAATCATATATAACATTGTTGATTTGGTTTCTATCCCCCACCTTTTTTTTTTTTTTTTTTTTTTAACAAAATTAGTACTTTGTTTAGCTTTTTAGAAAGCATCTGTCTATATTTCTGAGATGAGGTATTATGTACACTATTTACATATTTGGACTATTGTCCTCATCTTTGTTGCCATATTTATCCCAACATTTCGGCCGTTGTACACTCCGGCCTTCTTCAGGTGGCTGGAATGACAAACTGAACCCTTCATTTTGCTCGCTGGGGGTAGACTGTTCTTTCTAGTCTGGCACAGTGGATAAAGGTGTTGGTTAGATCCAGTGACAGGACCCAAGGAGTTGTGAGTTCAATACCTGGTTAAGGCAGTGGAGAACTTGTAGAGGTGAATTAACAGGAGATAACTGATAAGTGACATCCATTAGACATACCTTTAAATATCTCCATTGTAGAGCTCAGGTTTCAAAATAAGAGAAAGGGAGATATCGATTTCTCTCTTTCACCTGATAATTGTAACCAACCCGCAAGTAGGGCCGGTTTTCTTGACATAGATCTTCCACTTCTGGACAATAAATATCAAGGTGTGTTAAATAGAACATTCCAACTACCTTTTTAGAAATCATTTTTGTTGTTTTTTTTGTGTTGTTTTCGTTTTTTTCAGAGGGCGTCTTTATTTTTTGTTCTTTTTTTGATTCTTAGCTTTTTGGAAGCTATCTTTCATTGTTCCGTTTCTCTTTTTGACTTTTGTCACATTCTGTTAAAAAAAAAAAAAAAAAAAAAAAAAAAAACTTCTATACTTCGGTCAATTTGGTCATTTCATTTCCTAGCGCATATCTTTGAGCGTTCATACTACTAACAACCATACATCTCCTTCCTCTACAATTAATGGTTTACCATACATATCATGCAGTTTCATTCAGCTGCCACAGTTTTGTTCTGACCGTCAACTGGTTACAACCCATTTCTCAGATCGTTTGTTTACAAAAAAGGGACCGTGTGAAAGCCTGTAGGTCTTAGCGAGGACCACCCTTCAAAACTTGCCGGTTGATGCTACGGAATCACACCCAGAGAACTGCACCAAATAAACCACATCCCTTGAGGACTTTCACCAATATCTAAAACTGGCAGCATATGTCATATGGCATGTTAACTATACAAATAGAAAAGTGACATTCTCAAGATGAACAACATCTTCATAAAGTCATTAGTTTCTCTTCGAGCTACATGCCATCTATTTTAGTTGTTGCTGCTGCTGAAAGTCCTCAGGTGATGTAGTTAATTTGGTACAGTTCCTTACGATTCTGTGGCACCAGCCCACGTGGTTTGTAAAAGGATGGTCCTCACAAAGACCTAACAGCTTCATTTACTTGAAGCCATTTTTAATCATCGATTTGAGAAAGCAGTTATCTATAGTTAAGGAAATGGCTAATATATATATACATACCCTCCACCTTTTATTTTTAACTTAGCAACTGACTTGTATTATTTACATGAAGACTATTGTCCTGATTTTCGTTATCAAATTTTGGCCGTTGTGTTCTCCAGCCTTCCTCAGGTGTATATAATATAAATAATAACTTCCTCTCGGTAATTCAGTTTGACTAGTATATTTATAAAAAATTACTTCACCACACTTTCCGAGGTTCCATCTATTGATCCGCAACATTTGTGCATCCCCGTGTATTTTCTTCTACGTATATTTTCCACCGAGCTGCGGATTAAAAATGCTCAATTTAAAATCTTCAAGCAGGCAAATAGAATCGAAATATTATCTGACTGGAGATGAATTCACTGGTTCGACTCCACCCTGATTATGCATCTTGATCAACCAAAACCACCCCCATAGTACAGGCTCGGTCTCTCCACCACCTTCACTGTTTTAATTGGTTCAAAATCTGTATATGACTTAGGTACATTAAAAACGGAATTAAAAAAAATGCGCTGTCCTGGGTAGGACGATAAACTACATCCGCACCCTGGATAAGACAACAAACTAAATCCGACAGCAAGTCCTCTGATCAGGGCGTCACTAGCACGCAAGGGGCTACAGAAAGTGAGGGCAGGAGTAAAGAGGGGTGTTTGAGGAAACGATAAAGAGAAGGACGGCGATCAGGATCAAGGCATCAGAAGATGTCGATTGACATTACATTTGAATATTTGAAGATTATAGCTATCAGGGGAGCAAGTAGGAGGAAGGGAGTCCCCATCTCTGTCCCATAATGATTGTTCCATTAACGTACAAATTTCATAGACTAAATGGAACAATCATTATGGGACAGAGGTAGAATAATATAGAAGAATGCCTACTTTAATAATCAGATTAAATTGAAGAGGAGAAGAAACATTTTCTTTTTAAGCATTTCACCCCAAGCAAGGCGGGAGTGCCACTAGCACGCAATGGGTTGCAAATAGTGAGGGCAAGAGTAAAGAGGGGTGTTTGAGGAAAGGATAAAGAGGAGGACGGGGATCAGGGTCAAGCCATCAGAAGATGTCGATTGACATTACATTTGAATATTTGAAGATTATAGCTACCAGAGCTGTTGGAGTAGAAGAGACGGTTATATTTAACTGTTTCGACAGTGAAAGGGTGGGACCGAGATGCCAACCTAGTAAGCATGCTTAAATTCATGCAGTTTGGGAACCAGCGTAAGTAGCTTGTCACAGCAATTGCTTTGAAAATACTTGTAGAAAGGACAGAGGGAAGCCATATGTCTGTGAGAGAGTGACTGTGGATGAGATTCCAGATTAGGATCTATCACACAGCATATCCATCTCTAGATTTTGTCAAGGACGTCAAGATGAACTGTGGTGGAGACACCAGACCATATATGGCAACAGTATTCAATGCAAGTAAAAAAAATATTACCATGATCCTTTATTAAGGATAAAGTCAAATATTTTATTGAATTTTTTTAACAATCTTTCAAAATTGAGAAAATGTTATCTAGAATAAAAACAACAGAAATATCTGTCTATATCTCTGAGATGAGGTATTATGATTACTTGCATTATATTGCCATACTCACAATGTTTCGACCATTGTACGCTCCAGCCTTCTTCAGGTGATTGGAATTTCAAACCAAACCCTTTATTTTGTCCACCAGGGTATATGGCCCAGTGGATAAAGATGTTGGTTACATCCAGTGACTAGACCCAAAGAGTTGTGAGTTCAATACCAGGCTACAGTGAATCAAAAACTTGGAGAGTTGAGTTAAAGGGAAATAACTGAAACATCTGGAAGAGGCATGGCTTGTGGAACTAGAACAATCTACCCTGGTGGACATAAAGGGTTCAGTTTGAAATTCCAGTCACCTGAAGAAGGCCGGAACATACAATAGCCAAAATATTGTTAATATGGCAATGAAGATGAGGATAACAGTTTGAGTAATGTAAATAATTCAAGTAACAAACAAAGACATAAAAACAACAAAAAATGTACCTGGATTGCAAAGAAAAACACCATATCATGTAAATAAACAAAAAAAAAAAAAAAATATAATCACAATTTGTAAGGTATTTTCAGATAAGTTTATAAAATATAAAAAATCAATATAAGTGGTGATAAAAGAAAAGACCTTGTTTATTTAAGTTGACTATGAAACTGTGTATGGTGCCACATGTTCCAGCCAAAAAAAGGTGAGGTGATCGAACCAGTCAATGACCTCATTCAGTCTGACAGAAGAGTGACAGTGAATGACATTGCAAGGACTTTGCGCTTATCTGTTGGGACAGCACACAAAATTGTCCACAATGACCTTGGCTACTCGAAGGTCAGCTGCCGGTGGGTGCCAAAGATGCTTACTGCAGAGCGCAAACAGAGGACGGTTGAGTTGTCCCAGCAGTGTCTCTCCCGCTTACAGCCCAGACCTTGGCCATTCAGACTTTCACCTGTTTGGTCCCTTGAAAGCGTTCACGAGAGGCACGAAGTTTAAAAGTGACGATGAAGTCAAAAGTTTTGTGAGCGACTGGCCGAGACATCAGTCCAAAGATTTTTACGCTGAGGGAATACGGAAGCTTGTGCACAGATGGGAAAAGTGTGTGACAGTGTTGGGAGACTATGTTGGAAAAAAAAAAAAAGAAAAAAAAGAAGCTATCTGTATTAGAAGTCCTTATACCGAAAAATGCACCTTATTTGTTGAAGGCCCCTCGTATTTGATAGGAAAACATTTCTAGGAAATGATCAAATTGACAAAGTTCAGGTTTATAATAAATTATTTCTCAAAACATTTTTTGGTTTCAAGTATATCCACCCAATGGGCTGTTTAAAGCCAACAGGATTTTTATTGCGGGTAACATGTTTTTCCTTCAAAAATGTATTGCTGGTACTAAAACATCTTTACACTTTCATAGTGTTTTGACCCTAGTTTGGGGTTAACTATTTGCCCATAGCTGGGACCCTAACAGGTGCTACCACCCTGGGTCAGGGTGGACCTGAGAACACCAGCAATTGAGGTGGAGGACATTAAGTGAATTTAATGTCTAATAAATGAAAATATAAGTATACATAGGACTGTGTGTGTGTGTGTGTGCGTATATAACACACATTTTAAAAATCAGGAGGTCAGTTAAATGCACTAGCTTGCTTTCAATCTTATGGTAACCTCAGGCGACTTATTAAATGACCTGTAAATGCTTTATTTTAAAAAAATAAACAACTGCATGACGTTGAGGGATGCAACGACAGAAAGGGAGGAGGGGGATGCGATTTTGGGGTCAAACTAATTTTTAATCTTACTAATATAAAGACCCCATCCCGACCACCTAGTAAAAAAGTTTACACACCCTAAGGTATTCTATTGATAATTATAATTTTGGATATAAATGAGATTTAGGGAAAAACTGTGCAAAAAAGTAACTCACTTATTTCCTGTAACTAGTAATCAATAGAAACATAACCAAACAGCTTTAAATAAAGAATAATAGAGGTATAATTTATTTATAATAGGTAATATAGTTCAAAATATTTAATAATCTATGGGTCCTCCTTTATTTTGAAAAACCTTTTCAACCTTTTTTGACATTGACTTGATTAGGTTCTGGCAAATCTCATCTCCAAGCATTGAATTCCATTCGGATATGAAATTCACAATCAAATCCTCTTTGTTACACAACTGCTTTCTTGAGAGCCTGTACTTTATAATGCTCCATAAGTTTTCTTTGGGGTTGAGGTCAGGAGATTGGGGCGGCCATGTCATAACACTCACCTGCTTCTCATCAAAGTATTCCTTCATCAATTTTGATTTGTGACAGAGCATTATCCTGCATAAAAATGAGCTTGGTGGGGTCGATTTGAACCCTTTCAGTAGAAAGGGAGCAGACAAGACTCTAAAATGCTCTTGTACTGCTCGCTCCTGAGGGTCTTTTCAATAGGTTTTAAGAAACCAGTTCCATGAAAAGAAAAGCATCCCCAGAACATTATACTGAACGGATGCTTGACAGTACTTACTGCTAAATTCAAAGAGCTTTCAAAGCTTCTTCTTCGGATTTTAGATCGCTTATCCTTTGAATTTAGCTCACCTTTCGTTTCATCGGAGAAGAGAACATTTAGTAAAAAAAATCAGGTGAGTCACTTTTATCGAACAGCACTATATTATATTTTCTTTTTTATCCAGCCTTATATACGCTCAAGAGGAATTTCCTAATATGTATGCAAGGTCTTAAGACTGGATTTCTCGTTAACCTTTATGAGAACATATATATATATATATATATATATATATAAAACTCTCAAAAACACTTTCAGTTGAGCACTGTTGAGAGATGGGTGAATTCTATAAACAGCAGCTGTCAGCTGCTAATGCATCACTCATCATTAATGAATAGAGCACTCTGGCTGTCTGACATTTGTTTATATTTGTAAAAACAATACGCTAGAATTTGTCTTTCTCTCTGCTGAAGCACTGATGGCTTAGGGGTAGAAACTGTGACACCAAATCAGATGAGTTTTGATCCTGAATCATTCGGTTGTCTAGTTGCACTGATGAGCTGTGATACAGCAAAACAGGCCTGTATGCAAATGACATTATATATATCTCAGCACACAATGTATGAAACAAGGTTAATTTGTTTTACCGAGACTCATCAGTAAAAGACGTCCCTCCCACCGCAAAGAGAGAAAAAGAAGACGGGAGAGAAAGAAAAAAGGTGAAAGAAAAAGAAAGAAAAGAAAAAAGGTGAAAGAAAAAGAAAGAAAAGAAAAAAGGTGAAAGAAAAAGAAAGAAAAGAAAAAAGGTGAAAGAAAAAGAAAGAAAAGAAAAAAGGTGAAAGAAAAAGAAAGAAAAGAAAAAAGGTGAAAGAAAAAGAAAGAAAAGAAAAAAGGTGAAAGAAAAAGAAAGAAAAGAAAAAAGGTGAAAGAAAAAGAAAGAAAAGAAAAAAGGTGAAAGAAAAAAGGTGAAAGAAAAAAGGTGAAAGAAAAAAGGTGAAAGAAAAAAGGTGAAAGAAAAAAGGTGAAAGAAAAAAGGTGAAAGAAAAAAGGTGAAAGAAAAAAGGTGAAAGAAAAAAGGTGAAAGAAAAAAGGTGAAAGAAAAAAGGTGAAAGAAAAAAGGTGAAAGAAAAAAGGTGAAAGAAAAAAGGTGAAAGAAAAAAGGTGAAAGAAAAAAGGTGAAAGAAAAAAGGTGAAAGAAAAAAGGTGAAAGAAAAAAGGTGAAAGAAAAAAGGTGAAAGAAAAAAGGTGAAAGAAAAAAGGTGAAAGAAAAAAGGTGAAAGAAAAAAGGTGAAAGAAAAAAGGTGAAAGAAAAAAGGTGAAAGAAAAAAGGTGAAAGAAAAAAGGTGAAAGAAAAAAGGTGAAAGAAAAAAGGTGAAAGAAAAAAGGTGAAAGAAAAAAGGTGAAAGAAAAAAGGTGAAAGAAAAAAGGTGAAAGAAAAAAGGTGAAAGAAAAAAGGTGAAAGAAAAAAGGTGAAAGAAAAAAGGTGAAAGAAAAAAGGTGAAAGAAAAAAGGTGAAAGAAAAAAGAAAAAGAAAGAAAAGAAAAAGAAAGAAAAGAAAAAGAAAGAAAAGAAAAAGAAAGAAAAGAAAAAGAAAGAAAAGAAAAAGAAAAGAAAAAGAGGAAAAAAAAGGAGTAAAAAAAAAAAAAAAAAAAAAAAAAAAAAGATTTCCACCCTGTCACTATTACAAGGCAAGATTTCTTGTTCTTTTGAACAAAACTATACTTCGAGTATTCAGAGGCTTCACTAACAGTCACGATAAAGAAAAAAAAGGTTAAGGAAAAAGAAAAGAAAGTCAAAAGGCATAGGGAAGACTAAGTAAATTCATGTCCACATCGACTGATGAATAGGGAATCATGAAAAAGTCAATGGCTCATCTGAGCATTGTTCAAATTTAAAGTTCAAAATCTCACTTATTGAAAAGGTTACTTTAACCTTTTGCAACACAAGCATTACTTGTTAAACAAAAAAAAAACAAAAATACTTTTGGGGGAGGGGAATAACAAGAACAAATCAAGACTTGTCAAGATTTTAGAAGCATTTCTATTCCAGTCAGGTGATTTAACATAAAGAAGGAAAAACAAAAAAAAATCTCAGAGTAAACATTGAGCTCAGATTTAATATAGGGACCTCCACAAAAAAAACATGACAAAAAAAACATGATACCTAAGGTTTAAAATTAAATCTTTTTTGAAGTTTTTATTTCAAGCTAATAGATTAAATTTAATACTGCCAATAACCAAAATAGTGCTGGATTTCAAAAACTAATTTAAATTGAATGGAAAGAAGTTTTTTTTTTATTTTTATTTTGCTAAAAACAGATGATTCGTGTCCTCACTTTTTTTCTTTTTTCCTCCATCATCTTTTATTGTAATGGAATTCTCTAAAAAGAATTACAGAAATAAAGTACACTTTTCTGAAGCTTTATTTGAGAAATATTACCTTGTTTAAAGTATAATTATTCTGATTTGAAACAAATATTATTTACTTTAAGTTTAAAATATCACACAAATGCAGTTTTTAACCCAACAGTAACTGTGTGTTTAACTGTCAGTAGCCGTGTTGACATGTTTGGCATTTTGATGACAGGTCTAATGTTCTACAGAGATCATCAGTAATTGAAGAAAATGACAAGAGTCTACGGGCTTGGATAACCCCACATTAAATTTGGCCTTGTGCCATATCTGACTGCGTGGGGCGGTTGGTAGATATCCTGCAGTTGGAGTTTCATTGTGGAATTCACTTGACTACTACTTCTACGTGCCACTGGTGAATCTTATATGTGTTGTTCTTGTCCTAAGTATTACCAACCTTCATGTGATTATAATGTACCCAAGTCATATACAGATTTTTAACCAATTAAAGCAGTGAAGGTGGTGGAGAGACAGAGCCTGTATTGTGAGGGTGGTTTTGTTCATTACTAACCTTCGTGTGATTGTTCTATTCAGTAACCTTCCCTAGGTGTCGTTGCCAACACTAGTTTGAAACTAGATTACCCGTGAGTAACACGGGTGATTCCATTAAGTAGATTATGTGAACATAAGAGAAGTGAATAAATACGAAGTAGTGTGTTGACTAATTGATCAGCATTCACTCTTCTTGTCTATCCACTATTGCTATACGTTCATTCTCTCTACTCTGCTATTAGATGGATTACGATTCTTTCTTGATCATTATACTATTTGGCAATTACTACTTGAACAAGTATTACTAGTGCGGATATTATTGGAAGGGGTCACTACTACAAAGTCTTGAAGATAACGAGCATTTTAGGAAGCGAAAGTGACAAGCAAAGCCGTCCAACATTACAAAAGTGGCGACGAGGATTTGCGAGGAATCACAAAGGTATCACTACCTCAAAAATCTTGTAATCTAAAAATTTCCTGGCTTTAAATAACCTGCAAAGGGTTGATAAAGCATAAAAATTCAATCACTAGAATTATTATGTTACAGTGTAACCCGGATATAAGAGAAACCGGAGAAGAAGTCTCTTATATCCGGGTTTCTCTTATATCCGGGTTTGGTCTATTATATATAAATTAACACAGGCTCTAATTTGGGACCAGATAAAATCTCTTATATCCGGGTTACACTTACGAGCAATCATAATTGGTATTGCACAGACTAAGTCTCTTCCCTTGCTCTAAATAAAAATACTATTAAAATTTTCCGTTTTGTTTTATGGTGAACAAAACTTAAATATCACCAAGTGAAAATAGAATTTGTTTTAATATAAAGTTAATAACATTATAATTATCAAATGAATCATTTTCATTATTATTATTTTACTAGCATGGATAACTGGCATTGCCCAAACCAAGTTGCTTATTTAGAGTATATAAGCTCATGTGGCAGAGAAGGCAGAATGAGAAGAGTTATTAAAAGTGACAAACGATAGGAAATTGTGGAGAGCCATGATCACCAACATCCTGAAAAGACAAAGCACATAGAAGAAGAATAGATCAGATATAATAATGAAAGACTTAAAAAAAAAATAGTAACAGAAATGTTCTACAGAAGAATGACGAGAATACCATGGACAGAATATGTTAGCAACAAGCATAATGAGGAAAGAGGGCTTGGAAAGTTTGATACTCGCAAGACATATTAAAGGCAAGAGGGACAGAAAGAAAACAATGCATAACCTACCTAGTGAGCTTGAGTAAATAAATAGCGGAACAAGGATCGCCAATGTTCTGAAGAAACGTGGCACATAGATCATCTGGCCCCTATTTATCCCCTTTTACTTCAGTCTAATTCCCCAGCTTCCACCCAGTTAGGTGACGGACTCCGTCTATCATGTGGATGTGGGATTCTTTTTGACTTGTTATTGTGCCTGAGTGAACGCATAACCACGTGAACGATTTAATTTGATTGATTTCGGGTCTTTTATGGCCTAACTCTTTTGAAGTTATTTAAAGCCAAAACATTATTGGATTATAAGTTTTTGGAAACAATAACGACTTTCTGATGTCTTACTATTTAACCCATAGCCAAGAGCAGAAGAGGGGGATTTATACTTTTCCCCCCAAGTGTATTTGCATGCAAATGAATTTAAAAAAAAAAAAAAAAAAAAAAAAAAAAATGATTTCTCATTCAGAGAATTAATGAGTTATACCACAAGCACATCCAAGATTACAGCAACTGGTATTTCCAAGCAATCACCCATCCAGGTTTAATGGTGGTCAGATGAGAACCGTGATTTCGAGATGATATGACCAATAGCCAGGGACTTAATTTAATTTCTGAATTCCCCATTTTTCAGCCAGTTAACTTCTGCCCCAATGAGGATTGGAGTGGTTTGGTTTGTTTTACAGCATATCAACCTCAATGGGTTATTTAATGCTGGTAATATTTTTTTTCAAAAAAGTATTTCCTGGTAATATTTTTTCTAGGAATGTATTGCTTGTAATATTTGTATTTTTCAAAAATGTATTGATGGTAATTATTTTTTCTTCAAAAATTTATTGCTTGTAATTTTTTTTATAAAAATGTATTGCTGGTATTAAAACCTATTTTTACACATTTTGACCCCATTTTAGGGGTTAACTATTTGTCCATAGCTGCCACCCCAGGTCAGGGTGGACCAAGGAATACCAGCAATTAAGAGGTGG
>OZ038504.1:7615088-7715088 GCA_964036315.1 Acanthosepion esculentum
GTCATGCATTCCTCCAGCATGGAACAGCCTGTCGCCTCTGAGTGTTGACTTCAATGTTCACTTTTATATTTATATTTACATACGCTCTATCTCTGATATTGAGCACTTTATCCCATAAATATAGCACACTTTAAAACTATATTTCTTCATATATATATATATATATATATATATATATATATATATATATATATATTGTGTGTATTTAGGCAGCCTTCGATAATGGCTTATGTAAGCCGAAAGCTTAGATTGGATTAAAAAATATGTATCAATATTGTGATTTTCTTTCATTGTTTAATGATAATGTTATTAAGCTTATCAGACAATATGACAAGAACTTACATAAAATATATAGACAACACTTATCTATATTATTTAATGAAACATGTATATATATATATTTATATATATGGGTAATAGATCCTTTGGCTAATAATCCTAGTAATATCAGATATTAAAAATGATCCACAGGGAGAGCTCAATGTATTTATTATAAGAGAGCATATATTTTATACAGCAAAAAATCCCAAATGACCTCCGAGACAGTCTAGGGTTGAGGAAGACTGGCATAAAGTACGAGATAAAGTATGGGATATTGCGCTTAGCATGAAACAGTCTGTCGCCTCTGAGGGTTGACTTCAGTGTTCACACACACACACACACACACACACACACACACACACACACACACACACACACACACACACACACACACACACACACACACATGACTGATGCCAAATCGGTTCCTACTGCTACTAACGCATTGCTCTTCAACTAGAGCTCACCGGGCCACTGGCGTATTTCGTATAGAAAACGTTAAAATTTCCCTTTCTCTGTCGTGCGACGATAGGGTAGAGGTAGGGTCTCTGACTGATGCCAAATCGGTCGGCTTTCGATCCCGGCTTGGACGTCTAGTCACACTGAAGAGCCGTGATACAGCGAAACAGTCTGTCTGTGGATGACAATATATATATATATATATATATATATACATTATGAAATGGTCAAAGTCCGACAATTATTTATACATTCTTTTTATAGATACAAATATTTAAGTAAATGCTCTGTTTTTATAATAAACAGTATTAACAACATTTACCGGCCTGAATGTCCGAGAAATATAGGATATGGGTTCGATTCCTGTCGGAGGACGAATATTTTCTCTGAAACTTTTTCGGACATTCAGGCCGGTAAATGTTATTTAATACTGTTTATTATAAAACAGAGCATTTACTTAAATACTTGTATCTATAAAAAGAATGTTAAACATAAAAATGTCTTTAAATAATTGTCGGACTTTGTCCATTTCATATTGTGTGACGTCATTTGTTTACATTTGATATGCCATGAGCAGATATGAATGTACGTGAGAGAATCATGGAGTATGGTCGTTTAAAGATAGTAAAATCGACCTTGCTAATCGAACGCTCCCCTGTGGCGCAATCGGTTAAAGGCACGTCAGGCTATATTACAGGTTCGATTCCTGTCGGAGGATGAATATTTTGTATGAAAATTTCTCGGACATTCAGGCCGGTAAATGTTGTTAATACTGTTTATTATGAACAGAGCATTTACTTGAATATTTGTATGTATAAAAAGAATGTATAAACATAAGAATGTCTTTATATATATATATATATATATATATATATATATATATATATATATATATATATATATATGTGTGTGTGTGTGTGTGTGTATTTATATATATATATTATGCCTTTATAACTTGACAAATTTATCGGCCTTAAGTGTATTTAAAAATGTATTGATTTATTTACAAGAATTTAATCGTTTTTAGAAATGTTAAACTCCCGTAATTTATTGGACTACGTGTTTTCTTCAGCATTAATGATCGGTATCATTATTTATTTTTCCTCATATTTAGAAATTAACTGTCTCGTCATTTGTCAGTGTTACACGCCTTTTTTAAAAGAAGAATTTTCTTGATCTGATCTTTTTTTTTTTTTTGCGGTTCGACAGATGATTTTTAAAACAGAGTCTGTTTTCTTCACATTGAAGATTAAGATAGCTGGATTAAAAAGACAAAAACGTTAAAGGAAAAAAATAAGTCTCGGTAATCAATGGCTTGTTTTGTTTAACGTTAATACTTGTCACGCATATTGACCAAAGTTTATGAAAAATCAATGTGTCCTTATCAAAGGCGAATAACAAAAACACTGAGTGCTTTTAAAAGAAAGATCAGCACTCACAATAATCGACTACTTACTCTTTTGACTTAATGATAAAATGACGTCAGTATGATACGTCAGAATACGCGCCTATTTTCGTATTCGTCGAGGAAAATACTTTGTCAAAGAGATAGAATTATTGGTTTATTTTTTTAAACTGGTATATGAAATTTTTAGTTGTGTAAACACAAGAAGGATAGTTATAGTCTATATAGGTAACTCAGCTTTTTCGCGGGAAAACAGATAGCGTAATGAAAAAGCCACAAACTTAACGAAAATAAAGTTTTATCGTCAAAACGTTTATGTTATTATTAAGATGAAAGACCAAAGTATTTTTTAATTATTTTTGGAAATTTTTTAATCCTTTCTAACAAGTTCGAAATTTTGGTTAAAGTCTTCTTTTGTTTACGTCATCGAGGTGTATGAAAATAACATTGTTTTTTTTTGCGCTTTTTTCCATTGAAAACACATTGAATTGGAAATTCTTGTAAAAATCAAGTAATTGTCCAATTTTAATGAAATTTTCAGGACTTATTCACAAATGAATGAAATTATTTTTGGAATGTTTTTTTTTTTTTGAAAATTTTGGTATTAAATATTTTTCTTTTTAATATGTTACCCCCACTTATTTAAAATCATGAAATTTTGAACAAAACCTTTCTATTTCCTGAATTTTTTTTTATAGTACATATCACTTTTTGAGGTTAGTCATTTTTTATTTTTTCATATCTCTCTGATCCATGTCCCAGTAACCCAATAATGGCGCGTCGTCGCCGAAATGATTTTGAAACCAAACTGACCTAAAAAATAATTTCCAGTTACAGATAACCTGTCCTCCCTTCAAGCAGCACTCCTACTGGTCAGGGTGATTGCTGCAGGAGTCTCCCAAAGGAGTGTTCATCCTGGGTATGACGATAAACTATATCCGGCAGCAAGGCCTCTGATCGGGAGGTTTTGAGGAGCTTGGAATTACCTTTTAATTACTGTCGTTCCCTGACCCGAGGTGACAGCACCTGTTAGGGTCCCAGCTATGGGTAAATAGTGACCCCCCACCCCGGCAAATTAAATTTCGACATTAAATGACCCATAAGGCGTTGAGGCCTCTGATCGGGAGATTGGAGGTTTTGAGGATCGTGGAGCCACGTCTTAATTGCTGTTTTTCCCAGGTCCACCCTGACCCGGGGTGGAAGCACCTATTTAAGCGCTCAGCTATGTGCAAATAGTTAACCCCCAGGCATAAACAAAATCTCTGAAAGTATAAAAAAATACATTTTGATATAAAAAAAATATTCCTAACAATACATATATAAATGACCTTCAATACAATTTTATAGTAGAATTACCAACTATACATTTTATAGCAAAATGACTAAGAATACATTTTATAGTAAAATGACCAACAATGCATTATATCTGTAGTTGAAGGTTTGCAATGGAGTTCAAAATATTTAGATTTCGTTATTAAATAACCCACAAGGGTTGGTATGCCACTAGACAAAATCCTACCAACCAAACCGGAACATTCTTTGAAGTTATTCCTTGCCAGCTGTTTGCATACTGGCTTATAAAAGGTATTGTAAAATTATGTACCACATTTCTGTATAAGGGAATATAATGAACCCAACTGGAATTGGAACTTGGCTCTCGGATTAACATTAAATTACTATAAATATTATATTTAGTGGATACAGGTGTTTGAGTAGATATCCCGGTTTTTAAATAGAGTAAATGATATCTCAGTCTTGGGGAATTGAAAGTCTTAATAAACGTCTTAATTGCTGTTTTTCCCAGATTTAATTCGAAAGTCTTAACAAAGAAACACACACACACACACACATACACACACACACACACACACACACACACACACACACACACACACACACACACACACACACATACATATATATATTTCGGTACTGAATAATTCTTTTTGATTAAGAATAGGTTTCCAAAAACCCCGATATTTGGTCAGATTTTGGGGAGCAGATCAGGCTGAGAATATTGCCATATGCCCTCATATAGAGTGACATGAAGCAATTATTCTGTTTCCGAAACATCCTAGTCTTGTAATCGACTATTTCCTCTTTTGACTTGAGATAAAATGACGTCAGTATGACACGTCAGAATACGCGCCTATTTTCGTATTCGTCGAGGAAAATACTTCGTCAAAGAGATAGAATTATTGGTTTATTTTTTTAAAATGGTATATGAAATTTTTACTTGTGTAAACACAAGAAGGATAATTATAGTACCTGTCACTTTTTGAGGTTAGTCATTTTAAAACTTTTCTTTTCATATCTCTCTGATCCATGTCCCAGTGACCCAAGAATCGCGCGTCGTCGCCGGAATGATTTTGAAACCAAACTGACCTAAAAAAAAATTCCAGTTCCAGAGAACCCGTCCTCCCTGCAAGCAGTACCTCCACTGCTCTTAATCGGGTCATGGTCATTGCGGCAGGTGTAAACCAAAGGAGTGTTCATCCTGGGTATGACGATAAACTATATCCGGCAGCAAGGCCTCTGATCGGGAGGTTTTGAGGAGCTTGGAATCACCTCTTAATAACTGTCGTTCCCAGGTCCACCCTGACCTAAGGTGATAGCACCTGTTAGGGTCCCAGCTATGGGTAAATAGTGAGCCCCTAAAATAGGGTAAAAACATTATGAAAGTATAGAAATACATTTTTGTAATAAGAAAAAATACCATCAAGTGAAGAGAAAAGTTACCAGTAATATATTTTTGAAATTAAGAGTCCCCCACCCCCGCAAATTACATTTCGGCATTAAATGACCCATAAAGAGTTGATATGCCATTAAACAAACAAATCAAATTAAACCTTCCAGGGAAATTAAAATTCGGCATTAAATGACCCATAAGGATGTTGATATGCCGTTAAACAAACCAACCAAAGGACTGTATTTATTTATACGCCCCTTCGTCCAAAACGTTACAATGACGAGTTTACAGAGCCCACACGTATATGGCCATGGAATAAAAATTGCTGAAGCCCCCTCGACCCTTCACTTTTGGGGGACGCCTCTATAAGGAGAGATAATGCCCGGGGGTTGGAGAAGCTACTTGAGGCTGGAGCATTATATTGTTTGAAACCCTTCGGCACAGTTTCTTGGACTAGAGAATCTCCACACTGCTCAAAAGGAATGTGTTGAAGCAACTGGACAATTTCGGATATACATATGGGCGTAGGTTTACATAAACCGCCACCTTGTGTTGGACTGATTCTCGTGAGTGTGTATATGTGGGGAAAAAGCACCCTGTTTCTAGACAAACGATCCAAATTAGTTGCAAGCATCAACAACTCTAGTATGTGTTGTTTTGTTTATAGCGATCCTCATCACACATGCACATACATACCTATACAAATTCAAATTCCAATAACATTCATTCATTGGATAGAAATCAACGCTACTGTCTTATGCGACAATTTTGAAATCGCTATATTTTCGTATAGTAGATTTTGTGCACTTTTGGGAGAATCGGCTCCCAGAAATCTCCACAAAGCTCATTCACTGATTGGTCAGTGTCGACCAATCGGATTGTCTGCACGTGAAGAGTGATTCTTCCCGCGCAGCACTTCTGATCCAATGATCACCTATAAAAGCAAGAAAAATGTGTAGACACACCAGTGAGACTTCAGCTGCCACAGAAATCCACGACAGTTAAAGCTATGCGCCGATCTTCTCACTCAACACTCACAAACTGCATATTCCTTTACACTTACATAATTTTTCCTCTTGCAAAAATATTAAAAAATATTTATTATGAACTATTAACTCTTTCTTTTCAGAGAACTTTGATAGGCAAAGATAGTCAAAGAGAGACAACTCTCGTCTTACTCATTGCGTGCTTTTTCTTACACATTCTTTATTGTATGCATTGTTGAATACAATTTTTATATATATTGATACCTTTGCCTTGTCCCTTTCTTCACATCAGTTTGGTTTCCTAATCAAAATTAAATAAATGTGGTGGAAGTCCGCCACATGTTTATTCAACGTTTATATTAATACTAGCTTAAAAACAGCCATCTTGGGGAGCATTTAAGCTAGGTCTTGTGGAGGGCTCTTGATTAGGCCTTCATCCCATTAGATAGGGAGGAGTAGATGCGACAGGCAACAATAATCTATCGAACTCAAAATTGATTACTGCATTTAAGTATTGCATCAATATTTAAGCTTACCTTTTAAAAGTTCAACGATAATTTTTCTGCCACCACTTAATTTAAAGACAATTTCATAGGGACTTACTTTCTGTACAAACAATTATTTTTATTTCATGGGTGACTTTCGCAATTAATTTTGATTATTCCCAAATTTATTTCCAAGTTATAAAAATTGTTATCATACAAAAAGATTTGTCGCAAAAAAATCACGTAAATAAATCGCCGAAAACAATCGCAGTAATGAAAACTTGGGAATCCAAAATTCCTGTAACATGAGCTTTTGAAAGTTAGAGAGTTGTGTCCCTTTAATTGAAAAAGTGTGACACACTGACATTTGCATTTATTTTATAAATGAATAAAGATATAAGGAAAACTTAGCCAACGCGTTTCGTCCTCTGTGGGACATTATCAAGGCAAATGCAAGGTCAATGATTCTTTTTTGTAACAAGTATTTATAGACAAGAATATAAATGTTGTTAGCACTTCAAAAATATTTAAATTAAGAAGCGCTCATAAATATTCATTAGTTTAACAGAGATGACTAGGCAAGTTATGGAGGACGTTAAATGATATAATCTAATGTCAAATAAAGGTGAGTTGCAAAGAGCTGCACTTGTTTGCTTCCACCAGCATATTCCCCTGACTCCCACCTTGATATTTTAAATAGGAGGTGCTGCCTTGGAAACGATCTCCAAGAACTAAACTGATATTTCATATAATGATCGCTGATCACGAATGCTAAATAATTATACTTGTTAAATCTATTTATTAGCATAAAAGGTGGTGTGTCTGTGTCGCATTGGAGAAGTGATCGGAGATGGAGTTTTGAAAAAATAATGTACCGAATTTTTTTTCAGATATAAGAAGTATACGAAATTTGCATTGAATTGTTTTTTCTTCATTAGAAATTTAATTACTTTATTTATTTTTATTTAGAACCATTGCAATTTATTTTAATCATATGGCACCCAAGAAAGGCATTAATGTCACTAAAACACGAGCGGTTACTGAGTGTTAGAGAATGAGAAAAAAGGTAGAGAGAATATTAAAAGAACAAGAATTAAGAAGACAGAGGAGAAAGTTCCACAGGTGACAAGAGAGAAGAATAAAGGAAGAGGAATCAAGAAGAAAGTAGATAACGATTGACATTGCATTTAAATTTTTGAAGATCAAAGTTGACTGGAAAGCATGAAGCCGGAAGAGAGTTCCACAGGCGAGAAGTGAGACCAATAAAGGAAGAGGAATCAAAAAGACAGTAGATAACGATTGACATTGTATTTTAATTTTTGAAGATCAAAGTTGGCTGGAAAGCATGAAGCCGGAAGAGAGTTCCACGGGCGAGAAGTGAGAACAATAAAGGAAGAGGAATCAAGAAGACAATAGATAACGATTGACATTGTATTTTAATTTTTGAAGATCAAAGTTGGCTGGAAAGCATGAAGCCGGAAGAGAGTTCCACAGGTGAGAAGTGAGAACAATAAAGGAAGAGGAATCAAGAAGACAGTAGATAACGATGGACATTGCGTTTAAACTTTTGAAGGTCAAAGTTGGCTGGAAAGCATGAAGCCGGAAGCGAGTTTCACAAATAAGACGTACAATGGAAGAAACTGTTCGCATAGAACTTACGGTTACATCTGGACATTTCAAATCTAAAAAGATGAGACATTGCTGCCACCAATCTAGTAAATTCATCAGAACAAATATCATGAAACTAGTTATAGAAAAGGCAGCGGGAAGCTACATTACGGCGGTGGGTAAGTGACTGAAGCCTGGATCCCAGGCCAGAACCAATAACATTGCAGATTATTCATTGGAGTTTATCAAGAATCTCTAAATATATATCAGTAGCACCAGACCATATGTGGCAGCAATATTCAAAGCAAACACGAATGGTAGATTTATAAATATGTAAGATAGAGTCTGATGAGAAAAAAGTGTCTCGCAAAACACAGTGGACCAACTTTCCTAGTTGCAGACCTAACAATTGATTCAATATAATCTTTCCACTTCATGTCAACGGATCAATTTGAAAACATTCTTGGCTTGAATATACAGCTTTTTCTTTCCTTCTTTCGTTGAGGATAAAAATAAGACTTCAATGTATTCCAGAATTTATTTTTTAAGACATCGCTTGACACTTAAATAAGTAAATATTTTCCATGAATAGTTAAGCTGAAAAAGTGTTAGATTGTGCTTTCTAAGTGAATCAATCCGACCCAGGTCGCTTATTTATACAGCGCGCATGCGCAATTTTAGTCGAATAGAAACTGAACGAAAACTGGAAGAATAAAACGACAGCAAATAAAGATAAAATTAACCTTTTAACGACCATTTCGTGTGTTATCTATTAATCAATTGTTCAAATCACAATTTTTGACATCCCATATAATTTTATCAATACTGAATACTTTGTAATGTTGCTTAGTTTTCCTGCAAAAACATAAGTACGAAGTACTCAATGAGGATTGAACTACAATAATCTATAAGTCCATTTTACTGACCATCTTCTACCAAGTGTTCTAAGAAGCAGGACCCAACACAAACCTTTCCAAAAACAGAAACTATGATCTGGAATTGGAATTCCAGGGCGGCAAAAGACGATTATCTCCGATTGGTTGAGATGAAGTCACGTGGGTCAGAGGGCGGCCGATTAGTGATGTCAGTTCAGAGACTGACAAAAGTGGTTCATCGTTCAGTTAACAGACAGGAGTCATCAGAAGCAAGTTGCTTTTTTAGCACGGGTGAGACAAGGCTTTTTTTTTTTTTTTTTTTACCTAGGCCAGCGCATAAACGCATGGCGCCGTTGGGAAATATATCCTCGCTAGAGACATACAAGATAAATCCGGCTCGCTCGAATTCCCCTAGGGAAATATAAATATAGCTTCTCCAGAAATATAGAATAATCTTCCGGCAGCTCGAATACCTGTTGGAAATTATCACTAGTAAGAACCTATGTCTCTTAGACATTTTCATACTGCTTGTTTTTATATACATGTGTTATAGTTTCTAATTGTTGTATATAATTTTGTGTATGGCTAGCGGTATAAAAAGAAATTGTTCGGTTCTCTGTACTATTCTAGTAGGTACCTGACTTCTCAAGCAATATTCTACCTTTACAACAGGCAAATCAAACCGGAAATGGAGTAATGCTGCCATATTTGGTTTCAGGATAGCTTAATTTTTGTACTAATCTGAGGCTGGCTTCATGCTTAAAATATACTTGATTTTTGGACTAATTTGAGACTCGCTTAATTTTTTGTTTAATATATTGTTTAAAATAACCGGAGTGTCAACTCTATTAAAAATAATGTTTAAAGTGATAAAATCTGTCGGAAAACGAAAACCTTTGCTAAAAAAATCATTTGTAGTTTAATACTGTGATTGTATTAAACTAGAAAGGACTTTTCTTTAGCAAATGTTTTCGTTTCGTACAAAACTGAAAAAAAACATTTCGGGTTTTCTAAAACCCGAAATGCTTTTCACTCCCGTATGAATGTATATTTAAAATAGATAGATAAGACGAGAATAGATTAATTAAAATATTGTAATCAATATTAATCCAGAGAAGAAAAGGGGAGAAAACATTAAACAAATCGGGTACTGCTCATTATCTTCTGAAGGTCGATACTGACTGAAACGAAAAGTCGAGAATACATACAGATATTATTATCTATAAAAGATTGATCACGATATTTTTTTCATGTGAGTCTCAAAAATTGTTTTCCTCGCTCGCATTTCCTGTAATTGCGTGGTGAAACTAATGAACGATGAATGATCTTCCTTTCGTAATACCTACATATGTAAATATATACCTACATATACCTACATTTGTAATCGACAAAACAAAAGGAGGAAAAACAAAATAGACACGTTTTTACAACCGGATGGTAATTTCGTCCCAAGAAAACAATTTCCGACAAGGCTTTTTTTTTTTTTTTGCAGGAGGAAGGAAACCGATATATCAGTCAATTATCTGATTGAGTGCTTCATATGTGGAAGCCTGGTCGTGGCTCTGTGGTTAAAAACTTGGATTCGTAAAAGCACGTATGCTTGTAGCGGACCGCGGGTTTGCGTCAAATTAGGAACACGTGCGTTTATTCCTGCTAGAAGAAGGTCCAGTACAGGAACATGGCGGACTCAGAGATTGAATCCACCATAAAGAAATGTAATGAAAACAAACAACCCCGATATATATATATATATATATATATATATATATATATATATATATATATATATATATATATATATTTTGAATGGGAAATATTCGTCCTCCGACATGAATCGAACCTGTATCCTATACGGAACCGTCATTTCGCGTGACGTGCCTTAACCGTTCGGCCACAGAGAAGCGTTCAGAAAATTTCTCGGACATTCAGGCCGGTAAATGTTATTTAATACTGTTTATTATAAACAGAGCATTTACTTAAATACTTGTATCTATAAAAAGAACGTTAAACATATCATAAATGTCTTTAAATACAAGTATATATATTAAACAACAAAATTTACAATGGACATAGACATTAACATTTGTGTTTGTGTGTGAACGTAAAGAGTTTGTATTTTGGTGAATGTTCGTACGTACGTGTATGTGTGTATAATGTTCATGGTGTCTCCCTTGAATGGGAAGACGTAATCTTCTGCGAGAGCTTACATTGTAGATGTGTTCGCTGAAAATGAAGAAATAGAAAACGTCGTAAAAAATCGCCCAGTATTTATAGTGTAGGGAGAGTGCTCTGTAGTGAACAATTTGGACAATTAAGGAGGAGTTAACTCCAACACGTTGCATACGCTCAGCGTTTGTGAACCAAACGTTTAGGGCTAGGTCATCGCAACAATTATATATACACGTGTGAGGCAAATTGGGGAGATTGACAGTATCGGGTGGGTTCTGTAATTTTGAGATGAGACCTGATGCCGTTATCTGCCGAAAATGTCTCCTCTTCGACTAAGAATGTGACAGACGAGGTGGCAAAATTGCTTGGGACACTGATAATAATGGACAGTTTCTACACAAGGGCTGATCCGGCGGGAGGCGCACACAACTTCGACAGTAGAGGGCATAAGGACTTAATCATTGTGATTGGAACAACAAAGATACGTTCTACCAATAATTTTTCACCTTACTACAAAAATGTATTTATGTACTTTCATAATGTTTTGCCCTATTTTTGTTTTTTGGTGGGCGGGTCACTATTTACCCATACCTCGGACCCTAACAGGTGCTATCACCTCGGGTCAGGGAACGACAGTAATTAAACGGTGATTCCAAGCTCCTCAAAACCTCCCGATCAGAGGCCTTGCTGCCGGATATAGTTTATCGTCATACCCAGGATGAACACTCCTTTGGGAGACTACTGCAGCAATGACCCTGACCCGATTAAGTGCAGTAGGAATGCTGCCTGAAGGGAGGACGGGTTCTCTGAAACTGGAAATTATTTTTTAGGTCAGTTTGGTTTCAAAATCATTTCGGCGACGACGCGCGATGATTGGGTCACTGGGACATGGATCAGAGAGATATGTAAAGAAAAGTTTTAAAATGACTAACCTCAAAAAGTGACAGGTACTATAATTATCCTTCTTGTGTTTACACAAGGAAACATTTCATATACCAGTTAAAAAAAATAAACCAATATTTCTATCTCTTTGACGAAGTATTTTCCTCGACGAATACGAAAATAGGCGCGCATTCTGACGTGTCATACTGACGTCATTTTATCTTAAGTCAAAAGAGGAAGTAGTCGATTACAAGACTAGGATGTTTCGGAAACAGAATAATTGCTTCATGTCACTCTATATGAGGGCATATGGCAATATTCTCAGCCTGATCTGCTCCCCAAAATCTGACCAAATATCGGGGTTTTTGGAAACCTATTCTTAATCAAAAAGAATTATTCAGTACCCAAATGTGTGTGTGTGTGTGTGTGTGTGTGTGTGTGTGTGTTTCTTTGTTAAGACTTTCGAATCAAATAATTCGAATTTAAAAATACTGCAAATGCCATCACCGGCCTGTGAAGTCGAAAGTCTTACCAAAGAAAAACGTCTACCGCCCACATATTTCGGTAACGAATAATTCTTCTTGATGAAGTACGCGTCACCAGGACCAAGTTAACACGTCACCGGCTGGGCCATCATTATTTTGCAGACTGCCCCTCAATTGTTACACACACACACAAACCAACGTAAACATATTATATATATATATATATATATATATATATATGTGTGTGTGTGTGTGTGTGTGTGTGTGTGTGTGTGTGTGTGTGTGTGTGTGTGTGAGTGTGTGTGTGTGGCGTATTCTATATATGGATGTGAATCAAATGCGGTATTTATTATTTACCTTTTATAAAGATTTACTTATCACTTTGTAAAGGGATAAATTTGAAAAGAAATAAATATTTTTATTAAAAAAGATAGAAATTGAAAAATTGGCAAGATGATGAAACTCGATAGATCGGTGCCAGGTGAACTTAGCAAGAGTCAAAGAGTTGGACGTTTTCAAGTCTGTTCGATGCTATATCTGCGAAATTCGAATGATCCATTTCCTGAACGAATACTGGCAATGAAAAATGGACCCTTTATGACAATCTTAAACGATCGGCTTCCAAAACCGAAACTGCACCATTACTGCTTTCTGGAATCTATCACGAGCCTCGTTGCCGATGTTTACTGCTAGGGACTGGATGAAATATCAGAGAAATGGCTGTCGGCATTTCAATAATATCGGACCATCTCAAGAGAATTGTCATGTTGAAGGAACTCGATAAATGGGTTCCACATGAAATCAGTGAAAATTAGACTTCGTCGTTTTCGAGTCTGTTCGATATCGTATCTTCGAAAGTCGAACAGTGACTTGTAATGAGAAATGGATTCTTTATGACAATCGTAAATGATCGAGTCAATGGCTTGATTCTGACGAAGGACTCAAACACTTTCCCAAACTGCACCAGCAGAAGATTATGGTGACTGTCTGTTAGTCCGCCATTGACAGCTTTCTGGAATCTATCAAGAGCCTCATTGCCAATGTTTACTGCTAGGGACTGGATGAAATGCGACCGGCATTAGTTAATCGACGTGGTCCAATTCTGTTCATGACAACACTCTGCCACATATTACCAGGGTGATATTGCAGAAGCTCACTGACTTGGGATACGAATCTTTGTCACACCCATCATATTTCTCTGATCTCTCGACCACTGGAGCATTTTGACTATTTTTTCGCCAAAAGATATTCCTTTGCAAAGAAGGTGCAGAAACTACATTCAAAGATTTCTTGGCACCTTATAACTTCATGGCAGAAAGGGTTCCTATTTTGATTGATTTAGACACTGTTTAATAAATGCATTAATTCGGGTATAAATATTGATTCTAAAATCGGACATTATTTTCTGAACAACCTCATAACTCTGTAAACACTCTTGTACAGTACAGGCCTACAGCTTCACATCAGGTTCTGTTGTTGTCGTTTCTGTAGCAAGTATGTTTCTACGGGGACTCGTTGCTAGCTCCAATCGGCTTTCACTTCAGAGTTGGGTACGTCACTATTTTGTAAGCGTCGAATTTTTCGTTAATTATCGCTCTAGGCCTATATTAATATTTAATTAGCTTAGTCATAATGCTGAGTCAGTTGTTGCTCGTCGAACTGATTTCATTAGCAATGGCCAACATCGGTAAGCATTGCTTAACGGCTTGCAATCAGATTAAGATCTATAGATATTTCTTCGATTAAGTCAAATTCCACTGATCTCTCGCCCACTGACTACCACTTTTTCAAACAGCTTGACAATTATTTGAGCCAAAAGACATTCCGTTGCAAAGAAGATGCACAAACTACATTCAAAGATTTCTTGGCATCCAAACCTTTAGTGTTTATTATAAAGTCATAAATAAACTTGTAGCTCGATGACAGAAATTAACCACAATACCTTGGATATTTGAACTCTTAAATAATGCCATCTATTTTTTTAGTTACTAAAAGAAATTATTGTAACCCACTGCCGTTAACAACCCTTTATCGTTGACATGTCTAACAACACAGCTATTACTTTTCAACTCACACACCTCACTCTCCATCCTGGGTATGACGATAAGCTACATCCGCATCCTGGGTAAGACGATAAACTACGTCCAGCAGCAAGTCCTCTGATCAGGATGTGTTGAGGATCTTGGAACCATCTTTTAATTGCTAGTGTTCCCAGGTCCATCCTAACCCGGGGTGGTAGCACCTGTTAGGGTCCCAGCTATGGGCAAATAGTTAACCCCCAAACTGGGGCCAAAATACTATGAAAGTGTAAAAATAGGTTTTAATAACAGCAATACATTTTTGTAAAAAATATTACCAGCAATAAATTTTTGAAGAAAAAATATTACCGGCAATACATTATTACCGGAAATACATTTTTGAAAAAAAATATTACCAGCAATAAAAATCTTGTCGGCATTAAATAACCCATTGAAGTTAATATGTCGTAAAACAAAATAAATCTCATTAAACTGATTTCTTACAAAGAATACATATTCTGTTCATACGAACCTATCCTAAAAATCTTGTCGGCATTAAATAACCCATTGAGGTGTTGATATGCCGTAAAACAAAATAAACCAAATCAAACTGATTTCTTACAAAGAATACATATTCTATTCATACGAACCTATTCTAAATATCTTGTCGGCATTAAATAACCCATTGAGGTGTTGATATGCCGTAAAACAAAATAAACCAAACCAAACTGATTTCTTACAAAGAATACATATTCTATTCATACGAACCCATCCTAAAAATCTTGTCGGCATTAAATAACCCATTGAGGTTGATATGCCGTAAAACAAAATAAATCAAACCAAACTGATTTCTTACAAAGAATACATATTCTATTCA
The DNA here is from genome assembly GCA_964036315.1 of Acanthosepion esculentum. NCBI lineage: Eukaryota > Metazoa > Mollusca > Cephalopoda > Sepiida > Sepiidae > Acanthosepion > Acanthosepion esculentum. The sequence continues at coordinate 7,630,348 of OZ038504.1, forward strand.
TACGAACCTATCCTAAAAATCTTATTGGCATTAAATAACCCACTGAGGTGTTCATATGCCATGAAACAAACTAAACCAAACCAAACACCACACTATCCAGACTCCGAACGTTTTCTTATTTTTCTCTTAGTCATGAGTCGCTAGCTCTACTAGTTTTGTTGAATAATACCGACCTTACCATTCAAGGTCCCTATTTTGACTGATTTAAACACTTTTTAAGTACATTAATTCAAGAATAAAAGTTCATCCTAAAATCGGATGTTTTCCAAACAACCTAGTATTTGAAATTTATTAACTGTACATATTGGCATTTCATGAATTTATACAGAAAGACTGCACTTTATAATGACATATAGCATGTAATAAATGAATTCAGATGCGCTTGGATACAAAACCACACAGTACCCCTTTACATTGAGTGAATCTTAGCCTTTATATTAGGTGAACATTAGTATTGGGTTGGTGCATAATTATCAGGCGTTTTCGTAGGCGAGTTATTTGTTAATAAAAATTGCTGTTTTGATTACTTTTTTTTTTTAATAAAAATACTATTTCATTTTAAGGTTATAAAAATGTGTATCGATAATCATTCACTCCGGAATAATCATTTAAAATATGTTATTGTTGAATTGTTATATTTCTTTTTTCATAATAAATATTGTTTAAAAACGCCTGATAATTATGCACCAACCGAAAATAAAAATATACTTAAATATTTAACTGATATAAATTACAGTATGTTAAATGGTTTTACAATAACTTAGACCGATTTAAAATGTGAATTAAGCTGAAGCGTCTAATCATGTTTTTCTTTTTCTTTCAGATTTGGTGGACATTTGGACGATATTATTTTTCACACATCATTGCCATGACTTAAATAACATGATCCAATAGAGAAATAAATAAATTTTCACCAATAACACTGATTTATTTACTGATGACTTTGATCCGTCTTAATGAAACACTCTTACATATAATCCTTTTTAATGAAACACCCTTTATTTTGCATTACAATAAAAGAATGTACTTGGGTTATTTTAAACTTTAAAGTTTCATCTTTTATATATCATGTTCCTTTAGAGCGTTGGCGATCATGACTCTTCACAATTTCCTGTCCTTTCTATTTCTTAGTTTTATCTTTTGCTCTCTGTCCTGACCCCTGTTCAGCCAATCATTTAAACAGGCTCCTTAGGTAGGTCATGTATTGATTTCCTCTACCCCTCTGGCCTTCATCGAGTCCTGTGAGTGTCAAATTTTCTAAGCCCACTTTTATGTGTCCTAGAAATTTCAAATGTCTCTTTCTGGTGTTTAGTATAAGTGTCCTTTTTATTTCCATTTTCTCTTCATCGATGATCACATGATCAGTCTATGGAATTCCTAGCATTCTTCTGTAGAAACCATATCATGTAACTTCTTCATCTGTGAAGAGATTTTCCAGCATTCACTGCCTTAAAAGAGGACTGATATCACATAACAGTTCAGGATTTTGGGAAACCTGAATCAAACCTATCGAGACGAAACAACGGTCCCAACCGTTGAGGGAAAATAAAGCCGGAGGACCCGTAAGGTCGGTATTAATGAACAGCTAGCGACTCATGGCTAAGCGGAAAATACGGAGAAGAAGTTCGAAGTCGGGGTAGTGTGGTGTGTGAATTGAGAGGTGATATGTGTGTTGATAGACGTGCTAACGATAAAGGGTAGTCAAAGGCAGTGGGTTACAGTAATTTTTGTGGTAACTAAAAAATAGATGGCATTATTTAAGAGTTCGAATAATCAAGGTATTTTGGTTAATATGTTCATTTAAATTTATTTATCAAAATAAAAAATAAATTGTCTAATGGAAACTCAACCAAAAAGAGAGATGACATTATGTAAGGGTTCAAATATCCAAGATAACAGTGCAGGCGTTAATTTAAATTTATTAATCAAAATAAAAAATAAATTGTCTAATGGTAACTCAACCAAAAAGAGAGATGGCTTTATGTAAGGGTTCAAATATCCAAGATAACAGTGAATGCGTTCATTTAACTTTATTTATCAAAATAAATCATACTTTCTATTGCAATTTCTAATGGTGACTCTACCATATATATAGATAACTTTTCGTTTGTGAAAGTTTAAATATGCAAGCGAGCAATGATAAATGTTTTTAATTTTTTTTTTATATACATGTGTTCAATTTTATTCGATGACAATATTCTGTTCCCAGTAGCAGGTGATATTTAATTTGCTTCTTCATGTTGAAGATTCCATGCTGCCATGATGGTATGGAACGAAAGATGTAGAAAAAACAATCTTCTGACAACGCGGTGAATTCCGATCCTTGCTAACTGAATTATCTCTCAGCACTGCGATAATTTTTTAAATTTATTACACGTATATTATTTTCTCCATCCATCGAAACCTCAACACTCCACGCAACACGAAATACGCTCTTTCTTTGAAATAATTACCTTTGTCTAGAAAGTCATTATTTTCTCTTTATAAAAAGAAAAACTAACAAACAAAAAAATAAAAAAGGCAGCTCTTCGTTGCAAATTTTAAGAATAGCGAAAATATCTCACAGAGTTCAATTTCCACTAAGTGTTACTCCCATAACCTTGTGCCAGACTAAGCTTTATAGCCTGTCGTTCGTTTCCAAGTATGTCTGCTCGTGTGACTAGCTGATCCCTATTGCAGACGCCGGATCAGGCACATTTGTCTTTCTACAGCATCCACCGAGCCCACCTGTGGATTATACTGGAACTATACTAAGCAGACCTTAGTTATTGTTTCTGGGAGAGACGGCATACTCTGGCGGGATCACATATTCGAACAAGTCCAGCACACTGAAACCCTCAGTCACGATTTAAAAAAAAAAATTATTTCACCACAAGCAAGGCAATAAAGCCGCTAAGACGCAAGGGTGGGGGAGAAGATGAGAACAAGAAAACATTATTAAGGAGAAAGAACAAAAAAAAAAGAAGAGAAAATGCAAGAATATTAGAAACTCACAATCTGTTTTTGTTTTGTGAGAGAAGAAATGTATAAAAACTGATAACGAAATTGTTTTTCTATCGACGTTTATGTGGACAAATCAATTTTGTTTGCATTTTTTTCTGAGACAGCACTAAAACCATCAAATAAAAAATTTAAGCACAGTAATTTGTATAATGAATTCCAACAACCATTGACGTCAGGATATGCGGGTAGCGTATCGGTCATCGGTGTGTAAAGCGGACCCAGAGTGTTCAGGTTCAGGTCCTTACAGTAGTGGTCACTTTCGGACAAATACACTTCTCCCTTTTGCTATGGGTTAAACATGGTGTGACAACCAACCTAGGAGAATATTGTGAAGAAGGCGACGAGAAACCACTCTATTACTTTTCTCGAGAAGTCTTAGCAATTCATGAATAACAAGGAAAAGGAATCTGTGATGTACATTGACCATTTATGCCCCGAAGGTACATAGCATTTAAAAAAATACTGCTCCGAAAGCAGCAGTAGTGTATTATTAGTTGACGACGCTGGAGAAAGGTATACTTTCGGGGCTTAAATATCATTACCGATAGCCTAAAGGAGTTCTAACAATACCTCACGATATCTTTTTGTTATGACACAAAGATCTGCTGAAACAGCTAGGTAACTTAAACATGTTTGAAGGATATTAGAATAATCCAGGACATATACTGGCAGCAAACCACCTACATACCGATAGGAAATGACTTCAATGAATTCACAAAAATAATAATGGGTGTAAGACCGAGATGCGTTTTCACCCCCGAACTTTTCAACCTATACAGCGAGGCCATTGTGAGAGAATTAAAAGCCCTACGCGAATTCTTTGGAGGCACAGTGTTGATAGCAGACATAGGAAAGTACAAGAAAGAGGAGAACGTAAGCACTTCTTCCTGTGGTCAGGGAGTCGGTGCCCTTTTCCAAGGATCTTCTTACGCATTATCTATGCTAACCTCATAGACTGCTCTGTGGTGGATAGGACCACAACCTCACCGCGGTAGGTGTCGCTGTGGTTTTCGTCGCTTTTAATGTGAAGGGTTGCTAGCGCCACAACCAATCGGTTTTTGACTCATAAACCACCTAACGAGCTTGTGTAAATGGATAGCAGAACACGGAGGGATAGCTAAATGATAACATTTACTAAGAGCTACAAAAGACAGGAAATTGTGGAGAGCCATGATTGCCAACTTCCTGAAGGGATAAGGCATGTAGAAGAATTACATTGTGTAAGTGGTTGGCAGAAAACGGATTAGGAGAGATAGCGAAAAGACAAAATTTACTAAGAGCTAAAAAGGAAAGGAAATTGTGGAGAGCCATGATCGCCAACGTCCTGAAGAGATACGGCATATTGAAGAATTAGATTGTGTAAAAGGTTGGCAGAACTCGGATTAAGAGAGATAGGGAAAAGACAACATTTACTAAGAGCTAAAAAGGACAGGAAATTGTGGAGAGCCATGATCGCCACTTCCTGAAGGGTCACGGTATACTGAAGAAGAATTACATTGTGTAAGTGGTTGGCAGAACACGGATTAGCAGAGATAGCGAAAAGACAAAATTTAATAAGAGCTACAAAGGATAGGAAGTTGTGGAGAGCAATATCCTGAAAGGACACGAAAAATAGAAGAAGTCCTTCGACTAGACTGGTTACCAGCCAGATCTGGAGAGCACGATTTCCCGATCACGAATCCCATAACAAGATAGCCTGACAGAGCATAACCCTCTCCGGGCTGGGTTTGATTTCTGAGTTTTTCTTTCTGCTATTTACCAATAGATAGGTGAAGAGGTCGGTTCATCCGAAGGGAAATATAATCAACTCGACTGGAATTCGAACTCGGCTCTCCGATTCCCCAATCCAAGCTGTTAACCATTTCTCCAACGTGCCTCCTCAATTGACAGTTGCCATGAAATATCATGTCTGTGAGAAAGTAATTGAAGTCGAGATGCTAAGTCAGGATCGATTACTGTTGTAATGGAATGTCCCACACGCCCTATCGCCTATGTGGACTGACTATTTCAGTAGCTATATATAGTGAGCACATGGGGGTTTTGCTTCGGCAATTAGTTGGAGATTCCTCTCCAGCTAAGCTAGTCGACCTATCTGCCTTCGGGCGAAGAGGAACCCAGACGAGGCTCTGCCGAAGGGCAGAGTCTCGTCTGGGGTGGTAGACAGCTACCCGACGCCGTGAAAAAGGGGTCTACGGGGAATTTTTGCCCGAGCCTACCGGCTCAGATACCTCAGATAAATTCGGCCTTGTGCCACATCTGACCGCATGGGGCGGTTGGCAGATATCTTTGCTTCGGCTAATAGTTGGAGATTCGTCTCCAGCTATGCTAGTCGAACTTTCTGCCTTTGGGCAGAGAGGAACCCAGACGAGGCTATGCCTAAGGGCAGAGTCTCGTCTGGGGTGGTAGACAGCTACCCGACTCCGTTTTTTACGGGGTCTACGGGGAATTTTTGACCGAGCCTCTAGGCTCGCGTTTAATCCCGCATTAAAAACAGTCTTGTGCCACATCCTGCCACGCGTAGGCAGGGGTAAGTTAAATATCCTTGCTTCGGCAATTAGTTGAAGATTCGTCTCCAGTTGTGCTGGTCGAACGCTCTGCCTTCGGGCAGAGAGGAATCCAGATGAGGCTATCCCAAAGTGCAGAGTCTCGTCTGGGGTGGTAGGCAGTTACTCGACCCCGTGTATACGGTGAATTTTTCCCCGATTCTACTGGCTCGGTTTTGACTCCGCATTAAAACGGCCTTGTGCCACATCCTGCCTCGGGGGGAGGTAAGGTAAATATCCTTGCTTCGGGAATTACTAGCCTGTCACCCGATTCCCTGTCTTTCAATAGTTTATTCTCTTTTACAATAAACCTCTCTTCTTTCTTCTAAGCGCGTGTTGCTGTTCCTTCACTCGAGTGCCACCTTTGTCTGTTTGTTACCTCTTAAAGTATACAACAATTACATTGCATATCCTTCTTTGGATTTTGTCAAGAACCAAGGGATGAGTATCAGGATCACCAGACCAGACCAGACCAGACATGGCAACAATATTTGTGGGGAGAAAAGATGGATTCATACTTTTCCCAATAAAAGAAAGGATGGAGGCATAACATAAAGAAAGTGCCGAGGGTTTAACATGGACCTTAGCTTGCCAGGAAGTGTGCTACATATTTGAATGCATATATATATATATATATATATATATATATATATATATATATATATATGTGTGTGTGTGTGTGTGTGTGTGTGTGTGTGTGTGCAGGTATGCAGAAAAATAGGGAAGAACACGTTAGGTAAATAACCCGGAGTTCCTTAGTATTTTTGCTTTTATTTTTAAAAAGACAGTGCTTCATACAGAAGTAGAGCTTATATTATAATTTTTTTTTTAAATATGGTTCCTTCGCTACATAAGAGTTCTCATGTTTCAAAAGCGAGAATTTCTCGCTTGACGAGGAAGCGTTACCAGAAACCTTAATTCAACTTAATTTAAAAAATTATACTAGGGGTCTCGGCTCTCGCTTTTGGAACATGAGAACTCTTTATGTAGCGAAGGAACCATATTTTTTTAAAAAATATATTATATATATATATCTATATATATCTATATATCTATATATATATATATATATATATATATATATATATATATATATATATATATATGAAGAAATATAGTCTTAAAGTGTGTTATATTTATGGGATAAAGTGCTCAATATCAGAGATAGAGCGTGTGTAAATATAAAAGTGAACATAGAAGTCAACACTTAGAGGCGACAGTCTGTTTCATGCTAGATGCAATCGGGTGGCCTGACGATTGCATCTAGCATGAAACAGACTGTCGCCTCTAAGTGTTGACTTCTATGTTCACTTATATATATATATATATATATATATATATATATATGGGTCTACTTTTGTATTGAGCTCTGTTTTTTAAAAACAAAAATACTAAAGAACTTCGGATTATTTAGCTAACGTGTTCTTTCCTATTTCTCTCTCTCTCTCTCTCTCTCTCTCTCTCTCTCTCTATATATATATATATATATATATATATATTATACTGGATGTAGGAATAAAAAGTACCATTTTGGTATTATTATTTTTTTAGAAACCAAACCATATATAGGAAAATAAAAATATATAATTGTTCCAAGTATAAGTGTCTTTTTTGTTTCCATTTTCTCTAAAACCTCCCCATTACTCACATGTTGGTATTCTCAGCATCCTTCTGTAGAAACATATCTCTGATGCCTCATGACTTCCTGAATTTAAATCATTTAAATGAGACAGAAATTGGGTCGAAAAACCCACCAGTCAGAACTTAGTGAGAAAATCATCTGTAGGCGCCATTATCTTGTATCCATGAATTTAATTTCTTCTTTTCTGATCGCTTCCTTTACGATATTGGCGTTGATGACTAAATTTATTGCCAACATGCAGGTCCAGGGCTAGAAGCTTCCAGTTTCACCAAAACCTGCTCCCGTCATCCATTCCCTATCGCCGTTTGGATTTGCAAGAATTGTTTGGAGGTTAAGTAAAAGAAAGTGCCGATGGCGTGAATTTGTTTAACATGGAGCTCAACTTGCCAGGAAGTGACCCACAAATTTGATTACATGACCTTCCTCTGTGGCACATATGGAATTAGACATGCAGAATCCAGTTATGAAATTGCAACCGACTGCCATTGATACTGTTATAATTTTGAGGGGCGCCTTCTGTAGCATATCCGTCATGCGTAGCCCTCTCCATCCGCTTGTTCAACCGTTTAGATCTGTTGTACGCGCCATTCTCTTATTCTATCGTTGGGGTCTTTGGGGGTTGGTCGCGCTTAGTCTGGGTGTTGTCGTTATTATCATTGTTGTATCGATTTTACGTATGTACGTTTGGAGTATTTTTTTTTTGTTTTTTTTAAGCATTCAACCCCAAGCAAGGCGGGAAGCCACTAGCACGCAAGGGGTTACAGAGTTGGAGCGAGAACAAAGAGGAGTGATAGAGGAAAGGATGAAGAGACGGTTAGGGGATAGATCAGGGCATCTAGAGATGTCGATTGACGTTATATTTGAATAGTTGGAGATTATAGCTATCAGGAAAACAAGAAATGGGGAAGAAGTTCCACAGGCGAGAAGTGCGTGTTATGAAGCTATTGTAGTAGAAGAGACGGCTACATTTAACAGTTTCGACAGTGAAAGGGTGTGAGCGAGATGCCAGCCTAGTTGAGCGCTTAAATTCATGAAGTCTGGGAACCAGCGAAAGCAGCTCATCGGAGGAGTTACCGTGAAAGTATTTGTAAAAAAGACAGAGGGCGTCAACGGCACGTCTGTGAGAGAGCGGCGGCAGACGAGATGCCAGATCAGAGCCAATTACATTGCATATCTGTCTTTGGATTTTATCAAGGACCTTGAAACAATTAGAAGGGGCTCCAATCCATATATGGCAGTAATACTCCATGCAAGGGCGAATGGTTGATTTGTAGATTTGAAGGATCGACTCTGGCGAGAAAAATTTCCTGGCGCGGCACAGGGAGCCGACTTTCCTAGCGGTGGACGAAGCTATTGACTCAATGTATTCGTTCCATCAGGTCAGCGGACAATGTGCGACCGAGCAGTCGCAAAGAGGTGCTCTCGTGGAGTTGAGCGTCAGACATTCTAATGGGAGGCAGGGATGGTTCTCAGTTTTGTTTTTGAGGCATTAAAGTTAACCAGCCAATTCATGCCCCAGTCCACAACCGATTGGAGGTCCTTTTCAAGACAAACGGCCAGGTTAATTTTGTCGGCGACACTAGATTTGTTTTTGAGGCAGGAGTAACTTGTAGTGTCGTCCGCATAAGCGAAAATCTGGTATCATTCGAAAATAGGGGAGTATTTTTTTTAAAGCATCACTTAGTGGGTTGAGAGGGTACCGATCGAAATGTATCGCCAAGAATCGGTGTAATCGTGTTACGTTCATTAATCTGAATGGCCCAATTATATTTACAGCTCTCAGAATGAACGGGGAGAGATTTTTTTGACGTCATCAACTTGACTAATTCAATAATTCAGCTCTCAGTATGACGTCGACTCCAGAATGACAAGCAATTTAACCTTTCCTTATTAATTTTTCCTCTCCTTTTATAATTGATGAGAGAGAAAGAGAACCGGAAAGAAAGAAAGAAAGAAAGAAAGAAAGAAAGAGGGAGCGTGGAAAGAAAGTGGACGGGGGAAAAAAGGGAGATTATGGGCATGAGAAAAGAGGAGAAAGAAGAGACGAGAGAAGGAGAGCCATACAAGGAAAAAGGAGATTGAAAGAGAAAAGGGGTAAGAGGCGAATAGAAAAATAGAAGAAGAAGAAGAGGAAATAGAGATTGGGTTACCAGGGAAGAGAAAGATGAGAAGAGAGAAGATTTAGGGAGAGAGACGATGTAGATAGAAAAGAGTGTATGAGAGAGAGAGAGAGAGAGAGAGAGAGAGAGTGGGGAGAAAATAGGACAGTGATGGGGAAGAGAGAGGAATAGAGGAGAAGAAGAAGAAGAAGAAGAAGAAGAAGAAGAAGAAGAAGAAGAAGAAGAAGAAGAAGAAGAAGAAGAAGAAGAAAGTCAGGATTAAGAGAGAAGTGTTGGTAGAGAGAATAGCAAAAACAAAAAAAAAAAGAGAGAGATAATGAAACAAGAGGAGATAGGAAGAGAAAGAGGCGAAAGAAAAGAAGAATTTTAATTTTTCTTTTTTTTTGTTGCTTAAAATTGGGGAATTGACTTACTGGATTTCTAGGTATTCATTTTCGCGTTTCATTCTGATTCGGCTCAAGAAAATGGTTGATTTTCTTTAAAATCGATAGATCACAAAACCTGGAAACGGAATCATCACTCATTTTCGGTCAGTATTTTTTCTCGATAGAGTTTCCGTATTTACTATACATTGATTTATTAAATCTAATTCTTTCTGTTCTAGTCTCGTTATTGCACCAATTCGGCCACTGCACTCTTCGGCCTTCTCGCACACTGTATTTCTCTTGAAATGTTCTCTTATTTATACATCGATTCATTGATAGTTTACCTTTTTACTTTCAAAACCAGAATAGACCCAATTATAATGGAGTAGTGTTAGTTTACATGGAATCGATTAACTTTTACATCGTGTTTGTTTTTTTTATCACGGGATATATAGTGGAAGGAGTATTGCGATGTTCACAATGGTCATCTATCAGGATCCCCCCCCCCGTATGGTAGTACGCACCGGCCCTGTCTGTGAGTCAAATAAATGGTTCCAATGGAATTTTTGGAAGGCTACCGAATACAGAAAGGTTAAAATAGATGCCATGCTTAATGGATGTCAGTTATCAGTTATCTCCTGTTAATTTCCCTCTGAAAGTTCTCCACTCACACTCTTTGGGTCCTGTCACTAGATCTAACCAACGCCTTTATCCACTGTGCCATGTGTCCTTGAGGACACCTGTGTATGAATTTCTGGGTATTATAAACCTAATGTCTTCTGTGGAACTAGAACAGTCTACCCCAGTGAGGGAAATAAAGGGTTCAGTTCGACATTCCAACCACCTGAAGGAGGCCGGAGCGTACAACGGCTGAAACGTTGTGATAAACATGGCGACAAAGATGAGGACAATAGTCAGAATAATGTAAATAATGTACATAATACCTCATCTCAGAAATATAGACAGATACTGAGAGGCCGAAACGTTGTAATAAATATGTCTACAAAGATGAGGACAATAGTCCGAATAATGTAAATAGTGTACATAATACCCCATCTCAGAAATATAGACAGATACTGAGAGGCCGAAACGTAATAAATATGGCGACAAAGATGAGGACAATAGTCCGAATAATGTAAATAGTGTACATAATACCTCACCCCAGAAATATAGACAGATACTGAAAGGCCGAAATGTTGTAATAAATATGGCGACAAAGATGAGGACAATAGTCTGAATAATGTAAATAGTGTACATAAAACCTCATCTCAGAAATATAGACAGTCTCTTATAAAAAATTTTCAACTGGTCTTAAATTTTTGATCAGGGGTGTATATAGTAGCAAACTTCAAAGCATGTATGATTAATACTGAAAATTAGTGTCGTCAGTTTGAAACATTGCGCAAAAAATTGCGCCTACCAATAATGTTAAAGGCGCTTTGGGCTTACGCTATAATATAAGACAACATATTACCCAAGTCACTCAGAAAAATGATTATGGCACTAAATATAGAAATTTGACCCTTCTCCACCTATTTCTCCTGACCTTGCTCCATCTGATGATCATCTTTTTACATTATTGTAACATGTTTTTGAGGAAAACAGATTTAAAAAAAAAATGTGAACAGGTTAAAATCGATATTGAGTGTTTATTTGCGTTGAAAGCTAATTTCATGCCCGAGGGACCAACAGTTGACAAATAGGTTGGATCATATTATCGATCATGATGGGAAATATGGACTTGATGAAAATAGATCAATTAAGGCTAAGGAAACTTTATTTTGTTCATGTTAAAAATGATAAAACTTTCTTTGCAATCTAATACCTTGATTTATTCAGACCAGTACCCCCCATCATTCTTATTTCATTACAATCTGTCCCACACAGAATTCTCCCGTATCTTTGACTCTCAGCTTATATCTGAGATGGAAACCTTCTTTTACTATTATACAATGAGTCAATTAAATTTCTCCGTGTCTTCGTTATCTATCTAGCTATATACCTCAGTCTCTTCATTATCTATTGTTATATACCATACCTATGAACTCTAATGGATATGTCCCATTCCTCATGAATACGTTGGGCACTATTGTAAGTAGGGGTAATATGCTGTATAAGTAGTCCACCACTAGCCGTGGTTTACCTACTTCACACCGCTAGTGAGTATTGTATTTTGTTGATGTTATAAAGATTACCATTTCATTTCCAACCTCCGTTTTGGTTATTCCTCATTCAGTAACCCTTTCTAGGTTGCAACACTATATATATATATATATATATATATATATATATATATATATATATATATATATAATATTTATTGACAATTACAACAAAAACATGTTACAAATCGCTACAGAAATGCATCATGTTTGTGCACTGTATGTGTTTCTTGAGGTAGTGGTGGTCAACTGCAGAATAAACGATCATTTTAAAGTTCAAAAGCAGCAATACCATCACAGGGAGTGTCGAAAGGATATATATATATATATATATATATATATATATATATATATATATATATATATACTCGACTCTCCCGTTGAATTCGACGTATGGGGGTTAAGCAGATCAGCTCTTAGAAACCGACAGCCCGACACCAGCACATGACATTTGATTATAATGGTGAAGGTTTTGTGCAGAACCATCCACACTTTTTGAAGGGCCGAATACAGAGACTTGGTGCAATACGTGCCACAAGGTCCCCAAACGACCTTCCGCAGATTTTGAAATCAGAGTTGTCCTTCTCTTAGACCAGTTGCCATCGAAGGCTATAGAACCCAGTTTGTCCTGCTATTTACCCACAGCTGAAGGGATTAGAAGAGGATTCATACCTTTCCTAAGGGTATATATATATATATATATATATATATATATATATATATATATATATGTATGTATGTTTGTATGTATAAAGGAAAAAGTCAATGGGAAAACTGTAGTTTTAGCCGACGCGTTTCGTCCAATGTGAACCTTTTCAAGGCAAAAAATTATACGAATTAATTGAAACAAAGTATCTATAAATATGGTATATAGAGGATTGATTGATGATGGCTGAGTTTTTGTGGTGAATGTGACAATTGTAATGAATGAATGGGTCGTGAATCGGATTAGCTAGGTATGGGATAGTAAGTGATGACAATAAATCTAAACAGAGTATCTACAAACAAAAACAAAATGTCGTTAGCAACTAGAAGAATTTAGAAACGCTATTGTATGGTCAACTGTCAAATTACGTCAATTACTTTGTTTGAAGAGAATATTTTCACATGTAGAAATATTGTTTGTATTGTTGTGTTGACAGATTCAACCGTTTTCTTTTGATTTCTTGATATATTTGTGGTTTACGTTGGCTTGGAAGAGTAGTGATTCTGTTAGGAAAGGTGATATTGGGAAAAAACCTGGGCGTAGATTAATATTTGGATAATATTCAATGGCGGCACTCCCGAGGATTTTCCTTCTGAGTAAATTACTTTCTTTTTTTAATTTCTTTTAGCACTTTAAACATTATTTTTGCTGGATACTCATATCTGAGTCAGCACTCAGTTTATATATTAAACAGTTTAATTATTCATTTTCTTCCACCGGCCTGAATAGTTGAGAAAATGGTCACCCCCTCTGTGCAGAGACACGACTTCTAAAAAATCGAAAATAAATACAATTTATCTAAATACAAATTAGAGACATGTCAAAATAGATCGACAATATCTTGCGGCAAATTTTAACATCGACTTGAGATTTTCATTTGGAAAAATGTGAATAATTTTAACACATTCAATATTATGGATAAAAAAAAATCCAATGAATTTTGTATCGTGTTTTTTCGGGTCTTAGAATAATCAAGACTAATGTACGGATTTGGACGAAAAAAAAAGAAGTCTTCCCCCAAATGACATCAAAATCCGCGAAAAAAATTTATCTTTTAATAATCAGTTGTGCTTAATTTAATTTGTAAATATAGGAAGAAGAAAAGCAAATGTTGATAAGATAGCGAGGTTTACAATGCACTGCACCGGTCCTGCAAACAAGCTTGCCCCAACCGCACTAAACCTAACTAGTAGTTTAAATGAATCAAATTAAATTAAGATTAAAGGTGTAATAACATATAATAAAAATAAAATTCGATACAATACTGTTACTAATACTACTAGCTAAAACAAAGCAACTAGAATTAAAATAAAATACTCTTAAAAAACTAATATTTGGCAATAATGCATCTAATACTAATAATAAAATTGAAGGTTCATTTTTTTTTTTAACATACAACGTGCGATACCCTGTCTTCATCAGCCGCCGACCAGGGGCGATCTCACTGTTTCGGTGGCTATGGCGGGATTGCCACCCCAGGCGCCACAAGCAGCATTTGCCACCAGGCAGGGTATGAAGAAAAGCTAATTGATCGTTCCTCTTTGTAAATACTCGTAATGAAATAAATAAAACGATTGTTCCTCTTTGCCGCTTCTGTCCGTAATGAAAAGTTCCTGGACGCGTTTGCCGTTATTGACGCGCTCGTAAAAATCGTCATAGACGACTACGCAAATATTTCACTTGCGCATGTTAGGTCGTGACGTTGCGCGCATAATATTTCAGTAATCTTTGTTCTGATCGTAACTTTCCTTTCTGGATTTGTCGTCGATTTGGTCGTTTTTCCTCTTTCTTATCTTTCATTTCTATTACTGGTCCAAACCACCCAAAGCAAACGTCGTATATTATTCTACAAAAGGAACTGATCTTTTGCCCTATGTGACCCTTAAGATTGTTATTAATGATAAAAGAAAGCTCTTTGTCAAGATTTGTCCAAATAGTCTTCTGGTTACCTTTGGGCCACTGGATTCTTGGTTTACATAACCCCACCACTCGATTTACATTCTCCGATTATATTGTTACTAAGACGATTTGTGAAAATAAAAATGAAAGTAATACTAATTAAAAATTAATAATGCTTCATTTAATAATAAAATACCATATGACTAGTAATATTCAGTCAGTTATGTGCCAGGCGGATACACGCTTAGGCGATCATGTATCTTTCGAGACAGATTTTTTCCCGCAGTAGGTTGCCATTTCTTTCTGCGGTAGACCAGTTGCCATCGAAGGCTATAGAACCCGGTCTGTCCTGCCATTTACCCATAGTAAATAAAGGTATAAAGGTCTCGTACTCCCCCACTCCGAATCTACGATACAACCCCCACCTTGAACCTATCATACAGGGCCCCACTTTACTACATATCAATTTTCATAAGGTTTTGATTTGGTTTGGTTTTGATTCGTTTTACGGCATATCAACACCTCAATGGGTTATTTAATGCTGGCAAGATTTTTATTTCTGGTAATATTCTTTTTCAAAAATGTATTGATGGTATTAAAACCCATTTTTATACTTTCATAGTGCATTGACCCCAGTTTGGGGGTCAACTATTTGCCCATAGCTGGGACCCTAACAGGTGCTACTACCCCGGGTCAGGGTGGACCAGGGAACATCAATTAAGAGGTGGTTCCACGCTCTTCAAAACCTCCTGATCAGAGGCCTTGCTGTTGGATATAGTTTATCGTCTTACCCAGGACGCGGATATAGTTTATCGTCTTACCCAGGACGTGGATGTAGTTTAGCGTCTTACTCAGGACGTCAATTTTCATAAGGTAGTATTCATATAAAATACAAATTTTATTCTAACCTAATTATGTACAATAATGGATCATATTCAATCTAGGTGAACAATTAAACTAGAAATTTTTTAGATGAATTCAATGTATTTAAATCGAAATTAGAGATATGACATATTAGAATATTTCATCTTAAATAAACTAATAATGTTTTGCGACAATTTTTAACATTTGCTCGGGATTTCTATTGTTAAAAAAAATGTTGAATAATTTTAACACATTCCAGATTATGGATGAAAATAGGGAATTTTATTCCGTGTTTTTTCGAGACTTAGCAGGAACAAGACAAATTCACGGATTTGTTTTAGAAATTGTCGCAGAATAATGTCAAAATCCGCGAAAATGTTTTATCTTTTAATAATCAGTTGTGCTTAGTTTAATTTGTAACGAATATAAAATGTAGGTAGAAGGAAAGCAAATGTAGATAAGATAGCGGGGGGTCACAAAGCACTGCCTGTGGCCATCACGCAGGATCCCTCCCCCACCAGTATAGTATCAAGCACCGGCCCTGTCTGCGAGTCAAATAAATGGTTCCATTGGAATTCTTGGAAGACTACAGAATAAAGAAAGGCGAAAGAGATGACGACCGAATCATCACGATAAAATAATTAAATATATCATCATCACAATCAGATTTGGTCGTAGGGTCGCTGCGCAGTTGAGTACCTGACCTGCGTAAATTTGGGTTGAAATCATTCATGTGTAGTGTGCTTTGGGCAAGTAGACCTGGCGCCCCCTTCACCCCCTCACCCCCCAGGTCAAACCACAGCTGATGTCCTCCAATTGTGGACAAGGTGGCCCGACACACTTCCTGTGTATATAGCTTGATTCTAGGAACCATCCCCGCCTGGTAGTACCGGTTTAAATGACACGAGTAGCAATTGTAGAGTGACGCAAAACAATAAAGTGTTCGAAACTGATCTTAAAGCAATCATACTGTTATTCCACGCGATCCACTGTTATGCTTTGCTTTTCTGCAGATGATCTGGGCTTAGCTTGAATCGGTTACGCTTTCCGACCGAGAATCCTACATCTTAATACTAAGCAGAAATGAATTTGGAAAATTTGGTTCGTATTGTTTTACAGCATATCAACCTCAATGGGTTATTTAATGCCGACAATTATTTTCCTGGTAATATTTTGTTTTGTCAAAAATGTATTTCTGGTAATATTTTTTCCCTCAAAAATGTATAGATAGTAATGTTATTTAAAAAAAAATGGATTTCTAGTAATATTTTTTTTTTAATAATGTATAGACAGTAATGTTATTTTTTTAAAAAATGGATTTCTAGTAATATTTTTTCTTAAAAAATGTATAAATAGTAATGTTATTTTTTAAAAATGTATTTCTGGTAATAGTTTTTTTCAAAAATATATTGCTGGTAATAGTTTTATTCATTGAAAAATTTATTTCTGGTAATAATCTTTTACAAACTATTTCTGGTACGTATTAAAGCCTATTTTTACACTTTCATAAAGCTTTTTACGTCAGTTTCGGGGTTAACTATTTGCCCGTAGCTGGGACTCTAACAGGTGCTACCACTCCGTATCAGGGTGGACCTGGGAACACCGGCAATTAAGAGGTGGTTCCACGCTCCTCAGAACCTTCTGATCAGGGGCCTTGCTGTTGGAGTTTATCGTCAGACCCAGGACGGGAATTTGAAAAAAAAAAGCTAATGAAGAAAAGAAAGTAAGTAAAATATAACGTAAGAGTAAAAGTAAAAAAAAGATATGGTTGCTCCGAAAGTAACACCACTTATTGACCAACGACGTCAGAGTTAGTGATTAGGCCGTAGAGACTGAACCTTTCCGCCAAAAACTCATAATTATTTTTTCCCTTTTTTTTTTCTCGACTTCTATTTAGCTGTTTTTTTTAAATTATTTTATTTAAAAAGGTTTGGACAAATACTTGTAATAACGTCTGATACAACCGAACTCACACATATATATTTGATAAACCCAACAGATTTTGTTGCAAATTTCACCGCAAACTATCCCCCACCTTTTTATATAGAAAACTTATTCCATGAATAAAATCATTATTAACCTGAAGAAGTTCTTTCTCGTAAACGAAACATATCACAATTTTTTTTCGTTCCATAACCAAAGATTTCCAATGATTAGATGGATTCGAATTTAAATTATTAGCCATATCTTCTTATATATCACGTTGAAACACCGATTCTCGTCAGATCCTTACGTTTGAGTCTGGTTAGCATAAAAATTTTCGTTCCATCTAAATTCAACTGCAAAATGATGAGACCTTGCCGCCAATCTAGTACTGCGCTTAAATTCATAAAGTCTTGGTACCATAGTGAAGACCTCATCAAAACGATTACTCTGCAAGTATTTACAGAAAAGGCACAAGGAAGCTACATTTCGGCGGTGGGAAAGTGACTGAAGCCGGGATGTCCGGCCAGGACCAATAACACTGCGGATTCTTCTTTGGATTTTATCAAGAATCTTTGAATATATGCCAGGAGCATCAGACCAGAGGTGGCCGCAATATTCAAAGTATGGATGAATGGTAGTAATATAATATACTAAACTGTTTCCTATCATATGACGGCGGTTTTAATGTTGGGAATATACTTTTGGTATCATAATACCAGGTTTTGTCATTTTTGGTCATCCATATTGCAAATATCAAACGAGGCGCTCACCAGTTTAGGCTTACGGGTATATCACGTTGAAATGTCAGTTCTCGAAGTTAAGCAAGGTTGAGCCTGGTGAGTACTCAGATGGGTGGTCGCTGGCTAATACCAGATGCTAAAAGCTACGTGACAGACCTAGCAAGCTGGCAACGAATACAAGCTCGCCATTATATCATGTGCACTTTAACATACCTTATCCTGTGGTGAATGATACTTTATTTAATGTGGGAGATATATATATATATATATATATATATATATATATATATATATATATATATATATATGTATGTATGTATGTATGTATGTATGTATATGTATGTATATATATATATATGTATATATATATATATATATATATATATATATATATATATATATATATATATATATATATAATACAACTGAAAAGTTGCAAATTAAAAAAATTGAATGTTTTTTTGTGAAAGTATTTATTTATATATTTTTTACATATATATATATATTTGATATTTCAGATCGGCCCCGATCTTTCATCAGAAATGACTGTATAAATAAATACTTTCACAAAAAAAAATTCAATGTTTTTAATTTGCAACTGTTCAGTTGTTTTTTCTATATTATATACATATTAAGAAAGTGTACGTGGCTTCTCATTATATATATATATATATATATATATATATATATATATATATTCCAGTCGAATCCATTACATTCACTTACGAGCTAATACCCTTGTTAAAGTTATGAATCCTCTTCTTCTCTCCCCAGTTACGGGTTAATAGGAGCAAAGATCGGGTTCTTTAGCCTTGGATGGCAACTGGTCTACCGCAGAAACAAATGGCAACCTACTGCGGGAAAAACATCTTCCTAGTCAGTTATGTATCGAAAGATACATGATCGCCTAAGCGTGTATCACGCATGGCACATTACTGACTGATTGACTAACGTATCCATGTAAACATATATACAATTATATAAATACATAAAAACAGTCTCTACTTTCGGTGGACTGATTTAAATTTCAACAGAGACAAAACGGCTCTATTTCTAGGAGTTTTTCATGAAAATAAAAAAGTCGAGGAACAAGTCTGGAGTGGGTTTTCTTTTTAATAATAAGCGGAGGGTAGGGTTATTATACCTGGGATTTCCTATTCGTACTAAATGATAATACCAAATTTTATTTAATGAGGGTTGTTTATTTTGTATAATAATTGCTTCTAGAATTTTGATAATGACTGCGAAAGTCGAAAGTACTTGAACAAGAGTAATATTTTTAGCACCGTGAACTGATTCGGAACTAATTGCTAAAGTAAAGTATTAAGATAAAAATATTTTGGCAGATTCAAAGAAAGGAGTTCTCAAGTGTAATGACATTTTTCGCCGAGCAATTTTGAATAAAAGATCACGCATATTTTACATAGATAAAGCCCTTCGTAAGGTGTGGATTGCACTTGTGACTACAATATTTTTGTATTTCTTTAAGGCATGGGCTACCAGGAATCCCTTCAATGGGTCTATTTTTCACTCAATCCGAGGGCTCCAACTACAACTGGAATTGTTAATGTCCACATGCGCCACATTTTTACATATCTGCCTGGAGTGCCATGTCAATAAGAAACCACATTTTGTTTTTGCTCTTGTAAATGCTGGTTGTGTTGAAAAGATTGATGTGGCTGCGTGTTGAATAGCATTTAACAATTATACATTTTTGAATTAAGGAAAAACAATGGAAAACAGATTTTTGTTTCAACGATAAAATATATATTAAAATCAACAAATACAAAACATTTTTTGTAATGTGTGAAACAATAAGAGAGAAGAAGTAGTTTCCCTTTATCTGTTAGCTGAAAGATTAAATGTAATAAAACAAGTTTTCCGAATAAGAATGTTCAAAGTTCTGTATTAGATAGAATGATGTTTTTAGAAGAACATGTAGTAATTCAGTTGTGGATTATATATAACTAACAGAGCTGTTGCAACTTGGCTTGTTACATAGAACTTATGGTGAATGATATTTAAGTTCTGTGTGTGTGTGCGCAGTGAGTAGAATGAATAGTCTGTGTAGACGCGTGTGAGTTGCTGAGTTCTACTGAGTTCTGCTTCTACTGTCTATTTTTGGAACGAATCCTGGTTTATATTACTATCGGTAGGCTCCCAGGACAACGGCGGGAGAAATTTCGAGAGAACACAAAAAATATCTGATTGGATGAAAAAATACCCAATCGGTGATTTTATAACAAAAGCATGTTTGTGAATTAACAGTAGGAAAAATTCAATGTGGTGAATGCGATCAGTAAATTGTCCTGTGATAGTTAGTATTTATTATTTGACCAATCACAGTTGAGAAAAATGTAGACGTGGCAACCATAGTAGTAATCACTACACTCTCTCTAATCATGATGTCAGGGTGATTAGATTTACTTGTTCTGTCTGCGTGTATTGTAAATTCCCATAAATTATAAAAAGATGTTGATAAAAGATGTTGATTATTGTGCTTGAAATTTGTGGTTAAAATGTCTGTAGTTCATATTTTGTTAAATTTGTTCAAGTACTTTCAACTTTCGTAGTCATTATCAACAACCGATGTGCTGTCTGTGTAGTAGTTAGAATTACTTTGTCTGCATCCTGGTATTTTTTGGAAAGATGGACGTTTGAAATGGTCTAGTGTAACGTCATCTTTAACGCCTATTGGGAACGAGGCTGCGCAAAAAGGAGGCGATTTATTTATCTATTTTTATTCATTTATGTTTTTATCTTTATTTATTTATTTGTATAATACTAATACAATATATATGCACATTAATTATATCATATGCACTTTAAGATACCTTCTCCTGTGGGGAATATTTATTTAACGATGGCTGTTATTTTCTAGAATTTTGATAATGACCGCGAAAGTAAAAAAAAAAAATACTTGTGTAAAAGTAATGAACTAATTGCTAAAATAAAGTATTAAAACAAAAATATATTCGACGACTCAAAGAAAGGGGTTCTGAAGTGCAATGACATTTTCCACTGAGCAATTTTAAATAAAAGAAGTTCACACATCTTTTACATAGATAAATATATACAAGTATATACGTAAAAAAGTCTCTACTTTCGGTGGACTGATTTAAAATTCAACAGACACCAAACGGCTCTTTTTCTTTTTCGTTTTTTGATAATGACTGCGAAAGTCAAAAGTACTTGAACAAGAGTAATATTGTGAGTGCTGTGAACTGTTTCGGAACTAATTGCTAAAGTAAAGTATTAAGACAAAAATATTTGGGCAGATTCAAAGAAAGGAGTTCTCAAGTGCAATGCTATATCTATTCTTTTGTACGGCAGTGAATGCTGCACAATTCATTGGCAGTCGAAGAAGAAACTGGAATTAATAGCAATGTGACTCGACAGGCGGATATTAAGAATAACGTGGACAGACCATGTGTAGTAAGGGAAAGCAAACATTGCTAAGAGCTAGAAAATGATAGGAATTTGTGGACAGTCGATGATCGCCCACGTCGTGAAGGTAGACAGCCAAAGAAAAGAAGCAGAAGATACTGCCTTTTCCGACTAAACCAGAATATTCCATTGTCTATCCCAGAAAATAAACTCCGATTAATATCTGACCGCTTGTATCTGAGTATTCTTGACTGACAGAGCGGTTAACCAATCCTTGTGGTGTTTGTTCAACAACCCTCACCCCAGAGCACACCTGTGGTTTATACAGAAACTCTGCTGAGCGGACCTTAGTCACAGTTTCAGAGTGCATTACCTGGCGTGATCAACAGTCTAAACAAGGCTCGGTCACGATGACTTGTGACTTCGTGCTAACAAAAACCATTGACTGCTCCCAAATAACTCTGTCTACCCAATTTCGCTCACACGGCTCGGGTCAATCCGTGGGATGATTTTTCACTTTCCAAGATTGCTAGGTTTACCTCTCCAAACAGATAATACAAACATGTCACCTTCCTGGCAATGGTGCGATTCGAATCCGAGTGTCGTGTTTGTAAATCGAACGTTCTAACCAATCGGCCACGTGTTCATTGAATTCCCTGTTGGCAGTTAACTAAACGCACTTAATAATTCATTAGGCTAATCAAGTATTAGATCATTGCAGCCTTAAACTTATTATCCATACAATTCAAATGATCTCATATAGTGTTTATTTCTATGCTAGGTCTACTAAGTGTGTTATTAGAGCATAGCACGTAAGTTGATTTAGTTACCTTATTTCCCAATGTTGTTTTCTATCTACCTTTTTAGCAGCGAGAACGTGTGCGTAGTATAACGGTTATCGGCGTGTGAAATGGAATTAATGTGCCGAGTTCAAGATCCGTTCCTGTCTACCGTTTTAACTTTTGCATTAATACTCTTGGGAAAGGCATGAATCCATATCTTTTACTAGCCCAGGGCTAGATAGTAGTACAGTTGAATGGGCACCTTAGTCTTCCCCAGTCTAGGGAGGACAAAACTTAAAAAGGTGAGGTGGAGGTCACTGCACTATCTTTGCCAAGAGGTCGTAGCAATTAATACATAATAAAGAAAATAAGGAGAACCATGATCGTTTTAAACCCTGAAGGGTCATCATCATCATTTATTCAGTTAGCACTTTTAGCGCCGTCGCTGAGGTCACCGCTCCCCTCCATTTCACGATTTTGGTTAATGGTAACATTCAAAGCAGAATAGTATATTGGCTTGCCGGTTCCTTTTGTACCCTGAAGGGTTGGGTTATTTAAAATAAAAAAATTAACATCACAGTGATTCAAGCCAAAGATTATCATTTTACACCAATTGCAAAATAATCAGCTGTCAACTTGATTCCAATATTTTTGGGTGACAGAACTAATTTCAACTCGGAACCCCAAAAAGATAGTTTTACCATATTTGACGGCATATAAGGCGCACTATTATTTTTTTTACTAAAAATATTTTTAAAAATTCCACCGCGTCTTATATGCCATATATCAGTCATGCCATATGCTTAGGCGATCATGTATCTTTCGATACAGGACTGACGAGGCAGATTTTTTCCTACAGTAGGTTGCCATTTCTTTCTGCGGTAGACCAGCTGCTATCCAAAGCTATAGAACCCGGTCTGTCCTGCTATTTACCCATAGCTGGGAGGAGAAGAGGATACATACCTTTCCCAAGGGTATTGGCACGTTAGTGAATGTAATGGGTTCGATGGAATTCAAACTCGGCTCTACGATTCCTCAATCCGAGCCGCTATCCATTATTCCATCTTGCCATATGTAGGTTTACTAATTTTACTAATTACTAATTTTTTCATGAAATTGCTGAAATTGGGGTGCGCCTTATACACTGTCAGATTCGGTAATTCGAAAATAACAAAGAAATTTTGATTAAATCTACCGTTTTGGAGTTATCGACAATAAAAGTTTGGACTCATCTGAAATTAATTCTACATCCTATATTTTTTAACGATGTCTCAATAGCAAAACAATTTTCAGTTCTGATTTAATGTTAAATGCTTTAATGACGAGTGATAATCAATTACTCATTTTTCTATTTTTTATGCTAATTTTAATGGCTATGGTTGAAAACAATCCGTGCAGGCCTTGAAAAATGTCAACAAGTAGTTCACCTTAATAAATTCGAAAACATATTTTTTGTTTCTATTCGCAATTCTTTAAAAATTTTATTTTCTTATTTCTTCTTGTTTTTATTTTCTTTTTTAAACCTTTTTTTTTCATCTTTTTTCCCCCTTTCAGATGTGTCTGATCGTTCAAAGAGCGAATAAGAGAAACCAAACATGGCGTAGTGATACCTGTCCAGGGATATAAATACGCCCAGGAGTGCATGCGCAGGCGTAGGCGCATGCGCGCATAAAAAGACTGTTTCTATTTTAAATATAATTCAATCTGCTCTATACATAGCAACATAGTCAACAGCGTCAGTATAAGATTTAAATAGAACTTGGAAAGAGAAAAAGAATCGAAGCAACAAAAAAAAAAACAAAACAAAACAAAAAAACTATTAATTACATAAAGCTTTGTCTGTCGCCTGTTATATTATCGGAGAATTCTGGTCGTCGTTTGATGAGTCGGCATCCATTTTACATCGTTGGCTTTGTTTAAATATTATATCCACCTTATAATCTGTAATATCACCCAAACTGATAGACAGATTGAAAGTAATCATTCTTGGAAAGGTAACCAGTTTGCTTTCAATCACCAATAGAAAATTCGTAGCAAATCCTTGAAACTAATTGGACACATTAAAAGATTGAGTACATGACTCACTAACCGAG
Organism: Acanthosepion esculentum; assembly: GCA_964036315.1. NCBI lineage: Eukaryota > Metazoa > Mollusca > Cephalopoda > Sepiida > Sepiidae > Acanthosepion > Acanthosepion esculentum. Next base: position 7,654,580 of record OZ038504.1, read on the forward strand.
GTATCTCCACAGATTCGCGATACCTAAGGTTCAAATACAGTGTTAGCCGGATATAAGAGACCCGGATATAAGAGAAACTCGGATATAAGAGAGATTTTTATCTGGTCCCAAATTAGAGCTTGTGTTAATAAAACAAAATAGACCAAACCCGGATATAAGAGACTTATTCTCCGGTCCCGACAACTCTCTTATATCCGGGTTACACTGTAGAATTAAAAAAAAGAAAAAAGAAATATCTTTCTTGAAGCTTTTATTTTAGTTTTAATTTCAAACTTTTTTTTTTACAAGTAAGTTCTACCCTATCCAAGGCCCGGGAGCCACTCGAGGTAGAGGTTACGATCAGGGATAGTTTATCTGGATAGGAGGATAACGGTTGACTTTAGACCTGAACAGGTTAAGATTGTAGTGACCGGGGAAACCTCCTGTAGTGAGTCTGTGCCATGGGGCAGTGTTTCGCGAGAAGCTGTTTGAGTGAAACTTATTTCTCGCTGCTGGAATACGGAGAGTTTTTGGGTGATTTGTTACAATATAAGTGGCATGGCCAGTCCTAGCCGTGAAGTTCATACCCGGTGGCACCAAGAGATGCAGTTCGTCTGAGCACTTTCCATGGTTGTAGCGATAGAGCAGTGAGCAAACTCGCCATATCCCGCTTGTGAGAGGGAAGTTGGAGGGTAGAAAGTAATTCTTCTCCAACAAGGACTCGGAGACGCTTTTGAACTCTATCAAGACTGGAAAGTGAGGTCTGGTTAGCTCCCGCCCAAATATAGCAACAGTATTCGATTTTTGGCCTGATCTGTCTCTTCTCAAAGCTGAGGATTTTATGGGGAATCAGGTAATTATTGGAGCAGCACAGGGAGCCGATCAATTTACCTGCAGCTTTAAATATTAAATTTGATCTATTAGCTGAATAGATTAAATTTAATATTTCAGCGAAAGGAATGGTTTCGTCTCAGTGTATGTGGTATGGTGGGTATTAGCTGTGAGGGTTAGATTTAGCTCGATTAACGAGTGTAGTACCTTAAATCGATTGGAACTAGAGATAGAGTAGCGAGAGGTCTGTGACGCTTTCAAACTGATAAAGCTTCACTTAATAATAATAAAAATCAAGATAATATTATCATAAGTACTACCAGCGTAAACAAAGCAAGTGAAATTAAGTTGTTGGTTGGTGAATATGGTCACAGGATAATTTCGAGTTCAATACCTGGGCCTGGGAGTGCAGACAGACTCAGTGGAAACAGGGTAAGTAATAATTAAGCAGTAGTAAATAACGAACAAGGCGATATATCCCTAGACATGGGCAGCGGGACGAGAACAACCTACTCCTGTAGATTAAATAAAGCGTTTCATTTCGAAATCCCCTGAAGGTTACCCGGATCGGCAGTCACCTGAAGAAGGCGGGAGGGACAGAGGTTGAAACGTTGTGATAATAATGACAAAGATGAGAACTATAAATATGCAAATAAGGAAAAAAAAAACGGTTTTTCTATTTTTTTTAAATGGCTTATTCCTTCAGCACGTAGGCGATCATGGCTCTTCACGTCTTCTTTTTTTATTATTATCTGTAAATTTCCATAACTTCTTGGGATACTTACTCTTAGATGTGTTAACAATTAGGCTTGGATTTTTTTTCTCAATATGCTAAATTCCGGGTGTTAAGGCTTGCTTAAAAAAACGGGGAAAGAAATTACTTAAACGTTTAAGGTAGTCTTATTAAGGTCGAGGGTAATAGGAAAATTTCCTCAAAAAATAAACGTCTCCACCCCGTCTATTAAGAGTAGTGGGTTGTTTACATGTTGCCTTCTTCTCCTAGACCAGGGGTTCTTAACCTTTTGATGATTCCAGACCCCCAATGGATTGTCCAATATGGTCCTATACCTCCTTCACTTGACAGTCGAAATAATTATCACCAATCCTATTATTTGCCAATATATCTTCCAAATATTTCAATCGATTGAATTTACTGTACTTTAGATATCGATTGATAGGAATAGAACATGAAAAAAAAAACCATAAGCATTGATAACTTTATTATATTTTTGTTACTGAAAGCAAAATAAAGTTTATAATTCAGTTTTATTACACAAGACAAAGGAAGAGAACATAAATGTATAAGTTTTTTTAGTACCTCGACTACATAAAACAAACTTTTACCAATTCTAGTGAGATACTTGCTGTTGTTTTCGTGCATTCAAAGCATGAAATCGTGGTACAGTTACAAAGCTACTCGCATGTCATCTGACACCATGCCCCCAACATTTGGTTCCCATACCCCCAAGGGGTATGGATACCCCCGGTTAAGAACCCATGTCCTAGACGGTTGCCAACTCAAGGCTAGAAACTCCAGTCTAAACCGCTGTTTAACCTAGGACTGGGTCCGGAAAAATATTTAGACTCATGCCTTTCCCAAGGGTGTAAAAGTGAACGAAAAAGTTTAGGCCCTCTTGCCTATTTCACTTGCCCCGCTACACAACTCGCATATTCGAAGACGCGCTACTCGCAGAAAAGCGGACAGAAAATCTAGCATTATACTGAGGTTGTAAGTCGGTCCCAACTGGTGCCTGAAAAGTTATAAAAATTAATTTTCGTGTGAAAATGAAGATCAGATTGATGGAAAGGACGCAGAAACACTGATGCCAAGTATGTTTACTTCCAAAAATGTACTGGTCTACTATCTTAACCCGAAGATTTTACGCATGGACGCACACGAGCGACTTGTGTCATTAAAAGAATGTCAAAGTTGCGTAGAACAAAGAAGGCGCCAGGCGATACTTGACTTTTTGTCCTCCTCCTCCTCTTCTGTGATATCGACTCATAAGATTTTTGTTTTCAATTCCAAGTTGCTATATTCTGACACTTAAAAAAAATTATTAACTTATAGGTTTCTTTCCATTGGTATTTGCGACGTAAAATGATTTCCATGTTACCCCGCTCCCTGCAAGCAAAACAACAAAACCACGAACGGGAAGTGGTGAGAAGGTTAAGAATATCAGATAGAGAAAACATTAAGGAGCAGGAACAGTAAAGGAACTTCGATTAAGACAGATGTTAACAATTTCCACTGCCTTTCAATTTTAAAAATCAAAGTTGGCTGGAAAGCATGAAGCCGGAAGAGAGTTCCACAGGTGAGAAGTGAGAACAATAAAGGAAGAATAATCAAGAAGGCAGTAGATAACGATTGACATTACATTTAAAGTTTTGAAGATGAAACTTGCCTGGAAAGTAGGAAGCGGGAAGAGAGTTCCATGAACGAGAAGTGCGACAGAAGAAACTGTTTTATTTACATTATTCGGACTATTGTCCTCATCTTTGTCGCCATATTTATTACAACGTTTCGGCCTTTCAGTATCTGTCTATATATCTGAGATGAAGTATTATGTACATTATTTACATTATTCGGACTATTGTCCTCATCTTTGTCGCCATATTTATTACTGCGTTTCGGCCTTTCAGTATCTGTCTATATTTCTGAAATGAGGTATTATGTACACTATTTACATTATTCGGACTATTGTCCTCATCTTTGTAGCCATATTTATTACAACGTTTCGGCCTTTCAGTATCTGTCTATATTTCTGAGATGAGGTATTATGTACACTATTTACATTATTCGGACTATTGTCCTCATCTTTGTAGCCATATTTATTACAACGTTTCGGCCTTTCAGTATCTGTCTATATTTATGAGATGAGGTATTATGTACACTATTTACATTATTCAGACTGACACTCTTTGGGTCCTTTGGGATGACAGTTAATTTCCTGTTAATTTCCATCTGAAAGTTGTCCACTGCCTTAACCGAGTATTGAACTCACACTCTTTGGGTCCTGTCACTGGATCTAACTAACGCCTTTATCCACTGTGCCATGTGTCCTTGAGGACATCTGTGTATGTAATACCCAGAAATTCATACACAGTGCCATGTGTCCTTGAGGACATCTGTGTATATAATACCCAGAAATTCATACACAGATGTCCTCAAGGACACATGGCACAGTGGATAAAGGCGTTAGTTAGATCCAGTGACAGGACCCAAAGAGTGTGAGTTCAATACTCGGTTAAGGCAGTGGACAACTTTCAGATGGAAATTAACAGGAAATTAACTGTCATCCATTTGACATGGCATGTGGTACTAGAACATTCTACCCGAGTGAGCGAAATAGAGGGTTCAGTTCGACATTCCAACCACCTGAAGAAGGCCGGAGCGTATAACGGCCGAAACGTTGTAATAAATATGGCGACAAAGATGATGACAATAATCCGAATAATGTAAATAAATTTATAAATTTCAGTGTACAACTAGATTGGCGGCATGATCTCGTCATGATCTCGTCAAGATCTCGTCATATTTCAATTGAAATATCTAGATGTAAACGTAACTTCTATGCAAGCATTTTCTTTCTATATTTCTGATATGAGGTACCTCATATCAGAAATATAGAAAGAAAATGCTTGCATAGAAGTTACGTTTACATCTAGATATTTCAATTGAAATATGACGAGATCTTGACGAGATCATGACGAGATGATGCCGCCAATCTAGTTGTACACTGAAATTTATAAAGCCGACGTGCCATAGAGGAAAGTAATATTTATTTCGAAATAACAAAAAAGCCAAAAGGATGGAAAGCTGGTCTTCAATATGTCTTTTCTTAAACTTATCAAGCCACAATTACTGACCCAAACGTACAACGGTATTCCTTACACCAAAACAACACATCTCTTACCATTCTTATTGCAGCCACCATAATACTTCAAGTCTGTATGAAGTCTTAACTATATATATATAAATAAATATATATATATATATATATATATATATATATATATATATATATATATATATATATATATATATATATATATATATATATATATATATATATATATATATATATATTTGAATTGGACAATGTCCGACAATTTATTTTAAAGATATTTATTAAAGACATTCATTCTATGAAAATTTCTCGGACATTCAGGCCGGTAAATGTTATTTAATACTGTTTATTATAAAACAGAGCATTTGCTTAAATACTTGTATCTATAAAGAGAACGTTAAACATATCATATATATATATATATATATATATATATTAAGACATTTTTATGTTTATATATTCTTTTTATAGATAAATGTTACTAATACTGTTTATTATAAACAGAGCATTTACTTAAATATTTGTATCTATAAAAAGAATGTATAAACATAAAAATGTCTTAAAATAATTGTCGCACTTTGTTCATTTCATAATGTGTGATGTCATTTGTTTACATTTGGATACGCATTGAGTAGATATGTATGTATGTGAGGGAATCAGCGTAGATTGTAGTTTAAAAGCAGTAAAATCGACCTTACTAACCGAACGATCCTCTGTGGCCGAATAGGTTAAGGCACGTCAGGCTATATGACGGTTCCGTATAGGATACAGGTTCGATTCCTGTCGTAGGACGAATATTTTCTATGAAAATTTCTCGGACATTCAGGCCGGCAAATGTTATTAATACTGTTTATTATAAAACAGAGCATTTACTTAAATATTTGTATCTATAAAAATAATGTTAAACATAAAAATGTCTTAAAATAATTGTCGGACTTTGACTATTTCATAATATATATATATATATATATATATATATATATATATATATATATATATATATATATATATATATACATATATATATATATATATTGGATTGATGTGTGTTTGTGACCTGGGTTTCACGCTTATGTGATCGTCAGACAAACTGATTATTTTTTTAAAATTTTGTATTTATGTAGGGCTGCGTGTATTGGTGTTTTTATGGAAGTGGGTGGAAAAATTGTCGTCGTGACGCCACTCATACTTACGCAAACACATACACGCCGGTACACCCAATGAGGTACGCAGACACACATACACATGCGCTCGCTCATATATATATATATATATATATATATATAACAATGCTCATATATATATATATATATATATATATATATATATATATATATATATATATATATATATATATATATATATATATATATAACAATGAATCATTCATATAAAAAGTAGATTAGTAAAGTTAATGACGAAATGGCGAAAACTCTTCGCAAACAAAATTTTAAAGTTGCATTAACCTACGTTAACAATAACATATTTCTGAAACAACATATTTCGATTCGCATTTAATCTTTCGTCTCCGCTACTACCTGGATTTACTAAAAACAAAATAATTTCCATGCCTGGGGATGACTGCGTGTACAGTTGAAAGTACTAGCAGATTAAAAAAAAGACCTCATACAGCTTGTAGTTATTAAAAACAAGGATCATAATATTCATCGAGTGGTTTGTAGGTTAATGCACTTTTAAAATTTTGTTTGCGAAGGGATTTCGCCATTTTATATCATTAACTTTACTAATCTACTTTTTGTATGAATGATTCATTGGAATATAAATTGAACTGCACCACATATTTAATTGATATACATACATATATATATACATATATATATATATATATATATATATATATATATATATATGTGTGTGTGTGTGTGTGTGTGTGTGTATGTATGTGTGTGTGTTGTAACTGAGTTATCAAAAACAACAGTAGAAAACCAGAATTCGTTTAACAAGTTTATTACCTTTTTGTGCAGGGAAACATAATGTGGATTAGAAACTAGGGAAGAGAATGTTTAACCTTGAATTCATCAAAGGCTACTGCTGCTACTGCTAATCCTCTTGATGTCGGTGTATGTTTATGTCTTTCGTTCGACGGCCTAGTCCAAACTTGTAGAGAAATAATCTCCGTCACAGCAATATTTATATCCGAATTTTGTAAATGCATAAAATTAAAATGTAAAATACGGATCTTTTTCTTTAAATTCACCTTGAGTGCACATAATTCATCATTATAGTTTTTTAAAAAGTCATTTTCTGCTGGTGAGTAGCTTTACTTTTGAAAGAATCGGTCATCCCGAAATAATGTCAACTAGAGCGTGAATAATCCTCATTAGCTTTCTTCAAGATCCACAGGTGAATAACTTTTGATACGATCAGACAACCTTTTAAAAAAAAAATAAACACAAAAACTTTAACTTTATTCGATGCTGAGCAACCTGGGCAAATGTTGAAGCCAAAACTGTAAGTAAATAAATATAGAAGCGATAACACTCATAGCATTAACACAGACATTTATCTGAGACTAGTCTGGTGCAAGAACCCCAAGAATAAAGTACCTTATTTTCCGGCTTACAAAACGCTACGGCTTGGAAGACGCACCCTAACATCGGAAAGAAATTTCTAAGAAAGTAAAAATCATTCTCATACAACAACACATTCACCCTACGTCCCTCAGATACTGGCGCCACGTATTGTTTACATTCATCACTCGTCCGATTTTGTTTGTATGGCAATGGCATACTAGTCAAGAGCAGAAAGGCTACCGCCGTTGATAGTAAACAGTTTAAACTTGTGGCTTGGCTCCAGGAAGGTTTTGGAAATACTTGTAACAGCTGAGTTTACATAATATAAAAGTCTGAATTAGATAGCTAACATTATAGTGTAATGACTCAACATATAAATCCACGTCCCTATCAGTCGAACCAATTACTTGAGCGTCCAAGCTTACTTGAACCTGGGCGTTGACTTACATTCGTCGTGCAAGACGCACACTTATTTTTCAGGTTATTTTTAGGAAAAACAAGTGTGTCTTGTAAGCCCGAAAATACGGTACCTAATAAATAACCTGCGCTAAATGAGACAAAATTTGTTTTTAGTTTTCTCCGGCAGGTGGGCAATCATGGCTCTCTGCAATTTCCTTTCCTTTATAGCTTTTAGTAAATTTTGTCTCTCCTAATCACTGTTTTGCTACCTGTTTACACAAGCTTGTCAGGTAGGTCATTTGCTCATTTCTTTTGTCCCTCTTGCGTTCAATATATCCTGTGAGTCTTAGATTTTCCAAGCCTTGTTTTGTAAGTCATTATGAGTTTTCGTTGATAGAACCACATCTGCATCGCCTTAAGTCTCTTTTTCGTCTGTAAAGAGATTTCTTACCACTCGCTGGTATATATTAGATATTACACCGCAGTTCATTATTCTTTTGTTTTTGTTTTCTGTTTTTTTTTAACGATCTTTCTCTTCATATTCTAGCTTAGTTTCTGGAAGGTATCTTTAATGAAGCAATTAGGCGAAATCTCATCTGGATAAAAACCTAATGTTGTAGGGACGAAATGTCGCCAGATCTAATGTCGAGCCGACAATATGTCTACTTTGTAATCATTGTGTTATGTTTGGTATATACCTCTCTGTGTAGTAGAAGTCGTAGCACAGTTCTCCGCGTTACGTTTAACAAACGGGTTTGCTAAGCAATCCCTTTATGTTCACCAGTTGTTCTCTATTTATGCTTGTCTATCTCATTTGCATACGATACTACACATTGAAGTAACAACGATGTACGACTTTAAATGATTGCATAATTTATTAAATAAATTAAAGAATAGCAAGCACAAGGCATAAATTTATTTATTTTCAAGCAAAGTTTTGTAATTCTTCTATATACCGTATCCCTTCAGGACGTTGGCAATCATGGCTCTCCACAATTTCCTGCTCTTTGTATCTCTTAGCAAATTTTGACTTTTCGTTATCTCTCCCAACCCGTGTTTTGCTAAACATTTACACAAATTAATTCTTCTTATATATGCCGTATTTGTTCAGGAAATTAGCGATCATGGCTCTCCACAATTTCCTGTCATTGTAGCTCCTAGTAAATTTTTTTGTTGCTATCTCTCCTAATCCATGTTTTTGCTAACCATTTACACAAATTAATTCTTCTTTTATTTGCTGTATCTGTTCAGGAAATTGGCGATCATGGCTCTCCACAATTTCCTGCCATTGTAGCTTCTAGTAATTTTTTCTTTTCGCTATCTCTCCTAATCCGTGTTCTACCAACCATTTACACAATCTAATTCTTCTTCTATTGTTCTTCAAAAACAGTGACTGTTGCCATATATGGTCTGGTGCCCCCGCTGTCCATCTCGAGGTTCTCGACAAAATCCAAAGACGAATATGCAATGTGATCCGCCCTGACTTGGGGTCTCGTCCTCCAGTCATTTTCTCACCGACGTGATATGGCTTCACTCTGTCTTTTCTATAGATATTTTCATGGCATTTGCTCTGGCGAGATATTTTCACTGGTGCCCCACTGCATGAATTTAAGTGTGTTATTAGGCTGGCATCTCGGACTAACCCTTTTACTATCGAAACAGTTAAATGTAACCGCCTCTTCTACTGCAACAGATTCTCTCACACTTCCCGACAGTGGAACTCCCTTCCTCTTACTTGCTTCCCCGATAACTACAATCTTCAAAAATTTAAATGTAATGTCAATCGATATCTTCTGATGCCTTGATCCCCCTTCTTATTTTTACCCTTTTCTCAATCCCCCCCCCCTATGCCCAGTCCTTTTCAATTACTTTCGGTCTCTGTAACCCCTAATGTCCTAGTGGCACTCCCGCATTGCTTGGGATGAGATGCTTTAAAAAAGAAACACAAAACGAAGGAGAAACTAATTTTTTACGTTATCTTTCACTCAAAACAAGACCCAAGGACCACTCAAGGTAGAAGGCTATTGAATAAGGTTTTTGCATGAACATAAGAGGAGTGACGTGCAGATTATAAGGATGTGCAGATTATAGGGAAGTGTAGATTATAAGGATGTGCATATTATAAGGATGTGCAGATTATAGGGAAGTGAAGATTAGAAGGAAACAGATTATAGGGTAGTATAGATTATAAGGAAGTGCAGATTATAAGGATGTGCAGATTATAGGGAAGTGAAGATTATAAGGAAGTGCAAATTATAATGGTGTGCAGATTATAGGGAATTGAAGATTATAAGGAAGTGCAGATTATAAGTCTGTGCAGATTATAAAAAAGTGAAAGTTATAAGGATGTGCAGATTATAGGGAAGTGCAGGTTTTAAGGAAGTGCAGATTATAGGGAAGTGAAGATTATAAGTAAATACAGATTATAGGGTAGTATAGATTATAAGGATGTGCAAATAATAAGGGTGAGCATATTATAGGCAATTGAAGATTATAAGGAAGTGCAGATTATAAGTCTGTGGAGATTATAAGGAGTTGAAGATTATAAGGATGTGCAGATTATAGGGAAGTGTAGATTATAAGGAAGTGCAGATTATAGGGAAGTGCAGATTATAAGGAAGTGCAGATCTTAAGGATAGCTAACGGTTGAACTTGGGCTTGAAAGGGTTAAGATCGCATGATCGGGGAAGTATCGTCTCGGGATTCTGTTACGCAAAGCAGCAGAAGATGCTGCCCGATTCTTACCAAGGGAAGGAGGATGGATCATTCCTTTGTACTCGGCTCTCAACTGTAAAGGTCTGAATTGGTGGAACTAAGAAATACAGTATGACATGGAAATAGCGATAGAGACATTGATTTATTCGTTGTCTACGGCTTTGCGGGTTATTTAAAGCCAGAAAATATTTGTAAACTGTAAGAATATTTTTTGAGAAACAATGAACTAGGAATACAAGTCTTACTAATAAACCCATAGCTGGAGGGAGAAGAGGTGGATTCATGCTTTTCCCAAGGGTATATTCGCGTAAATGAATATAACGAACGCAATCAGAACTGAAACTCGGCTCTCCGATTAACGATTCTGAGACATAATTTGTTACACCACCCGCACATCCAATCTCGCAACACCTGGTATTCCAAAGCGGTCACCCCGTCTTGGGTATGGCGATAAACTACATCCGCGCCCTGGATAAGACGATAAACTATGTCCAACAGCATGGCCTCTAATCAGGAGGTTTTGAGGAGCGTGGAACCACCTCTTAATTGCTGGTGTTCCCAGGTCTACCCTGACCCGGGGTGGTAGCACCTGTTAGGTTCCAGCTATGGGCATATAGATAACACCCAAACTTGTGTAAAAATAGGTTTTAATACCAGAAATACTTTATAATAAAAAAATATTACCAGCAATAAAAATACCAGCAATACTTTAAAAAACGACCAGCAATACAAACAGCTATACATTCTTTGGAAAAATATGACCAGCTATAGATTTCTTCAAGGAAAAATATTCCCAAAAATAGATATTTTAAAGAAAAACAATACCAGCAATAAAAATTTCGTCGGCATTAAATAACCCATTGAGGTTGACATACCGTAAAACAAACCAAAGCAAAGCAAAGCGGTCGCCCATCTAGGCAGAGACCAATCTCAACATTGCTCAACTTCGGTGATCGTACGGCAACCGGTGTTTCAATGTGATATAGCTGTAAGCCAATAACAATAAAATAGTGGCAGGCTTGAGACATTTTCCCTCTGAGAAGAGGGTTGTAGGGCAGGAAAACAGTTCAACGCAGAACACCCACAAGGCCGCGTAGGTGGTTTTAAACAGTATCTAGGCTGGAAAGAGAGAATTGGACAACCCCTACCGAGATATGTCAGCAATATTCCTAGCAAGTCTCTGCAAATGGATGGCATAGAGCGGACCGGGAGGGATGGTCAAGGAACAGAAAAAAAAATACAGGAAGCAATGCTCATCCAACACCATGCCCAAGAGCCACTCAATGCAGAGGGTTACTGTGTGGAGTTATATTAGCGTAAGGAAAGACAAGCTTTAGGGGTACAGAAGTGAAGCAGACTCAAGAAGGAACCGGAAACCCAACCCTGAACAAGAAACAAGGGATAAACCTCTATTCCTATTCGAAAAACCTGGGAGGAGTATGAACCGGGCGTTAGTAGCACCTACTTACTCCTCTTGGTAAAGGAGAGAAAAAGAAAAAAAGTAAAATAAAATGAATAATTAGTGAATAAAATGTCAGAGTTCAGACGCAGACATCAGGAGTTCAGAGCTGAAGTAGACTTTAGAAGGAACCGGAAACCCAATCCTAAACAGGAAAGAAATAAATAAATAGTGAATAACATTTCAGTGGGAGACGCTAGAAAAACAGTGTGGAGGCAGACCCCAGAAGGAACCGAAAACCTGATCTCAAGCGTGACAAGGGAAATAGATAGTAAATATACAATTACGTCGATTAGATCCGAATGCAGAGGTAGTTTTGGAAATGGCAGGATTATATTATCTATTAAGTTTTAACTGAGCATTAATTCAAATATCCTCTATCAAAATAAAATCGAGCAGGGAATTAGCATTATTTGAACTATTTTGTGTGTAAAAAATATGTACAAGAAATATGGCGATATATATATATATATATATATATATATATATATATATATATATATATATATATATATGTATGAAGAAATATAGTCTTAAAGTGTGCTATGTTTATGGGATAAAGTGCTCAATATCAGAGATAGAGCGTGTGTAAAGATAAAAGTGAACAGAGAAGACAATACTTAGAGGCGACAGCCTGTTTCATGCTAGATGCAATCGTTAGGCCACGAGTGCTGTTATTTTTCTTGGCTACTTATATATACGGGTCAGTGGTGCATTGTGGGTAGTCTATTTTGGCGGTTATTTTACCCGAAGTCGTTTATTTGTTTATTTATTCATTTGGGTTAAATTATTTTGCTTGTTTTTATTTTTTTATTTTTATTTCTTATCTTATATATTTATTTATTTTTTTATTATTATTTTATTTTTATTTTGATCGGTGTTTTTATTAACGTAGTAAAGATTTGTTTATATAGCTTATTCAATAAGCTATATAAACAAATTTTTACTACGTTAATAAGTGTTGACTTCTATGTTCACTTTTATATATATATATATATATATATATATATATATATATATATATATATATATATATTTTTCACTTTTTCTATTTTATACTCTTGTGGAACTATTTATTTCATACCCCCCTTGTTCAATTTTAAATTGTGTAATTAAAATTTGTCTTTTAGTCATGTTTCACCTTTCACTCCTCATTTACTTTATTAAGTGTGTCTTTATATTCATTTATATTTAATATTGCCAACGAATACCTTTGAAAAAGCGTTGGCCGAAAGGTACCTAAGGTATGACGTCCATTTTGTTTAAGGCTATATATATATATATATATATATATATATATATATATATATATATATATATATATATATATATATATATTATAATAATATTTTTAGTTTTTAAAAATATGATTCCTCCGCTACATAAGAGTTCTCATGTTTCAAAAGCGAGAGCCGAGACCCCTAACATAATTTTTTAAGTTATGAAGAGTTAAGGCGTCTACTTCTGTATGGAGCACTGTCCTTTTGAAAATAAAGCTAAATATTAAGGAACACCGGATTATCTACCTAACGTGTTCTTTCCTATTTCACTGCACACCTGCATACATATATATATATATATATATATAAGCTTAATCATTCAAATAATGAATACACTTAAATAATTAAAATCACCTTTTTATGTGTTGTCAACACTTTGTGGGTTATTAAAAGCTGAAACATATTTTGGACAATATATATATATATATATATATATATATATATATATGTGTGTGTGTTTTCGGTTTATGCATTATTTTAATAGATACAATTCATTTGAGTAAATGCTCTGTTTTTTAAATAAATAGTATTAATTACATTTACCTGCTTGAATGTTCGAGAAAATTCATAGAGAATGTGTGCTTCTCCGACAGGAATCGAACCTGTAACCTTTAATGGGAAACACCATTTGATCTGATGTGCTGTTAACCATTTAGCCGCAAAGAAGCGTCTGTTTAGCAAAGTCCGAATTGCTGTTTATAAACAACAAATCTTCGACGATCTATCCCGAACGAAACACACCATGTGTTAAAAATTGTGTATAAAATAGTTACCCTAAGTCACTGCACCCCCCTCCCATCTAAAACCTTTTATACTATATTAATTATAATTTATACACTTTCCTTTGCTTAGAATATCTCCCTAAATATCATTCCGTTAATTGCTTACATCTCTTTATGTATTTATTTTGGGATTCATTCTTAATTTCTTTAAATTTAAATTAAAAATTTGTGTTTTCTTCTAATCCCCACAATTTGTCGTTATAAGGTTAATATTCTAGGATTTTAAAAATAAAACTTCTCCCCCTTAAGACACTTAACACCCTCCTTGGCCCCTGTCTCGTGCCTATTGTCTGACTGAAACATTGAAAGGTGTAAGCTCTGTATTAGTTGGTTTCGGCAAGTTAAAGTTTAGGTTGACCCTTTAGCTTCCAATATCTATTCCCCACAGTTACCGTAATTCCCCATGTATAATACGCATAAAAAAAAGATAAGCAAAATCAGGGGTGCGTATTATGCACAGCCATAAAAAAATACCGTAAAATAAAATAAGAATTATCACAAAACTAAATTAGAATAATATTATTCTATGTTTAAAACATTTTCTTAAAATAAGAGTAGGAAAAGCTGGCCGTAATGAAACTGGGTGCGTATTATGCATGAGTAGAAGCATTTTCCCACACTTTCAGCAGAATTTGAGATGTGCGTATTATGGATGAAGGCGTATTATACATGGGGATTTACGGTAACTGCTACTTCCTGCTTCCTTTACAGACGTGAACTTCATTCCACGACGGGGTTGAAAAGACAGACGACCACTTTCGTCGTCTGCTGAAATAGCCTATTCTCCATATAACTAAAAGGATTTGTTTGATTATTAATATATATATATATATATATATATATATATATATATATATATATATATATATATGTATGTATATGTATGTATAAAAGAATTATATATATATATATATATATATATATTCATACATGTTTCATTAAATAATATAGACAAGTATTGTCTATTTATTTTATGTAAGTTCTTTTCATATCGTCTGATAAGCTTAATAACATTATCATTAAACAATGAAAGAAAATCACAATATTGATACATATTTTTTAATCCAATCTAAGCTTTCGGCTTACATAAGCCATTATCAAAGATGACAATTACACAATATATTAAGCAATACACGGACAAGAAATTGATGATAGTCTGTTTTTGTTTACATGGATGATTTCCAAGCAACGATAAACACGTGCATATAAGACGCTGAAAGCGAAAATCTCATCACAGCTCATGACGTCACACATGACCACGCGAGAGTGAATTCGATGAGTATTGAGTATGGAAAGCCGTTGGTATAAACCAATGTCTTCTGTTACCAATTATAGGCATTTAAGTATATTTGTGGAGATTTCATAGTTTATTTTGTTCAGGTTAGGTTTCAACTGTTTTATGAATATAGCTTCAATATATATATATATATATATATATATATATATATTATTCTTTACCGTTGTCTTCATCACAGTGTTTTGTCTACTGCGTCATTCGCCTACCTTCTAGTCTGAGTCTCGAACATGCTTCTAATGTCTGTAAACATGGATGTTCGTGCCCGCAATAAGATGTATTGTCAAAAGGACGGTGTCTCCCATGACACTGCTTTCTTTTTTTTAAGTAACTTCACTCTTCTCTTTGTTTTAAAGCTAAATTATTGTTTATTGTCTTTAAATAAATAGTGTTTGGTATTTTTGTCGTTAATTTTCAAGAACAAAGAAAATGTCTAATCATATGTTTAGCTTTTATTAAAATTCTAATGCTTTCGAAAACATTGCCAAAGATGAAGGTAGTTTCAAAAGCGGTGCCAAGGGAAAAACCGTCCTTTTGACACCCCGACTTCCACGAACGTCCATGTTTGCCGTAACGTTTCTGAACTGGCTGCATTTTTTTTTATGTAGAAAAGTTTGGTTAAATACCAATGAAAGTTCTGTCTATATTTCTGAGATGAGGTATTGTAATTAATGACACTATTTACCACTGTCCTCATCTTCATTGCAATATTCACGACGTTTCAGCCGTTGTACGCTTCGGCCTTCTTCAGGTGATTAGAACTGAACTCAAAATAGCGGTTGATTTCATATAAGGATTCATCAGCAGGTCTTGTTTTAATCCAGTCCGGTGCCTAGTTAAGGATGTTAAAAAAAAAGAATCCTGGCTTGGCGTCCAGATTCTTTAGCCTTCGTTAAGTGAACTGAAAGAAGGAAAAATTTGATATGGCACCTGACTTCTCTTATGGATGCGTGCTTTTTTTTGCTCAGAGAATGGGACTGACCCAGTGCAAGGTGTTCATCTACTTTAAAAAATCATGCACATATTTTGCTTGATATTGTAGGCTTACGGCCATATCACGTTGAAACACCGGTTCTCATATAATCAACGAAGTTAAGCAACGTCAAGACTTGTCAGTACTTAGATGACCGCTTGTGAACACCAGGTGCCTTATGCTTGGATCTGCGGGTGGTACAGTGGATAACAGTTCCAGTTCCGGTCGGGCTTGTTATATTCACTTACGCTTAAATACCCTCCTTCTACCACATCTTCTTCCCCCTAGCTATGGATTAATTAGTAGGACTTGTATCAGTAAATCATTATTATCTCCCCAAAATCCTTACAATCTAAAAATATTTTCTGGCTTTAAATAACCTGCAACTGATGATGTTGACTCGGTCATCTTACAGAGTTATTTCTAAATTTATCTGTAGGTGAAAGTACACAATTGCGTTCAAAATATATTTAGCTGAAGCCATAAAATTGTGTTCTGCATATTTAGATTTCGGCATTAAATGACCCATAGTGGTGTTGATATGCCGCCAAACAAAAGCAACAAAACAAACTCTTTCATAATGTTAATCCATATAGTATCCGACAATTTCTTAAATCAAACTGTATTCCAAAACAAAACTACATAATAAAACACACATATATCACCGCCTCTAGTAATTATGTCTGCACACACATGTATATGCACAAAAGCTGAGTATCATCTATCATGTGTTCAACTGTGAAAGCAGAATAACATATATCATAAAACACACATATATCACCGCCTCTAGTAATTATGTCTGCACACACACGTATATGCACAAAAGCTGAGTATCATCTACGATGTATTCAACTGTGAAAGCAGAATAACATATATCATAAAACACACATATATCACTGCCTCTAGTAATTATGTCTGCACACACATGTATATGCACAAAAGCTGAGTATCATCTACCATGTGTTCAACTGTGAAAGCAGAATAACATATATCATAAAACACACGTATCTCACCGCCTCTAGTAATTATGTCTGCACACACATGTATATGCACAAAAGCTGAGTATTATCTACCATGTATTCAACTGTGAAAGCAGAATAACATATATCATAAAACACACATATATCACCGCCTCTAGTAATTATGTCTGCACACACATGTATATACACAAAAGCTGAGTATCATCTACCATGTATTCAACTGTGAAAGCAGAATAACATATATCATAAAACACACATATATCACCGTCTCTAGTAATTATGTCTGCACACACATGTATATACACAAAAAATGAGTATCCTCTATCATGTGTTCAACTGTGAAAGCAGAATAACATATATCATAAAACACACATATATCACCGCCTCTAGTAATTATGTCTGCACACACATGTATATGCACAAAAGCTGAGTATCATTTACCATGTATTCAACTGTGAAAGCAGAATAACATATATCATAAAACACACGTATATCACCGCCTCTAGTAATTATGTCTGCACACACATGTATATGCACAAAAGCTGAGTATCATCTATCATGTGTTCAACTGTGAAAGCAGAATAACATATATCATAAAACACACATATATCACCGCTTCTAGTAATTATGTCTGCACACACATGTATATGCACAAAAGCTGAGTATCATCTACCATGTATTCAACTGTGAAAGCAGAATAACATATATCATAAAACACACATATATCACCGCTTCTAGTAATTATGTCTGCACACACATGTATATGCACAAAAGCTGAGTATCATCTACCATGTATTCAACTGTGAAAGCAGAATAACATATATTATAAAACACACATATATCACCGCTTCTAGTAATTATGTCTGCACACACATGTATATGCACAAAAGCTGAGTATCATCTACCATATATTCAACTGTGAAAGCAGAATAACATATATCATAAAACACACATATATCACCTCCTCTAGTAATTATGTCTGCACACACACGTATATGCACAAAAGCTGAGTATCATCTACCATGTATTCAACTGTGAAAGCAGAATAACATATATCATAAACCACACATATATCACTGCCTCTAGTAATTATGTCTGCACACACATGTATATGCACAAAAGCTGAGTATCATCTATCATGTGTTCAACTGTGAAAGCAAAATAAGATATATCATAAAACACACATATATCACCGCCTCTAGTAATTATGTCTGCACACACACATATATGCACAAAAGCTGTGTATTATCTATCATGTATTCAACTGTGAAAGCAGAATAACATATATCATAAAACACACATATATCACCGCATCTAGTAATTATGTCTGCACACACATGTATATGCACAAAAGCTGAGTATCATCTACCATGTATTCAACTGTGAAAGCAGAATAACATATATCATAAAACACACGTATCTCACCGCCTCTAGTAATTATGTCTGCACACACATGTATATGCACAAAAGCTGAGTATTATCTACCATGTATTCAACTGTGAAAGCAGAATAACATATATCATAAAACACACATATATCACTGCCTCTAGTAATTATGTCTGCACACACATGTATATACACAAAAAATGAGTATCATCTATCATGTGTTCAACTGTGAAAGCAGAATAACATATATCATAAAACACACATATATCACCGCATCTAGTAATTATGTCTGCACACACATGTATATGCACAAAAGCTGAGTATCATTTACCATGTATTCAACTGTGAAAGCAGAATAACATATATCATAAAACACACGTATATCACCGCCTCTAGTAATTATGTCTGCACACACATGTATATGCACAAAAGCTGAGTATTATCTACCATGTATTCAACTGTGAAAGCAGAATAACATATATCATAAAACACACATATATCACCGCCTCTAGTAATTATGTCTGCACACACATGTATATGCACAAAAGCTGAGTATCATCTATCATGTGTTCAACTGTGAAAGCAGAATAACATATATCATAAAACACACATATATCACCGCTTCTAGTAATTATGTCTGCACACACATGTATATGCACAAAAGCTGAGTATCATCTACCATATATTCAACTGTGAAAGCAGAATAACATTTATCATAAAACACACATATATCACCGCATCTAGTAATTATGTCTGCACACACATGTATATGCACAAAAGCTGAGTATCATTTACCATGTATTCAACTGTGAAAGCAGAATAACATATATCATAAAACACACGTATATCACCGCCTCTAGTAATTATGTCTGCACACACATGTATATGCACAAAAGCTGAGTATTATCTACCATGTATTCAACTGTGAAAGCAGAATAACATATATCATAAAACACACATATATCACCGCCTCTAGTAATTATGTCTGCACACACATGTATATGCACAAAAGCTGAGTATCATCTACCATATATTCAACTGTGAAAGCAGAATAACATATATCATAAAACACACATATATCACCGCCTGTAGTAATTATGTCTGCACACACACGTATATGCACAAAAGCTGAGTATCATCTACCATGTATTCAACTGTGAAAGCAGAATAACATATATCATAAAACACACATATATCACTGCCTCTAGTAATTATGTCTGCACACACATGTATATGCACAAAAGCTGAGTATCATCTACCATATTTGTTCAACTGTGAAAGCAAAATAAGATATATCATAAAACACACATATATCACCGCCTCTAGTAATTATGTCTGGACACACACGTATATGCACAAAAGCTGTGTATTATCTATCATGTATTCAACTGTGAAAGCAGTATAACATATATCATAAAACACACATATATCACCGCATCTAGTAATTATGTCTGCACACCCATGTATATGCACAAAAGCTGAGTATCATCTACCATGTATTCAACTGTGAAAGCAGAATAACATATATCATAAAACACACATATATCACTGCCTCTAGTAATTATGTCTGCACACACATGTATATGCACAAAAGCTGAGTATTATCTACCATGTATTCAACTGTGAAAGCAGAATAACATATATCATAAAACACACATATATCACTGCCTCTAGTAATTATGTCTGCACACACATGTATATGCACAAAAGCTGAGTATCATCTACCATGTATTCAACTGTGAAAGCAGAATAACATATATCATAAAACACACATATATCACCGCCTCTAGTAATTATGTCTGCACACACATGTATATGCACAAAAGCTGAGTATCATCTATCATGTGTTCAACTGTGAAAGCAAAATAACATATATCATAAAACACACGTATATCACCGCCTCTAGTAATTATGTCTGCACACACATGCATATGCACAAAATCTGAGTATTATCTACCATGTATTCAACTGTGAAAGCAGAATAACATATATCATAAAACACACATATATCACCGCCTCTAGTAATTATGTCTGCACACACATGTATATGCACAAAAGCTGAGTATCATCTATCATGTGTTCAACTGTGAAAGCAGAATAACATATATCATAAAACACACATATATCACCGCTTCTAGTAATTATGTCTGCACACACATGTATATGCACAAAAGCTGAGTATCATCTACCATATATTCAACTGTGAAAGCAGAATAACATTTATCATAAAACACACATATATCACCGCATCTAGTAATTATGTCTGCACACACATGTATATGCACAAAAGCTGAGTATCATTTACCATGTATTCAACTGTGAAAGCAGAATAACATATATCATAAAACACACGTATATCACCGCCTCTAGTAATTATGTCTGCACACACATGTATATGCACAAAAGCTGAGTATTATCTACCATGTATTCAACTGTGAAAGCAGAATAACATATATCATAAAACACACATATATCACCGCCTCTAGTAATTATGTCTGCACACACATGTATATGCACAAAAGCTGAGTATCATCTACCATATATTCAACTGTGAAAGCAGAATAACATATATCATAAAACACACATATATCACCGCCTGTAGTAATTATGTCTGCACACACACGTATATGCACAAAAGCTGAGTATCATCTACCATGTATTCAACTGTGAAAGCAGAATAACATATATCATAAAACACACATATATCACTGCCTCTAGTAATTATGTCTGCACACACATGTATATGCACAAAAGCTGAGTATCATCTACCATATTTGTTCAACTGTGAAAGCAAAATAAGATATATCATAAAACACACATATATCACCGCCTCTAGTAATTATGTCTGGACACACACGTATATGCACAAAAGCTGTGTATTATCTATCATGTATTCAACTGTGAAAGCAGTATAACATATATCATAAAACACACATATATCACCGCCTCTAGTAATTATGTCTGCACACACATGTATATGCACAAAAGCTGAGTATCATCTATCATGTGTTCAACTGTGAAAGCAAAATAACATATATCATAAAACACACGTATATCACCGCCTCTAGTAATTATGTCTGCACACACATGCATATGCACAAAATCTGAGTATTATCTACCATGTATTCAACTGTGAAAGCAGAATAACATATATCATAAAACACACATATATCACTGCCTCTAGTAATTATGTCTGCACACACATGTATATGCACAAAAAATGAGTATCATCTATCATGTGTTCAACTGTGAAAGCAGAATAACATATATCATAAAACGCACATATATCACCGCCTCTAGTAATTATGTCTGCACACACATGTATATGCACAAAAGCTGAGTATCATCTACCATGTATTCAACTGTGGAAGCAGAATAACATATATCATAAAACACACATATATCACCGCCTCTAGTAATTATGTCTGCACACACATGTATATGCACAAAAAATGAGTATCATCTATCATGTGTTCAACTGTGAAAGCAGAATAACATATATCATAAAACACACATATATCACCGCCTCTAGTAATTATGTCTCCACACACATGTATATGCTCAAAAGCTGAGTATCATCTACCATGTATTCAACTGTGAAAGCAGAATAATATATATCATAAAACATACATATATCACCGCCTCTAGTAATTATGTCTGCACACACATGTATATGCACAAAAGCTGAGTATCATCGGCCATGTATTCAACTGTGAAAGCAGAATAACGTATATTACTCCAAAGCTCCCAAGAAAATTAAATTTCAGCATTAAATAACCTATAAGTAGTTGATATGTCATCAAACATATCAATCAAAGGCTAGCCTAAATGAGGCACAAGGCTGAAGCTATGGAGCACCCAGTGAAATTCAAACTTACTACTCAGTCGCACTAGAGTTAGCGAGACAAATTTGCTAACCATTACATCATGGTGAAGTTCTTCTATTGACTTAAGCAGTGTGATTTACTTAGTGTAAATGTGTATGGAAAACCCAGTAAGAATTGAACTCACTACTCACTCGTAATTAATCTATTGAGATACGATGCCTAACCATTACACCAAGGTGAAGTGCTCCAAATTGACTGACAAAACCTACAGATTCATTTCTTCTTAGTCCATAAAACTGAAAATTCTTGCTCTGACACATTTGCTTTTCTATTGTCTTATATCTACCAGCCGAATTACTCGCGCCTTGCTTCGTGTCACATTTATTTTTTGTAAGAAAATGATGATTGATTTTAAATCTGTTATATTTTGTGGAGAAGAAATGATGCATTTCAATATTACTCAATGATCTTGCCGATGTGACCTCCATCTTCTGGCTTTCTCCTTCTATATTTTGGATAAGAGTCATTCCCTTGTTAAAATATAAATTTTATTTAAATGAAAGGGGGAAAAATCATTTGGAGGTTTGTGTCCCTCACCCCCGATGCCCTTTCATCAAAATGAAATATACTTTTTCAAGTACCCTAGATTCATTCCCTTCTTCAAATTTAAATCTAATTTATATATCAAAGGGAAAAAAAATCAGGGGATACGCTTTGATCAAAATGATCTTGCCAATGTGACCGCCATCTTCTGGCTTTCTCCTTCTATATTTTGGATAAGAGTCATTCCCTTGTTCAAATGTAAATTGAATTTAAATGAAAGGGAAAAAATTAATTGGGGGGGTTGTGCAAAAACAGCTTGATCTGACACCTTTGATATATATTTGATGCAATACTTGATTGAATGAACTGATTCCACATTGAAATAACAGTTTAATTGCCACAAAAAATATGTATTGTAAGGCACTAACCTACTGATTGGTGATTTCTTGCTCAACTTGGCGTCCATATTGTCTCATTTTGATCTTGCCAATGTGACCCCCATCTTCTGGCTCTCTCCTTCTATATTTTGGATAGGAGTTATTCCCGTGTTCAAATTTAAATTTACTTTAAATCAAAGGGAACAAAATTAGTGGGGGTTGTGACTCCTGGGACCCCCTTTGATCAGAATTATACTTTTCCAAGTACCCTGGGTGATGTAGTTTCAGAATATATATATATTATGGAGGAGTTCGAAAACAAACAGACAGACAGACAAAAGCTACAACTTTATATAGAAAGATAGATGAAGCCCAGGCTTCAGCATATGTTATGGTTAGAGGCTTTGTCTGGTGGTTTGGTTTTGGTTTGTTTTACGGTATATCAACCTGAATGCGTTAATTATGCCTACAAAATTTTTATTGCTGGTAATACTTTTTTTTTAAAAAAATGTATTGTTGGTAATATTTTTTCAAAAATGTACTGCTGATAATAATTTTTCAAAAAAGTATTGCTGGTATTAAAACCTAATTTTATACTTTCATAGTGTTTTGACCCATTTTGGGGGGTTAACTATTTGTCCAAAGTGGGACCCTGACAGGCGCTACTACCCCGGGTCAGGAAGGACCTGGGAACAGCAGCAATTAAGAGGTGGTTTCACGCTCCTCAAAACTTCCTGATCAAAGACCTTGCTGCCGGATGTAGTTTATCGTCATACCCAGGAAGGTTTGTCTGGTGGATCAATAATAGCGAGTAGTGAGTTCGACGCTTATTGTATACCTTGTGCCCAAACCAATCTAAGCTTAGGACATAATAGTTCTGACCATACATTAGGATATTATGTTATACTAATTAATTTGTTTTACGGCTTATCAACCCTCTATCGGTTATTTTAAACTGAAACATATTTGAGATTTTAAGAATATTTTTGCGAACAAATATTGCATTAACAATTTTATTAGGAGATAACACTGACTTTTCCAGAGACAAGCCCTACTATTTAACCCATAGCTGGGGAAATAGATGGATTTATACTGTTTTAATTTGTTTTGTTCTTTTGCTCGTAAGTGAATGTAACGAATTCAACATGATATTCTGCTATATATAAGTTATATAACGCTTAGTATATAACTATATTGACCATATAATAATCTTGCATCGGATCGCCTGTACTAATACGGAGAGTAAATATTAGATGGAAATGACCATTCCCTTTAGCGTCACATATACTGATGCGGTGTAGCAAATGCCAGGGAGATGCGACCGTGATAACAAGGATTAAGACAGTACATTTATTCGCTGTTGTTTCGTACGTCAAGAAGCAGAATGCGATGACCGGTGAAAGCCGATTTCTCTCTTCTGCGAGAAGCGAGACAGGCAAGGAGACTGCCTTGTGCCAAACAAGAGTAAAGTTTAGACAATTTCTATACAATTGCTTCACTTATTCTGTTTCTTTCCATCTGCTTCATTTGACGATTGATTTATTTTTTCCTTCTGTGTTTGTCGACGAACAAGAATTTGCGTTCCTAGCTCAGTGAAGTCATTCGATGAGAATCAATTGATTGCGTTGCGCTCGCCGCTTTGTTTAAGTTGCTATTATTTATTCATTACTTTATCTAATTCTTTCTTTCTTTTTTCACATTAAACATTTCTTTCGTTTCACTGTCTGATTTTTCGCACAAGATCTTTCTCCTCACAGTCTCCTTTCTTTCTTTCTTTCTTTCTTTCTTTCTTTCTTTATACAAACCTTTTCTTATCAGTCTGCTTTTTTCTCACAATTTTTTTCTTTTCACAATCTCCTTTCTTTCTTTCTTTCTTTCTTTCTTTCTTTCTTCTCACAATTTTCTTTCTTTCCTTTTTTTCGTTGTCCTGACAATTCTTTCTTTCTTTCTTTCTTTCTTTCTTTCTTTCTTTCTTTCTTTCTTTCTTTGCTCTCACAATTTCCTTTCTTTCCTTTCGTTGTCCTGACAATTTTCTTTCTTTCTTTCTTTTGCTTTTTTCTCACACTACCTTTTACGCATTTTCCCCCTCTCTCTCTTTCTTTCTTTCTTTCTTTCTTTCTTTCTCGCAATATCTTTATTTTACACAATATCCTTTCTTTCTTTTTCCTCACAATTTTCTTTCTTTCTTTCTTTCCTTCTACCTTTCTTTCGTTGTCTCTTTCTTTCTCCTTAACCTTTTTCTTATCATTTGTCTGCCTTTTTTTCACAATTTCTTTCTTATAACAATCTCCTTTGTTTGTTTCTTTGTTTGTTGTTTTCTTTCTTTCTTTCTTTGTCCTCACAGTTTTCTTTCTTTCCTTTTTTTCGTTGTCCTGACAATTCTTTCTTTCTTTCTTTCTTTCTTTCTTTCTTTCTTTCTTTCTTTCTTTCTCGCGGTATCTTTCATTGACACAATATCCTTTCTTCCTTTCTTTTCATATACCTGTACTTTTGTTCCGGTGTCAATCAGCACGAATTTTCTAGACAGCTATTGGTATTAATAGAATTGGGAAAAATGCATGTGACTATAAAATACAAGATATTAATTCCTGTGTAAATTTCCTTGTCTGTCTATTACTCTCACTATCTACACACACACACACACACACACACACACACACACACACACACACACACACACACACACACACACACACAATATGAAGCGCCAAAAAATAAAATTATTTTGATATACACATATAATAATAATAATAATAATCATTATATATATATATATATATATATATATATATATATGTATATATATATATATATATATATATATATATATATATATATATATGTATATTAATGAAACCTCACGTAGTACGTAAGTCTGTTTCCTTTTAAATCATCATATTATAATTGTTTTTCCTCCCTTGGTTAGTAAATTAGCTGGAACGTGCGTTAAACATTGCCATTCCCTCAGATAATGGACCTTGTGATTGGGAGAAAAGACAAAAGAAGGAATATATCATATAAGCTTGGTTTCAATGAAAGAAAAAAGAAAGAAAGAAAGAAAGGAAATTATGAAAAGAAGGATATTGTAAAAGGAAAACGCAGACCACAGTGAAATTAAAACAAGCAAGAAAGAGAGACACAATGAGAAGAAAGAAATTGCATAAAGAAAGAAAGAAAGAAAGAAAGAAACAAGCAGAAAGAAAGAATGGAGATTGTGAAAAGAAGAATATTGTGAGAGAAAAGCAAAATACAGTCAAAAGAAAGACAGAAAGAAAGAAGAAAGAAAGAAAGACTGGCGATTGTGAGAAGAAAGAAATTGTAAGAACAAAACCAGACAGTGAAAAGAAAGACAAAAAAACAAAAAAACAAAGAATTAATGCGAAGAAAAAAGAGATAATGAGAAGAAAGAAAGAAAGAATGAAAGAAAGAAAGAAACGTTAAAGCAGCCAAGCGTTTAACGTCTGCTTCAGTGAAATCGAAATATGGAAGTCACAAAAGGGAGAAATTTGAAAGAAACGGAAAGACGAGAAAAGAAATAAATTGTTTCTAACATTAAAATGGACATATATCATTTTTGTCTTTTATAATTCTACTAGCTTAAAAACCGCCCTTTCAGGCAGCATTTTAGCTAACTCCTGCGGAGGTCTCTTGATTGGGTCCTCGGCTTCTTCAGGAGTTCCTATGTCTTTGCATATTTCCAGCATATTTCCTGGCTGCCGTTTAATCTGCACGAAATATTTCTTTTTCTCACTGCAGCTTTGGTCCTTTTGATTGCAATCTGGTCTTCTGTTAGCAGAGATTTCTTTTTGCGAGGCGTATTGGTGCGGTATGCGATAGGCAACAATTAACTACAGAAGAACTAAAAATTGATCGCTGCATTCAAGTATTGCATTAATATTTAAACTTACCTTTTTAAAGGTCAACGATAATTTTTCTGCCACCACGTAATTTAAAGACAATTTGATGTACATAGGTCTTTACTTTCCGTACAAACAATTATTTTTATTTCCTAGGTGGCTTTCGCTGGATTTCGCAATTAAATTCGATTATTCCCAAATTTATTTCCAAGTAATAAAAATTGTTATCGTACAAAAAATCACGTAAAAAATCGCCGAAAACAATCGCAGTAATGAAACTTGTGAATCCAAAATTTCTGTAACATGAGCTATTGAAAGTTAGAGAGTTGTGTCTCTTTAATTGAAAAAGTGTGACACTGTTTTAACGGTTTTCAGAAGTTTGTTTACAATAAACAAACTTCTGAAAACAGTTATTTCTGATGAAAGATCCGGGTCGATCTGAAATATCAAATATATATATATATATAAATATAAATAAATACTTTCACAAAAAAAAAATTCAATTTTTTTTAATTTGCAACTTTTCAGTTGTTTATTTCGATCCTAGCTAGAGGCAACCGGACGTCTAGCCAAACTGATGAGCTGTGAAACAGCGAAACAGTCTGTCTGTGGATGACAAAAATATTGGCTCCTGAAAAAATAATTTCGGTTGAGCTCTGTGGGTGTGAGGTGTGCATTTGTAAACAGTGACTATTAAAGCTAATATAGCACGACTCTTCGGCAGAATTGAGTCACTGTCAGTCACTGTGTTTATCTAGATCTAAAAATAAACACGCTAAAATTCACCTTCATCCCTGCCGTGCGCCGACGGCTTAGTGGTAGAAGTTCCGACTGACGCCAATTCAGTCGGGTTTCGATCCTAGCTAGAGGCAACCGGACGTCTAGCCACACTGATGAGCTGTGAAACAGCGAAACAGTCTGTCTGTGGATGACAAAATATATATATATATATATATATATATATATATATATATATATATATATATATATATATATATATATATATATATATAAAGTCTGATCAAGGCGAAACGCATTACGTAGAATTATTTCCATTTTGCCATTCAGTTCCCAATATTGTTTTAATATATAGAAATATATACAGGGCTGGTACATACTACCTCGAACCTCCGACCCGGGGTGTGGTGCAGCCTGACGGGGTCCCTGGGCAGTGATTTATGGCTCTCGCAATCTTATCAACATTTGCTTTTTTCTGCCTATATTTATATGCGTTACAAATTAAACTAAGCTCAAGGGACTATTAAAGGATGAGAAATTTTCGTCCATTTTGACGACATTTTGGGGTGTCCTATTTTTTTCGTCCAAGCCCGTGATTTTGTTTTGCTCAGGCTAAATCTCGATAAAAACACTATATAAAATTCACTATATAAAAACACTATATAAAAACACTCTATAAAATTCACTATATAAAAACACTATATAAAAACACTCTATAAAATTCACTATATAAAAACACTATATAAAATTCACTATATAAAAACACTATATAAAAACACTATATAAAATTCACTATATAAAAACACTATATAAAAACACTATATAAAATTCACTATATAAAAACACTATATAAAAACACTCTATAAAATTCACTATATAAAAACACTATATAAAAACACTCTATAAAATTCACTATATAAAAACACTATATAAAAACACTCTATAAAATTCACTATATAAAAACACTATATAAAAACACTATATAAAATTCACTATATAAAAACACTATATAAAAACACTATATAAAATTCACTGTATAAAAACACTATATAAAAACACTCTATAAAATTCACTATATAAAAACACTATATAAAAACACTCTATAAAATTCACTATATAAAAACACTCTATAAAATTCACTATATAAAAACACTATATAAAAACACTCTATAAAATTCACTATATAAAAACACTATATAAAAACACTCTATAAAATTCACTATATAAAAACACTATATAAAAACACTCTATAAAATTCACTCTATAAAAACACTATATAAAAACACTCTATAAAATTCACTATATAAAAACACTATATAAAAACACTATATAAAAACACTATAAAATTCACTATATAAAAACACTCTATAAAATTCACTATCATTTATCCATAATTCTGAATGTGTTAAAATTATCCGACTTTTCAACAAGAAAAAAAATCTCAAGTTGATGTTAAAAAATGCCGCCAAACATTGTTGGTTTATTCAAGACTAGCAGTATAACCCGTCTTCGACCGGATCTTTCATTACTGGGCATTTTTGCAGTTCAATTGGTGCAGTTTAAGATTAAAGTTAGCCCACCCGAAAATCAATATTAATAACAAAAACTGGGTGCAACTGAGACACATCCCCAAAAGATGGGGTAACGATTTGAATGGGGGTGGCCCTGAAAAGGGCTATAATATTATAGTAATAATTTAAACTATTTATTTTTATTATAAATTTTTTTATGAAAGACATATATCCAAGAACAGATATTAAATAGTAAAACGTTGCTGATAGTTATAATGGACAGGAAGTAGTGGAGAGCCATTGTCGCCAACAATTTGGACTCAAAACCGGCACTGAAGAATTATCTATCAAACAAAAAAATTTCATCGAAATCGGATGAAAACTGTGGAAACGCATAAACAACATCCGATCACACACACACACACACACACACACATACAAACATACATACACACATACACACACATACACACACACATACAAACACACATACACACACACATACACACATACACACACACACACACACACACACACATTTTGAGAATTATAGATTTACCGATCTATTATATGTCTCTAATTTGTAGTTAGATACATTGTATTTATTTTCAATTTTTCTAGTTGAATTGTTCACCTATATTGCATATGATCCATTATTGTACATAATTAGGTTAGAATAAAATTTGTATTTTATATAAATACTACCTTATGAAAAGTGAGACGTTAAAAATTGCCACAAAACACTGTTGATGTTGATTTATTTAAGATGGAATGATCTCTTTTATTACATGTCTCTAATTTTTATTTAGATACATCGTGTTTATTTTCAATTTTTCTAGTTGAACTGTTCACCTATATTGCATATCATCCATTATTGTACATAATTAGGTCAGAATAAAATTTATTTAAATACAACCTTATGACAATTGCAGTAGAATGGGAGCCCCGTATCATAGATTTGAGAGGTTGAGGCACAAGAGCCATTGCACAGGCCCTGAAAATATATATCACATTCTCCCATGTAATATACTTTTTCGGCGGTAGTCAGGATACAAAGAATTGGCAATAATAGGGCATAAAAATACAGTCTTTTTTGCTATATTTTGTTAATATTTTTAAGCTAAAATATTCAACGATACGACAGTGGAATTTCCATGAGTCGTGGAAATCTCAAGGATTGTTTTTTCTTTTGAAGGTCTTATTAATGCTTTTTCAGTGATTTAAAGCCTAAATATATTTTTGGATTATAAGATATCTTTAATTTTTAATTGTTTTATCATTTTTAAATTTTTAAAATAATTAAATTTTTTTTTTTACATTTTAATTTTTAATTATTTTTAGCGTGTGAATATTACATTAATATTTTTTAAATTTAAAATAAAAAACAATTTTTTTTCAACGTATGAATATTGCCTGAAATGTTTTCTTCAGGAATACCAATAATTTTTCCAGATACAAGTTCTAGTATCTGTTTGTATTTCTGAGATGAGGTATTATGTACACTATTTTCATTATTCGGACTATTGTCCTCATCTTTCTCGCCATATTTATTACAACGTTTCGGCCGTTGTACGCTCTGGCCTTCTTCAGGTGGTTGGAATGTCGAACTGAACCCTTTATTTCGCTCACTGGGGTAGACTGTTCTAGTTCCACGTGCCATGTTTTTAATTAATGTCAGTTATCAGTTATCTCCTGTTAATTCCCCTCTCCAAGTTATCCACCGCCTTAACCGAGTTTTGAACTCACACTCTTTGGGTCTTATCATTGGATCTAACCAACGCCTTTATCCACTGTGGATAAAGGCCGAAACGTTGTATAGAGTTGATGTAGACCCAGTCCTGAACAGGAAACAGGGGTTAAACCTCAACTCCTGTTCAGAAGACTGAAGAGGTGTCTGAACCAGACGATACTTGTACCTATCTACTCTTATTTGATATATATGCCTGGCCGCATACACAATTCCGGAAAATCCTCGTCGAAAACACAACTATACTTAAACATGAAAACAATAAACAAAAACTAAAAATTCTTGAAGCTATATACATAAAACAGTTGAAACCTAACCTGAACAAAATAAACTATGAAATCTCCACAAATATCCTTAAATGCCTATAATTAGTAACAGAAGTCATTGGTTCATACCAACGGCTTTCCATACTCAATACTCATCGGATTCACTCTCGCGTGGTCATGTGTGACGTCATGAGCTGTCGTGCGATTTTCGCTTTCAGCGTTTTATATGCACGTGTTTATCGTTGCTTGGAAATCATCCATGTAAACAAATAATACTATCATCAATTTCTTGTTCGTGTATTGCATAAATATATTGTGTAATTGTCATCTTTGATAATGGCTTATGTAAGCCGAAAGCTCAGATTGAATTAAATAAAAAAAAGTATGTATCAATATTGTGATTTTCTTTCATTATTTAATGATAATGTTATTAAGATTATCAGACTATATGAAAAAAACTTACATAAAATATATAGACAACGCTTATCTATATTATTTAATGAAACATGTATTAATATATATATATATATATATATATATATATATATATATATATATATAGTAAAAGTTTCAGAGTTTAGACAACGATTTTACAAGTACAGAGATGAAGTAAACTTTAGAAGGAACCAGAAACCCAATTATAAACAGGAAGCAAGTATAAAGCTCTACTCCAGTTCCAAATAAATGGGAGGAGTGTAAACCTATCGAAACCGATAGATGGTGAGATATCTATTCATATAGTTCTTAAGAGTATTTGCGTGAGCGGGTGTAACAAACTCGACTGGAAGTAGAACTCCGCTCTCCGAAAGGTTTAACCATGAATTATAAGAAGACAGAAGGTATGGCTATCAAGAAAATATCAGCTCAATATGAGTATGAATTGAAGGGACCAAAATGAGGCAAGTACACGGATTTAAATATCTAGTAAGGGTTTTAATAGAGGTAAATGCGAAACCGAAATTCGAATTAGCATTGGAATAAAGAAAAACGATTTCTAGAAGTAAAGCAAAGTATCAAGAAACAGGAAAATTCCGTTAAAAACAGAAAGAAAGAGTACTAGACTGTTATGCAATATCGGTACTGCTATATGGACTTATTTAACCCAGCCTTTCGCCTGACACGCGATGTAACGCAAGGTCGGGGTTAATAGGAGGAATCCGAGCGGTTACACTGGACCAAGGACAAAAATTGTCCAGGCCGCACAACCGTTTATACTCCTATATGGTCTTATTTAACCCAGTCTCCCTCGTGTGACTCGATGTAACACAAGGTCCGGTTTAATGTGAGGAATCCGAGCGTGTACACTGGGCCAAGGAGAAACATAGCCCAGGTCCCTCAACCGTTGGTACACCTATATGGTCTTATTTAACCCAGTCTCCTCCTTGTGACTCGATGTAACACAAGGTCCGGTTTAATGTGAGGAATCCGAGCGTGTACACTGGGCCAAGGAGAAACATAGGCCAGGCCCCGCAACCGTTGGT
This sequence comes from Acanthosepion esculentum, assembly GCA_964036315.1. Lineage (NCBI taxonomy): Eukaryota > Metazoa > Mollusca > Cephalopoda > Sepiida > Sepiidae > Acanthosepion > Acanthosepion esculentum. The sequence goes on from OZ038504.1 coordinate 7,687,390, forward strand.
ACACCTATATGGTCTTATTTAACCCAGTCTCCCTCGTGTGACTCGATGTAACACAAGGTCCGGTTTAATGTGAGGAATCCGAGCGTGTACACTGGGCCAAGGAGAAACATAGCCCAGGTCCCTCAACCGTTGGTACACCTATATGGTCTTATTTAACCCAGTCTCCTCCTTGTGACTCGATGTAACACAAGGTCCGGTTTAATGTGAGGAATCCGAGCGTGTACACTGGGCCAAGGAGAAACATAGGCCAGGCCCCGCAACCGTTGGTACACCTATATGGTCTTATTTAACCCAGTCTCCCTCGTGTGACTCGATGTAACACAAGGTCCGGTTTAATGTGAGGAATCCGAGCGTGTACACTGGGCCAAGGAGAAACATAGCCCAGGTCCCTCAACCGTTGGTACACCTATATGGTCTTATTTAACCCAGTCTCCTCCTTGAGACGGGATGTAATACAAGGTCGGGTTTATTGTGAGAAATCCGAGCGCGTACACAGGTCCAACTTAAACCATAGCGTAGGCCTCGCAACCGTTGGAATTCTTATATGGTCTTATTTAACCCAGCCTCTCCCCTGCGACGCGATGTAACACGAGTCGTGTTTAATGTGAGGAATCCAATCCCGCTTACTCGGCCAAGGATAACAATAACTCAGGCATCGCAACCTATATGGTCTTATTTAACCAAGTTTCCTTCATGAAACGCGATGTAACACAAGGTCGGGTTTAATTTGAGGAATCCGAACGCGTACACTGGGCCAAGGAGAATATAGCCCAGGTCTCGCAACCTTTGGTACTCTTATTTATAGCAGTCTCCCACTCTGAGGCGCTATATGACAAAAGCTCGGGTTTAATGTGGGGAAACTGATCGCGTAGACTAGGGTAAGGACAACAATTGCACAGTTCCCGCAACAGTCGGTAGTGAGTTCTGGACAATCTCTTCAATATGAAGAATCGACTTGAAGCAACGCAAAACTCTTTCTACAGAAAAATACTGATGAGACCATGGACCGAACATGTGAGCAACGACGAAGTTTTAGAGAAAATCGAAACAGAATTGTACAGTTATACTTAGAATCAGAAAGAGACTACTGAAATTTGTCGAGTGCATAATGAGGAAAGGGGGCTTAGAACCTTTAACACTCACAGGATGTTGAAGGCAATCGGACAGAAGAAAGCAGCGAATGGCGAAGCTAGCGAACTTGGGCAAATGTTTGGCAGAACAGTGATTATGTGAGATGAGAAACACTGCTAAAAGCTACAGAGGACAGGAAATGGTGGAGAGCCGTGATCACCCACGTTCTGAAAAAGACATGGCATGTAGATGAACTCATCAGGAGATTCACAACAGGGAAACTGTGCGGTCTGCATGGGTGCTGCTAGTTTAAATAAATACGTAAGCACACCTCCGTAACACTTCAGAGAGAGAGAGAGAGACAGAGAGAGAGAGAGAGAGAGAGAAAGAGAGAGAGTGAGAGAGAGGGGAGGGGGGAGAAAGAGAAGGAGTGAGTGAGTGAGAGAGTGAGACCAAGTATCACTTAAAAAAAATTACCTCTCTACATCCGCGGACCCCCTTCCTTAGAGGAATAATTAAATGCATAACTAAATAATTAAATAAATAAATAAAGAATCTGTGACCGAATTTTACCGAAGTTTGCCTGAAACGTGTCCACTGACACGTACACTCCGACCGACCCTCACGCCACAACTCCTTTACTATTTGTTACTCGATCTTGGTTGGCCCCCAACTGTCGGGCTGGACTAAACTAGTATTGACCTATTTCTTAACTGAATTCATCAGCAAATAAAGGCCAAATTACCCTGAATAGGTTAAAAATCAAAATTTCTCGTTATAATGTAGAGGTAATCGGATTTTGCCTAAACAAATTGAGGCAAAAGTCCGCGTCTGCCGCGTAACCAATAAATTTTTTTTTTTTTAAATTTTTAAGAGTCAAAACAAGTAAAAGAAAACGAGATATCTTTTAATTATTCATGTAATATTTTAATTTTTGCTGTTTTGTGTGGTTGGCTTGTCTTGCTAACTTTCCCATGATGCAAAGTAGGTACTTCCGAAAATGCCCGAAGTAGGATACATAATGAAAAAAGGCCCCAAAACATAATGAAAAAAGGCCCCAAAACATAATGAAAATAAAATGTTATCGTCAAAATCTTTCTGACATTATTAAGAGGAAACCTGAAAATTTTGGTTACAAAACCTTTTCTTTTTTTTTTTTGGCATCCAAGCGAGACCTTAAATTTGTACGGAATATATGAACGTAAACACGCGGTAAAAAAAAAAACTGATTTGGAAATTTTTGTAAAAACCAGGTAATTGTCGAATTTAATGGAAGTCTCAGGACTTATTTTGCAATTAAACTCTTGAAATATTTCTTTTTAGAAAATCTTTGCAAACTATTTCAATTAGAATAATTTATAAACTTTTGTAGCGGACCGTGGGGGTGAAGATGTGAAGAGATATCAGAAGGTTAAAATTTCCTGCTGGCCGGTCCAGCTACATGGGAATGTCAGACTTTAATTAAGTCCAAAGAAGACAAAGAAAACAAACAAGACCGATATATATGGGTAAACAAATATATATTAATAACAAAACAAGTTAAACAAAGACATGGACTGTTACATAGAGAAATTATGTGTGTGTGTTGTAAGTGTTCGTACGTACGTGTATTGTTCTTAGCGCGTTCCCAGAATTTGGGAAACGCTGTATCTGTGAGAGGTCACATATTGACCTAAGTGAGGTAGCGGCCCAAGGCCTAAGTCGAAAAAGAGAGAGAGAGAGAGAGAAGGGTCAGCCAGTATTTAAAAAGGATTAAAGAACTGAGGAGGAGCTAACTCCGACACTTTGCAATCTTTTAAAATTCTGTATTAATTTCTAACGGTAAAGTGATATTGTTATTAAATTTAAACTTGTATATCAGTCAGTTATGTGCCATGCGTGATACACGCTTAGGCCATCATGTATTTTTCGATACACGACTGACGAGGCAGATTTTTTTCCCGCAGTAGGTTGCCATTTCTTTCTGTGGTAGACCAGTTGCCATCCAAGGCTATAGAACCCGGTCTGTCTTCTATTTACCCATTTACAAATCTTAAATGGTAAAGCTCGCTACAGTTCGAACTGCAGTATTAAAAAAAAAATTTTGAATTTTTTTGTGTGCGCATAAACGTGTAGATTTCTGTAAACATGGACATCCATACATGACGTCATCGAGCGATAAGAAAAGAAGTTTAAAATTTGTTGCTAAATTTTTTAACAGTTTTCAACAGGCGTTTTCGTCAGTTCCTAAAGTTCAGTAAATCACTGAACACGTCAGATGAAAAGAGATCTGGAGCCACGGAAATGTAGTTCTACAGAAGGATGCTGAGAATGCCATGGATTGGGGATGTGAGCAAAGCCGATGAGAAAATGGAAACAAAATGTAAACCTATACTTAACATCACGAAGAGACAGCTGAAAATTTAAGGCACATAATGAAGAAGGGGAGCTTGGAAAATTTGATACTCACAGCAGTAGCATGCAAGAGATGGGGGGGGACAGAGGGTGCGAGGGCCCCGGCAATCTATATCGGGAGGTCATCCAATCAAGGTGTGAAATAAAAATGTAGTTTATATTTAATTTGAATAAAGTGTTTATTTCATGTTTCACTTGTTTTATGGGTAATTTGCTTTTTAAGCCCCGCGCTAAATATCTAATAAAAATTCCCGAAAAATTATATTTAGATATAAATGTGCATGCTTTAATTAAAAAAATAACACAGACATTTCAATAAAATCTACCGTTTTGGAGTTATCGATAATTAAAATTCGGACTCATTCGCGTTACGGCACGGCACCTATTATTGGTGTTGTTTGCAAATATTCGCTGCTGATTAGGTTTGCGCGGAATATTACCTTGATAACGGCCTTTTCACTGCTCCTACTTGACTCTATTACTGCGCAACTGGGGACTCATTGCGTGAATAATCATCAAGTCAAGTAAATGCTAATTCCGCAGCAAATATATGCAAATAACACCAGTAATGGCTGCCGCGACGCGAATGAATCCAAACTCATTACTAGCGTTGTTTGCATGTATGCTAAACAGATAAAATATAGACGAAAACTTCAATTTTACCGTACCTGTAAGTAGGAGAGTTGATGGCGTAAGTGGTAGGAGAAGGAAAGAGATGTTATTGTTTGTAAAAGGGAAGGAAAGACATGATCGTCTCTTTATTTATAAGAATAGTATAGATCGTTGATTTTGCCATATGAAACTGAGTAGGAAGAGACAATATCATTAACAATTGTTTTTCTCTTTTCTTTTTCCTTTACCAGTATCACTGCTAGCTTTCTTTGGAGCCATGTCTGAAGACTAATGAAGAGAAAATAAAAGTCACAGTACAATAAAATTGGAAAAGAAAATCACAACACACGAATGTATACAACATGGCGGTCGACTAAGAAATGATTCCGTTCCCGTGAACTCTGTTCGGCTCGGTTCAGCTCGGTTCGGACGGTTCAGCTCGGTCGGCAATGCTGTTCGAAATTTTGTTCGATAACCGAGGCATTTTCATCTCGAATTTTTTGTTCGAAAACCGATTTGTTCGACATGTGAGACGTTCGATAAACGAGGTTTCTCTGTATAACTTTTATAATCACTTTTCTATTTTATTTACCATAATTACTTGCGTATAAGACGACATGATGCATAGTGGGATCCTTGAAATTTTTTCAATAGATTTTAACCCCTGCAGATAAAATTTAGTGTGACCGGTCACGAGAAATGCGTGAATTTTAACCCCTTCAAAAAATTAACCTGTGTATAATGAAACCCTTTATTTATTTATTTTTGTATAAAAACTGACAGTATCGTACAGGTGTCGGGGGCAGAAGATGCGACAGTCTGGGAATCCATGTCAGGAAGGTAAAGAGTGAAATACAAATTTAGTTTATATTTAATTTGAATAAAGTGTTTATTTCATGTTTTATCTGTTTTTACATAATTGTGTAGCATACATACGGACGGTATGTCCCCATTCACATAAATGCAGTAGTAAATACTGTATGTTGTCTGCAGTCGGAGATTTGTCCCCAGCTGTGCTGGTCGAACTCTCTGCCTCCGGCAGAAAAGATCCCCAGACGAGTCTATGTCAAAGGGCAGAGTCTCGTCTCGCGAAACAGCTACCCGACTCCGTTTTATACAGCGTCTACGGGGAATTTTTGGTCGAGTTTACGGGCTCGGATACTCCATATTAATTTCGCACTTGTGCCACATATCATTAGATATTCTACAGTTTCAGATTCATTGTGGAATTCACTTGACTGACTTCTAGCAGTTGACTACTTCTTCTACGCGCCGCTGGCGAATCTTATATGTGTTGTTCTTGTCCTAAGTATTATCGCTCATTAGAAACCTTCGTTTGATTATTCTATTCAGTAACCTTCCCTAGGTTACACCACATATTTAAAATGTTTTCCTTTCTCACATTTTTCAGTACGAGGCCCCATATCCCCCACCCCTACTTGAGTCTCAGAGGTATGCAATGAAGAAGTTGGCCCTGGGCATCATGAAACCTCTGCACGTCAACAAAAAGGCAAAATTTATTGAGAGCTACAAAGGACAGGAAATTGTGGAGAACCATGATCATCAACTTTGTGAAGGGACTCGGCACATAGAAGAAGAATGCAATGAAATATTCACCCCCACGCGTATTTTTCCCAAAACGTTCTACCATCCATTCTCATCAGGTAGGTTATACGTTGTTTTCCTCTGTTTCCATTGCGTTCAATCTGCCTTGTGAGTATCAGGTTTGCCAAGCTCTCTTTCCTCATTATGTCCCAGAAATTTCAACCGTCTCTTCCTGATGTTAAGTAAAGTTTCCTTTATTTCCATTATTTAATTTAAAAAAGCAGCTCTTAATAAATTCTGTCTTTTTGTTATTTCTCCTACACCCTGTTCCACCATCCATTTACTCAAGTTCATTACGAATATTATGTGTTGTTTTCCTCTGTCCCTCTTGCCTTCAGTCTGTCCTCTGAGTATCAGATTTTCCAAGCCCTCTTTCCTCATTACGTACCCTAGAAATTTCAACTGTCTCTTCCTGATCTTAAGTATAAATTTCCTTTTTGTTTCCATTATTTCATCTAAAAAAACAATTTGTAGCTCTTAATAAATTCTGTCTTTTTGTTATTTCTCCTACACCCTGTTCCACCATCCATTTACTCAAGTTCATTACGAATATTATGTGTTGTTTTCCTCTGTCCCTCTTGCCTTCAGTCTGTCCTGTGAGTATCAGATTTTCCAAGCCCTCTTTCCTCATTACGTACCCTAGAAATTTCAACTGTCTCTTCCTGATCTTAAGTATAAATTTCCTTTTTGTTTCCATTATTTCATCTAAAAAAACAATTTGTAGCTCTTAATAAATTCTGTCTTTTTGTTATTTCTCCTACACCCTGTTCCACCATCCATTTACTCAAGTTCATTACGAATATTATGTGTTGTTTTCCTCTGTCCCTCTTGCCTTCAGTCTGTCCTGTGAGCATCAGATTTTCCAAGCCCTCTTTCCTCATTACGTACCCTAGAAATTTCAACTGTCTCTTCCTGATCTTAAGTATAAATTTCCTTTTTGTTTCCATTATTTCATCTAAAAAAACAATTTGTAGCTCTTAATAAATTCTGTCTTTTTGTTATTTCTCCTACACCCTGTTCCACCATCCATTTACTCAAGTTCATTACGAATATTATGTGTTGTTTTCCTCTGTCACTCTTGCCTTCAGTCTGTCCTGTGAGTATCAGATTTTCCAAGCCCTCTTTCCTCATTACGTACCCTAGAAATTTCAACTGTCTCTTCCTGATCTTAAGTATAAATTTCCTTTTTGTTTCCATTATTTCATCTAAAAAAACAATTTGTAGCTCTTAATAAATTCTGTCTTTTTGTTATTTCTCCTACACCCTGTTCCACCATCCATTTACTCAAGTTCATTACGAATATTATGTGTTGTTTTCCTCTGTCCCTCTTGCCTTCAGTCTGTCCTGTGAGTATCAGATTTTCCAAGCCCTCTTTCCTCATTACGTACCCTAGAAGTTTCAACTGTCTCTTCCTGATCTTAAGTATAAATTTCCTTTTTGTTTCCATTATTTCATCTAAAAAAACAATTTGTAGCTCTTAATAAATTCTGTCTTTTTGTTATTTCTCCTACACCCTGTTCCACCATCCATTTACTCAAGTTCATTACGAATATTATGTGTTGTTTTCCTCTGTCCCTCTTGCCTTCAGTCTGTCCTGTGAGTATCAGATTTTCCAAGCCCTCTTTCCTCATTACGTACCCTAGAAATTTCAACTGTCTCTTCCTGATCTTAAGTATAAATTTCCTTTTTGTTTCCATTATTTCATCTAAAAAAACAATTTGTAGCTCTTAATAAATTCTGTCTTTTTGTTATTTCTCCTACATCCTGTTCCACCATCCATTTACTCAAGTTCATTACGAATATTATGTGTTGTTTTCCTCTGTCCCTCTTGCCTTCAGTCTGTCCTCTGAGTATCAGATTTTCCAAGCCCTCTTTCCTCATTACGTACCCTAGAAATTTCAACTGTCTCTTCCTGATCTTAAGTATAAATTTCCTTTTTGTTTCCATTATTTCATCTAAAAAAACAATTTGTAGCTCTTAATAAATTCTGTCTTTTTGTTATTTCTCCTACACCCTGTTCCACCATCCATTTACTCAAGTTCATTACGAATATTATGTGTTGTTTTCCTCTGTCCCTCTTGCCTTCAGTCTGTCCTCTGAGTATCAGATTTTCCAAGCCCTCTTTCCTCATTACGTACCCTAGAAATTTCAACTGTCTCTTCCTGATCTTAAGTATAAATTTCCTTTTTGTTTCCATTATTTCATCTAAAAAAACAATTTGTAGCTCTTAATAAATTCTGTCTTTTTGTTATTTCTCCTACACCCTGTTCCACCATCCATTTACTCAAGTTCATTACGAATATTATGTGTTGTTTTCCTCTGTCCCTCTTGCCTTCAGTCTGTCCTGTGAGTATCAGATTTTCCAAGCCCTCTTTCCTCATTACGTACCCTAGAAATTTCAACTGTCTCTTCCTGATCTTAAGTATAAATTTCCTTTTTGTTTCCATTATTTCATCTAAAAAAACAATTTGTAGCTCTTAATAAATTCTGTCTTTTTGTTATTTCTCCTACACCCTGTTCCACCATCCATTTACTCAAGTTCATTACGAATATTATGTGTTGTTTTCCTCTGTCCCTCTTGCCTTCAGTCTGTCCTGTGAGCATCAGATTTTCCAAGCCCTCTTTCCTCATTACGTACCCTAGAAATTTCAACTGTCTCTTCCTGATCTTAAGTATAAATTTCCTTTTTGTTTCCATTATTTCATCTAAAAAAACAATTTGTAGCTCTTAATAAATTCTGTCTTTTTGTTATTTCTCCTACACCCTGTTCCACCATCCATTTACTCAAGTTCATTACGAATATTATGTGTTGTTTTCCTCTGTCCCTCTTGCCTTCAGTCTGTCCTGTGAGTATCAGATTTTCCAAGCCCTCTTTCCTCATTACGTACCCTAGAAATTTCAACTGTCTCTTCCTGATCTTAAGTATAAATTTCCTTTTTGTTTCCATTATTTCATCTAAAAAAACAATTTGTAGCTCTTAATAAATTCTGTCTTTTTGTTATTTCTCCTACATCCTGTTCCACCATCCATTTACTCAAGTTCATTACGAATATTATGTGTTGTTTTCCTCTGTCCCTCTTGCCTTCAGTCTGTCCTCTGAGTATCAGATTTTCCAAGCCCTCTTTCCTCATTACGTACCCTAGAAATTTCAACTGTCTCTTCCTGATCTTAAGTATAAATTTCCTTTTTGTTTCCATTATTTAATCTAAAAAAACAATTTGTAGCTCTTAATAAATTCTGTCTTTTTGTTATTTCTCCTACACCCTGTTCCACCATCCATTTACTCAAGTTCATTACGAATATTATGTGTTGTTTTCCTCTGTCCCTCTTGCCTTCAGTCTGTCCTCTGAGTATCAGATTTTCCAAGCCCTCTTTCCTCATTACGTACCCTAGAAATTTCAACTGTCTCTTCCTGATCTTAAGTATAAATTTCCTTTTTGTTTCCATTATTTCATCTAAAAAAACAATTTGTAGCTCTTAATAAATTCTGTCTTTTTGTTATTTCTCCTACACCCTGTTCCACCATCCATTTACTCAAGTTCATTACGAATATTATGTGTTGTTTTCCTCTGTCCCTCTTGCCTTCAGTCTGTCCTCTGAGTATCAGATTTTCCAAGCCCTCTTTCCTCATTACGTACCCTAGAAATTTCAACTGTCTCTTCCTGATCTTAAGTATAAATTTCCTTTTTGTTTCCATTATTTCATCTAAAAAAACAATTTGTAGCTCTTAATAAATTCTGTCTTTTTGTTATTTCTCCTACACCCTGTTCCACCATCCATTTACTCAAGTTCATTACGAATATTATGTGTTGTTTTCCTCTGTCCCTCTTGCCTTCAGTCTGTCATGTGAGCATCAGATTTTCCAAGCCCTCTTTCCTCATTACGTACCCTAGAAATTTCAACTGTCTCTTCCTGATCTTAAGTATAAATTTCCTTTTTGTTTCCATTATTTCATCTAAAAAAACAATTTGTAGCTCTTAATAAATTCTGTCTTTTTGTTATTTCTCCTACACCCTGTTCCACCATCCATTTACTCAAGTTCATTACGAATGTTATGTGTTGTTTTCCTCTGTCCCTCTTGCCTTCAGTCTGTCATGTGAGCATCAGATTTTCCAAGCCCTCTTTCCTCATTAGGTACCCTAGAAATTTCAACTGTCTCTTCCTGATCTTAAGTATAAATTTCCTTTTTGTTTCCATTATTTCATCTAAAAAAACAATTTGTAGCTCTTAATAAATTCTGTCTTTTTGTTATTTCTCCTACACCCTGTTCCACCATCCATTTACTCAAGTTCATTACGAATATTATGTGTTGTTTTCCTCTGTCCCTCTTGCCTTCAGTCTGTCATGTGAGCATCAGATTTTCCAAGCCCTCTTTCCTCATTACGTACCCTAGAAATTTCAACTGTCTCTTCCTGATCTTAAGTATAAATTTCCTTTTTGTTTCCATTATTTCATCTAAAAAAACAATTTGTAGCTCTTAATAAATTCTGTCTTTTTGTTATTTCTCCTACACCCTGTTCCACCATCCATTTACTCAAGTTCATTACGAATGTTATGTGTTGTTTTCCTCTGTCCCTCTTGCCTTCAGTCTGTCATGTGAGCATCAGATTTTCCAAGCCCTCTTTCCTCATTACGTACCCTAGAAATTTCAACTGTCTCTTCCTGATCTTAAGTATAAATTTCCTTTTTGTTTCCATTATTTCATCTAAAAAAACAATTTGTAGCTCTTAATAAATTCTGTCTTTTTGTTATTTCTCCTACACCCTGTTCCACCATCCATTTACTCAAGTTCATTACGAATATTATGTGTTGTTTTCCTCTGTCACTCTTGCCTTCAGTCTGTCCTGTGAGTATCAGATTTTCCAAGCCCTCTTTCCTCATTACGTACCCTAGAAATTTCAACTGTCTCTTCCTGATCTTAAGTATAAATTTCCTTTTTGTTTCCATTATTTCATCTAAAAAAACAATTTGTAGCTCTTAATAAATTCTGTCTTTTTGTTATTTCTCCTACACCCTGTTCCACCATCCATTTACTCAAGTTCATTACGAATATTATGTGTTGTTTTCCTCTGTCCCTCTTGCCTTCAGTCTGTCATGTGAGTATCAGATTTTCCAAGCCCTCTTTCCTCATTACGTACCCTAGAAATTTCAACTGTCTCTTCCTGATCTTAAGTATAAATTTCCTTTTTGTTTCCATTATTTCATCTAAAAAAACAATTTGTAGCTCTTAATAAATTCTGTCTTTTTGTTATTTCTCCTACACCCTGTTCCACCATCCATTTACTCAAGTTCATTACGAATATTATGTGTTGTTTTCCTCTGTCACTCTTGCCTTCAGTCTGTCCTGTGAGTATCAGATTTTCCAAGCCCTCTTTCCTCATTACGTACCCTAGAAATTTCAACTGTCTCTTCCTGATCTTAAGTATAAATTTCCTTTTTGTTTCCATTATTTCATCTAAAAAAACAATTTGTAGCTCTTAATAAATTCTGTCTTTTTGTTATTTCTCCTACACCCTGTTCCACCATCCATTTACTCAAGTTCATTACGAATATTATGTGTTGTTTTCCTCTGTCCCTCTTGCCTTCAGTCTGTCCTGTGAGTATCAGATTTTCCAAGCCCTCTTTCCTCATTACGTACCCTAGAAGTTTCAACTGTCTCTTCCTGATCTTAAGTATAAATTTCCTTTTTGTTTCCACTATTTCATCTAAAAAAACAATTTGTAGCTCTTAATAAATTCTGTCTTTTTGTTATTTCTCCTACACTCTGTTCCACCATCCATTTACTCAAGTTCATTACGAATATTATGTGTTGTTTTCCTCTGTCCCTCTTGCCTTCAATCTGTCCTGTGAGCATCAGATTTTCCAAGCCCTCTTTCCTCATTACGTACCCTAGAAATTTCAACTGTCTCTTCCTGATCTTAAGTATAAATTTCCTTTTTGTTTCCATTATTTCATCTAAAAAAGCAATTTGTAGCTCTTAATAAATTCTGTCTTTTTGTTATTTCTCCTACACCCTGTTCCACCATCCATTTACTCAAGTTCATTACGAATATTATGTGTTGTTTTCCTCTGTCACTCTTGCCTTCAGTCTGTCCTGTGAGTATCAGATTTTCCAAGCCCTCTTTCCTCATTACGTACCCTAGAAATTTCAACTGTCTCTTCCTGATCTTAAGTATAAATTTCCTTTTTGTTTCCATTATTTCATCTAAAAAAACAATTTGTAGCTCTTAATAAATTCTGTCTTTTTGTTATTTCTCCTACACCCTGTTCCACCATCCATTTACTCAAGTTCATTACGAATATTATGTGTTGTTTTCCTCTGTCACTCTTGCCTTCAGTCTGTCCTGTGAGTATCAGATTTTCCAAGCCCTCTTTCCTCATTACGTACCCTAGAAATTTCAACTGTCTCTTCCTGATCTTAAGTATAAATTTCCTTTTTGTTTCCATTATTTCATCTAAAAAAACAATTTGTAACTCTTAATAAATTCTGTCTTTTTGTTATTTCTCCTACACCCTGTTCCACCATCCATTTACTCAAGTTCATTACGAATATTATGTGTTGTTTTCCTCTGTCCCTCTTGCCTTCAGTCTGTCCTGTGAGTATCAGATTTTCCAAGCCCTCTTTCCTCATTACGTACCCTAGAAGTTTCAACTGTCTCTTCCTGATCTTAAGTATAAATTTCCTTTTTGTTTCCACTATTTCATCTAAAAAAACAATTTGTAGCTCTTAATAAATTCTGTCTTTTTGTTATTTCTCCTACACCCTGTTCCACCATCCATTTACTCAAGTTCATTACGAATATTATGTGTTGTTTTCCTCTGTCCCTCTTGCCTTCAATCTGTCCTGTGAGCATCAGATTTTCCAAGCCCTCTTTCCTCATTATATGCCCTAGAAATTTCAACTGTATCTTCCTGATATTGAGTATAAGTTTGCTTTTTGTTTCCATTTACTCTAGAACTTCGTCGTCGCTTACATATTCGGTACATGGCGTCCTCAGCATCCTTCTGTAGAACCACATTTCTGTTGATTCTAGTCTCTTCTTCATCTTTGAAGAATGCTGTAATTGGGTTTTCAAAAATAACATTAGAAAACCGGAATTGGTTTAACAACAAGTTTATTGCCTATTGGTACAAGGAAACATAATGTAAAATAGAAACTAGGGAAGAGAAGGTTTACCTGTGAATGAGTGTTTTCACCAAAGGCTACTGCCTCTACTGCTCCTCCTGCTACTCCTCTTGATGTAGGAGTATTTTGTCCTTCGTCCGACGGCCGAGTTCAAACTTGTAAGGAAATTTTCTCTGTCACAATTAGGCGATTGACCAGCATTTACTGTTATGTAGGAGCACAGATATCTCGTAACAGTTCAATACTCTATCCTTTGTGTTATGGTAAATTACCCACACACGCATGAACTCCCCCAGCTATAAATAGGAGCAGGTACTGCCTTTTGGAGAGGGAAATTTCCAGCAGTCAGCTCTGACAATCGGACTGAACATTCTTGCTGTAACACTCTCGTTTGTATATGTTTGTATTACTGTTTCTGTTAGTATATTTGTTTAACTCAATTCCTCTTTTTGTGTCTTTATTTCTGGTCCGAACAAGGCCACAACACTTTGTCGTTGTTATTAACGAAGTTTGGTTGTCTCTTAATAGCGAATAGACATACCAAATGCTTCATATCAAATAGACAACGCTGAAGGTTGGTTGTTCTCGCCGAATTACTTGACCTGACTTCCATTGCTGTTCCGTAATAGAAATGACAATACTTTACTTAAATGTCAGCTTCGTCCATTGAAGAGAAAAACACATTTCGTTCACAATAGAATTAACAACCCTTGTACGCCTAACACGAATTACGCTTAGGGCATAACAGGGTAGAACGAAGTTACCGATAAATAAATTCCTCTCTCTCTCTTAGAAAAATAAAGAAAAAAAAAACAAGGTCTGCGCAATGTCTAGCCTCTTGCTTGAATGAGTGACTTATGGATGCTATATCTGGACTAGAACAGCAAACTTGTCCAATTCTTAGATTAAGCTTTGAACCGTTGTATCTTGGAAATGATTAAAGCTATCTTACTGGAATTCTCCGAGTTATTTGATAACACTAATTGACTTTACTCTGAGCAATAAGAAGTTATAATTACTCTCCAAGCTTAACAGAAGAATCGTGATGAAATTGATCATTAAACAAAAATGACATGTTCATAATTAATTAATCATAGCTAAGGATCAGAAGCTCATGTAAGATTGAAATAAAGGGCATGTATATATATATATATATATATTTTAAGACATTTTTATGTTTATACATTCTTTTTACACATACAAATATTTAAGTAAATGCTCTGTTTTATAATAAACAGTATTAAACAACATTTATCGGCCTGAATGTCCAAGAAATTTTCATAGAAAATTTTCGTCTTCCGACAGGAATCGAACCTGTATCCTATACGGAAGCGTCATATAGCCTGACGTGCCATAACCGTTTCGGCCACAGAGGAGCGTTCGGTTAGCAAGGTCGATTTTACTGTCTTTAAACTTTAATTTTCCATTATTCTCTCACATACATTCATATCTGCGCATGGCGTATCGTATGAAAATTTCTCGGACATTCAGGCCGGTAAATGTTGTTTAATACTGTTTATTATAAAACAGAGCATTTACTTAAATATTTGTATCTATAAAAAGAATGTATAAACATTAAAATGTCTTAAAATAATTGTCGGACTTTGTCCATTTCATAATATATATATATATATATATGTATATATATATATTATTCCAGGATTACTTTCCAACTTATTCAAGATGATCTTCGCTTTCTCAAACCTTCTAATTTTATGTCCTGGAGTAAGAAGATGCCTCGCAGGTTTCACGTACTATTTCATTTTCAAGTCCTTTTTCGCTGCTCTTTGAACTGTCATAGCTGAAACTCCTCCCTCACGTACCAAACATCTGATGAATTGAGTTGGATCTTTTCTAATTGATTTCTTTAGCGCTAAGTTGAAATGATGAGCCCTCTTCCTGTTGTGACCTCCTGATCCAGCTTTCCTCACTACTATTTCCTCTTTTTTAAACTTATTCACTGTTGTCTTGAACGGACTTTGAAGATGGAAACCAGAGTATGAATGTTTATAATAAACAGTGTTAACAACTGTTTATTATAAACATTCATACTACATGGCAACACAACGCCATCTACCGCCAACTTACTATAAACTTAATAGCTCAAAACCGAGCGATTTGCGAACATATGTATATATGGACTTTTGTCCTTGTTTAATGTGAGAAACCCTACTGCAAATTTTGTAAAAATATTTTTGATACACCTTATATATATATATATATATATATATATATATATATATATATATATATATATATATATAAAAGTGACCATAGTCTGACGATTGCATCTAGCATGAAACAGAATGTCGCCTTTAAGTGTTGACTTCTATGTTCACTTTTATATTTACACACGCTCTATCTCTGACATTGAGCACTTTATCCCATAAATATAGCACATCTTAACACTATATTTCTTCATATAATTTGTTATGGGTCCTTACCTATAACTACAGAATGAACTCTTCCTAACACTATGTATACTACGCCTCTCAATAGAGTGGGACGAATGGAGTCGAGCCGATAGTAGTTCACTCCAAACCAGACTGACAGTCATACTAACACCTTCCACATCTTGTATTATTATTCCGTGTAATATATCTTCGTTATTTCTACTCTTGTGTTCGTGTTGTTCTTCCTTGGATCAACCTGGACCATAGTAATATATATATATATTTTAAGCGTATCACCCCAAGCAAGGCTGGAGGCCACTAGCACGCAAGGGGTTACAGAAGGTTTGGAGGAAGAGCAGATAGGAGTGGTAAAGGAGAGGGTGTGGAGAAAGACAGTGGATCGATAAAGGCAAGGGGGTTACAGAAGATTTGGAGCGAGAGCAGATAGGAATGAAAGGTGAAAGGATGTGGAGAAGGGAAGTGGATAGATCAAGGCAACTGGAGATGTCGATTGACGTTACACTTAAATAGTTGGAGATTGTATTTGTCAGGGAAACAGGAATAGGGAAGGGAGTTCCACAGGCGAGATGTGCGAGACATGAAGCTATTGGAGTAGAAGATACGTCTACATCTAACAGTTTCAACGGTGAAGGGGTGGGAACGGGATATATATATATATATATTATAATTATTTTATGATTCCATCGCTACATAAGAGTTCTCATATTTCAAAAACAGAAGCTAAAAAAACAGTTCTGTTTCATCCTCAAGCGAATTTTGGAATAACTAATCTTGAAATTTACGGAGCTTTATAAGCATATACATTCGTAATATTAATTACATCGAAACGGCGAAACCAATTATTTTAATAAGGTGCGTAAGGGTTAACTTTTTGTATCAACATAGTGATTACTTTCGGAAAGAGGTTAAGTCAAGGTCGGGTCGGGGTGACTAATTTCAAGCGAATGATGACATCAGTTTGACGCATATAGTCTGGTCTGTTTCAACGTCAGAAAGGTGTTGGCATTATTTAGGCTCTACTTATGTATTGAGCACTGTTTTATAAAAATAAAAGCAAAAATACTAAAGAACTTTGGATAATTAACCTAACGGTTCTTTCCTATTTTTCTATATATCTGCACACACACACACACACACACACACACACACACACACACACACACACACACACACACACACACATATATATATATATATAAAACTGTGAAGTATATATGTTATAACATAAATAAGTAATTATGCAAAGAATTAATTAGAAATGTTAATGTGATTAATGGCGAAATCACTTAGCTAACAAGACTTAATTAGACATTAACTTACTATCAATTCCTTGAATAACGTGATCCTTATATTTGAATTGTTGACAGATGGAATTGATGATCCTGTAAATGGAAATATTACCTATAAATGGAGATATTACGCCATGAAGATGACAATTTGATGTTGTCAAAATTACTAGGCCAGGATCATTAACTGGTAATGCTTATATATATATATATATATATATATATATATATATATATATATATATATATATATATATATATATGTGTGTGTGTATATACTTAGTTGTATTGATGTATATATATATACTTAGTTGTATTGATGTAAGTTGATGTAAACTCACAACCATAGCCATATATATATATATATATATATATATATATATATATATATATATATATATATATATATATATATATATATATATATATATAACAGGGATAGAGTAAAGCGACTTCGAGTGAAGTTTGTGACCATGGATTTTGTGAAACCCAGCGTCACAAACTCACAACAATTCAACTAAGTATGTTAGCTCTATCCCTGATATTGAGCGCTTTCCAATAAGTACCGTGCATATATAATATATAAATAATATATACATATATATATATATATATATATATATATATATATATATATATATATGGGTGTGTGTGTATGTGTGTTTCTGTGAGTCTGTGTACGTTTAGCTTCATGATATGAGGTTTTGTGGAGGTGTAAAGATGATACTCACAGAAATGTCATTGCACGTGTAAAAGGAAGCAAAAGAGACAGATTTGAAAGGTCATACATCGTCGATGTGCTTTTGTTATTTATACGACTATATTTGCCAGAAGTTCCTAGAAAAAAAAAAAACGTTCCGTTTGTAGACGGCGGAGGTGACGAGTGTCGATATTTTACAACGGCGTTGGACTACAAACGATTGGGAGGCAACAAGCAAAACGAATCACCATCCAGCGTACCAAAGATCAGTGTTCCTCGCCCACCCCACAAAGTAAAGAAGGTCAATACTGTACAGATGGCGCAATTGGAAATCAATCATCCCATTATAGTATCCTTCTTGTGAAGATCGAAATCGCTTCACTAGAAGACGGCTAAAAAAAAAAAAACATGCGTACCTATAACCACGATTTTAGAATGATGCTAAGGGCCACTTTGATCGTAGAAAGTTAGCCGCGGTTCACAAGAATAACTTTTTAGAAGAAATTACTGAGTATGAGTGATATAGAAACAGATATATATATATATATATATATATATATATATATATATATATATATATATATATATATATATATATATATATATATATATATATATATATATATACAAGAGTATAGAATCCAGGTAGAAGTCAATGTCCAAGACAGAGAAAGATAATATAAAAGGCTCGAACACTAATATTCCATGGTTAAAATTTATTACATTGTAATCGTAATCATGATCCAATTCATCAGACCTACAAATTCAAAAAGATTTTCCGATTTCTTTTTGAATTTTTAGGTCTGATGATTTGGATCGTGATTACGATTCCAATGTAATAAATTTTAACCATGGAATATTAGTCTTTGAGCCTTTTGTATTATATTCTTTCTTTGTCTTGGACATTGAGTTCTACTTGGATTCTATCCTATTTGGAATTTATGTATATATATATATATATATATATATATTGACCACTAATATTATCTATCTATCTATTTATATATATATATATGTACATATATATATATGTATATATATATATATATATATATATATATATATATATATATATATGTGTGTGTGTGTATGTATGTATGTAGAGAGAGAAAGAGAGAGAGAGATAGAAACAGATATATATGGAGAGAGGGAAATAGAAATAGATATATATAGAGGGAAATAGAAAAAGATATATATACAGATAGAGAGAGGGAAATAGAAACAGAGAGAGAGAGAAAGAGAGGGAAATAGAAAACGATATATAGACAGAGGTAGATAGAAACATAAATAGAAAAAGTGATATATGAACATATAGAGAGTTAGTGATAGTTAGATAGAGAGAGTGAAGTATAAACATATATAGAGAGGAGGGAGATAGAAACAAAGATACATAGAGAGAGGGAGATAGAAAGAGATATATAGAGAGAGGAAGGTAGAAACAGATATAGAGAGATGAGGCAGATAGAAAGAGATATATATATAGAGAGGGAGATAGAAATAGATATAGAGAGGAGGAAGATAGAAACAGATAGAGAGAGAGGGATATAGAATGATATTGATATATATATATATATAGAGAGGGAAATAGAAACGGATAGAGAGAGAGGCAAATAGAAAACGATATATAGACAGGGAGATAGAAACAGATAGAGAAAGTGAGATATGAAGATATATAGAGAGAGTGATAGATAGAGAGAGTGAAATATAAACAAATATAGCGATAGAAACAGATATATATAGAGAGAGGGAGATATAAACAGATATATATAGAGAGAGGAAGATAGAAACAGATATATATATAGAGAGGGAGGTATAAACAGATATATATAGAGAGAGGAAGATAGAAACAGATATATAGAGAGAGAGGGAGGTATAAACAGATATATATAGAGAGAGGAAGATAGAAACAGATATATATATAGAGAGGGATGTATAAACAGATATATATAGAGAGAGGAAGATAGAAACAGATATATATATAGAGAGGGAGGTATAAACAGATATATATAGAGAGAGGAAGATAGAAACAGATATATATAGAGAGAGGGAGGTATAAACAGATATATATAGAGAGAGGAAGATAGAAACAGATATATATATAGAGAGAGGGAGATATAAACAGATATATAGGGAGAGGCATGGCGAGAAAAGTCTTTCTTTTTCTTTTCTTTTCCTACAGCTATTCCTGTCTTTAGCCTTCAATCCTCCCGGTGAATATTGGCCCTCAATGTTCAGCCCGCTTAGACCCCTACCCGGTGTATACTCTGCCGTAATATATAACGACACCATCGCAAATTACGCAGGCTGTCACGCAAACAATGAGACCTTGACCACAAGTAGCGAGACTTTGACCGCATGCAGTGAGACTTTGACCACAGACGTTGAGAGTTGATATTTACGGCTCGGGTTTTGAGCACGTTGAATGCTAAAGGGTTAAAATGATTGATTAGATAAAAAGGCTGTGAAATAATTGTTGAAGAAAGTCGTGCTTTCATAAAATTGAATTTTTCGTACGCACTCAGTCGGCGCTTTTAATTTGATCAACATAAAAAAATGACCATTTTGAAAACCCCATGGGTCATACTGGTTATTCTTGAGGACTGCATGCAGTCGGCTGACCGCTTGTTGTGAAGGCCTGTTATAGTCGCTAATATTTTAGCAATTACTGAGAGGAGGATTTATCATTATTATAAAACAATTTATTCAACGGTTTTACCCTCCAACCTGTTGGATTCTGTAACATTGTCAGAATTTCAAATCAAACACTTTATTCAATCAACACCGTCTGTTGTTGACAAACTTGCCATCATATTTGTTGCTATAGTTCTGATCGCTGAAAATTAACCGCGGATAAAATAGCAAATAGGCGTGAGATAGAAATGTTATTAGTCTATATCTCTGAAATGAGGTATTATGATTTATTTTAGAGGGTGTGATGGACGGACTAACGGGAGTTACAGAATTTTATATATAGATTTGGTCTCTGGGATTGTTAATATTTTTTCAAAAGCTATGTTTTTTTTACCCCTCATTCGTCCTCTCGCCCACAGTTAAACTAATTCCCTTTCTTTTCCTTTACCTTCATCTTCTATAGCTGTTTTTATCGTTTCTTCTTATCTACAGCAATAGATTGTTCTCATCTTACTTGACCGTGTTAAGGAATATCTGAGGTTAGTCAGTTATCTGTTCAGCTCAATACTACAATATTCACAACTAGATGTTTTATTTTCAATGTCATGTCTCTTCAGGGCAATAGGTGATCATGGATCTCCACGCATTCCATTTCTTTATTCCTAGTGAATTGATATGCTTTCTTTGGCAAGATATTGGAGTAGTTTCCCCTTTTCCTTCAGCATTATTCTGAATTCAGAGTACTCCTCTTCCTCCTCGTTTGACTGCCACCCAGAGAGTTAACCCTTTAGCATTCAGTCCGCCTGATAAATATTGGCCCCTAATGTTCGACTCACCGTAACCTGCCTCATGTATACTTTGCCATCATGTATGATGACGTCGTCACAAATAAAACAGGAAATCACACAGAGAGACTTTGAAAGCCGATATTTACGGAGTGGGTTTGAGTGTGTTGAATGCTAAGGAGATAGACGGATTAATTAGATACAAAGGCCGTGAAATATTAATTGAATAAAGTGTGACGATTCCCTAAAAGTGATTTTTTTTGTATGCGCTCTGTCGCCAAATTTATTCTGGTGAGCACAAAAAAAATGACTCTTTTGAAAACTCCTATGGGTCATACCGGTTATACTTGAGGGCTGCATACAGCTCACAGGCTGCATTTTGTACAGGCCTGTTATTGTTTCTAATATTTTATCAATTTCTGAGGAGGAGGATTTATCATTATAAAACAATTTATTGAAACTGTTGCCCTAAATTTTGCTTCAACTGTTGTAACCGCCAACCTGCTCGAGTCTGTAACATTCACAGAATTTCAAATCTAACACTTTATTCAATCTATAGCAATAGATTGTTCTCATTTTACTTGACCATGTTAAGAAATATCTGAGGTCAGTCAGTTATCTATTCAGATCACTACTACAATATTAACAACTAGATGTTTTATTTTCAGTGCCATGTCCCTTCAGGCAATAGGTGATCATGGACCTCCGCACATTCCATTTCTTTATTCCGAGTGAATTGACATGCTTTTATGGAAAGATATTGGAGTAGTTTCCCCTTTTCCTTCAGCATTATTCTGAATTCAGAGTACTCCTCTTCCTCCTCGTTTGACTGCCACCCAGAGAGTTAACCCTTTAGCATTCAACCCGCCTGATAAATATTGACCCCTAATGTTCAACTCACCGTAACATGCCTCATGTATACTTTGCCATCATATATGATGACGTCATCACAAGTAAAGCCGGAAATCACACAAAGAAAGAGAATTTAAAAGCCTATATTTACGGGGCAGGTTTGATTGTGTTGAATGCTAAATTGTTGGAAGGATTAATTAGATACAAAGGTCGTGAAATATTAATTGAATAAAGCGATGATTCCCCAAAACTGAATTTCTTGTATGCGCTCTGTCGTTAAATTTATTCTAATGAACATAAAAAAATGACTATTTTGAAATCTCCCATAGATCATAATGGCTATTCTTGAGGGCTGCATGCAGTCGGCTGACCGCCTTTTTGTGCAGGCCTTTTATAGTCACTCATATTTTAGCAATTTCGTAAAGCACGATTTATCATCATTATAAATCAATTTATTCAAACTGTTGCCCTAATTTTGCTTCAAATATTTTACCGTCGAACCTGCTGGATTCTGTAACATTGTCAGAATTTCAAATCTAACACTTTATTCAATAAACACGAAAAAAGATAACAGTCTCTTGTTAACAAACTTGCCATCATATTTGTTGCTATAGTTCTGATCGCTGAAAATTAACCTCGAGGAAAATAGGCATGAGATAGAAATGTTATTAGTCTATATCTCTGAGATGAGGCATTATGATTACTTGCATTATTTACTTTATTCGGTAGTAGATGACCACATATGGAGGGAAAAGGGAGATCACCGCCCTCTGTGGGATGAGGTTAAAATAATAACCAGAGAGCATCACATGTTCTGGGTAAGACGTTAAACTACATCCACGTTCTGGGTAAGACGATAAACTACATCCAGCAGCAAGGCCTCCGATCAGGAGGTTTTGAGGAGCGTGGAACCACCTCTTAATTGCTGGTGTTCCCAGGTCCACCTTGACCCGGGGTGGTAGCACCTGTTAGAATCCCAGCTATGGGCAAATAGTTAACTATTACCAGCAATACAATTTTGAAGGAAAAATATTACAAGAAACAGATTTTTGACAAAACAAAATATTACCAGCAATAAAAAATGTTGTTGGCATTAAATAACTCATTGAGGTTGATATGCCGTAAAACAAAATAAACCAAACCAAACAGAGAGCATCACTGGAAAATACGAAAACGTAAGGAATCAGCACATATGCTAGGCCACAAAAATCTCCTGAGCCGACCAAGTATAGAAATGAATACAGTATTGGAACCAGTAATATGGAGTGCTAGGGAAAAAGCAATGAATAACAAAAAAAAATTGCAATATAAGATCTGGTAAAAAATGCAATAATAATAACAACAGAAAAATTGCAATATGATCACTGGTAAAAAATGGTATGAGACGTTAGCTTTATAAGTTCTCAAAATTCATACACAGATGTCCTCAAGGACACCAGGCCCAGTGGATGAAGACGTTGGTTAGATCCAGTGACTAGACCCAAAGAGTTGTGATTTCAATACCAGGCCACAGCAGTGGTGAACCAAATCTTGGAGAGTTGAATTAAAGGGAAATAAGTGATTTGCAGGCCGGGAACACTAGAATCAAGCAGACGCGGAAGTTTAAATATCTGGGAAGTGCTTTGACAGAAGACGGTAAGTGCGACACTGAGATCCGTAGATGTATAGGGATGGCCAAGGACGCATTCCAAAAGCTGGACAGAGCATTGCGAGACAGGGGGATTTCTTTGGTAACGAAGAAAAGAATACTGAACTGTTACGTGACATCTGTTCTTCTTTACAGCAGCGAATGTTGGACGATTTCCTCAAAGATGAAGAAGAGACTCGAGGCGACGGAGATGTAGTTCTACAGAAGGATGCTAAGGATATCATGAAGCGAGCGTGTGAGCAACGATGAGATCTTAGAGAGGATGCAAACAAAGGAGGGGGCTTATACTTATAGGCTCAGGAAGAGGCAGATGAAATTTCTGGGACACATAATGAGGAAGGAGGTCGTGGAGAATCTGATACTCACGGGTCGAATAGAGGGAAAGAGAGACAATGGAAAACAACGCATGACATAGCGGCTTTAAGCAAGCGGATGACAGAACGTGGTCTGGGGGAGGTAGCAGAGGGAAGGAACTTGTTGAGAGCTGCAAGGGATAGAGGTGGAGAGCTATGATCGCCTACGTCCTGAAAGGACATGGCACATAAAAAGAAAAGAAGGCCAGGCCCCCACAAAACAGACTTTTCCGTACGCGACCAGTCGCCAGATTTATTCCGACGATCACAAAAACTATTGTGAAAACCCTTCGCGTGGTGCGGTGCGGTGGGTGGTATCGTGAACTGCATTTTCCTCTCGTTTGTTTGTCAGATGCTGAGCCGTAACAAGGGAAATAACCCCGTAAGACGCGAGACTAGTTAACCATCAATTTACACCAAGAGCCTCTGATCCGCTATTCAGTACTTACCAAACTTATCTTAAACCTGCACAACAACACATCGATATATACAGTACCGACTGAGGTTCGATCTCTGTTATATAAGAATAAAGCGTCATGTCGACACTGGAGTTTGAAAATAGATCGCCAGAGAGCAAACACAGACGATTCCATTTTGAATAAGTAGATCACATGATAGCAAAGGAAATGTATATAAGGGAATAAGCGTAACGTCTAAACGATCACTGTTTCTATTTTAACCTCTATTACTACACGGATCACCATTTATACTCTATCCTCTATTACTATACGGATCACCATTTCTAGCCTATCCTCGATTACTATACGGATCACCATTTCTAGCCTATCCTCTATTACTATACGGATCACCATTTCTAGCCTATCCTCGATTTCTATACGGATCACCATTTCTAGCCTATCCTCTATTACTATACGGATCACCATTTCTAACCTATCCTCGATTTCTATACGATCACCATTTCTAGCCTATCCTCTCTTACTATACGGTTCACGATTTCTAGCCTATCCTCTATTACTATATGGATCACCATTTCTAGCCTATCCTCTATTACTATACGGATCACTTTTTCTACTCTATCCTCTATTAGTATACGTTTCGCTATTCTCTATACTATTCACTATACTATTTCTCTATACTGATCACTATACGGATTACAATTCGGATCACTATTCGGTGGTTACTTTTCGAGCGAGTATTATCGAGCAAGTACTATTAGTACGACTGCTATTCGAAAGCGTCTGACACCAGTATTGTTCAACGGCGTTACTATAGTTGTATCTGCGTTTACAAAGTCTCTACTAGAACGAGCATTACGAAAGTGACAACGAGTATTCTCTGACATTACAAAAGTGGCAACGAGTGTACGTTGACATCAAAAAATCTCCCTAAGCCGTAACAACAGCCTTCTAGAGTAGCTCGTTTGCCATAACAAGATTGTGCTCTCTAACTATGAGAAATAATTTACTGGCTTAATAATGATGCTTTGAATTGATATGAATAAATTAAATTCATCTTATCAAAAGCGGAATTATATGATATTACTCCATCTTTCAGCTGAAGTGTGTACTTCATCATAAAAGAACGATTCCTTATTGGCGGCCACAATCTTAACAACATAAGATATGCAGATGACACAGTGTTGGTAGCAGACACGGACAGAAAACTCCTACAAAAGTTAGTGAAGCAAGTCGAGAAGAAAAGATTAAATATCAACTGCGGGAAGACAGAATGCAACGGTGTTTGCAATAGGATGAGCCCTAAATGCAGATTAAAAATCGATGATACCAAAATTAAACAAGTATAGACATTTAAATATCTGGGATGTGTTATAACAGAAGACAGAAAGTGTGACACTGAAACCAGAAGACGCATTGGAATAACGAAAGATGCCTTCCGAAAGCTAAGCAGAGTATTAGAAAACAGAAAAAAACTTCGTTAGAAAAAAAGGCTACTGAACTGTTACGGGATATCAGTCGTCTTATACGGCAGTGAATGCTGGAAAATTTCCTCAAAGATGAGAAATATGGTTCTACAGAAGGATGATGAGAATGCCATCGACCGAACATATAAGCAACAATGAAGTTTTAGAGAAAAATGAAACAAAAAGGAAACTTATACTTAACATCAGGAAGAGACAGTTGAAATTTCCAAGGTACATAATGAGGAAAGAGGGTTTGGAAAATCCGATACTCACATGACAGATTGAAGGCAAGAGGGACAGAGGATAACCTACCTAGAGAGCTTGACTACATGGTTAACAGAACAAGGTTAAGGAGAAATTACAAAGACAGAATTTATTGAGAGTTACAAAAAGTAGGGATTTGTGGAGAGCCATGATTGCTCTTTAACAAAATTATCCTCCGACTGCAAGCAATTCTCTGTTCAGTTTCCTTATGCATGAGTTGCAACAAATTTAGTATTTAGAATTTAGTATTTAGAAAATACTAATTTATTTTATAACTGATCAATACACCGAAGTATTTGAAGTTTTTAGAATTTATTAATTCCAGATTCTGATTTTTTGTGATTATTAATTCGAGAGAAACTTAAAGACGAAATTTATAAGGTATTTAGAAAGATGATCGATATAAAAAAATTAGCCACATTTATTGTAGTAAAAATGAAATAAAACTACAACACGAAATATCTATTTTTCAGCACCCCCGCCTTTGTTTCTTTTTTCTTTCTTTCTCTTCCAACTTCCTTTTCTTTCTTTCTTTTTTCTTTCTTTCTTTCTTTCTTTCTTCTTGTTCCTCTTTCTTTATTTCTTTTTCTTTTTTCTTTTTCTTTCGTTCTTACTTTGTCTTCTTGTTCTTCCTTTCTTTATTTCTTTTTCTCTTTTCCTTCAATTTCTTTCTTTCTTTCTTTCTTTCTTTGTTCTTACTTTCTTTTTCTTCTCGCAATTTTCTTTCATTCTTTTTCTGTCTTCCTTCTTTTTTCTTTTTTTTTCTTTCTTAATTTTTTCTTTATTTCTGTTACTCATTCCTTTTCTTTCTTTTTCGATTTCCTCATTGTTCTTTCTTTCTTTGCTTCTTTTTTTGTTTGTTTGTTTCTTTCTTTCTTTCTTCTTTCTTTTTCGGTTTCCTCTTGTTCTTTCTTTCTTTCTTTCTTTCTTTCTTTCTGTTCCTTCTTTCTTTCTTCCTTTCTCTTCTCACAGTTTTATTTCTTTTTCTGTCTTCCTTCTTGTTCTTTGTGTGTTTGTTTGTTTCTTTCTTTCTCCAAATTTTCTTTCTTTCTTCTTGTTCTTTCTTCTTTAATTAAAAATAAATTTTGTAATCGACTCTCACAGTTTTAGCAAGATTATTCAGCGAGCAAGAATTGACGTCATCCTGCACTCGTCCAAACTTAGTTGCAGATCGTTTCATGTCGATTGGTTTCAACAGAAATAATAATTTGCTTGTCTCTTTGACACTTTCGAACATGTTACTTGATTCGGCTGATACATGAATCGAATGCAATAATCGAAAGTGAACCATGAAAAATTGTCTGATTTTATTTCAAACAAGGAAGCTACCAATGAGAGATGTCATGGCGTTCCATATCGTCTGCTTCTCTGTTTCCGAAAACATAAATAAGAAAAGTAAAAATTATTCTAATGACGAATATAATTTTCAGTAAGACAAGTAGACACACACACGCACACACACATACACACACACACGCATATATATATATATATATATATATATATATATATATATATATATATATAGTCATTAGTAAAATAAAATATTCCCTTGTCTCTATTATAATATTTCTTTTCTTTCTTTTTATGTGCCATGTCCTTTCAGGACGTAGGCGATCATGGCTCTCCACTTCCCTCCCAGCCCTTGCAGCTCTCAG
Source organism: Acanthosepion esculentum (assembly GCA_964036315.1). Lineage (NCBI taxonomy): Eukaryota > Metazoa > Mollusca > Cephalopoda > Sepiida > Sepiidae > Acanthosepion > Acanthosepion esculentum. The sequence continues at coordinate 7,714,671 of OZ038504.1, forward strand.
CAAGTTCCTTCCCTCTGCTTACTCCCCAAGATCATCTGAGGGATAAATTTTACGAAGATTATATCCGCTCGTGAAGGTGTTTAATAGTTAAAAACTAGATAGTAGATAACTAAATATTTAATGACTTATCTCTAGATATCGAATACAGTAACCCGAACTTTGTTTATATATATATATATATATATATATATATATATATATATATATATATATATATATATATATAAAGTTGTAACCTCTGTCTGTCTGTTTGTCTGTTATCGAACTGTTTCTAGAGTTTTGGAGATAGACCCCCGTAACCATATATGTTCCAAAACTACATTACCAAGGAAACTTGGATAAGCATATTTCGATCAAAGAGGGTCCCCGACAGAATTTTTTCCCTTTGATATAAATTAAATTTAAATTTGAACAAGGG
>OZ038504.1:7717588-7965088 GCA_964036315.1 Acanthosepion esculentum
AATTGTATTGCTGTTAATAATTTTTTCAAAAAGTATTGCTGTAATGGTTAACTATTTGCCCATAGCTGGGACCCTAACCGGTGCTACCACACGGGTTAGAGTGGACCTGGGAACACCAGCAATTAAGAGGTGGTTCCACACTACTCAAAACCTCCTGATCAGAGGGCTTGCTGCTGGACGTAGTTTATCGTCTTACCCAGGACGCGGATGTAGTTTAACGTCTTACCCAGGACGAGTACCGGTCTGAATATTCAAAAAAGCTTGTTAGAAAGATGTGTTCATGTAATATTTTGTTTAATCTTCTTGAGGTTTTTCTCATTCATATATTCTTGCAATTGATTGAGTAAATTACTCCTTCAAGTTTTGGCTTGTTGTCTTGTTTTTATTGATTATGTATATAGGCTACACTACAACGTGTTTGACAAGAAGACTAACACTACATCTTTTTGACCATAGCTCAATTAGGTCTCATTTAAATACTCATTGAGACTTATTGGATCCTATTCGTAACATATATGTTGATAACAGATATATAATCATCTAGAATTTTTAAAAAGGGTAAAAATAATGGAAGCTTTATTCATAAAAACAAAAAAAAAACAACACTCAATAATATCAACTATGAACATGGACACAATATCTTGACCGTGTTTTGAAAAATGAAATATTATATACATACATACATACAACAATCTATTTCTAGTTTACAGTTAATATATTTCAACCTTGAAAATGGCTAAATGTATAGCTGAAACCGCTCGGAAAAAAAAACATTTGAACAGCTTTTATATAATTTAACTACTGAAAAGAAAAAAATATAAGAACGCATGAAAAATTATATAAAAAGCTTAATCAAAGCACCTTGTCTGTCATATTTAATGAAACTTGCATGAAAGAAGGATTACTTCAAAAATGCACAATATATATATATATATATATATATATATATATATATATATATATATATATATGAACAAAAGTTCGACACCACAGAATTTGTATATTGCCTGAAATATGAAACAAATTCACACATCGAAACTCAAGTATATGCAATAGGGTTCATTTTGTTTATTTAAGAAGATACCAACGTATTCTTCTGAAGAAATGTTGGTCGAAAATGATCCTTTAAAGAATGCGTTTCTGTATATTTAAGGCAATATATATATATATATATATATATATATATATATATATATATATATATATATATATATGTGTGTGTGTCTTAAAACCATACCACGCTTGACCCAAGTCTTGTAAGTGAAATTGAGGGCCGTCGATGGCTGCGCTAGCACGAAGTCACAATTCATCGTGACAGAGTGTTTAAGCGTGCTGGCCTTGTTCAGATTGTTGATCACGCTAGATGACACCACCCAGAAACTGTAACTAAGGTCTGCTCAGCAGAGTTGCAGTATAAACCACAGGTTGGCTCTGTGTGTGTTGAATAAACACAAACACGCGTGAGCAGGCGTGTGAAATAAGGTTTGGCTAGCTGCCCTAGTAGACAGGTATCCTCGAAAACAAGTGGCCAGCTTTTATTATATATATATATATATATATATATATATATATATATATATATATATCAACATAACCCATTGCATATATATATATATATATATATATATATATATATATATATATATATATATATAAACATAACCCATTGCACATACTTCGTATGTTCATTCCACGAAGTCGTTCCTTGAGGATTGACCACAGATTCTTGATTGGATTTAAATCAGGACAGTTCCCAGTCCAATCTATAGTACTTTGAAATGCTTACTGGAAAGGCTTGCCAGTGTGTTTGTGCAGCGTTACATTTCTCGTACGCTCTCTTGGAGTAACGTCCATCGCAGACAATGGCCGTAGCACAACTAATCGACAGTCGAGACAATAGTGTCTGGGCGTGATAAAAACCTGACGCAATCAAGGATGACGCCATATTTTTCAAGGCCAAACAAATTTCATCATACGTCCCAAAATAGATTCATGTTACTACACACCACAGCAGATGACCTAATCTGAGGAAAAAATAGAAATCGATTACACTTTGTGAATCCAGTGGGTCGAAAACTGCCTGTACTGTGTGAAAGAAAAGAAAGTAAAGCGATTATTTCAATTATTTTGTACAAGGGCGTATATATATATATATATATATATATATATATATATATATATATATAAAAATATAAAAGTGAACATAGAAGTCAACACTTAGAGGCGACAGTCTGTTTCATGCTAGTGCAATCGTCAGGCAACGTCAGAGTTGCCTGACGATTGCACTAGCATGAAACAGACTGTCGCCTCTAAGTGTTGACTTCTATGTTCACTTTTATATTTACACACGCTCTATCTCTGATACTGAGCACTTTATCCCATAAATATAGCACACTTTAAGACTATAATTCTTCACATATATATATACATATATATATATATATATATATATATATATATATATATATATATATATATATATATATATACGCCCTTGTGCAAAAATGAAACACGCATATATATATATATATATATATATATATATATATATATATATATATATATATATATATATATATATATATATATGTGCATGTTTCATTAAAAACGACAGACAGTTAAGCTTTTTATTCAATTTTTCTTGTGTTTTAACAAGTGCTTTCTTTTTTGGACACAGAGTGTGTAGAAAGTGTACAAATGCTGTATAGTTCTGAGCGCTTTCGGCTTCACTCAAGGATAATTTTATTTTTTCAGTTTAATTCAATGTGTACGTTATGTGTATGTTTTTAGTGTGTTATATAGATGTTTTATTTTTCGAATACGGTTAGTACACTGTGGCCATGTTCGTAGTTAATATTGTTAAGAGTTGGCTTTTTCTTTTTTTATTATCAGGGATTCCATTATTATTTAATCTTTTTTTTTTACAAGTGAATGAGGTTATTATATTTGTGTTTTCTACTAGTATGTTTCGAATTGAGTCTGCTAAGTTTGTATGTATGTGTTTAAATGGGTTCTATTAGAGCTATGGTCAGATAGGTGTAATGTAAAGTGCCTGAATAGGCATTTAGTTACGCCTTACGTTACACCTATCTAATTATAGCTCTATTAATGAAACAGATTAAAAAAAACCTATTTCGGAGTACATCTTAACTTTCGTTGTCCTGTTATTACCTGGATGTAAAAAAGAGATATCTATTTCTATACCTGACGATGATTGTATGAACAATCGAAAGCTTGTAGTAAAAAAAAGACTTTATACAACTGGATTTTATAAATAGGGATCATAACATTCATCAACGGGTTCGAGGTTAATGTATTTTATTAAAAATTGTTTGCGAGAGTGATTCTTGCCATTTATATCATTAACTTCACTATCTGCTTTTTGTATGAATGATTCCTGTAATGTAAATTGAACTGCACCACATACTTGATATATATATATATATATATATATATATATATATATATATATATAAGAAATATAGTCTTAAAGTGTGCTATATTTATGGGATAGAGCGTGTGTAAATATAAAAGTGAACATAGAAGTCAACATTTAGGGGCGACAGTCTGTTTCATGCTAGATGCAATCGTCAGGCAACTTTTATATTTATATCTATCTCTCTCTCTCTATATATATATATATATATGTGTGTGTGTGTGTGTGTAAATAGTGTGAACATAGAAATCACACATGGTGATTATCATCTTCACGCCTTCAGGTATCACCAGATTATTTGGCTTAATTATCTGGTTTGATGGTCTTTAAAGGCATGAACATCATTATTATAGAAAGGGTTAATTAACTGGCTGATCCCTCTATTCCGTTGCACGCCTGGTTGTATCATTTGCCGTACAATTTCTCAGAAACAGAACAATTTTCTTTTCTTCCTTTATTCCGACCTTCATTCTTAGGCAATCAGCTGTTCAACTCGATAATAACCCGAGCCGATCTTTGGGCTTCGCAGACGCAAACAGTGAAAGCGTGTGCGTTCGTTTTCGACCAAAACAGCAGTGACGTCAACGATGACGTCAACGAAGAGTACTTCCACGGCCCTGTAAAGTTCACATGGAAACCAAAGTTTTATTTGCAGTGATACACTACCACCACCACCAGCAGCAGTAGTAGTCACTGCTAAGATATTGCAGGGTGAGCGAGGAAGACTACCGGTAGTCAGTGGTGTCAATATCAACCAGTGCGCCTGTCGTTGTGTTAGAACGCGCCGGTGGTTGGTGGTGGGTCTGTTAGATACCCGGAAAATGCATATTGATATGTGTTCAAGTAAAATATATAGAGGAAAGAGGAAGGAAGAAGATATCTTTAAATTGTAGGGTCTAACTAACGAGGGAGATACCTTCGTGTCGAATAATGGTTTGCTATGCAACGACACCGTTCTTACTCGTGTCGGATTAAAACAAGGCCAGGTTGGTAGATTTGAATCTGCAACGCAGGAACCGGTGCCTGCTGAAACACCTCAAGATATTAATCGAAAAATTATTTCACTTAATGAAAGTATTCTAAATTACATACTTAGAAAGTGTATATATATATATATATATATATATATATATATATATATATATATATATATATATATATATATATATATATAGCATAATGAGAAGGACGTATACTTTCTTGATGAAAGATCGGGGCAGATCTGAAATATCAAATATATATATATATATAAAAATATAAATAAATAATTTCACAAAAACATTCAATTTTTTTTAAATTTGCAACTTTTCAGTTGTTTTCTCCATATTATATATATATATATATATATATATATATATATATATATATATATATATATATATATATATATATATATATATAATGCATGCTATTAAGACAAGTAAAATTATATAATTTGAGGTATATCAAATTGAACAGAGTTTCTGCCAATAATGAGCTCCATCACGGACTATTTAATTTAGTAATTATATATATATATATATATATATATATATATATATATATATATATATATATATATATATATATATATATAGTTTGTGTGTGTGATTGAAAAGTAACGCACACACTGAATTAAACAGAAAAAATAAGATCATCCTTGATAATGGCTAAAAGTATAGCCGAAAGCGCTCGGCACTATAGCACATTTGGTCAGTTTCTACACACTCTGTGTCCAAGAGCACCTCGAGGCGGTGTTATGATTAGCAATCGCTAGAACAATTACCACTGAGTAGTGAGTTCGATTCTCACTGGATGCCCCCTACTTTCGGCCTTTTGCCACATCTAAGCTACGCTTGGGAAATCACTACACACTTTGTGTCCAAAAAAGAAACCACTTATTAGAACACAAAAAAAAATTGAAATACTTATAATTTATTTATTAGCCATAAATTTCCCAAAGAATGATATGAGAGGAAAGCGTTTAGCATAAGGTTTTATTTCGCTACCAGCTACATATATATATATATATATATATATATATATATATATATATATATATATATATATATATATATATATATATATATATATATATATATATATATATATATATATATATGTTTATATATATGGTCCAATGGGTTAATGGTCGCCATTTTATTTTTTTTAATTTAGCGCATGCGCGTTGCTTTTGTTTTGTCGACTGCTCAGTATAGTAGTGTCAATTGGGCGCTGTCTGTGAGAAGACCATACCGCAATTCACTTCGCCAGAAATTTGCAAACGGCATGCTATGCGGCTTGGCATTTGCACAAGAATCTCCAATACGAACATTTCAGAGTTGTTTGGGTGTCAATCTGAAGGCAGTGCTGAGGATTCGGAAAGTTATGCTTCCATTCATCTTCCCATAGGGCCCCAAACTCAACACGGAGGCCTACATCAAGTGCTTTGAGGAGGTGGTACTGTCCTGGGTCAAGACGATGGCTGCTGGCAGACACTGTTTTTGGCAATAGGACTCAGCACCATGCCACATAAGCAGGAGAACATATTCATGGCTGTTAGATAATTTTTGTGACCACATCTCACCCTGGTCACCTAATTCCCCAGACTACAACTTTATTATTATGTTTGGGACGCAGTTGAGCGAGAGACCAACAAAACTCCTTGTAACACCAAAGATGAACTGAAGGCAAGGATTATGGAAACATTCAGGAACTTAAACAAGGAGACCGTCCAGAAGAGGTGCAGGAGATTCCGAAGTCGTCTGGAGGACGTGATTGAAACCAGTGGGGATTTTGTTGAATAAATGTACTCTTTAGTATTTCAAGATATTTTTTGTATAATCTTGGTAAATATATCTTAACATGAGATATCAGTGTTATTTTCATTCTGGCGTCATTTAGACGACAATTTATCCATCGCAATCTGTGTATGTGTTTGTGTGTGTGTGTTTGTGTGTGTGTATATATATATATATATATATATTCCAATGTAATAAATTATAACCATGTAATATTAGTGTTTGAGGCTTTTATATATATATATATATATATATATATATATATATATATATATATATATATATAAAAGTGAACATAGAAGCCAACACTTAGAGGCGACAGTCTGCTTCATGCTAGATGCAATCATCAGGCCACTTCTATGTTCACTTTTATATTTACACACACTCTATCTGTGATATTGAGCACTTTATCCCATAAAAAGCACACTTTAAGACTATATTTCTTCATATATATATATATATATATATATATATATATATATATATATGATTTTCATTTGTAATTCGACATTTTATTACTTCAAATGTTATTATTTTTAGGAGATATTCGTATTTGAAATAGACGCCCCATTGTTTTTTTTCTTCGAACAGTGTGTATTATGCCTATCTGTTGGTGCACACGAAGAATCTCAATAAAGAAAATGCACTCTCCAGCAAGAATCGAACTTGCGTCCCCACTTTGTAGAAGAAACCTATGTTTGATCCGGCGGGGTTGGTGATGGGAGTTTACTGCTTGGCTACGAAAAGTGCTACATTACAACAAGGTTCTATTTTAACTTCACTGTTCAAAGTAATAGTAAAAATGGGGCGTCTATTTAAAATGCGAGCATCTACTACAATAACGTTTGAAGTAACAAACATGTCGGATTAAAAATACATCCACTATTTCTTTAGAAATTGCTTTGTTTACATTTCTGATACAAAATTGAGCAGATGTGGGCTTTCGAGAAAAATCTATCAGTGACGGGTACTGCATTAATTAGAAGTATATTAAATGTAACAGCAAAGTTTGACAAATCGTGTAAAATCAAAATTGTCCATTTGTTAGATGACGTTTTCAACCGTTGTATCTTGGAAATGATTAAAGATATCTTACTGGAAATTTCCGAGTTTTTTATAACACGATTGGACTCTACTTTGAATAATAAGAATGCATAATTATTCTCCATGCTTAACAGAAGAATCGTGATGAAATTAACCATAAGAGAAAATGTTCATCATTAATTAATCATAGTTTAGGATCGGAAGATCATGATGGATTGAAATAAAGTTCAAATATATATATATATATATATATATATATATATATATATATATATATAGTGTTGTAACCTAGAAAGGGCTAATGAATGAGGAATAACCAAAACGGAGGTTGGAAATGAAATGGTAATCTTTATAACATCAACAAAATGCAATACTCACCAGCGGCGTGATGTAGGTAAACCACCTGCTAGTGGTGGACTGCTTAGACAGCATGTTACGCAAACTTAAAATAGTGTCCAACGTATTTATGAGGATTGGGACGTACCAATTAGTGTTCATAGGTACGGTATATATATATATATATAATTAAGTAATTCCTCGAGTCTGAAACCTCAACAGAATGCAGAAAGTACTGGGTGGCCGTTTCGTCCTATATTTGAGACTCATCAGCAGTGCGCATCCACTACCGTGAATTGAAACCCTGGCAGTTAGGTTGTCAAGCGAACACCATACCAACTACGGGTTTCAGTGACGTAGCGGTAGCAAATCAGACTCAATATAGCGCCGCTCGCTCACAAATTCCGTGGTGGAACTCAACTGAGATTCTCTCTAACCGTAGGACTGTGGACCCTGGAGCCACGACTATTATCACACACACACACACACACACACACATATATATATATATATATATATATATATATATATATATATATATATATATATATTATTCGAGCCTCTTTTGCTAACTTATTCAAGATGATCTTCGTCCTCTCTAACCTTCTAACTTTCTGTCCTGGAGTAACAAGTTGCCTCACGTGTTTCACGTACGATTTCATTTGCAAGTCTTTTTTCAATGCTCTTTGAACTGTCATAGCTGAAACTCCTCTCTCACGTGCTTAATGAATTTTCTTTTCTAACTGATCTCTTTAGCTCTAAGTTGAAATGATGACCCTTTTTAAACCTCCTGATCCAGTTTTCCTCTCTACTGTCCCCTCTTTTTAAAACTTATTCACCGTTCTCTTGATGGTTCTTCATTGGACATTGAAAATGGAAGCCAGAGTATGAATGTTGGTACCATTACTGAAGGCCTGTATGATCTTTTTTCCTTCTCATCATTGCTCAGTTGGGAAGACATGGTGAGACTGACAAAAAAACAATTTAACCTACTCTTTTTTAGCTGAATAACTCTAAGGGTTTTTTTCTGTGATTCTTACAACAAATGGTGTCAAGATGGCCTTATCTAAAAACCTGGAAAAAGGAATTGACTTAGTTTAGTGTTTTTTTTTAGATGTAACACATTTTGTGGGACGGACAATTATACTGTTACACAATTTGGACAATTTTGCTGTTACTCCCGGTATATGTATATTTATGTGTTTTTGTGAGTGTGTGTGTGTGTGTGTGTGTGTGTGTGTGTGCGCGCGTTTGTGTGTGTTGTGTGTGTGAGTTTGTGCGCGCGCTTGTGGAACTCTCTTCCGGCTTCATACATTCCAGCCAACTTTCATCTTCTAAAATTTAAATGCAATGTCAATCGTTATCTACCGTCTTCCTGATTCCTCTTCCTTTTATTGTTCTCACTTCTCGCCTGTAGAACTCTCTTCCGGCTTCATGCTTTCCAGCCAACTTTGATCTTCAGAAATTTAAATGCAATGTCAATCGTTATCTACTGTCTTTTTGATTCCTCTTCCTTTATTGTTCTCACTTCTCGCCTGTGGAACTATCTTCCGGCTTCATGCTTTCCAGCCAACTTTGATCTTCAGAAATTTAAATGCAATGTCAATCGTTATCTACTGTCTTTTTGATTCCTCTTCCTTTATTGTTCTCACTTCTCGCCTGTGGAACTCTCTTCCGGCTTCATGCTTTCCAGCCAACTTTGATCTTCAGAAATTTAAATGCAATGTCAATCGTTATCTACTGTCTTTTTGATTCCTCTTCCTTTATTGTTCTCACTTCTCGCCTGTGGAACTCTCTTCCGGCTTCATGCTTTCCAGCCAACTTTGATCTTCAGAAATTTAAATGCAATGTCAATCGTTATCTACTGTCTTTTTGATTCCTCTTCCTTTTATTGTTCTCACTTCTCGCCTGTAGAACTCTCTTCCGGCTTCATGCTTTCCAGCCAACTTTGATCTTCAGAAATTTAAATGCAATGTCAATCGTTATCTACTGTCTTTTTGATTCCTCTTCCTTTATTGTTCTCACTTCTCGCCTGTGGAACTATCTTCCGGCTTCATGCTTTCCAGCCAACTTTGATCTTCAGAAATTTAAATGCAATGTCAATCGTTATCTACTGTCTTTTTGATTCCTCTTCCTTTATTGTTCTCACTTCTCGCCTGTGGAACTCTCTTCCGGCTTCATGCTTTCCAGCCAACTTTGATCTTCAGAAATTTAAATGCAATGTCAATCGTTATCTACTGTCTTTTTGATTCCTCTTCCTTTATTGTTCTCACTTCTCGCCTGTGGAACTCTCTTCCGGCTTCATGCTTTCCAGCCAACTTTGATCTTCAGAAATTTAAATGCAATGTCAATCGTTATCTACTGTCTTCTTGATTCCTCTTCCTTTATTGTTCTCACTTCTCGCCTGTGGAACTCTCTTCCGGCTTCATGCTTTCCAGCCAACTTTGATCTTCAAAAATTTAAATGCAATGTCAATCGTTATCTACTGTCTTCTTGATTATTCTTCCTTTATTGTTATCACTTCTCGCCTGTGTAACTCTCTTCCGGCTTCATGCTTTCCAGCCAACTTTGACCTTTTATGTGAGCAACGATGAAGTTTTACAGAAAATGGAAACCAAAAAGACACTAATAGTTAACATCAGGAATTGACAATTGAAATGTCTAGGGTACATAATGAGGAAAGAAGGCTTGGAAATTTTAATACTCACAGAACAGATTGAAGACAAGCGAGCTTGAGTAAATGGATGGCGGAACAAAGTTTAGGAGAGATAAGAAAAAGATCAAATTTGTTTAGGGCTATATTGGACGGGAAGAGACGGTTGAAATTTCTAAGACACATAATGAGGAAAGAGGGCTTGGAAAGTTTTATCCTCACAAGACATATTGAAGGCAAGAGAGACAGTGGAAAACAACGCATAACCTACTTAGAGAGCTTGAGTAAATGGATGGCGGAAAAGGGTTTAGGAGAGATAACAAAAAGACCAAATTTATTAAGTGCTACAAATTACAGGAAAGTGTGGAGAGCCATGATCGTCAACGTCCTGAAGGGACACGACACATAGACGAAGAAGAAGGTGAATAAAGAAATATTTAAAACATAATTTTAAAGCGAGATTTGAGTAAGGCGTCGTTTTTCAGCGTTGAAGGAAGGAATGGCGGGAACGAGAGGAAATGGCGGGCGCCAGTCGGATTAAACGAATATTTGAGACTTTTTGCTCTCAAATATCCGAAATTTCTAATATATACGTGGGTTTTACATTAAACAAGTTTGGGAACCCTTGTCTGTGTGTAACTCCTTAACACTTTCCGGGGAAGCAAGCTCTGGTGCTATGAACATTTTGCGTAAGCCAACTCGCACAGTGTTTGACACAAGGTCGGAGTTTGAAGTGGGTAAAAAATCAAAATATTTCAGAAGCTTTATTTTTCAATTTTAATTTATTTTTAGCGCATTTAAAAATTTATAGCTATAGCGAAACATACAAATAAACCATGACAAATTCTATAAAGTTCTAGAAAGCTCTAGGGAGTTCTACACGGTTCCAGAAATTTCTAGAAGGCTCCAGAAACTCATAGTACTAATATACTTATTTCACGGTAATTGCTCCGAGGAGCTGCTATCGCTTGTCCCTAGGCCTCGTGAATTTAAACGTCCCACGAGGCTGGCATCCCGCTCCCACCCCTACACCGTTGAAACTGTTAGATGTAGACGTCTCTTCTACTCCAATAGCTTCATGTCTCGCACATCTCGCCTATGGAACTCCATTCCCTATTACTGTTTCCCTGACAAATACAATCTCCAACGGTTTAAGTGTAGCGTCAATCGACATCTCCAGTTGCCTTGATCTATCCACTTCCCTCCTCCACATCCTTACATTTTTCCATTCCTATCTGCTCTCGCTCCAAATCTTCTGTAACCCCCTTGCCTTGATCGACCAACTGACTTTCTCTTTCTCCACATCCTCTCCTTTACCACTCCTATCTGCTTTTCCTCCAACCCTTCTTTAACCCCTTGCGTGATAGTGGCCTCCAGCCTTGCTTGGGGTGATACGCTTAAAAAAAAAAAAAAAAAAATGATTTTAGAAATTTCGTTTTTGTGGGTGGGGGTGACATTTAAAAAGAAATAAAACTGAATTAAACCTTTCTTCCTGAATTTTCAGCTAAAGTTAATAGGATTATGATACAGGAAATCAATTATTTTTCAAAAAGTCATAACCCTAGTGTCACCTCAGGCGCAGAATAATAACCCCGACCCTCCCCGCGAATGAGAGGTAATGCCTTGGAGGATGCCCTCCTGGGACCCGATAACTAGCTGCTATGTCGCTAAATATATCTACTATTTTGTTTCGTCTTGGACTATACAACGCTGTGTCTGCTTTTTACTGAATATAACGGTATACTTCGAGACAAGGTACCACTGTGAGGTACCGTATCCTGGGTATGACGATAAACTACATCCGGTAGCGAGGCCTCTGATCGGGAGAGGTTTTGAGGAGCGTGGAACCACCTCTTAATTGCTATTGTTCCCAGGTCCTCACTGACCCGAGGTGACGGCATCTGTTATGGTTCCAACTATGGACAAATAGTTAACTGCTAAACTGGGGTCAAAACACTATGAAAGTGTAAGAATAGAATTTTATAGTAAAAATGCCAGCAATAATGTTTTGAAAAAAAATTACCAGCAATAATGTTTTGAAAAAAAAAAAATTACCAACAATACATATTTGTAAAAGAAATTACTAATGCTCCTAAAAATTTAAATTTCGAAATTAAATGACCCATAAGGAGTTGATTTGCCGCTAAACAAACAAACGAATCTATACTTAAAATATTGTCGGCAATAAATAACCCATTGAAGTTGGTATACCGTAAAAGAAAATAAACCCAAACGGTGAGGTAACAAAGATATTTCTTAAGTCTGACACAAGACCATGAGTGAGAGTAACCGTGTGAGGATCAAAAACACTAAGCAGTTGTAAGGTCAGACGGATGACCTCATTAACCTTTACAAAGCATACACTTTCCTTTTCTTTCATACATTGACACACCCTCACTTTCTCTCTCTCTCTCAATTTTTTATACTCCTTAAACTACAGATTCACAAACGAAGAACTGTACCAAATAACAGTAACTACATCACTTGAGGACTTCCAACAGTAGCAACAACTAAAATGGACTGCACACGCATGGCACCAAACCCGTCCAGAAATATCGTAAATTGCCAGCTGTATAGAACTGCTTTCTAAGATCGATTGTTAAAAAAGGTTTTGAGCGAGTAAAGCCTGAGGGTTTTGGCAAAGTTCATCCTTCTTTCAACATTGAGGCCTGGCGCTACACAATCACAAATAAAGAACTGTGACACGAAAGCCTTACAGTACTTACTGTCTCGTAGATATTCTGTCACAAATCCACGCGCTCTCTACATTTCTCTCTTCTTTTCTCTCTCTCTCTCATACAAACTCTATGACACCAAAGCGTTCCCATTCTTTCTGTCTCATAGACATTCTCTGACAATCTCACGCACACTCTTCCTCTCCCACTTTCTCTGATACACACTCTGACATCAAAGCCTTACCATTATTTCTCTCTCACAGATGTTCAATAACAAACCCACGCCTACTCTTCCTTTCTCTCTTCTTCCCCCCTCTCTCTTTTATACACACTCTCTGACACCAAGCCTTACCATTCTTTTTTCTCTCAGAGACGTTCTATAACAAACCACCGGGCGTATTCCCTTTCTCTCCCTATTTCTCTCTTACACACTCTCTGACTCCAAAGCTTTACTTACTTTTTCTCACTCTCGTAGACATTCTCAAACAGACCAACGTGAAGCACGTTTCAAATCTCATACTGATTTTGTTTTTCTGTTATCGAAATCCCTAAATTATCGTTTACTTTTCAAGATTCGCTTTCGGTCCTCAGACCGTCGTCATCCTCATCTAGAGTTACAATTACTTTAGAAGTAAATGCCTAATAAGTTGCAATCTATGCAGCATATAACGTAATCAATCGCAATTTGGTAAATACCTAAATTTAGTGGCATTCTACTTATGCTCTTCAAATGTTACATGCATCGCAGTGTGCAATGCAAAAGCTCTGTGTGCATGGCGTTCTTGATTATATTAGCTGCATTTTCGTATCAATTGATGTAAATTAACTCTCTTCGGTAAACACGGGCTTCAGAAGGAAATAAATATGGAGGATTTTGAGCTTTAAGAAGATTATAATGTTTATTTCCTTTTTGCTTTATTTTACACTTAGTCGATACTCGGTTTTCGAGATATACATATATATATATACATATATATATATATATATATATATATATATATATGTGTTGAATATATTTCTTATCTGATATTATTTCTTTATGGCGATAAAAATTATTTTTAGTAGGTACAACCAAATCAAATACGTGTACCAACTAAAATTGTCGTATATAGGAATAAACATATATATATATATATATATATATATATATATATATATATATATATATATATATATATATATAGGTATCAATACATGCATATGCATATATGTAGGTAATTAAAAATACTGTATACAAGAAATTACTGCAGATGTTTAATATATCTATCTATCTATATCTATATATATATATATATATATATATATATATATATATATATATATATATATATAAAACAGCTGCTCAAATTAGAAATCTACTAAACAGCTGCTTCAATTATATATATATATATATATATATATATATATATATATATATTAAACAGCTGCAGTAATTTCCTGCGGTCAGTACTTTTAAGAAATTTACCCATATATATATATATATATATATATATATATATATATATATATATATATATATATATATATATATATATATATATATATATATATATATATTTGTGTGAGTGAGTGAGCGAGTGAGTGAGTGAGTGTATGTATGCGTGTGTGTGTGTGTGTGTGTATGTGTGTGTGTGTGTGTGTGCATTATTTCATTATCATCTGCAGAACTGGATCCCTAGGTTTCATTTAGCCACGTCCGGCCCAGATAGGCAAAGATACATATACAACACTTTAACTAAACTTTTTTGCCCATTATATTTGAAATGTGTTAATTATAGAAAGGAAACAAAGACACTATTTAATAATAATTTTATTTTGAATATATATATATATATATATATATATATATATATATATATATATATATATATATATATATATATATATGAGTTTGTAAACAGTGACTATTTAAGCTAATATTGCATGACTCTTCGAGAGAATTGAGTCACTGTCAGTCACTGTGTGTCTATCTAAATCTAAAAATAAACATGCTAAAATTCACCTTCATCCCTGCCGTGGTAGAAGTTCCGACTGACGCAAATTCAGTCGGGTTTCGATCCTAGCTAGAGGCAAAACGTCTAGCCACACTGATGAGCTGCGAACCAGTCTGTCTGTAGATGACAAATATATATATATATATATATATATATATATATATATATATATATATATATATATATATATATATATATATATATATATATATATATATATATATATCAAGGTTAATGGTCAGAGTTGAATAGCACCACGGTACAGTAGTATTAAAAAGTGCTGATTACATGACAAAAAAAAAATAACCTTTTATCTTAAAAAATCAGATCTGCTGAATCCCCTACCTTGGGTTCAACCTTACGATATGCCTAGGCGATTTTTATCAGTTGACCTCCCGAGTGGGTCAATTTATAAAATTCGCCTGTGTATACCGTAAGGTTGAAACCAAGGTAGCGGATTCAACTGATCGTCTAAGTTTTAATTTTTATATATATATATATATATATATATATATATATATATATATATGTATATATATATATATATATATATATATAGGGTGTCTATAAAGTTCGTGTGCACTTTAAAAAATTTATAACTTTATTTGTATTTGCAATAGAAATAATCTGTAAAAAATTGTTATAAAGTTTAATGTACCTAGTTTTAAGTATAGCTAAAATAGCTAATGTCATTTCAGGCAGTACTGGAAATCAGTTAGCAAATGTTTTCCGTGAACTGCAAAATCGTATTACCCTTTGTATTGCTAATGATGGAGGACATGTGGAAACTTAAATAAAATTTCAATAAAACCTTAAAAAATATAGATTTAATTCTTTCTAATCCTTTTTACAAATTATTTCTGTCGCAAATAGAAATAAAGATTTTTAAATTTAATTTAAATTTTTTAAAGTGCACACAAACTTTATGGACATACTGCATATATATATATATATATATATATATATATATATATATATATATATATATATATATATATATATACTAGTTGTAATCTGATAAATAAAGTAAATTATACTCGTCTGGAAAACCTTCGGTGTCTTGATTTGCAAATAAACAAACCAATACCAAAAGGGAAAAAAGGTACAAAAAAAGAAAGAACAGAGAACATGTACGTCAGGCGAAAATAATCGTCTAGCATCCAAGTTCAGAGTCCAAAGAAAAAAAAACGATACGAGTAAGTAAAATAACTAAATAAAGTGCTCAATACGCTATGTAGAGCAAACCTAATTAAACCTCAAGAGCCAGACAAACCTACCACGCTTTCACCTAAGCGGATCGTCAGGGATTTCTGGCTGATTTATACATATATATATATATATATATATATATATATATATATGAAGAAATATAGTCTTAAAATGTGCTATATTTATGGGATAAAGTGCTCAATATCAGAGATAGAGCGTGTGTAAATATAAAAGTGAATATAGAAGTCAACACTTAGAGGCGACAATCTGTTTCATGCTAGATGCAATCATCGGGCCACGAGTGCTGTTATTTTTCTCGGCTATTTATATATACGGGTCAGTGGTGCATTGTGCGTAGTCATTTTTGGCAGATATTTTACCGGAAGTCGTTTAATTGTTTATTTATTTATTTGTATCAAATTATTTTGCTTGCTTTTATTTAATTTTATTTTTGTTTTTTATCCTTTATATTTATTTTATTTTTTATTTATTTTGATCGGTGTTTTTATTAACGTAGTAAAAATTTGTTTATATAGCTTATTGTGGGTGGTCTATTATGGCGGCTATTTTACCGGAAGTCGTTTATTTATTTATTTGGGTCAAATTATTTTGCTTGTTTTTATCTGCCAAAAATGACTACCCACAATGCACCACTGACCCGTATATATATATAATAAGGCATTAACTTACTCAAGATTCATTGAATAACGCGATCCTTATATTCAAATTGTTGTCAGATGGAATTGATGTTGCTGGTACGAGTACTTTCGAAAATTTCACATTTTCATCCTCAGGGCGTAATTTTTCTATTTACAAGTAAACTCCAAGATGAATTAAATGTAGTGTAGACCGAAAGATATTTATTGACATTTATATAATTTTGGAAAGTGCGATGTCGCAACGCTAGAATTCTTGTTTAAATAATTCTAGTGAGAATTTTGTTTGAATTTATTAATGTGGTGTTGGGGCGCACCCACCTTCACAACCACAATAGACTGATCCTATTATTATAAATAGAGCAGTAGTTCTAGAGACTGTGAGGAGTGTAGCAGTGTAGTGCAGTGCAGAGTGAGACTTCTGTAGTGATCAGTTACACTTCCGTTTCTCGACCGGAAGATACCGTTGGACTTTATTAATATTACTTATTGTTACTACTAACCTACGTTCGTTCTACTACTAATCTCTCTGATGTAAATACCTCTCTGAATATACCAGTATTTTTCCCTACGACTGTGTTTGTTCGTTATTACCATATACTCACGTGGAAACACTCAACATCTCAACATGTGGTAATTTTTTTCTCCATCTGACAACAATTTAAATTTTATTATTCAATGAATTGTCATAATTTTAATTCATGTCGAAAGTTATTACCGTAATTCCCCATGTATATTACGCCTTCATCCATAATACTCACACCTAAAATTGTGCTGAATGTGTGGGAAAATGCTTCTACTCATGCATAATACGCATCCTTGTTTGGTAAACAAAACGTATGAATTGTACCATACCAATTTCATTACTATAATATATTTTCTTTAGGTTTTCTGTATCTAATTAAAGGTAAAACTTTATCTCATTTTTAGAATGGCTCAAAAGCATGAGATTCATAAAGGCTTTTTTATTTACACATACACACAGCACACACACACACACACACACACACACACATATATATATATATGTGTGTGTGTGTGTGTGTGTGTAAAAGATTTGAACATATAATCTCAACAGTGTTATAAGTTATTGACATTTGTAAAAACGTTCATGAAAGTATGTTTCGAAAATAATATTCGATAATGCTCGGTTATAGATATTTCTAGAAGGAGTTAAAAATAAATTTAGATTTTTGGACTATAGATATTTCTAGAAGGTATTAAATAAAAATGGGATGTTTTGAACTATAGATATTTCTAGAAGGTGTTACATTTAAATTGAGATGTTTTGGATTATAGGTATTTCTAGAAGGAGTTAAATCTAAATTGGGATGTTTTGGACTATTGAATCTGCATTACAAAATTCTCAGGAACGAACTCACATATTATCTCGCTTTATATGTTTGCCTCGATGACCTGCGAAAGAAGTCTTGGCATATAAAAACAATTCCCATTTCACAAGTTTGCTGGGGGATTCAGATTTGTCAAGTGTAGCCTGTGTAGAGAAACACCAGACCGCTCAATAAAGCAAAAAACAAAAAAAACCCCAAAAAACTCAGTTGGGTTCTGAGCACCCTGATCAGTATTAATTTACTTATCGGTATTTTTTTAATAAAACTTGTTGTAAAGAATTCTTGCTGCCTAAATATACCGTTCCTATAGAGCTTTTGGAAACTGTCTTTCGCTATTCTTCGGTTTTCGATGTTACATTTTCAGTCTCACTTCTGAGAGATATAAACATATGACCCTCTCTTGCACATGACGTAAGCGTCCATTTGCATTTTTAATGCTGGTATTAAACTCTTGTTAATAAACTGTTTCAGTTTTGACGATTGTCACGTGAAAATGTTTGGCCTGTCTACTACTCAGCAGTAAAAAGTTCACAATTTATACTGCGACTTATAAGGTGATCACATGGTTTAGGTTACGTTATTTGAAAAAAATAAAAATCAATTCTTTCGCGGTAATGTACAGTGCAGAATTAAAAGCTTCAATTAAAACAACAAAGGCATGCAAAAGATTATGGCAGATCATGAAGCACTAACAAATGAACAAATGGCTGACAGCTTATTATTAAAATGTCGTGACTGTCGTTTTTCGCACAGATGAAGAAGAGACTTGAAGCGATAAATCCGAGGAATTGAAGGGTATTATTAAAAAAATCCCGTGATAGCAGACGACTATTCTTTTTTTATTTTTTATGCCCCAACTCTCTTCATGTCGTGAGCGATCATGGCTCTCCACAACGTTTTGGGTTTATTGTCTGACTTCGTCCCATTTTTGTCATTCATTTACAAAAACCGTCAGCAATCAAGTAAATAAAAAAAGAACCAACTATCTCTTTACTATCACAGAAAGAGTATTCTCTTTCGTGACATGTAACAAGTTAGAAAACATGGCTCTCCACAACTTCCTGTGTTTTTCTTTGTTCTAAATAACATTTGAATCTTTACCATCACCCTTTTCGCCCTGTTTCATTACCTAAAACACATTTGTAAGTAAATCAAAATTAAAGTATTCTCTTTATACTGCCACAGAAAAAAAAACACTCTCCTTAATGACAAGTTGGAAAATATGGCTCTCCACAACCTCCTGTCTTTTTTTTTGCTCTAAATAACATTTGACCCTTTACCACTCCACTTTGGCTCTGTATCGTTACCCAAAACACGTTGGTAAGCAAATAAAAGTATTTTCTCTCTACTACCACAGAAAAAGCACCCTCGTTAAAGACATGAAAACTAGGAAAACATGACTCTCCACAACTTCCTGTCATTTTTTTTGCTTTAAATAACATTTGACGCTTTATCATCCCATTTTGGCCCAGTTTCCTTACTCAAAACATATTGGTAAGCAAATAAAAATAGTACTATTCTTCCTACCACAACAGAAAAAAATATTCCAGTTCATGACACGTAAAACGTTGGAAAACATGGCTCACCACAGCTTCCTGCCTTAGTTTTTGTTCTAAATAACATTTGACGCTTTACTACTTCCCTTTGACACTATTTCGTAATACAAAATATATTGGCAGGTAAATCAAAATCAAAATCAAAATATTCTCTCTTTAGCATCTCTTAAATCAGTCATCGGCAAACTGCGACGCGCGAGCCATGTGAACTTAGGACCTCTTGCACAACTCGATTCGGGAGATTTACTTTTGACCGATGACTGTCAGTAATTGGAGCCAACTTCAAAGTACAAGAGCAAGAGGCTCAGACTGTGGGAAAGTGACGGAAGGAAGATTAATTATTTTTTGGGGCGAAAATGACAGGACAAAGAAAACTGTTGTCTATAAAACTGACCAATAGAAGGGACGAGGTCGGTCTCGCAGCGCAGACAGAGACGACGGCCGCTGAACTACGCACCTCCACCCCGTCACTTACGCCTCTACTTTACATTGATCGCTTATAGTTACTACCTAAGAATAAAATCCAGTTTACTGCTAGAAATTGTTTTGTTCTTCACTCGTAGGTAACGATCTGGCCGAAGGGTAATTTTTAAGCCAGAAGCGTTTGACTTGAAGAAACTGCACCCGGTCAACGAACTTGGGGTCTGGTCTGAGCGGCAATGCAGCAGAAGGAAGTCATAAAGAATTTAGAGAGAATAGGGACATTTTTAATTTACAATTAGAAAGAAACAGGTGAAGTCTCTCGGACGCATAAGGAGGAAAGAGGGACTAATGTTCCCCCAAAAATTAAATTTCGGAATTAAATGACTCATAAGTTGATATGCCATTGAATAAACAATATAAACAAACATATGACCATTACAACTTCTTTATTTTTCATTTTCTCACTGAAACCAAGTAGCGTCTCTGATATGTCTTTTCCGTCTTTACACGCAGTCAAAACGGAATAGTCCGTTATTTATGATGTATGTAAGAGACGTTAAACGAGGTGATAAGCCGTTGAAAAAAAACAAAACAAAAATTTGACCTTTACAGCTTCTTTCTTTCTCTCTTTCTTTCTTTCTTTGTTTCTTTTTCTCAATGAAACCAAGTAGCGCCTCTGATAGGACATTTCCGTGTTTTCACGCGGTCAAAACGGAATAGACCATTATCTATGAGGTACTGGCCGGACGTAACGGTCGTGCGGACTAAGAAGCTAACTAACAAAGTGGTGGTGGTGGTGGTGGGGGGGAGACAAGCAGAACTATGACAGGGTGTTAGATTAGTAAATATTTATGCCTTAGATTTTCGACAGCTCTCGTTTCAGAATAAAAACTGCAGAGGAAATTAACGATGAACCAACAGGAAGTTAATAAAAGAAGGTTGAACCTCAAATCTGAAATGCATAAAAAGTAGATGTTTTCTTAAGTTAAGCTAACTGGTACATGACAGAATATATGTTGCCTATACCTCACTTGAGGATCGTATTTAATACTGTGTATGACTTAAACTGCACCCGGTCAACGAACCTGGGGTCTGGTCTGAGCTGCAACGCAGCAGAAGGAAGTCATAAAGAACTTAGAGAGAATAAGGACATTTTTAATTTACAGTTAGAAAGAAACAGGGGAATGTATTAAATATTAACTTGCAGCAAGTTTACTGTGTTCTTGTTTCAAAATGTTAGGGAGACCTGAGAAGTGTCCTTAAAGATTAGCCAGAACTTTACCGCTTGTGGGCGAATCCTCTTTTCGAAATATTTGAAATTAAATGTCATAGTTTTTCTTTTATCCAATTAAAAGAAACTTTAATCTTGGTATTAAATCAGAAAACAGTAAATTAAAACGTTACATGTATACACACACACACACACACACATACATATATATATATAAATATACATACATATATAAATATATGCATATATATACATGCCTATATATATATATATATATATATATATATATATATATATATATATATATATATATGCAGGATGTCCATAAAGTTCGTGTGCATTTTAAAAATTTATAACTTTATCTGTATTTGCGATAGAAATAATCTGTAAAAAATATTATAAAGTTTAATGTTCTAGTTTTAAGTATAGCTAAAATAACTAATGTGATTTCAGGCATTACTGTAAATCAGTTGGCAAATGTTTTCCGTGAACGGCAAAATCGTATTAGCCTTTGTATTGCTAATGATGGAAGACATGTGGAAAATTTCAATTAAACCTTAAAAAATATAGATTTACTTCTTTCTAATCCTTTTTACAAATTATTTCTATCGCTATTACAAATAAATTTATAAATTTTTTAAAGTGCACACGAACTTTATGGACACCATGTATATATATATATATTGTATATGATGTGCTAAACGGAAAATATATTAAAATAATTGTCGGACTTAAACCATTTCATAATTTGTGAAGATAATTTTCATGAACAGACATGATCGAGGGAGAAAGTCGAAGGTATATTCTTGGCCGAGTCAGTCTGTTTAGGCTTACTATTACCCATTCAGCCTTCAGGGAAAGCAAAAGAGAAGATAGGATAGAAGGATGGGAAGGAGAAAAGTGTCAGATGAGATAGAGGAAAGGATGGATGGATAATAGGAAGCCTAAACAAAGTGACCAGGCCAAGAATTTTATCCTTTAAGGTTTGGAACGTTGTACATTCAGTTATACAGCAAACACCTTTCTATATAGCTTCTTTTTATACACTTTTCCTCTGTCTCCTCTGTTTAAAAGAGTCTGTTCATCTCTAATTTTTCTCCCTCTCTTCCTTCTTTCATATCTTCTCTCATGCTTTCCCTCCCCCACTGTCAATCTAATATATCAGTCCGGTGTATTGCCTCCATTTACTAATAGACATTGGTCTGAAGTAAATATATATATCTCTATCTATAAAAGGCAGGATGTATGTGTGTGTGTGTGTGTGTGTGTGTGTGTGTGTGTGTGCGTGTAACAAATGCACGGCTGCAATTTTCGACGGATTGGCACCAAAATTTACATGCACATGTTCCAAGTTAGTTGGAAGGCCAAGACCGACTTTGCATTTCCCAACTCCCATCGATAGTGGAAATAATCGATTTTTTCATCCTTCTACGGCAGTTTTCATGTAGTTTGCGGCCATTTTCTACTGGCCAGAATGAGAGCCTATAGCTGGCTGCCACGGACAGGCAGGAAGATTCTATTGGCCAGCGTGAGAGCCAACAGCTGACTGACACGAATGTTAACTAGCATGCTAGCATGCAAAAAAATCGATAGCTGCATTCGTCATAAGTGGGAAAAATTTAAATCTGCATGGCACTTTACTCCAATTGGCTCATTCGCTTGCTTAAACTCAACGTTGATTCTGATTCCGCAGAACTGGTTTGGGTGTGAAAAAGCATTTGTTGTTAACGTTCTTTTTCATTCGGTTTTTCCAGTTACGAGTCCTTTTTTAAAGCTAATCGTTTTGTGTTCATTTTGTTAGGTTCTTTTTTCGTAGCAGATTTAATGTTTAGTATAGAGCTTAGAAAAAATTCACAGTGTGAGATAGGCAAGAAGTAAGGCATGTAGCAACATCAGCACGGCAAAAGGCACTCCTTTAAAGGCAAGGAAGGGCAAAAATATTTTAAGTCAAGTGATAGCGATTGCTGTATGAGTCGTATGATTTTTGAATCAAGCACGGACAACGCCGGGCCATGTTGATAGTATATATATATATATATATATATATATATATATATATATATATATATATATATATATATATATTGCGTCTAGCATGAAACAGCCTGTCGCCTCTGAGTGTTGACTTCAATGTTCACTTTTATATTTACATACGCTCAATCCCTGATATTTATCCCATAAATATAGCACACCTTAAAACTATATTTCTTCATATAAATACATACATATATATATATATATATATATATATATATATATATATATATATATATATATATAAAGTGTGTGGGATTCACGCTACCCCCACCTTCATTTTGACGCACGCGCGACATTTTCACCCCTTCCTCTCACTTTCGGCCGGTTATAGTAGTAAACCGTTGTCTTAGCCGAAGATGAGGAAGAATTTATTTTTCGCGCGCTTTTGCGTTGACGTCACGGCAAATTTGGCTTTTCAAAATTAGTCGCCCCCGTGGTCGTCTGACCATCGGCACGGGCAGGCTCACCTTATCCTCTCGCCGGTGAACCCATAGATACGGGCAGAGAATTTTATTCGGCAAAAACCTTGCCTAGACCTCATGGCTCGTCGCTTTATCTTAATACATACGACACGGTCGTCACCTTCATGACAGAAGCTAACATCTACCGAGCTCTCAATTCCAGGAACTTTCAAAAAACTTCCAACCTGATGAACGAGCATTTTTCACATTCATCGAACTCATACTTTCTGAACCTGTTACTTTAAAAAGAATTACATGCACTCACAATTATAAACTCTCGCAGTGAGTATTTTTTTCCTTGCCGTATGTTCACTATGCATTACAACTGACTTTCTGAACCTTTCTTCTCGAAGAACTCGTTCCCGCTAATAGCAATCTTGGATTTGAATTTTGGCGCGGATTCTTATCTTGTCAACTACCATATTTCCAGTATCTTACTGAAGGTCTTCACTCAAGACAATTAAATTTCATTTACTAATATACTTGGCCTCTTCTTCAACTACATTTTCCAGTACATTTACTGAAGGTCTTCATTGAAGACAAACTACTTGTTAAACTCTAATAAAATTTATGTTTGTTCTTAACCTTTCGTTGTTTTGCCTGTCTACTTCTTTTCACTTTGTACGTTTGTACGGTGGACAGAGCACGTCTTTATATTTTATTTTTTTTTTACTTTGTTTGTGGATTCGGTAATAGTGTGTAGCGTCTGGCAAGAGGCCTTATTTTCGTAAGCCAGATCTGCACCGCTATCGGGTCCACAACAAGTGAACATTAAAGCCAACACTTAGAGGCAACAGTCTGTTTCAGGCTAGACACAATCGCCAGGCCACTTACGATTGCGTCTAGCATGAAATAGCCTGTCGCCTCTAAGTGTTGACTTCAATGTTCCCTTTTATATTTACACACCCTCTATCTCTGATATTGAGCACTTTATCCGATAAATTTAGCACACCTTGAGAGTATATTTCTCCATATATATACATACATACATATATATATATATATATATATATATATATATATATATATATATATATATATATATATATATATATATCTGGTGCGTGGTCGAGTGTTTAGAACGTTCATTTTCACCATGCTTGATTTGTCAGGAAGGCGACTTCCTGATCTTATCTGCCTGGGAAGGCGATGCTAACATGCGGCACCTTTGGAAAGTACCTAAAAACCATACCAGGGTATCATCGAATCGTCTGCTTCGCTGCATCCCGCAAAATCTCTTTACCTGGGACGAGATTTGTTCAAGTTAAAATCGGGAACTGACGTGAGACTTAATTTCACCAGCGCCTGCTCCCTTGCCGTCGGCATAGCGTTAAAATTTATTTATACCGAAATCTGTATGGTTTTTTCTTTCACGTCCAAAATAAACACTGGAGATTTACCCAGCGTCTTTGAAACAGAATATTAAATTGCTTCTCGGCTTATAGCCAATTCTTGATATTTATTAGGGATAGATACCTTCCACTGGAGCTGAGTTTAGTAAGCTATTCTCACAGATAATTACTGCTGGGTACTTTAAAATTTGCAGCCTCGTGTCGTACCAAAGTTAGCTTTGTCACTATTTGCCTGCTCACGAAGAAATGGGAAACAAAATTGATTTAAAGGCGGGAGTGATCCAATATTGTAACCATAGTAAATTAATTTTTTACTTGTAGTAGTAGTAGTAATAATAATAATAATAATAATAATAATAATAGTAATAATAGCAAAAAAACCTTCTCACTATTGTCAAAACCTTCAGCGAAGACATTAGGATGGAGTTCGGAATCGACAAATGTGCCAAAGCCACCTTCAAAGACGGTTAACTAACAAAATCTACAGATTTAGACCTTGATATCAACAAGATTAAGGGACTAGACCAAGATGGCAATTACAAATACTTAGGAATTAATGAAGGAGACGGAATATAACATCAAATTAAGAAGAAAAAAAAATGATCCGAATAGAATATTATAGGAGTATGCGTTTGATACTAAAAAGCGAACTTAATGAGACCTGTAAAATGAAGGCTATCAACACTTTGGCTATAGTAACATACAGCTTCAACATTATTAAATGGAAGTTGAATGACATGAAACGATTGGACGCCAAGACCAGAAAAATGAAGATGCATCACTTGTAATCAGATGTTGATAGGTTGTATGTACTTTAGGATGCCGAAGTCTAATCAACCTTGAACCAACTTTAAAAACTACAATGGGATTGGAAATCTATCTCGCAAAAACCAATGAGCCTAATCTGCAAATAGTAAAACACCAAATCCACTCCATCAACAAAGAAGATGCTCTCTCCAAGAAACAGCTTAATATAGATGAAATCCTACTAACAAAAAACGAAGTGAATAACATTTATGCCGAACGAGTAAAACAGGAAGAAAAACATCTTGGCCAAATGAAATTACAAAAAAATTTACTAAAAAAAATACCTAAAAAGAACGAAAGAAGCAGATGTGGACCAACAGAAAACACATCAGTGGCTGAGGAGCAACGGGTTGACAGTTGAGACAGAGAGCCTAATTATTGCAGCTCAGGACCAAAGCCTCGTAACCAGATCCTATCTAGGATGTAACTAACCCGAAAAGCAGGATCTGCGGAAAACATGATGAAACTGTCGACCATATTATCTTTGGATGTCCGGAACTAACAAAATATGAATAATCTCAAAGACATAACAAGGTAGCGACATATGTGCCCTGGAAGATATGCAAGAAGCACAAAATCGAAACCACTGAGAGATGGTATGAGCATCAACCAGACACTTTTACCCAAAATAACGATGTAAATATCCTCTGGGACCTGCCAATTCAAACTGATATGGAAATAAAAGCCAACAGACCTGATATTATCATAAAAGACAAGAAGTTCACGACGTGTATGTTTATCGCCATAGCAGTACCATTTGAAAGAAACACCTCCATGAAAATTATCGAGAAATTGTCCAAATACAAGGACCTGGAGATCGAGATTAACAGGATGTGGGGAATGAAGACTGAGACTGTACCAATAGTTATTGGATCTCTTGGCCTCGTGAGAAAAGGAATGGACAATAACAATGTCCCAGGCAACGTCAACATACAAGTTGACCAGAAGATCGCCCTACTAGGACTATCCCATATACTGAAGAAAAATGCTATCAATGCAAAAACAGGATTTTCTTTTCAGAAATAGGATTTTCCTTCCCAAAATAAGATTTTCTTTCAAAAAGAGGATTTGCTTTTCGAAAAACAGAATTTTTTTTTTCAAATAGGATTTTCTTGCCAAAATAGGATTTTTCTTTCAAAAATAGGATTTTCTTTAGGGTGCAAATTAGACGAGTAATTGCTTCTTTTTGATGTTAGAGTAGTTTAACAGTTGCCGTTTTGCTGGTTTATAGTAACAGGCCCACGTAGAAACAGAAAACAGGTCATTGCTACACACACACACACACACACATATTTATATATATATATATATATATAGTGCTGTTCGATAAAAGTGACTCACCTGATTTTTTTTTACTAAATGTTCTCTTTTCCGATGAAACGAAAGTTGAGCTAAATTCAAAGTATAAAGCGATCTAAAATCCGAAAAAAGAAGCCTTGAAAGCTCTTTGAATTTAGCAGTAAGTACTGTCAAGCATCCGTTCAGTATAATGTCCTGGGGATGCTTTTCTGTTCATGGAACTGGTTTCTTAAAACCTATTGAAAAGACTCTGAGGAGCGAGCAGTACAAGAGAATTTTAGAGTCTTGTCTGTTCCCTTCTGCTGAAAGGGTGCAAATCGACCCCAGCAAGCTCATTTTTATGCAGGATAATGCTCCCTGTCGCAAATTAAAGTTGATGAAGGAATACTTTGATGAGAAGCAGGTAAGTGTTATGACATGGCCGCCTCAATCTCCCGACCTCAACCCCATATAAAACTTATGGAGCATTATAAAGTACAGGCTCTCGAGAAAGCAGTTAAGCAACAAAGAGGATTTGATTGTGAATTTCATATCCGAATGGAATTCAATGCTTGGAGATGAGATTTGCCAGAACCTAATCAAGTCAATGACAAAAAGGGTTGAAAAGGTTATTCAAAATAAAGGAGGACCCATAGATTATTAAATATTTCGAACTGTATTACCTATTATAAATAAATTATACCTCTATTATTCTTTATTTAAAGCTGTTCGGTTATGTTTGTGTTGATTACTAATTGCAGTAAATAAATGAGTCAGTTTTTTTTTGCACAGAGTTTTTCCCTAAATCTCATTTATATCCAAAATTATAATTATCAATAGAATACCTTAGGGTGAGTAAATTTTTTTACTAGGTGGTCGGGAAAGGGTCTTTATACTAGTAAGATTAAAAATTGGCGAACAGCACTATATATATATATATATATATATATATATATATATATATATATATATATATATATATATATATATATATATATATATATATGTATGTGGCCGGCAAGAAATGACAATATAGAGAGGTAAGAATGCTCTTTGTTTTGAGTTATGGGAGGATCGGACTCATTAGTCTGTCTTTTCTAACCATTGTCCTACGAGGCAGACAGGTAATTACTTAGATTCGTTTGAATAACGCCACACATGAGGTAAATTCAGACCACCAAAAACAGGATAGAATTTCAATTCTCAAATGTAAGGTAACAAAAGTTTTTTTAATATTCGTGTGAAGATCGAACTCTTTGTAGTAATAATGATTTGTAGAGAGCTTGCTAACGAAGACGACATTTTTACTCTATTGTTCAAAGAGTAAATGGCCCAAGAGCCTGTCAAGGTAGAGGGTTACTGAATGCAGTTGTTATAACGGTGTAACCGAAGGAAATAAGAAGTGCATGTTTTGAGGATATGTACGCTATGATAACGGTTGACCCTAGACTTGATCCTAGGTTAAGATCGGGGAAGCATCCACTTGGGAGTCTGTTTCACAAAGTAGCAGTTCTGGAGAGGAAACTGTCTGTTTAATTGAAATAGTGCTGCAGGTACAATCCTTGAAGTTAAGCAACGTCGAGCCTGGTCAGTAACTAGATGGGGGATCTCTTGGGAATACCATGAGTTGTAAGCTTTTATTTGTTCGTGGTGTAATGGCTAATGGCTCGGAATTGTTAATCAGAGAGCCGTGTTCCATTTCCAGTCGTGTTCGTTATATTCATTTAGGCGCAAATAACTTGAGAAAGGTATAAATCTACCTCTTCTCCCTCCAGCTATGGGTTAAATAGTAAGAATTGTGTCATTAAATCATTATTATCTCCATAAAAAAATCTTACATTCTAAAAGTATTTTCTAGCTTTAAATAATCCGCAAAGGGTTGATAAACCGTAAAAAAACGAATCAATGTGTCTGTTCTTGTTAATGAAGTACGAAGTGAACAAATGTGAGGCGATCCTGGCCTGGTGGTTCCTTGCAGTGAATGTCTGAACTGACAGAATTAAGGAATGTAACTTGTCTGAACATTTGCCATGAAAATATCGATAAAGTCGCGAGTGGCTGGCAACGTTTCGTCGGTGTAGAAAGTGGTTGTAGGGTGTGAAACAATTCATCGCCCGCAAAGCGGCGTAAAGTGAGGACTGGGCAACTTCAGCTCCGATAGGCCGCCATAGAAAACAATATACGGCTCAGTTTGGTACGATGCAATGTTTGGCACAAAGTTTGGTCCCAGCACACTCATGAACCACTGCCCAGTTCTGTTCGGATGTGCAGGAAGCCTAACGGTTATTGGGATCTATTCTGGTCACGTCCCTTGGGTTCCGTTCGTATGAACCGATCTTAAATATCGGCCTAGTTATGAGTAACAAAGACTGGGATCTCCTGCATGGCTTGAAGCAACAGAAATGTGGTTCTTCAGCGGTTACCCTGGACCGAACATGTGAATAACGACGAAGATTTGGAGAAAATTAAAACAAAATAGAAACTGTCTATGTTTTTGAGATGAGGTATTATGTACACTATTTACATTATTCGGACTATTGTCCTCATCATGATAACAGCAAAAATTGCAATATAAGCACTGGTAAAAATCTTTACTGAAGACATTAGGTTTATAATACCCAGAAATTCATACCCAGATGTCCTCAAGGACACATAGCACAGTGGATAAAGAGTTAGTTAGATCCAGTGACAGGACCCAAAGACTGTGAGTTCAATACTCTGTTAAGGCAATGGAGAACTTGGAGAGGGGAATTAACAGGAGATAACTGATAAAAAACATGGCACGTGGAACTAGAATAGTCTACCTCAGTGAGCGAAATAAAGGGTTCAGTTCGACATTCCAACCACCTGAAGAAGACCGGAGCGTACAATGTAATAAATATGGCGACAAAGATGAGGACAATAGTCCGAATAATGTAAAAGGGAAATTAATACCGCATACTATTTCTCTTCTATTCATATCACAGACCAAGTTTGACATTACTACATATGACTGTAAGCCTCTACCTTAAGTGACTCTCGAGTCTTGCAAATCATTATTTTATGCATCAGTTTGTAGTATTTTGTCATTTCTCCTTTTTTATGTTGACAGGATTTTCCTTTCAAAAGTAGCATTTTCTTTTCAAAAATAGGCTTTTCTTGTTAAATATATTTTTTTCTTTTTAGAAATCGTCTTTTCTTGCTAAAAATCGGATTTTCTTTTCAAAAATAGTTTTTCTAATGAAAAATAGGATTTTCTTGCAAAATTAGAATTTCCATGCAAAAAAAAAAATAGTATTCAAAATATTCCTGGTGTCTTTCTTTGAGTGGCAGTTGAGCCTTATATTGGGTGAATAATAGTAAAAAAATGTTCTTAAAATACTGACAAGACTATCGAGAGATTCGTGAAGACTTGATGTGTTTTCATTCGTATTAATAGGCACGAGATATCACTAATTTCATGGCGCGTTAATTATCATAAAATAAGATGAAATAGAAAAGCGAAACGTTGTCCTTGTAATCATGAATAACTCTGAACAAAAAAAAAAAATGCCGTCGCAAAAACGCATCTCGCTTTTACTGCCGCAGGCTATTAATTGATGTCTGTTTTCTTTAAATAGTTTCTTGCCAACTGAAGTAATTTTGCCTACGGCGACGCGGGAACTTCTTGTTTCATAGCCCAAGAAATATTGACAGTGAGCTGGCAGCGATTGAAATTCATTCCTGATTTTGTCAAGGGCAAAATTTAAGTTGAATTCGGTCAACAAGTTGCGACATTCACTCGCATCGTCTATTCCTTTGTATTTACATATTTGATTGTTCAAATAATAAATGTCGAATCGAAATATTACCACGAATGAGCATACATGACCGCCTATCGGAGCTGAAACTGCCCAGACCTCACTTTACGCGGCTTTGCAGGCGATGAATTGTTTCGCACTGTACAACCACTTTCTACACGGAAATGGATTGGTGTGTGATATTCTGGCCTTTATTAATTTTCCCAGACAGGAATATTTGTCGTGGGACCAGGTGTAGCCTCAAATTGGACAGGTTAGTACATGTTTCTGATTCCGTTTCCGACAGAAATGTCGGCCGAATATGTTTTGGGTTATTTGGAGTTATGGCTCTGAACTAAATGGGGTAAAATCAAAACATTGGATTTGGTCTTTTAACTCCGACATTAAACAATGGAAAATTGAGATATTTTGGTATGCGAGACACACGCAACGAGGAAGGAGCCCACTATACACTTGAATTCCTGATTGAACCTTGCTGAATACATAGATTGAAATTCCAAGACGCCACCATCTGATCTTTTGTTTTAATAGATGCCAAATATATCCGATTGTAAATTATTCACCTTCATTAAATCGTCTATATTTAAGCGAAACCGGCATTATTATTTCTTTGGTGAGAGCTTGAAATTATTTCCGACAGCCCAGTCGTCAACAAGAAGTTTACCACGTCTAAAAGAAGAAAGACAACCTTCTTTGTCAGTACACTTCAAGAACCAAGACTGGATGATCGACGACTTATATTGGCACCAATCCCTAAACCATTTTGGAAGCTGTATAAGTGCGAAGAACGAGAATTTGGAACAAGCGTGGTTCAAACGGTGCGACTGCACAGAAAGCGAGACTAGACGAACGGAGCCTAGAAGTGTACAGGAATAGAGGGGTGTTATAGTCGTATATATATGAAATACAATTTTTATTGTAACCTAATTATGTACAATAATGGATCACATGCAATGTACATAAACAAATCAACTTGGAGAATAGAAAATATATCTAAATAAAAATTAGAGACATGTTATAAAATTGATCATTCCATCTTAAATAGATCAAGTGTTTTGTGACAATTATTAACAGTTCAATAAGGTAATATTCATATAAAATAAAAAGGTTATTCTAACATCATTATGTTCAATAATGGATTATATGCAATATGAGTTATGTGCCATGCGTGGTACACACTTAGGCGATCATGTACCTTTCAATACATGACTGACGAAGCAGATTTTTTTCTCGCTGTAGGTTGCCATTTCTTTCTGCGGTAAACCAGTTGCCATCCAAAGCTATAGAACACGATCGGTCCTGGTATTTACCCATAGCTGAGGGAGAAGAAGAGGATTCATAGCTTTCCCAAGGGAAAATGCAATATAGGCGAACAATTCAACTAGAAAAATTTTCACTATTTACATTATTCGGACTATTGTCCTCATCTTTGTCGCCATATTTACTACAACGTTTCGGCCGTTGTACGCTCCGGCCTTCCTCGCGTGGTTGGAATGTCGAACTGAACCATTTATTTCGCTCACTGGAAGAATTATTGGAAAGAATGCGATCTTAGCTTGAAGGTGACATCTAGAACATTTACTTCTGTTAGGTTAGTTTTTATGTCTATGTCGAATCCCATATTTTAAAAAATCTTTATTATTACTGTTCTAGTCGCCGCTTGTCTCGAAAAGGACCTCCAATCGGTTCTGAACTGAGGCAGGAATTGGCTGGTAAACTTCAATCCCCCAAAAACAAAACTGTTCTCTATTACTCACCACAGAGAGCCACCCCTGCCCTCCATTAGAATGTCTGACACTCAACTCCAGGAGAGCACCTCTTTGCGATTACTCGGCCTCACATTGACTGCTGACCTGTGAAGAAACAAATACATTGAGTCAATAGCTTCGTCCACCGCAAGGAAACTTGGCTCCCTGTGCCGCGCCAGGAAATTTTTCTCGCCGGAGACGATCCTTCAAATCTACAAATCAACCATTCGCCCTTGCATGGAGTATTGCTGCAATATATGGTCTGGAGCCCCTTCTGTTTGTCTCAAGGTTCTTGATAAAATCCAGAGACGGATATGCAATGTAATTGGCCCCGATCTGTCATCTTGTCTGCAGTCGCTCTCTCACAGACGTGTCATCGCCTCCCACTGTCTTTTTTACAAATACTTTCATGGTAACGGCTCCGATGAACTGCTTTCGCTGGATCCCAGACTTCATGAATTGAAGCGTTCAACTAGGCTGGCATCTCGCTCACACCCTTTCACTGTTGAAACTGTTAAATGTAACCGTCTCTTCTACTCCAATAGCTTCATGTCTCGCACTTCTCGCCTGTGGAACTCCCTCCCCCTTTTCTTGTTTTCTTGCTATAATCTCCATCTATTCAAATGTAATGTCAATCGACGTCTCCAGATGCCTTGATCTATCCCCTATCCTTCTCTTCATCCTTTCCTCTATCACTCCTATTTGCTCTCGCTCCAACTCTCTGTAACCCCTTGCGTGCTAGTGGCTTCCCGCCTTGCTTGGAGTGAAACGCTTAAAAAAAGTTTTGTCTGTGTCTTGTTTGTTATAGTTTATTAAGATGATTCCGAGACATTCGTCCCTGTATGGTCCTGTATTCCACAACGCACAAGGCCTGATAATTGCGTTTAGCATGAAACAGTCTGTCGCCTCTGAGTGTTGACATCAATGTTCATTTTTATATTTACATACGCTCTATCTTTGATATTGAGCACTTTATCCCATAAATATAGCACACCTTAAAACTATATTTCTTCATATATATATATATATATATATATATATATAATCAGTTCATCCTAAACAAACCGGTAATTCGACTAAGATGTAACGAGCTACTGGGAGTGAAAGGAAATGAAAAAGACTTGAGAAGTAATCGGAAACTTAATCCGAAACAAGAAATAATGAATAAGGGAATGTAATGGATTCAACTGGAATTCGAACTCGGCTCTACGATTCCTCAATCCAAGCCGCTATCCATTACAATATATATATATATATATATATATATATATATATATATATATATATATATATATATATATATATATATATATATATATATATATATATAAATAAAGTATGTAGTGCAACTGGAATTCATCTACAGGTTCGGGGTTAATGTCATTTATTAAATTTGTTTGCGAAGATGTATTCTCGCCATTTATATCATTAACTTCAATATCTGTTTTTTGTATGAATGATTCATGTAATGTATATATATATATATATATATATATATATATATATATATATATGTATATATATATATATTAAGAAGATTGATATTATATTTAAAACCTATGTCGAATTAAATACGTGGAATCTAGTGATAGTCGAAATCGTTGACTAAAAATTCCCTGACTAATCTCGCTCAAGATTATTCGACGTTGTAGTGCTTTTACCATATCGATATTGTTGTTGAATCATGCAATTCTGATGATGGCGTCTTCATTTATTTTATTTATTTTTACATTTTTGATTCTATTCCTCTTTTCGTTTTATTTCTGGCGCCAGATACCCGCATCTAGTTATTTATTTTTTCTTCGTTCTTCCTTTCTCCGAATAATATATCACTTTTCTCGACAGCTGCTTTTGTGTTTATGAGTTCATACTTACACCAAAACTCAAGACACGTTATTACCCAATAAATACGGGTAATAAGATAATAAAACACCTACATAGCCGATGTCTTAAAAGAAATGCAGAGACGATTGAATACGCTAGCAAACTTGACCATTTTCGAGAAGTAGTGTTCTTCGCGTTTTATATCTTCTTCCTTGAATTCTTTATTCTTGCTTTCTTTCTTATATCTGTTTATATATCTCAGAGATGAGGTATTGTAATTACTTATATTATTTACTTCTTCGAATTGTTTTCCTCATCTTTGTTGGCATATTAACCATGTTTCGGCCGTTGTACGCTGCGGCCTTCTTCAGGATCTGTCTATATCTCAGAGATGAGGTATTGTAATTACTTACATTATTTACATTCTTCGAATTGTTATCCTCATCTTTGTTATCATATTAACCATGTTTCGGCCGTTGTACGCTGCGGCCTTCTTCAGGATCTGTCTATATCCCAGAGATGAGGTATTGTAATTACTTACATTATTTACATTCTTCGAATTGTTATCCTCATCTTTGTTGGCATATTAACCATGTTTCGGCTGTTGTACGTTCTGGCCTTCTTCAGGATCTGTCTATATCTCAGAGATGAGGTATTGTAATTATTTAATTACATTCTGCGGACTGCTTTCCTTAACTTTATTGCCATATTCACGACGTTTCGGCCGTTGTACGCTCCGATTTTTGTCAGGATTTGCCCATATTTGAGATGAGGTATTGTAATTATTTATACTATTTACATTTTTCGGACAGTTTTTCCTCATCTTTGTTGCTATATTCACGACGTTTCAGCAGTTTCACGCTCCGGGCTTCTTCAGGATCTGCCTATATTTCTGAGATGATGTATTGTAATTATTTACACTATTTATATTCTTCAGACTGTCCTTTTCTTTCTTGCCATATCCACGATGTTTTGGCCGTTGTACGCTCCGGCCTACTTCAGCTGATTGGAATTTCAAACGTAACCCTTTATTTCGTCCATATGCGTCTGTGTGTGTGTTGTGAATTGGGATCAAATAACGATCGGAAATCTACGTTTATAAATCCAACATGTTTCGTTTTTATTAAAGCTTCAGCTGTTAAAGCTTTATCATCTGGTGACTCTATTTGCCATATATATATATATATATATATATATATATATATATATATATCTATATATATATATATATATATATATATATATATATATATATATATCATTATTATTAGTAGTAGTCTTATAAGTACAAGACGAAATACTCGATTGGAAAACCTTTGCAAATAATCAAACCAATACGAAAGGGAAAAAAATGTATAAAAAAAGAAAGAACAAAGAACATGTACGTTAGCCGAAAATAATCGTCTAGCATGCAAGTCCAAAGCCCAAAGAAAAAAAAACCCGATACGAGTACACAAAATAACTAAATAAAGTGCTCAATACAGTATGTAGAGCAGACCTAGTTAGACCTAGAGAACCAGACAAACCTACCACGGTTACACCTAAACGGATCGTCAGTGAAGGCCGGCTAACAAGGTAAGTAAGAACGGAAACTTATAGTCAATAAACAAAAAAACCATAACCACGTGACCAAAAAAAAAACAACAACGGGGAGGGTTGGGGAGAACCATTTATTCGAAAAATTGACGAAAGAGGGAGGGGGTTTATATATATATATATATATATATATATAGTCAAACCTTATGAGCCAGACAAACCTACCAAGGTTTCACTTAGGTAGATCGTCAGGTTGATTTGGCTATTGTTAAATCAAGAATTCGAAGGTTTTTCGACATGAGTATAGTTACTTATATATATATATATATATATATATATATATATATATATATATATATATATATATATATATATATATATATATATATAAACATTCACGGCACAGTTGGAGATAGGCTTGCAGATCATTACTATTAGTATGGGTTCGCTTCTCACTAAGTGCCCTTATAATATCTATATGCTAGGCCAAAATTTTTATTGTAGTAATGGTACTCTGTGGAAGGCTCGAGAGCCACTCATGGTAGATTGTTAATGTTGATGAGCAGCTGTGTGGCATGAATGAAAGTAGAGGTGGTAGAAAGTGGAGATTATGTGTATAAGAAGCGGTCAAGATTGTAGTGTACAATGAGACACACTCGTAGGAGTTTGTTCCATCTTAACAAAGATCAGTCGGAGTGGGGCATTGCATTTGAATTACGGGGGAAATGAGGGTGATTCAACTACATGGATGTAGCATGGTGCGTCCTAGCAGTAAAGATCAAAATTGGTGAATGCTGAATTCCCCAAGCCTTCTTTCCTCATAATGTCCTTACCGCTAAACATGTTTGCTAAGTTCTAAATTATTATACACACTCCAGCACCACACAAAACATTTATCTCTGCTACAGACTTGTTATTCGAACATAACGAGCGATATATCTTCAGAACTTGAGTCAGCCCTAAGATAAATCTTTTAGACTTCTTATATTTTTGCTATCTGAGCGCTTTCTTTACGAAATTCTGCTTAACGCGTTCAATTTCAGTGATTGGCGTATCTTGTTAGAAGCAACAGATTTCTGAAATTATATATATCTAAAAAAATATTATTGCTGATTGCTAACCTGTATAAGTTATAGAATCAAAAGGGGCAAGACTCGCCACATATGTAAAGAACAAAAGAACAGAATTCGAAAAGCTCGAAGGCCCACCACAGTTCGGTAAGAGCAGTTGCTAATGTCAGCAATCGGCAGTCGAGTTCCTCTGGAGAATCAAAGCTAACAAAGGTCTCAACTATCATTCGAGGTCCATACTTAGACATGATATCTCTAGTAGAGGAGATTGAGATCCCCAAGACCCAAGGCAGGTGAATTGTGATTAATACATGGAAAATTACTGCATGGAGTGTTCTGACGATGAAGCACAGCTGAATAGTGCCTTATCAAAGCAAATCTTTCTTAGAGTCTTGAAGCATTCATATCGATTCAGTTTCGTATCCGAACGTAAACAAAGCAATTTCTAAAGAACTGGTGGATTTTTATTTATTAATCCAACAGATTTTATTACTTAAACGGATCATCATCATCGTCATCATCATCGTCATCATCATCATCATCATCGTCATCATCATCATCATCATCATCATCATCATCATCATCATCATCATCATCATCATCATCATCATCATCATCGTCATCATCATCATCATCGTCATCGTCATCATCATCATCATCATCATCACCATCGTCATCATCATCATCATCATCATCATCATCATCATCATCGTCATCATCATCGTCATCATCATCATCATCATCATCATCATCATCATCATCATCATCGTCATCATCCCCTTGACTTTTGTAATCGTAGGGCCCACCCAAATGCAAAAGCTACATTAACTCTTTCCACAACGCTCTATCAACGGGGCCATCAGAAATTCTGGTATAGTCATTCTTGTCCATTGTTTGACATTGTCTAACCAGTTTTTGCGTTGGCGTCCTTTCCTACGTCCACCTTTAACAGTGCCTTGCATGATGGTCTTGTACAGGCTGTCGT
Source organism: Acanthosepion esculentum (assembly GCA_964036315.1). Taxonomy (NCBI): domain Eukaryota; kingdom Metazoa; phylum Mollusca; class Cephalopoda; order Sepiida; family Sepiidae; genus Acanthosepion; species Acanthosepion esculentum. Next base: position 7,755,811 of record OZ038504.1, read on the forward strand.
TCCTTGTATGGTGGTCTTGCATAGGCTGTCGTGCCTTTCTTGATGGTCTTGCATAGGCTGTCGTGCCTTTCTTGATGGTCTTGCATAGGCTGTCGTGCCTTGCATGATGGTCTTGCATAGGCTTTCGTGCCTCGTATGATGGTCTTGAACAGGCTGTCGTGCCTTTCTTGATGGTCTTGAACAGGCTGTCGTGCCTTGTATGATGGTCTTGAACAGGCTGTCGTGCCTTGTAAGGTGTCCAAGCCACGCCATTTTAAATTAGAAATTAATTTATTCTAAATATTCTTTTGTTAATTATTTATGTCTTTAAGAAGAAAAAAGAAACCTCGATCCTGGTTTATTTGTTCAGCGTTTGTGGCTATATTTATGTGTAATTTCCATATCAATGTCTTCTCCTTGGCATACTTTCATTAGGTTCTTAATTAAATTAAAATGTTTATGTTTAATTATTATTGAAAGAAATATGATTCTATGTATAATGCTCATGATTTTATTTTCTAAGTCAATGTCTTATCGGAGATTCGTATCATCATCATCATCATCATCATCATCATCATCATCAGCATCATCATCATCATCATCATCATCCCCTTGACTTTTGTAATTGTAGGCGGGAGGATCCGAATGCAGAAGCCGCACTGAATCTCCCCCACAACGGTCTGCCAAAAGCAGCCACAGCAATTCTGGTGTAGTCATTGTCCATTGTCTGACATTGTCTAACCAGTTTTTGCGTTGGCGTCGTCGCTTACGTCCACCTTCAATAGTGCCTTGCATGATGTTCTTGCACAGACCGTCGTACTTTGCAACGTGTCCAAACCACGCCATTTTTCTCTGTTTGACAATGGCGAGAAGAGGTTCCTGGTGGCCCACAAAACTTTCAACCCTTCTCCACACAAACTCATTGGTTTTATGTTCCCAATAGAAGATGCCAAGAAGTTTTCTCATGCATCTGTTCTCAAACGCTTGGATCCTTCTCTCTGTTTCTGCCAAGTGTCCACGTTTCACATCCATATACGAGAATGGAGACTAACAGCGATTTATGAACTCTGTACTTCGTTTGAAAGCTGATTTTGCTCCTCCATATTCTTGCCAATTTAGCCATCGCTCTGATGGAATAATGGGTAGCGGCTCGGGTTGTGGAATCGGAGAGCCGAGTTCGAATTACGTGCTAATACTCTTGAGAAAGGTATGAATCCTCTTCTTCTCCCCCTAGCTATTGTTAAATAGCAGGACAGACTGGGTTCTATAGCCTTTGATGGCAACTGGTCTAGGAGAAGGACAGTTCTATAGCCTTGGAATACCATTGGTCTACCGCAGAAAGAAATGGCAACCTAGCGCGGGAAAAAATCTGCCTCATCACTCATGTATCGAAAGCTACATAATCGCCTAAGCGTTTATCACGCTTGGCACATAACTGACTGACTGCTATGGTTGCAGCAATCCGTGTGCAGATTTCTGAGCTACAGATACCATCTTGAGACAAGATTGCTCCTAAGTATTTAAATCTGGACACTTCCTCCATTGAATTTCCATTCATGGTGATGTTGACACAGGTGTTACTGTTTGTACTATTCACCATTATTTTGGATTTCTCGGAGCTGACCTCCATTTCATATGCTCCTGCTCTTTATTTTAGTAGATACCCATATTTAAGTAGACGCTCCGTTTATTTATTAAACAGTATATTTATTTATTTTCGTCTACCGGCCTGAATATCCGAGAAATTATATTAAATTAAAATACACTTTGTTTAAAAATAAAAATGGGAGTTCATATCAGACACGGTACTAAGTGTAATGTTTGAAATAATGAAAAGTAATTTACTCCCGTCGATTTTATTTTTTTACTTCTACTTGAAGTCTGGATTTCTATTATTATTAATGTTATTATTATTTTGATAGGAGTTTTTTTGTGCCAAAATTACTGGTTATTTTCCGTAGTTTACTGATGGGAAGGCATTTTAGACAGGCAGTTTTTTTGTCATAAAGTGCTTGATGTCAAAAGGTAAAGATAGAATTAATATAGAGAAAATTATCACTTAACTGAGTGGTGCTGATTCTATCATGCCGACTTCGAAGTTTCGTGAGCGCATTGTTCTAATGCTTTCATTCTTCAGAGCTTAAGTGATAACACTATACTCATTAAGTGAAAAATCGCACACCTATAAAAAGCTATCAAATGACACCAAGCCATACATAAAATACGACAAAACCGAGAAGTAGAAGCAGAGGAGACAACAGCCGTGAATAGTAAAATCATTACTGCATGCACTCACGAAACTTTGAAGTCGGCATTACAAAACCAACACCAGTTAAGTGATAAGTTTCTCCACATTAATTATATAGATAGATAGATAGATAGATAGATAGATAGATAGATATATGATATTAGTGGTTAACATATATATATATACATATTGTCATCCACAGACAGACTCTTTTGCTGTATCACACCTCATCAGTTCGGCTAGACGTGCGGTTGCCTCTAGCTAGGATCGAAACCCAGTGGCGCCAGTCGGGGATTCTACCACTAAGTTGTTGGCGCACGCCAGGGATGAAGGTGAATTTAAGCGTATTTATTTTTAGATAAACACACAGTGACTGAGAGAACTCGATTCGATTTACCAAAGTGTCTTGCATTATTAGTATAGAGGTCAATGTCCAGAACAGAGCAAGAATATAATTTAAAAGGCTCAAACACTAATATACCCTGGTTATAATTTATTACATTGGAATCGTAATCACGATCCAATTCATTAAAAAAAACTTCTTTTTTAATTTGTACGTCTGAAGATTTGGATCGTGATTACTATTCAAATGTAATAAATTATAACCATGGAATATTAGTGCTAGAGCCTTTTATATTATACACACACACACACACACACACACACACACACACACACACACACACACACATATATATATATATATATATATATATATATATATATATATATGGAGAAATATACTCTTAAGGTGTGTTATATTTATGGGATAAAGTGCTCAATATCAGAGGTAGAGCGTGTGTAAATATAAAAAGTGAACATAGAAGTCAACACTTAGAGGCGACAGTCTGTTTCATGCTAGATGCAACCGTCAAGTGTTTTTATTAACGTAGTAAAAATTTGTTTGAGTAAGTCAGCTCGAACTCTGGGTTAAATAGCCTCGCCAACCCGCAATTGATCAAACATGGTCAGTACGACTACACCCCTAAAGACATAGTCAGTCAGGAAGGGGGTTCCTCCAAGGAATGAGAAGGGCCTGTTCTAATGAGCTGGTAATTTCGACGTAGGGTAATGGTTAGCAAGCTTGGCTCACACGGTCAGTTACAACTGAGTAATGAGTTCGATCCTCTCTAAGCACGCCATAATTTCGGCCTTGTGTCACAACTAAGCTACGCTTTGGAAATCACTAGGTTTTCTCTCACTAGGAGGTGGCACTTCGATGTGGTGCAATGGGTAACAAGCTTGTCTCGCTAAATCATTTTGAGCGTGACGGGGTGGTCTATATTTTTAGTCTTGTGCCTTCTCTAATTTCCGCTTCGTAAACCGCTAGATTTTCCTCACTGGATTAAAACATTAATAACCTAATCGGAATATGTCATCTTAGAGATCAAATAATTTCATAATTTCGAAAGCTAATATAATCTTGAGAAATATCTAGCAACAGTTAAAGAAAGCAGCTCCCTCCCAATATATATATATATATATATATATATATATATATATATATATATATATATATATATATACATGTATGTGTGTGTGTGTGTGTGTGTGTGTCTGTGTGTGTGTGTGTGTGTCTGTGTGTGTGTGTGTGTGTGTGTGTGTGTGTGTGTGTGTGTGTGATTAGACATTTAAGAAAGAAGACAGAAAATACTGTTGCTAGCAATCAGAACGATGGAGAAAGAAAATAAAATGTGGATTATCAATAAAATGTTAGAAATGGTGAGATTCTGTGATTATTCAAAATACATCAATATTAATGGTTGGTTGATTTTATTTAGCTGCGTCTCAACATCTGTATGAGTTATTTAATGCAGAAACTGTGGAACATTCTTCCGGCTTCATGCTTTCCAGCCAACTTTGATCTTCAAAAATTTAAATGCAATGTCAATCGTTATCTACTGTCTTCTTGATTCCTCTTCCTTTATTGTTATCACTTCTCGCCTGTGGAACTCTCTTCCGGCTTCATGCTTTCCAGCCAACTTTGACTTTCAAATATATAAATGCAATTTCAATCGTTATCATCTGTCTTAATACCTGTTTTTATTGTCCTCTCTTCCTAATAATGTTGTTTTGTTCTCATTTTTTGACACTCGGTAATCTATTGGATCTTTTTGGCTTTTTTACCCTGCTTAGAGTGAAGTGATTAAAAGTATTTTCTATATCAAAATTCTTCGCATTGCCTTCACATTATTCATATAATAGCCCATTAAATAATATCTACATGAATTCTTGACTATTGCTAATGATAACGGTAATATTATCCGTTTCCCTATAAGGAAACATCCCATATTCATTGACCCAACAGCCAGTGATACCGTCGGTTGAAAATTTATAAACTCTATTAAAACCAGTTTTCGAGAACAAAAGGTTTCTCAAGTCCGGTAACTGTTATCGCTCTTTCAAATATTGATGGAGGTTTTTTTCTTAACCTATTGTTCGAAGTCGTGTGGAAAGTCGACAAGTTGATTATTTTCCCTTCGAGTTATATGTGCTATGCCTTTTAGCTGCAGCTGCTAATGAAAGTCTTCAAGTTATATGGTTTATGCTGTTTGGTAACGTCCTTTTGTTATTCAGTAATTTTAATACTTAAATATGGGTATCCTGTTAAAAATAACGTTTAAGTAATAAAATGTGTATTACGTCTATTTGAGAAAGCTCAAACCTACGCCAAACTTTGTAGGAGAAGCCACCATTTGATCTGACGCACTTTAGACAGATAGGCCACGGGTAACCACGAAAAAGCAACGTTTGAAGTAATAAAAAAACTCAAAGCCGACTTCTACTTTGCTGTGAATTAAAATTCACCAAACAATACAGTAATGAGGTACGCAAATAAAGAACAATAGCAAAAGCGTGCGATTCCTACAGAGAAGATCGAATTCTAATGCTGGAGAAACGTCTGCTTGGCATGTTAGCATTAGAGCAGCGTTCATTGATGCACGATGCAGACGTTAATTCCAGTTCGTGTGCCAAGCGACATAGATAAAAGCAGAAACAGTCGTTTGAGGAGGCGGTGAGGGTAGACATGCAACGATTAATAAACGCTGAAAATTGCTGACGGCGAACCGGGTTCAAATTCCGATTGAGACAATTTGTGTCCGTGTCGAACTAATATTTTTAGGCGTGGATCCTTCTCTTTTAACCCGAGCTCTGCCCAAAATAGCAGGGAAGCGGGAGCTATTTGTTCTTGATTGGCAACTAGTCTAGGAGAAGGATGAGAATTCTGAATTTAAAAAAACAACAGGAAACCACTTTACTATTATTCCCCAAAACACCCACACACGCTTTCTCCCCCCCTCTCTCTCTCTAGCTTGTACATTTAGGAATAGGCAATAATTGATCTCCACAGCTTCCTTCTTTTGTTACCCTCAGTAATATTTTCTCCTTTATGATCCTTTTGTACTGATACTTTCTCACCTATTCTTTTGCACAAACTTTTTTTTACGGCTTATCAACCCTTCGCGTGTTATACAAAGCCCAAATATATTTTGGATTGTAAGAAAAATTATTTTTTGCGAGTGAATATTACATTTACAACTTTTTTTTTTTAATATCGAAAATTTTTGGCGGATACAAGTTCTACTATTTAACCCATAAATGGGGGAGGGAAGAGATAGATTCATACCTTCCCCATGGTAACGACACCCCGCTCCCTCTGAAATTCGAACTCGGCTCTCCGATTTCTCCTTCCTTGTTGATTATACATATCAGGTAGGTTACTCTCTGCTTTCATCCACTTCTCTTTCTTTTGGTATGTTATTCCGAAATATATTGTTGCCCAATACTTACACGTCCAACTGTAATATCTCTAGATCGATGTTATATCCACATCGCCAAGTGTTCCGCTCCCAGTATTTTAATCAATTTGGTTTGTACTCAGAATGTCAGTGTCAACTAGAAGTCCTACCAGGATTTATTATTTGGCGGACACAATCTTAACAACATAAGAGATGCAGATGACACAGTGCCGATAGCAAATTAAAGTACAGGAGCTCCTAAAGAATAATATTTACGGCCACATCATATCGAAGAGCGCATATTTTTCTTTAATTAGATTTTTGGAATATTCAGGCCGGTAGGCGAAAAAAAAAGTACTGTTTAATAAATAAATGGAGCGTCAGTTATGAGTATCCACCAAAAATAATCCAGGAAGGGATAAAAAGCTATTGGATTGATGTATAAAATCCATAATATATATATATATATATATATATGCAGAAATATAGTCTTAAAGTGTGCTATATTTATGGGGTAAAGTGCTCAATATCAGAGAAAGAGCGTGTGTAAATATAAAAGTGGACATGGAAGTCAGCACTTAGAGGCGACAGTCTGTTTCATGCTAGTGCAATCGTCAGGCGACTAGTGCTGTTATTTTTCTCGGCTATTTATATAAGGGTCAGTGGTGCATTATGGGTAGTCTATTTTGGCGGTTACTTTTACCGGAAGTGGCTTATTTGTTTATTTATTTATGTCAAATTGTTTTGCTTGTTTTTTGTTTGTTTTTTTATTTTTATTTTTATTTTTTATCTTATATATTTATTTATTTATTCTTTTATTTTGATCGGTGTTTTTGGTTAACGTAGTAAAAATTTGTTTATATAGCTTATTGTTGGTAGTCTATAATGGCCGTCATTACCGGAAATCGCTTGTTCGCTTATTTATTTGGGTCAAATTGTTTTGCTTGTTTTTATTTATTTTCATTTTTATTTTTTATCTTATATATTTGTTTATTTGTCATTGATTAAATCTGTTTGTTGAATTTGTGGTTTTTTCTGACTATTATTTAGGTGGGAACAGTTTTTAATTTATCTATTTAGGTTGGTTATCTTTATTTGTTTTTGTTTTGTTTTGTTTTTTAAACGGCTAGTTTATCGTAATCGGTTGTTAGTTTATTTATATATTTGGATGTATTTAGATCGATTTATTATACTTGTTGTTATTTATTTGTTACACTATATCTTTTTGGCTTTCGGTTTTTAAGTAACGTAGTATATTATCTTTTATTAATGTTTTTTTTTTTGTTTTTTTGTTTTTTTATTATTATTTTTATTTGTATAACAGTTATAACTTTCGTCCGTTCTTTTGTTTTGATTTTGTTTCGTATATTCTAACAGGTGTGGTTTTATGATTTGTTTGGAGTAATTTATTTTGCTTATTTTATTGTTGTTTGTTTATATATTTATTTATTTTTCTATTTTAAGTTACGTAGTAAAAATTTGTTTTCATGTCTACATTTTGAGATTAGCTCGGATCTTTTATTTAATAATTTATTTTCATCTGGGAAGGTAATGATAGCTATTTTTTCCTCCAAGCAAAGTTTGCAGGTTTTTGATAGGTTGTTGTAGGCTGATGATTTTTTCCTTATTTTCCAAGATATTTTTGGTGTGGTGTGTGTTTTGTTTTTTATTTCCCAGATATACTTAGAAAGCATTGTGCTGTTCGCATATTTACTATTTGTGAAAGACATTTTGTGTACATAATTTCTTTGTTTCCATGGTCCTTCGGTTACTCCTATATATACTTTTTCTTCATTATCTGCTGATTTTGTCGTGGTTTGGTAGATTACGTTGTTTTGTAAACAATTACCGTTTAAAGGACATTCGTTTTTTATTCTGCAGTTGCACGTGGGTTTAATTTGTTCGTGTGGTTTGTTAATAATTTTTCTGTTGTGCTTTTTTATTATTTGTGCCATGTTCTCGGTGCAACTGTAGCTGATTTTTACTGTGTTTTTGTTGAATATTTTGTGTAGGGTGCTTGATTCCGGGAAGTGTTTGTGTAAAAGCTTGAAGAATATTTTTCCTATGTTTGTTTTTACGTTTTTGCTGTACGGTGGGTTGAACCATATGATATTTCTTTTTCTGTTGGTCTTTTTTGTGTTCTGTGGTGAGTATGTGAGTGTTGCTGGGAATCCGCTATATATATATATATATATATATATATATATATATATATATAAGAAACCAAATATAGGACGAAACGGCCGTCCAGTGCTTTCTGCATTCTGTTGAGGTTTCTTTCAGACTCAATGAATTACTTAATTATAATTATCAAATAATCCTAATAATTTCTATCATATATATATATATATATATATATATATAATCTTATAAATGTAAGTAATAATACTCGTCTGGAAAAAACTTTTGGCTTGTAAATGAACAAACCAATACCCAAGGAAAAATAAGGAATAAAAAAAGAAAGAACTAAGAACAGGAAGTTGAGGCGAAAACAATCGTTCAGAGTCCAAAGAAAAAACCCTCCAATACGAGTAAAGTAAAAATAACCCTATACACACACACACACATATATATATATTTAAAGACATTTTTATATATATTATGTTTAACGTTCTTTTTATAGATACAAGTATTTAAGCAAATGCTCTGTTTTTTATAATAAACAGTATTAAATAACATTTACCGGCCTGAATGTCCGAGAAATTTTCATAGATTCAGGCCGGTAAATGTTATTTAATACTGTTTATTATAAAAAACAGAGCATTTGCTAAAATACTTGTATCTATAAAAAGAACGTTAAACATAATATATATAAAAATGTCTTTAAATAAATTGTCGGACTATGTCCAATTCAAATATATATATATATATATATATATATATATATATATATATATATATATATATATATATATATAATTATTCTGTTTTAAGTTCCTTTCAGTCAGACATCTTGTAATGATAGTTTGCATTAAGCCGCTTGCGTTCATAATAAATCATTTCACTATTTTATTTTATTTTTTTAAAATATAAATTTATGAGACACTAAAACGGGAAAAATCTGTCTAAATGTATATTTTTTATTTATGTTTTACCAACACTATCCAATTATTGATGAGCAGGTGGCGTAATTAGAAAAGCTTCGGAACGAGAAGTCGGAGTTCGAATCCCTGTTGAGATCGTCGTATTTGGTGAATATATTAATTTTCTCCCCCTGCAATGGGTTAAATAGAAGGACGGATGGGAATATCTAGCCATTGTAGGAAACAGGTTAAGATGAGGACAACTCTGTGAGTGTCTTTAGCCAGTGTGTTTGGATAAAAAGCAACAATAATAAGATGGAATAAAACTAGTAATAAAATAATAGTAATAATGAAGAGTGTATAGAGCCAGAGTGTTGGGATAAAAAGCAACAATAATAAGATGGAATAAAACTAGTAATAAAATAATAGTAATAATGAAGAATGTATAGAGCCAGAGTGTTGGGATAAAAAGCATCAATAATAAGATGGAATAAAACTAGTAATAAAATAATAGTAATAATGAAGAGTGTATAGAGCCAGAGTGCTGGGATAAAAAGCAACAACAATAAGATGAAATAAAACTAGTAATAAAATAATAGTAATAATGAAGAGTATATTGACTTAGAGTGTTTGGATAAAAAGCAACAATAATAAGATTCTTGAAGGACTGCTCTGCATTGTTGTGGCATAAACCATAGGTTGACCCTACGGGTGTTGAATGAACACCTATGTTTTAAAGCAGATAGGCATGTTTGGAAACGGGCTGTCATGCCGAAAATGAGAAATTATATTGATTTGTAGTGCGCCGTCAAGTCGAAACCGGCATAATGATTACCCACTTATTACGGCCTCTGTAACTTGAATTTTGTTTTAATACTTCATGCTGACACCGTCGTCTGTGTTTAGAATGAAGTCGCTAGCGGTATCAATTCTCATTAAACTAAGAATTCTTCAGAATATTCTAAGCTATAGTTCTAAGCCCTCAGCCGTCGCCATCGACTTATTAGACATGAGTAATGCAGCTGCCATTAAAGCCAGGAACGCGTTAAACAATTTATGCTGTAAACGATGAGAAAATATTTTCATTACGAAGGAAATGCCTTCTCTAACAATGGTGAGGTTTGGCACAGACAATCTTTTCCTGCATTACCTCCATGACTGGCTCAAGATTAGAGCTCGGTATTTGGGAGCGTTTGTTTGTAAAACAAGCTATGCAAACACAAGCTGTACAACTATGCAACGAATTATTATATCTCAAGAGATAACTGTTTAAAGAAGGGTTTCAGTAAACGATATACATGGTGTTTCCACCACCAAAACAAAAAAAAAGAAAGAAAATTAACATAACTCAAAATGTGAATATCTGAGCATCTACAAGTCCCAGCCAAACGAAATTACATAGGCTTTATGTTGAAGAATTTCAGAATTATGCTCGTTCGGATGTTACTGTCGCCATTTCCATCCTCTGTCATCAGGTCAAGCATAGATTTCAATAATATATGATAGCCACTTTCGAGGTTTGAGTTTCCTGAAACGTTTGAGATGTGATATTTTAGGGAAATAACGTTCATGCCTCCAGAGATCAAAACGCAGTTTTAAGAACAAAAAAGAAAAAGTATACAGAATCCGAGTATTTGCAGAAGAAGAAGAAGAAGAAGAAAAAGGAACAGAAATATTATTCCTGCTGTTAGATTAAATTCAGATTTTCTCAATTTCAGCCACAGAAAAATTAACATCATCTAAAATGTGAATATCTAAGTAACTACATGTCTCAGGCAAACGAAAGTAAATCGGCTTCATTTTGAACTATAAAAGAAATGTGTATCAAAATTCGAACAAGATTTTATAACCGGTTTCACAAAGCTTCAAAAACGTTCAACGTGCGCACCACCTGTGGCACGACACGCGTCAAATCGGTAGTCCAGCTCCTGCCAAACACGTTGTAGCAAGTCTTGCGTAACAATTTGCAAGCGCCTCAGTGATTCTCTGCTTCAGTTCCTCTAGCCTTGTAGTGAGAGGGGGAATATAAACCTGTCCTTTCACATAGCTCCATAGGGAAAAATCACAAGTTGTCCATGTCAGGTGAACTTGGTGGCCATTTCAACAGCACGTTCTCATTATCACTGGCACGACCGATTCATCTTCTTGGGAGATTCTCATTGAGGTGGGTCCGCATAGTTAACTTAGTTTTTAGACATTTTAACAAAATTTGAGATGATTTTTATCAAGAACTACCTGCCATTAAACTAAAAATGAAGACAATTATTTTGGAACAGCCTGTATATATACCAAAAGTAAGAGAAAAGAACGTTTCAAGTTACACTGGTAACGATAAATTTCATTTAATTAATAATATATATATATATATATATATATATATATATATATATATGGAACATTCATATTAGAGAAAGAAAAATTCTTCAACGCTGGAGCGAGTACATTGGAGAACTCTTCCACGACGAAAGAGAACAAGCAGCAATACACAGAACTACCGACGGACCTGGAATTCTAAAAAAAACGATGTAGAAGCTGCACTGGCCAAATTGGACAGAAACAAGGCGGCAGGGTCAGACGGAATTGTAACGGAAATGAATTTATTATTTCGTGTCTACGCCAAATTCATCTTTGGCGTAGACAAGAAATAATAAATTAAATTTGCAACAGTGGGTATATGTCGGAAGATCTCAGCAGATCTATTTTCATAGTACTACCCAAGAAACCAGACGCAAACGAATGTGAACTCCACCGAAAATCAGCCTGATGAGCCACGTAACAAAAGTCATTCTGATGAATAGGGCGCGCAGCAGAATCAGAGATAGGACAAGAACAGTGCGGGTTCGTTAAAGACACCGGAACAAGGAACACGATATTCATGCATAGAATGTTATCAGAAAGAGCAATACAGATGCAGAAATTTATGTTTTATAGACTACGCAAAGGTGTCCGACAAAGTACGCCACAATGATCTGTTGGAATTACTCACCATCCTTGATATATTCGGGAAAGACAGAATAAACAAGGACCTGTACTGGCAGCAAACGGCATGCATGCGCATTGAGAATGAGTTAAGAGAATATACAAAAATAGAAAGGGGCGTAAGGCAAGGATGTGTCTTCTCACCGGACTTGTTCAACCTATACAACGAGGCAATTCTGAGAGAACTGGAAATCCTGCCGGCATTCAGCATTGGCGGCCACAATCTTACTAACATAAAATACGCAGATGACACAATACAAAACCTCCGACAGAAGGTAGCGAAGGAGAGCGAGAAGAAGGGAATAACCATAGACTACAAGAAGTCAGAATGTATAGTCAGTAAAAGGGTAAGCCCGAAATGCGATTTGCAGGTCGGGGACACTAAAATCAAGCAGTCGCAGAAGTTTTTGACGGATGACGGTAAGTGTGACTCTGAGAAACGAAAACGCACTGGTATGGCCAAAGACGCATTCCAAAAGCTAGGTAGAGTGTTACGAGACAGGAGGAATTCTTTGGTAACAAAGAAAAGAGCGATGAACTGCTACGTGATATCTGCCCTCCTTTAAGGCAGTGAATGTTGGACGGTCTCCTCAAAGATGAAGAAGAGACTCGAGACGGCGGAGGTATGGTTATACTGAAAGATGCTGAGGATATCATGGACCGGGCATGTGAGCAACAATGAGGTCTTGGAGAGGATGCAAACAAGGAGGAAGCTTATACTTAACATCAGGAAGAGGCAGATGAAAATTCTGGGACACGTAATGAGAAAGAAGGGCCTGGAGAATTTGATACTCACAGGTCGAATAGAGGGAAAGAGAGACAAGGAAAAGCAACACATGACATACCTGGCAGGCTTAAGCAAGTGGATGACAGAACGTTGTCTGGGGGAGGTGGCAGACAGACGAAACTTATTGAGAGCTACAAAGGATAGCGGGAAGTGGAGAACCATGATCGCCTACGTCCTGAAAGGACACGGCACATAAAAAGAAAGAAAAGAATATTGATGATGAGAATAGCCGTTTCTATAGAGAAAATATTGGGCATTTCTTGACCGACACTTAATGTTTTATAAGTAAACTAACTGAATTAAACGCACCTTGCTCGCATCACTATTTATTTGTAAGAAAATAATGATTGGTTTCAAATCATTGTTATATTTTGTGTAGAAAAATGATGCATTTCAGTATTACTCAATGATCTTGCCAATGTGACCTCCATCTTCTGGCTTTCTCCTTCTATATTTTGGAGAGAAGTCATTCCCCTGTTTAAAATTAAATTTAATTTAAATCGAAGGGGAAAAGTCAATGGTGGGGTTTGTGTAAAAACAGCTTAATCTGACCCCTTTGATATGTATTTGATGCAATAGTTGATTGAATGAATTGATGAGCAGATTTCAACATTGATATGGCAGTTGAATTGTCGCAACAATTATGTACTGTAAGGCACTACACACTGATTGGAGATTTCTTGCTCAACTTGACGTGCACATTGTCTCATTTGATCTTGCCGATGTGACCTCCATCCTCTGGCTTTCTCCTATATTTTGGATAGGAGTCATTCCTTTGTTCAAATTTAAATTTAATTTAAATCAGAGGGGAAGAAAATTCAACGGGGGCGGGGTGTGCTCCTCGGGGACCCCTTTTGATCAAAATGAAATATACTTATCCAAGTACACTTGTCATTCCCTTGTTCAAATTTAAATTTGATTTAAATCGAAGGGAAAAATTTCACTGTGTGTGTGTGTGCGTGTGTGTATGCGTGTGTGTATGTGCATGTGTGTGCATGTGTGTGTAGTGGGAGGGCTCTTTGATCTAAATGAATCCTGGGTAATGCAGTTTTAGAATATATATGGTTATGGGGGTCTATCTCCAAAACCCTAGGCGGAGTTCGATAATTAACAAACAAGCAGACAGAGCCTTCAACTTTATATATAGAGACAGAACGTAAATTAGTTGTTTTTCATTTTTTCTTTTCTAGCTCCAGTTTTCAGATATTCTCGCATGGCTGATGTAACCTATGTTGCAATCTTTTTTCTTCAAGAAGTAGGTGATCATGGCTCTCCACTATTTCCTGTGCTTTGTAGCTCTTAATAAACTGTCTTTTTGTTATTTCTCCTATACCCTATTCCACCATCCATTTACTCAAGTTCATTACGAATATTATGTGTTGTTTTCCTCTGTCCCTCTTGCCTTCAGTCTGTCCTGTGAGTATCAGATTTTCCAAGCCCTCTTTCCTCATTACGTACCCTAGAAATTTCAACTGTCTCTTCCTGATCTTAAGTATAAATTTCCTTTTTGTTTCCATTATTTCATCTAAAAAAACAATTTGTAGCTCTTAATAAATTCTGTCTTTTTGTTATTTCTCCTACACCCTGTTCCACCATCCATTTACTCAAGTTCATTACGAATATTATGTGTTGTTTTCCTCTGTCCCTCTTGCCTTCAGTCTGTCCTGTGAGTATCAGATTTTCCAAGCCCTCTTTCCTCATTACGTACCCTAGAAATTTCAACTGTCTCTTCCTGATCTTAAGTATAAATTTCCTTTTTGTTTCCATTATTTCATCTAAAAAAACAATTTGTAGCTCTTAATAAATTCTGTCTTTTTGTTATTTCTCCTACACCCTGTTCCACCATCCATTTACTCAAGTTCATTACGAATATTATGTGTTGTTTTCCTCTGTCCCTCTTGCCTTCAGTCTGTCCTGTGAGTATCAGATTTTCCAAGCCCTCTTTCCTCATTACGTACCCTAGAAATTTCAACTGTCTCTTCCTGATCTTAAGTATAAATTTCCTTTTTGTTTCCATTATTTCATCTAAAAAAACAATTTGTAGCTCTTAATAAATTCTGTCTTTCTGTTATTTCTCCTACACCCTGTTCCACCATCCATTTACTCAAGTTCATTACGAATATTATGTGTTGTTTTCCTCTGTCCCTCTTGCCTTCAGTCTGTCCTGTGAGTATCAGATTTTCCAAGCCCTCTTTCCTCATTACGTACCCTAGAAATTTCAACTGTCTCTTCCTGATCTTAAGTATAAATTTCCTTTTTGTTTCCATTATTTCATCTAAAAAAACAATTTGTAGCTCTTAATAAATTCTGTCTTTTTGTTATTTCTCCTACACCCTGTTCCACCATCCATTTACTCAAGTTCATTACGAATATTATGTGTTGTTTTCCTCTGTCCCTCTTGCCTTCAGTCTGTCCTGTGAGTATCAGATTTTCCAAGCCCTCTTTCCTCATTACGTACCCTAGAAATTTCAACTGTCTCTTCCTGATCTTAAGTATAAATTTCCTTTTTGTTTCCATTATTTCATCTAAAAAAACAATTTGTAGCTCTTAATAAATTCTGTCTTTCTGTTATTTCTCCTACAACCTGTTCCACCATCCATTTACTCAAGTTCATTACGAATATTATGTGTTGTTTTCCTCAGTCCCTCTTGCCTTCAATCTGTCCTGTGAGTATCAGATTTTCCAAGCCCTCTTTCTTCATTATATGCCCTAAAAATTTTAACTGTTTCTTTTTGGTGTTATGTAGAAGTGTCCTTTTTGTTTCCATCTTCTCTAAAAGTTTCTCATTGGTCACATGTTCCGCCCATAGTATTCTCAGTATCCTTCGGTAGAACCACATGTCTGTTGCTTTAAGTTTCTTCTTCATCTGTGCGGAGATTGTCCAGATTTTCACAGCCATATAGGGGGACTGATATTACATAACAGTTCTTTGTTTCTAACGAAACTTTTCTGTTCCACCAAACGTAAGCTTCTAAAATCGTAAAACGCATTGGAAAATCTTAAACTTTTACGGGATGGAACCTGCAAGAAATTGATATAAACACCACCCAGATCCGCTAACAGAGATAGAACCTGTAACAATTATATGGGAGTTTACTATACACATAGAAAAATTAAAGCTAATCGCCCAAACATTCTTTCTTATATGCCGTGTCCTTCTCAGGACGTAGGCGATCATGGTTCTCCGTAATTTCCTATCTTTTGTAGCTCTTAATAAAATTTTACATTTTGTTATTTCTCCTAAACTTTCTTCCGCTATCCATTTATTCAAGTTCTTTTGGTATGTTATTCATTGTTTTCCTCTTTCCCTCTTGCCTTCAATCTGTCCTTTGAGTATCAGATTTTCCAAGCCTTCTTTTCTCATTATGTGCCAAAAAAATTTCAACTGACTCTTCCTGATCTTAAGTATAAATTTCCTTTTTGTTTCCATCATTTCATCTAAAAAAACAAAACAATTTGTAGCTCTTAATAAATTCTGTCTTTTTTTTATTTTTCCTAAACCCTGTTCCACCATCCATTTACTCAAGTTCATTACGAATGTTATGTGTTGTTTTCCTCTGTCCGTCTTGCCTTCAATCTGTCATGTGAGCATCAGATTTTCCAAGCCCTCTTTCCTCATTATGTGCCCTAGAAATTTCCTTTTTGTTTCCATTATTTCATTAAAAAAAAAAACAATTTGTAGCTCTTAATAAATTCTGTCTTTTTTTTATTTTTCCTAAACCCTGTTCCACCATCCATTTACTCAAGTTCATTACGAATGTTATGTGTTGTTTTCCTCTGTCCCTCTTGCCTTCAATCTGTCATGTGAGCATCAGATTTTCCAAGCCCTCTTTCCTCATTATGTGCCCTAGAAATTTCCTTTTTGTTTCCATTATTTCATTAAAAAAAAAAACAATTTGTAGCTCTTAATAAATTCTGTCTTTTTTTTATTTTTCCTAAACCCTGTTCCACCATCCATTTACTCAAGTTCATTACGAATGTTATGTGTTGTTTTCCTCTGTCCCTCTTGCCTT
This sequence comes from Acanthosepion esculentum, assembly GCA_964036315.1. NCBI lineage: Eukaryota > Metazoa > Mollusca > Cephalopoda > Sepiida > Sepiidae > Acanthosepion > Acanthosepion esculentum. The sequence goes on from OZ038504.1 coordinate 7,772,580, forward strand.
CAATCTGTCATGTGAGCATCAGATTTTCCAAGCCCTCTTTCCTCATTATGTGCCCTAGAAATTTTCTTTTTGTTTCCATTATTTCATCTAAAAAAACAATTTGTAGCTCTTAATAAATTCTGTCTTTTTGTTATTTTTCCTAAACCCTGTTCCACCATCCATTTACTCAAGTTCATTACGAATGTGTTGTTTTCCTCTGACCTGTGAGTATCAGACTTTCCAAGCCCTCTTTCCTCATTATGTGCCCCAGAAATTTTAACTGTCTCTTCTTGATGTTAAGTATAAGTTTGCTTTTTGTTTCCATTTTCTCTAGAACTTCGTCGTCGCTCACATATTCGGTCCATGGCGTCCTCAGCATCCTTCTGTAGAACAACATTTCTGTTGAATTTTTCATTTAATTTTTCTTTTACATCTCACAACCGAACAGCCAGTCAACGCGTAAAATATACTTAAAAACAGAAAATTGCTGCTATACCCTCGTCATTAGTCTCTTGACCGGGTGGTGGTGGTAGTAGTGCCATTGCGTAGTTGAGCACCTGGCCAGTTCCCTACACGTGTTACTCAAGTTTTCTGACGCAAAAGAAATCAATTCTTTAACTACGAGTAAGTAAAAGAGTCTATTGGATTGGTAATTACATAGCGACACCCGCATGTTTATGTAGTTGGCCGGAAGTGCTCCTCAGATCAGAGTTTTGAAATTCTTTGTATAGCGTTTGATTCGGACTCTAATCTCGCCATCTTTGTTGTTTGTTTTATTAAGATGTCTTGGTTTTCCTCGGCTGTTTGTTGTGTCGTGGGAATGTCAGATGTGCTGTGTCGGAGAGATTTTACAAGATAAATGGTCGGAAGTGTTTTTCCTGTGTGGTATGTATCGAGATAGACGCTCGTCTCGTGGCGGAATCTTACCTGCATTGGGTTAATTAATACTAACAGAAAAAAGTTAAGAGAATCCTGTTAGAATTTACGGAGAGATAAAAGGAGAGGAAAGAGAGGGGAGAGAGAAGAGAGGGGAGAGAGGAGAGAGGGGAGAGGAAAGGGAGGGGAGAGAGGGGAGAGAGAAGAGAGGAGAGAGGGGAGAGAGAAGAGAGGGGAGAGGAAAGGGAGGGGAGAGAGAAGAGAGGGGAGAGAGAAGGGAGGGGAGAGAGAAGAGAGGGGGAGAGAGAAGAGAGAGATTGAGCGAAAAGGAGAAGGAGAGAGATTTTATATGATTTTTTTTTTAGCATTTCACCATAGGCAAGGGGGGAATGCCACTAATATACAAGGGGCTACAGAGAGTGAAAGTAAGGGAAAAGACTGGATAAAGAGGGGATTGAGGAAAAGATAAAAAGAGCGTTGGGTTAATTAATCTTGTTGGGGTTGACACAGAGAGAGAGAGAGAGAGAGAGAGAGAGAGAGAGAGAGAAAGAGAGAGAGAGAGAAGAGAAAGATTGAGTGAGGGAGGTGAGAGAGAGAAGAGAGAGATTGAGAGAGATTTTGAGAGAGAGGGATAGAAAGAAAGAGAAAGAATTTCTATGTGAACGGTTCATATCTTAGCTGCGTTGGGTTAATTAATAATGATAGGAAAAAGTTAAGAGAATCCTGTTGGAGTTTACAGAGAGAGAGAGAGGGTGAGAGAAATTAAGAGAGAGAAAGAGGGGGAGATGGGGAAGCGAGAGAGGAGAAAGATAGAAGAAAGAGATCGAGAGAGAGGGATGGAAAGAAAGAGAAAGAAAGACTTTCTATGTGAACGGTTCATATCTTAGCTGCGTTGGGTTAATTAATATTCATAGGAACAAGAGAATCCTGTTAGAGTTTACAGAGAGAGGGAGAGGGAGAGAGAGAGAGAAAATGAGAGTGAGAGAGAGAGAGCTAGGGAGAGGGGAGAGAGAGAAGCGAGAGAGGAGAGAGATAGAAGAGAGAGACCGAGAGAGAGGAAGAGAGGGGGATAGAAAGAATAATTAATACTCATAGGAACAAGTTAAGGGAATCCTGCTGGAGTTTACAGATAGAGGGAGAGGGAGAGAGAAATTGAGAGTGAGAGAGAGAGAGCGAGAGAGAAGGGAGAGAGAGAAGCGAGAGAGGAGAGAGATAGAAGAGGGAAACTGAGAGATATTTTGAGAGAGAGGGATAGAAAGAAAGAGAAAGAATTTCTATGTGAACGGTTCATATCTTAGCTGCGTTGGGTTAATTAATATTCATAGGAACAAGTTAAGAGAATCCTGTTGGAGTTCTCAGAAAGAGAGAGGGGAAGAGAGTGAGAACGAGGGAAAGAAAGAGAAAGGGAGAGAGAGAATAGGAGAGAGAGAGAGAGAGAGAGTTTCTATGAGGACGGTTCATAAGTGCATTCACCTGGCAATTAGTTTGAAATCACCACACCTGGATATCGACATAGCATTTGTCATGTTGAAGCAGTGATATTGTTTGGCTTTTTTGGAAGGCGACTTTTGGCCTTCCAATGTCGGTGTTACGTTTTTCTTCGCCTGTTAAAATACCTGCCAGATAAATGTCTGTACAGGCTTGATTTCGTCCATGAGCCTTACCTCTTTGGTACCTCGACTTTATGAATCCCAGTAATCGATTGGCAGATAGGTCTCATCATTTTACAGTTGAAATAGCTAGATGCAACCGAAAGTTCTATGCTAACAGTTTCTTCCCTCGCATTTCTCACTTGTGAAACTCTCTTTCAGTTTCTCGCTTCCCTGTCAACTATGATCTTCAAAAATTTAAATGCAACGTCAATCGTCATTTGCTGTTTTCTCTTACTCCTCGTTTTTTTTATTGTCCTCTTTCCTCTATAACATTTTCTCGGTTTCTTTCAGTCCCAGTAACCCCATCCGTCTTAGTGGCTTTCTCTCCTTGTTTGGTGTGAAATGATTAAAAAAGAAAAGAAAAGCTGATAGTTTCAATATTTCCGACCGAGTTAGACGCTGTGAGAGTCCAGATCCAACGACGTAATAAAGTAAATATTTAGTACAATCATGGGCAACCTCCGGCCAGCGGGTCGCATGCGTCTGTTTGGTCATTCTGAATTTCCTAAGCAAAATAACGTCTCTTAAAATTTTGTTTCATTCTCACTTGTTCACTCACATATTCTCTCATACATAACTACGTACATAAACAATCATTAAGTACAATGTTTCTTGAATTTTGTAAAATTTGGGGGAAAATAACGTTTTCATCATTTTAAACCATTGGCGATTTTCACTAAGGAAGATCACACGTGTAAACATCTTTTGCTTTTGAAGCAGGAAACATTCACCTTATTTTTTTCGCGAAAAAAGAAATATATGTTTTTATTTTCAAACGAAATAAATCACACGCAGCGACACGTGTTAATCACACTGTCGATAGGGATAATATTTGACTGAGGCTTCAGTTTTTTAATTTTTATTATTATACTAATATTTCAGTTTTTCAATTCTTAATATTATACCAAGACTTCAGTTTTTTATTTCTTAATATTATACCAAGGCTTCAGTCTTTTAATTCTTAATATTATACCATGGCTTCAGTCTTTTATTCTTTAATATTATAGCAAGGTTTCAGTTTTTTCATTCTTAATATTATACCAAGGCTTCAGTTTTTTAATTCTTAATATTATACCAAGGCTTCAGTCTTTTAACTCTTAATATTATACCAAGGCTTCTGTTTTTCAATTCTTAATATTATACCAAGGCTTCAGTCTTTTAACTCTTAATATTATACCAATGCTACAGTCTTTTAATTCTTAATATTATACCAAGATTTCAGTCTTTTATTCCTTAATATTATAGCAAGGTTTCAGTTTTTTTAATTCTTAATATTAAACCAAGATTTCAGTCTTTTAATTCTTAATATTATAACAAGGCTTCAGTTTTCTAATTCTTAATATTATACCAAGATTTCCTTTTTTTTTAATTCTTAGTATTATGCCATGCTTCAGTTTTTTTTATCCTTTTCTCCAAATAAAGATATCAACGTTTTCCTGCAGAGTAATTAACCGTGGTAAAGTGTAATTGGCAAAAATATCCAACAAACGGAATTGACAAAGTTTTCCAATAAACATTAACAACGGAACGAAAAGAACAGAGAAAAATAATATCGCGAGTGTAACGGCGAAATTGTCCAAATCGTGTTACCGCATAATTCTCAATCCCACAAAATGTCTTACTTGTCGTAAGAATCACTGAGAAACCCTTTGAGTTATTCAGCTAGAAAGAGAACAGATTAAAATCATTTTGTGTCAAACCTAACTGACCAACGGTGAGAGGAAAAGAACATTCAGGTCTTCAGTGATGGTACCAACATTCATACTCTGGCTTCCCTCTTTAAAGTCCATTCAAGAACCATCAAGAGAATGGTGAATAAGTTTTAAAAAGTGGGAACAGTAGAGAGGAAAACTGGATTAGAAGGTCACAACAGGAAGAGTGATCATCATTTCAAATTAGAGCTAAAAGGATCAATTAGAAAAGATCCAACTCAATTCATAAGACGTTTGGCATGTGAAAGAAGTGTTTCAGTTATGGCATTCCAAAGAGCAGTGAAAAACGACTTGAAAATGAAATCGTACGTGAAACGTGTGAGGCACCTTGTTACTCCAGGACAGAAAGTTAGAAGGTTAGAGAGGGCGAATATCATCTTGAATAAGTTGACAAATAATCCTGGAATATATATATATATATATATATATATATATATATATATATATATATATATATGTGTGTGTGTATATATATATATATATATATATATATATATATATATATATATATATATATATATATATATATATATACATATATATATAATTAATTTAAATCCTTCATGAGCTTCCGATCCTTAGTCATTTTCGTAGAGTCCAGCAGTGTTAAGAAAAACCTCGGAGAATTCCAGTAAGATATCTTTAATCATTTATAGGATACAACGGTTCAAATCTTCATCCAACAATTGGACAATTTTGCTGTTACACGATTTGGACAATGTTGCTGTTACACCCGGCATATATACAGGAATCCCTCGATTAGTGCTACTAAAGTGTACATTAAAAGATAAGCACTAATCGAAAACACATTAGTCGAATATGATAACTTATAGGAAACGATGTAATTTGTATCTCAAATTTTAGTCAAATTCACGTTTGTGTGTGTGGGGGGATGTGTGTTAGTGGGTGAGTGTGGGTGTATAGGTGTGTGTGTGGGTGTGGATGCATGTGTATGTGTGTGTATGTGTGTGTGTGTGTAGTGTGTTGTCTCGTTATTTCCATCGCGGACTTGTCTCAAAGCGGCTCACTAAAATGAATCCTTTCATTTTATACAGCTTGCTTGCATATCCGGTTTATTCCCTTTTTTGATTGGTCAAGCTTTTTATGAATCATTTTTACTGTCCAATGAGAGCATAGTATTTATTACAGTGTGGGCACCTTCAGGTGGTGTAATGGTTAGCAAGCGTGTCTCGCTAGAACAATTACGACTGAGTAGATAGTTCGATCTTCACTGGGCGCTCCACACTATCGGCCGTGTGCTACAGCTACGCTTAGAAAGTCATTTTTGTGAGTGCTAGGAATGAATGAATATTTTTTATAGACCCGCATTGATTTCGTCCAGTTAACTGATGTTTCTGCCACATTTAAGGATTGGTGGGAGGTTATTACTAACATGATTTTGTTTAGTTTCTTGTAAATAGATTATATTCATATTGTATATACTCATTGGGGATTTTTTTTTAATTTGTTGTTTTATTCCCCTCCTCCCCCCCACATACGACGATTTGTACATATGGGGACTATTTAGGATTTTCATTGAGACAATGAGGTATTATGGTGAATGTAGTAAGAAAGGTTAGTAAGAATGTGTTGTTTTGGGGTTAGGAATATTGTTTGTATGTTTGGGTCAGTGTTTGTGGCTAGCTAAATTTAAAATTAAGACAGATGAAGAACGTTTTCTCCCCATCTGCCTTTTTAGGCCTTGTGCCACATTTTCTGTATTTTTATCAGAAATAAATATCGTAATGGTTAGCAAGTTTGTCTCGCTAGAACAATTACAACTGAGTAGTGAGTACAATCTTCACTGGAATACACACTACGCTTGGAATAACATATGGAGACTATTTATTTTTTTTCTTAGAGACAATGAGGTATTATGGTGGATGTAGTAAGAAAGGTTAGTAAGAACGCGTTGTTTTGGGGTTAGGAATGTTATGTTTGGGTCTGTCCTTGTGGCTAGCTAAGTTTAAAATTAAGACAGATGAACACCGTCCTTTTCCCCATCCCCCTTTTTAGGCCTTGTGCCACATTTTCTGTATTTTAACAGAAATTAATATCGTGATGCTTAGCAAGCTTGTCTAGCTATAACAATTACGACTGAGTAGTGAGTTCGATCCTCACTGGGTGACCCATACTTTCGGCCTCGTGCTACATCTAAGCTACGCTTGGAAAATTGCTAGTATTTATTACACTGTAGTATCTTGTTAAAAGGAAAACAATAAAAATGTGTTTTTCTTTTAGATTTGAAATCGAGCAGATAATGGGTAAGTTATTTCCGTCTGATAGTGTCAGGCTTTAAATATTTTATGTATATTTTTAAATTCTGTTTAATAACATCCTTTTCCTCGTCTTCTGATGTTTTTTTTTATCATGTTCTTTTCCTTTTTTTTAAAGACTCCCTCTTTTCAAATAGACTTTAATTTAATAGCCATTTCTCTGTGTGTGTGTGGTTAATTATTGGTCTGATGAAAAAGTCTCCCCCCCCCCATACACACTAAACAGGAGGCCCCGATTTATGGCCCATTTAATTAGGAAGGTGAATGTGAGATTACCCCATCTTTCCTGTCCTGTCAGGGGACTTCCTTTAACAGTCGTTAGAGGGCGTAGCAATTTTGCTTGCTTCTTCCTATCTCCATTGTTGAGGGTCGAGAATCATGTAAAATTGTTACAGTTTTGAATTCAGAGATGTGCTTCTAGACTGGGTGCCAATCATGGCCAGGGAGCCCAATCTCTTCTAGTATTTAGGCTCAAAACCTGGTATCTCGGCTTCGGTTACTTTCTCGCCGTCCTAATGTAGCTTCCCTTTGTCTTTTCTATAAATATTTTCATGGCGATCGCTCTGACTAGCTTTCCTTCTTTTTACCTCAACCACATGAACTTAATCGTAGTACTAGATTGGCTGCTAGGTCTCATCGTGTCCTTGTTGAAATAGCTAGATATAATTCTATTCTTATTGTTACTTTTCTTGCACTTCTCACTTCTGGAAATCTGTTTTTTTTGGGGTTTTTTTTTGGCTCCTTATTGCCATACGGCCAGATCACGTACAAACACCCGGTCCCGTACGATTACCGGAGTTAAGCCTGGTCAGTACCAAGATGGGTGGCCACTTGTGAATACCAGTTGCCATAAGCATGGATGCGCGGATGGTGTAATAGATAATGGCTCAGAATTTGAAATCAGTGAGCAGAGTTCCAGTTACCGTTGGGTTTATTATATTCACTTAAGCGAAAAAACCTTTGAGAAAGGTATGAATGGCCGACTTATCTCTTGAGTTTATTAGTAAGACTTGTATCACTAAAAGGATTTTTTTATCCCATTTTTTTTAATGCTCGTAATGCTGCAGCCACAGTAGATGTGGCGTTTCTTGGGCAAGAGAACCTGACTTTCTCCTGACTGGTTTTGAATTCAGAGTTTTTTCCTTCTTCTAGATTCAAGGTTATAGAACTCAGTCTATCCAGCTAATTATCCATAACTGGGGCGAGAAGAAGATATTTCACACCTTTCCCAAGGGTATTAGCACGTAAGTGAATGTAATGGATCCGACTGGAATTCGAACTCGGCTCTCCGATTCCTCAATCCCAGCTGCTACCTCCCCCACTACTAATAATGCACTAAAAGCATTATTATCTATAAAAAATTAAAATTGAGTTCAAAATATTTCGACATTAAATAACCCATGGCGGCTTTTGAATTCAGACTTTTTTTTCCTTCTCCTAGACCCAAGGTTATGGAACACGGTCTGTCCTGCTATTTATCCGTAACTGTGGGAGGGGAGAGAAAAAGATGATTCTTACTTTTCCCAAGGGTATTAGTACGTAAGTAAATGTAATGGGTTCGACTGGAATTCGAACTCGGCTCTCCGATTCCTTAATCCGAGTCGCTATCCATTTCTCGACTACTAATAATGCCCTAAAAGCATTATTATCTATAAAAAAAAATTAAAATGAGTTCAAAATATTTAAATTTCAACATTAAATGACCCATAGCGGTGGATATGGCACGAAACAAAAACAATGGTTTATGGGTGCACCTCCAAAATCTTTGATGCCCAAAGCTTGGCGGCTGATCTCTCCTTTGACCTCTTCAATGGAAAATAATTCGTTGCCCACAAGGACGCGGAGACGCTTTGGGGCTCTGTCGAGAGTGGAAAGTCTAGACGGCTCCCGCATATATGTGGCAGCAGTGATCCGTTTTCAGCCTGATCTACCTTTAAAGGTAGAGGATAGCCCTGAGGGACTTGTTGGGGCGGTATAAGGAACCGACCATTTTGCCAGGATCTTTGGCGATGGATCGTATGTACGACTTCAATTTGAGGTCTGGGTTGAGTTTAAGTCCAAAGAGGTACTCAATGCACGGGGCCTGCCTGAGGGGACATCCATTCATCACGATTGGTGAAAGTCCTGGGATCGACAGATGATGGTGGAAGGTTACTAGTTTAGTCTTTGAAGTATTGAATGTGACCATCCAGTTTTCTTCCTCACTGAGCAGATAGACTTAGGTCAGAGGAGACACAAAAATTCACATCGGAACGTTTATTTGGAACGGCGTGCTTATTTCATGAACTGAAAAATATGACGATTCTAGACAGCATGTATTTAGTAAAAAAAAAAATGAGTCAATCAGTTATGTGCTGTGCGTGATACACGCTTAGGCGATCATGTATCTTTCGATACATGACTGACGACGCAGATTTTTTCCCGCAGTAGGTTGCCATTTCTTTCTGCGGTGGACCAGTGGCCATCCAAGGATATAGCACCCGGTCTGTCCTGCTATTTACCCATAGCTGGGGGGGGGGAAGAAGAGGGTTCATACCTTCCCAATATGTATAAGCACATAAGCGAATGTAATGGACTTGACTGAAATTCGAACTCGGCTCTCCGATTCCTCAATCCGTGCCGCTTACTCCATTTCTTAATCCATTTCTTAATCCATTTCTTAATTACACTTAATCCATTACTCCACCGTTCCTCTTGTTACTGTTGTCATATTTGGGCGGGAGCCTTCATAGAGTTCAAATGCGTGTCCGAGCCTTTGTGGGTGATGAACTATTCTCCACCCTTTAACCTCTCTCCCACAGGCGGGATGCGGCAAGACTCTCGTTGCTCTACTACTGCTCGTGGTGGACTACTTCGACAGTATATTAGCCCCAGCTGACAATGTGTCCAACATATTTATGAGGATCGAGACATACGCATTAGTGTTCATAGGTACGGTATATAACATTAAATAAATAAAACCGCATCATTTGAAAACTTTCAACAGCAGCAACAACTAAAATGGATAGCACATCAAACTAAAATGGAAAATAATGATATAATCAATATGTTAACTTTCCACACTACCTTAAACAAAAGGTTAAGAAGTAAACTCCACTCAGTACGACAAAGCGTGATAACAGAGAACGTGAGTAGCCTATTTTACTGAAAAAAAAAAATTGAAGAGATATATTTTACGAATATCAATCGATAGCAGAATTAACTGTTCGATCAACGAATGCCAAATGTTTCTTTATAAGGAAACGTCCAATTTTCCCATTACCAGCGCTGCGATATCTGTGGGCGCACATTTAAAAAAAAAGTCCTTTTCACACACACTCCGTGGACGTATAAATATCATTTGAACAGATCTAGACGCAGATTAGATCTTATCAAAGATCAGTTCTGATGTAAACGAGTAAATTATTACAGATTTCCATTATGGTGTGTGGCAACTAAGATTGCGCCGACTAAGACATCCGACTTATAACCCAAATGCAGCCATAGATACTTTCTGTCTGAATTTCTGGGATGAAGTGGTGTGATTATTTACATTATTTACATACGGACGATTGTCCTCATCGTTGTTGTTTTTATCACTTGATCACCTTCTGCCTGAATTTCTGCGGTGAGAAGTTGTTATTATTTACATACGGACGATTGTCTTCATTTTTGTTGTTTTTATCACCTGATCACCTTCTGCCTGAATTTTTACGATGAGAATTTGTTATTATTTACATACGGACGAATGTCCTCGTCTTTGTTGTTTTTTATAACAACGTTTCGGTAGTTGTACCGTGCGGCCTTCATTAGATCAAAATATTGATCTTGAATAGAAGCCTACACCAATTTGATCATCGGTTTTTTGTCACATATTTCTCGGTTTATACACGAGTCATATACGGTAATTCAAAACACCGGCTCTCGCTTCCCATTCATGGGATGTCAATCCGGGTAACCTACATGCAATTTCGAGCTGAGCCCTTTATTTAATCAGCGGGGTAGATTGTTCTCGTCCCACTGTTCCTTTGTCCAAATTCGTCTCGCTTCTCTATTTGAATTGTCACTGAATTTACGCACCAACCTTTTAAGTCATTGAATGTTCAAAATGTTCGTAAATTTAGTAGTGACATAATGATTGTAAGTTCAATCCCTGGGCCGGGAAGTGTGAACTCCGATTAAAGGGCAGCAATTGAGCAGTTCTAAAAATCAGAACTAGGCGAGATATCCCTATACACGGGGAGTGGAACGAAAACCTGTAGATTGAATAAAAAGGTTCAGATCGAAAATGTCACCTGATGAAGACCGGAGCGCAAAAGAGTCAAAACGCTGTGATATCAGCAATAAAGATGCGGGTAATGGGCCGCATGTAAATTATGTAAATAACGAAAGCAATATTTACAAAATACACGACAGCCGAAGAAATATGGCGGGCAAATATAGCAAATTGTCTCTTACTTTCGTCTCCATTTTTGTGGACTGTCGAAGCCGTAGACGGGGTCGATGGCAATGTTTATTTATTTATTTTATGGCAAGAAGTAGGCGTGTGACGAGGGAGGGAGAAGGATTCCTGTTGTCATTCGACATGTCCTTTCCCAATGAAAACATTTTGTTTTCGCACGGTCCCAGCGAGATGAAAAAAACAAAACAACATCTATTTACGTTAACAATCTCAGTGACCATAGTAACAGTACTGATGGCATAAGTTAAATGGAAAAAAAAACAAAACAAAAACTTCTTTCCTAGTAGGCACGTGACCTCCTTCAACCATCCGCCTCTTGTCTATTGGACACCGGAAGAAAAGAACTTCTTTCTCTCAAGCTCTGACGTCATGAATAATATAGTTACCAATGTTGAAGACCTTTCTTTCTCACTCTTTCTCTCTCTCTTTCTCTCTCTCTCTCTCTTTGTCTCTCTCTCTCTCTCCTTCTCTCTCCCGTCGGTCGGTAGAAATATCTATTACAATTCAGCTGAAGGAAGAAGTAACGACAGTCTTGGACGACACGGAAATTGCATCAAATATCTTGAGATATGTGATGCCGTATCTTTTAAACCATCTTGATCGTCGTGCATGTTAATTGCAGAAAGATAATTTTCACATGATATCAGCAGCGTATTTCGATATCTGACCACTGGGTGGTTGCTTAGAGACTATCAAGTTTGCTTACAGGATTCAATTGTAGTCAGCGTGTGATCGAGGAAGCGGCATATTTTCGTTTCGCTGGAGGAGCAGGTCGTGGAGCGCCCGTTGTGACATTGGTCCCACGAGAGAATGTATACGTGTGACGCCTCACGTTCAATCGACTTTGTCTCACACGTACCTTTGCAGAAATCCTCTTCTTGTACCAATACACTTTCCATTATAAGGCCACAAAAATCACTTACCTAACGTGGATCGAACTCACTACTCAATAATCATTTCTCCAAGCACTGTCGTTATTTATTAAGCTTAACGTAGTCTGGCACAAAGCCACAGTATTGGAGCACCCCTTGAGAGGAGAATTTAGAAAGGAAAAATAAATTTTATAATGTCTTATGTCTATATCTCTGAGATGAGGTATTATTGACATTATTTACATTATTCAGACTGTTACCCTCATCTTCATTGCAATATTCACAACGTTTCGGCCGTTGCACGCTCCGGCCTCCTTCATGAGATTGGAATTTCGAACCGAACCCTTTATTCCGTCCACCGGGGGGGGGGGGGGGTAGATTATTCTAGTTCCACGTGCCATGCCTCTTCCGGATGTCTCCGTTATTTCCCTTTAACTCAACTCTCAAAGTTTTTTTTAGTTTCACCACTGGTGTCCTCAAATACACATGGCCCAGTGGTTAAAGGCGTTGGTTAGATCCAGTGACTAGACCCAAAGAGTTGTGAGTTCAATACCAGGCTACAGCAAATATTTCTAGCTTTAAATAGCAGTAGTATTGTACTGCCAATATAAAATTTCTTAACTGCTGGATTTTCACTAGATGATACGTTGTTAAACGATAGAATTAGTAATACAAAAACTTCATAGTTTATTAATAGTAATACAAAAATTGAGGTGTTATCAACATATATCTTCTTTCAACAACAAAGCCTAACGTGACCGAAGATCCATTTCTGAATATTTTCGGCATCAAAAAGAAATTAATAAAACTCCAAAGGTAAAATGGATAATCTTAAAAAAAAAATAATCTGTAAATCCTTATATGACCCACGTCCCCCGTGTTTACAAGAAAAGCTGCATATTATAAAGTTTCCTAAAAAGAAAGTTCTGCTAAACCAAAGAAATGAATTAACTGTAATTTTTAAGCATTGCATAAATTTTATAGTTGAAAGAATTTTTCATAAATATTTTACGGTTTACCATTACATAGCCATTATTTTATAAGTATATAATAGTCCACACAATTTTTATTTGATTTTTTGAACTTTAATATTGCCTTGTCTTAATGCCAATTCTATTTAATTAGCATCGTATATTAGAGTTCCATAAAAAAATTATTTTAAATTTACCTATTTGCTCCCTTTAAGAAGTTTCCGTAGTATAAAAGAATTTTGAAAAAATTCTTAAAAGTAATTTTTCGTTCAAGGTAACGCTGTGTCTAGTTCACTTAATCTGAACCGTGTATTTTGCTACAATATGTTCGACGCTGACGTGTCTAAAGACATGAATTAATAAACCACCTACCTCCACCCGCTGACCTTATTTTTCATTTTTCTATTTTAGCTTAGATCTTACTTTTAATTGGTTCATCCAGACATGGCCACAAGTATATTTCTTAATTCTGATATTAGACACTCCTCCCCACCTTTTTAACTTTTAAAAGAGGTAACATTATGTTTTTTCAAATTTCCCAAATAAATCCTTTTCATATGTTATCTACCATCGCCCAAAGAAGAACGATTATAGTTCCGAAACATGAAAATTTTGGTGTGGCGATGTAAAGAAAGAACCTAGGCTACGGTAATGAGATTATCCGTATGGTTAATGTTAGCCAATGGTACGGTGACAATGTAGGCCTACCAGGTAGGGTACGGTCACTGAAAATGCAGGAATCTTAACCTATTTAAAATTCACACTGCTCCTTGTTCTTTTGAACAGGAGTAGTGGTATATCCCTTGTTTCTGTTCAGGACTGGGTTTCCTGTTCCTGCTAAAGTCGACTTCAACTCTATACTCCTAACGCTTGTCCTTTCTTAAGCTAGTACAACTCTACATAGTAAACTTCTCACCTGAGTGGCTCTTGGGTCTTATATTAGATGAATATTAGTAGAAAAAAATTACCGCCTATTTTTGCGTAAAAAACTGATCATAAAACTCGCACTATACTCAAGTATAAACGGAAATTAGATCCTGAGTGGAAAAGTATAAAATAACATACCAAATAAAAAAAATCGTTTATTAGCTACTAGAAGAAAAGACTGGATTCTATATCCTTGATTGGCAACCCGTCTAGGAGAAAGTAACACTGAATTCAAAACTGTATGTAGCCCTCGCATATCTCATATTATACAGCTAAAAAAAGGATCATTCGTATTGGCTCGATGGTGCCGACTAAGGTCGAATAATGATAATGAGGATGAGTAAGAGTTGTAAGCACCCGTTCATCCCGTGAGATAATGACCAAAATTCAGTCCTTTGGCAGTAAGACTGGAGTGGCATCTCTAGGGGAAAGGTATATGGCAATCGTGCGCTGGCCACACCACACTGACCCCATCTCAGCCGTCCCGACGAAATCTAAAGGAATATATTTGGGGCCGTTCTGGCTGCAGAAGCTGCTGGAACTTTGTCAGTGCTGGAAGTCAACCGCCTTCTGGAAAACACTCCGGTTTTTCTGTTTGGTTTTACTTCCATAGCCGCCCCGTATTTAGATATGACCGCAAATCAGAGGAGGTTTATAATCACTTGTTTTCATGTTCACAGTGGACCTTTTTCTTTTTTTTGATCGATTTTACCCCAAGCGAGTAAGTAAAGCCACTAAAACACAAAGAGTCACTGAGTGTTGAAGAATTAGAAAACAGAAACATTACTGATGTACGGGAACAAAGGAAGAGGAATCAAGAAGACAGTAGATAACGATAGACATTGCATTTAAATTATTTAAGATCAACGTCGGCTGGAAAGCATGAAGCCGGAAGAGAGTTCCACAGGCGAGAAGTGAGAACAATAAAGGAAGAGGAATCAAGAAGACAGTAGATAACGATTGACATTGCATTTAAATTTTTGAAGATCAAAGTTGGCTGTAAAGCATGAGGCCGGAAGAGAGTTCCACAGGCGAGAAGTGAGAACAATAGAGGAAGAGGAATCAAGAAGACAGTAGATAACGATTGACATTGCATTTAAATTATTTAAGATCAACGTCGGCTGGAAAGCATGAAGCCGGAAGAAAGTTCCACAGGTGAGAAGTGAGAACAATTAAGGAAGAGGAATCAAGAAGACAGTAGATAACGATTGACATTGCATTTAAATTTTTGAAGATTAATGTTGGCTGGAAAGCCTGAAGCCGGAAGAGAGTTCCACATGCAAGAAGTGAGATCAATAAAGGAAGAGGAATCAAGAAGACAGTAGATAACGATTGGCATTGCATTTAAATTTTTGAAGATCAAAGTTGACTAGAAAGCATGAAGCCGGAAGAGAGTTCCACAGGCGAGATGTGAGAACAATAAAGGAAGAGGAATCAAGAAGACAGTAGATAACGATTGACATTGCATTAAAATTTTTGAAGATCAAAGTTGGCTGGAAATCATGGAACCGAAGAAGAGTTCCACAGGTGAGAATTTCCAGAAAATGTTAGCATAGAATTTACAATTACATCTAGCATCTGTGAACTGCTGAGAACTCGTCTGTCTTATGAAGTTGAAAATATCAAATGAAATGAACGAGGATAATAAATTACAACATATTTTTAAAAATTTTTCGTTTTAAATCATTTCATTTTTACTGTTATTATGCATATGGGTCAAATAGATTACGTAAAGGATGGGTCGAGGTCGTCCTTTCAATCATGAGATGGGTTTACGGTTTTTAGTCAAACATGGCTTAATATTTCAACTTGTTTCTATCCCGAAACGGGACCATAGTTACCACAGATAACGAGGTTGCGCTATTGCGTTACAAATCCCTTAAACCATAAGGGCCTTACAGCAGATAGTAGAATTGGGTGTGTCTAAGGGAACATAGCACATGAGTGAATGTAACGAATTCGAACACGGCTCTCAGATTTTGATTTCGTATTTGCTAGCCGTAACGACACACACACATCCGGTTGCATTATGTTCATGAATAGATATCGATTTCTTTGTTAATTAATACTTTCCCTCTTTCTTTCACCGCAAATGTTTAATCTATATTTCGCTTAAAGGGTGAGTATTATCTAAAATAGGTACTTGAATCTCTCCACCCACGAAAAAAATACGCCTCACACAACAGAGACCACCCGGAAAAGCGAGGGGTGACATCTTAACATACCTCACCATAATGTATTAATTTTTCTTCTTTTTATTTTTTATTTTTGAAATTTTGTTAGGGTTGGTGAGGTGGTCTTCTCTCCTCCATTAATGACACATCATTTGTAGAATTAAAAAAAAAATGACAAAGATGAAGTGGTTTGATAAAATCAATAATACGAGTATACGTAATAATGAAGATTGTATAGAGCCAGAGAGTTGAGATAAAAAGCAAGAATAATAAGATGGAATAAAACTAGTAATAAAATAATAGTAATAATGAAGAGTGTATAGAGCCAGAGTGTTGGGATAAAAAGCAACAATAATAAGATGGAATAAAACTAGTAATAAAATAATAGTAATAATGAAGAGTGTATAGAGCCAGAGTGTTGGGATAAAAAGCAACAATAATAAGATGGAATGAAACTAGTAATAAAATAATAGTAAAAATGAAGAGTCTATAGAGCCAGAGTGTTGGGATAAAAAGCAACAATAATAAGATGGAATGAAACTACTAATAAAATAATAGTAATAATGAAGAGTGTATAGAGCCAGAGTGTTGGGATAAAAAGCAACAATAATAAGATGGAATAAAACTATTAATAAAAAATAGTAATAATGAAGAGTGTATAGAGCCAGAGATGTGAGTTAAAAAGCAACTATAATAATTATGGAATAAAACGAGTCACAAAATAATCGTAATAATAAAGAGTGTCTCCATCCTAATACATCCGCCCATCTCAACATCACGACACGCAGTTGGTAGCCGTAAAATGCGACATCCTAACTATCCGGAGGGACATTCTGTTTCATCTAACGGACAGTCTAGAACTCCGCTCAGTCCAAACTGTGACCATTAATAGAGTCCTGTGACCGGAAATCTTCTATGTCCGGTTCTGTTATCACTTGTTCCCAAAAGTTTTCATTCATTTATTTATTTGTTTATTTATTCCCTTTCAGTCAACTGCGCGGCTGCGTTGAAGACCATACGCCACAGATTTATTGTTGGTCATAAAACACTTGACACTGAGATAAAAATTCACACTTCTATGAGGGTACTCCAATAATGGTATCACTGTCTAGTTCTGCAAAATAGTAACCTGTGACATTACGCTTTCTTGTCAGCCTAATATTTCCTTTGTATTTGTAAATACTGTAAACTGTTTACATACGTATAGAAAATGAACTGAGCGTGTACACGAAAATAGAAAGGGTCGGAAAACAAGGAGACTTTTTCTCAGCGGATTCATTCAACCTATAGAGCGAAGACAATACCAAGGGAACTAGAAGTCCTACAAGGATGCATTTATTACAATATTAATATCGTACGATACACAGATGAAATTTATAGTGGTAGAAATAGAAAGATGACCAAAGGAAAACTTAGACGAGGTAGTAAGGGAAGGTGTAAAGAAAGGACTAACTATACGTTGTCAGAAGACAGCGTGTATGGTTGTTGGTAAAAAAGACGTCAATATCAATCAAGAATCAGAATTTTAATTATCTGGGAAGCGTTATAACAGGCGACAGAGTATGTGGCACCGAAATCCGAAAATGTATTGGAATAGTGAAAGAAGCCTTCCAGAAACTAAGCAGAAGAAAGAAGGAAATTATCGTTAGAAACAAAAAGAACAGAGTGCTGAATTAGGGGTTCATTATTTACCATAGCTGGGCCCCTGACAGTTTGGCCCTGGTAACAACAATTAATAGGTGGTCCCACTCTCATCAAAGCCTCCCGATCAGATGGCATGTTGTCGGGTGTAGTTTAGCGTCAAACACTGGACGTACTTAGAGCTGCACAGTATAGGAAGATGTGAAGAGCCGTGATCAACCAAGAAAAAGAATAGGATTTGTATCGTTTGACCGAGGAAGCGAGATAGGCAGTAGCAGGATTTGGTAGTTATTTTGTTTTTAATAAGATGTCTCTTTTCGTTTTATATGCACGCAGCCCGTTTGGAGAACAAAAATAAATGAATAATTAAATAAAATAAAAATAAAAATAGACTTCTGATTCTGAACTCACGAAATCACTTCTTCTTGTAATTACATACAAGCGGGGCGTCAGTTCTTTTACCTTGATGTTAATAGATTTTCATGACGGATCCATTTGTTTGCATAACCTGCGCAAGACAACGTGCTGCGCATGAGCAGTCATGCGAACTCACATATGACTTAGCGATTTCGCTTTCAATCGTGCCATATATTCGTCTTTTGAACACATAACCAAATTTTACCTATGTCCCTTCTTTCATAACCTCAGCTGCTAGGAGGGGGGCATCAGTGTAACAAACGAAAAATCGCAAGCTTATCGTTACCCTATTAGCTATTTCCATGAAAAATGTTCAAATGAGCTGCATTCCACCAGTTCAAACCTTTACAGCTAAGCATCTCCCTACTCCATCGCTATTTCCATGGCAAATGTTCGGAGGAGCTACATTCCTTAGTTCGACCAGTTCAGACCTTTACAGCTAAGCCTCTCTGTACTCTATCCCGTTTCCATGGCAAATATTCGGACAAGTTACATTCCTTATTCCACCAGTTCAGACCTTTACAGCTAACCCTCTCTCCACTTTATCGCTATTTCCATGGCAATTGTTCGGACGTGCTACATTTCTTATGTCATCCAGTTCAGACTTTTACAGCTAAGCCTTTCTATTCTCTATCGCTATCTATCCATGGCAAATGTTCAGACGAACTACATTCCTTAGTTCCACCAGGTAAGACCTTTACAGCCTACCTTCTCTCTACAATATGGCTATTTCCATGGCAAATATTCAGACGAGCTACATTCCTTAGTTGCCCCAGTTCAGACCTTTACAGCTAAGACTCTTGCTACTCTATCGCTATTTCTATGGCAAATGCTTTGACGAGCTACATTCCGTAGTTCCACTCGTTCAGATCATTTACATGTAGGACCCTCTGAAACACTGTAAGCACCTTTCTACTATCTGAAATATCTTTCGGTTTTAAATAACTCACAAGGGGTTGATAATCTGTAAAAAACAATAAATAAACCAACCATACCCCGTACTGAGTGTCGAATCATTCTCATTGCTTTGTTTTTCCATTGACCAGAATTAAGATCTACTCCGATAGAAGGGCTATTTTGTGGAACATGCTCCCGAGAGGATGCTTCCCCGATCACTACAGTCTTCAATTCGCTGCTCTTCTTCCTGGCTTACACGTTTAAACACCGTTTCTCTTACGATCACCGAAGTTAAGAAACGTCAAACCTGGTCAGTACCTAGATGGGCATCCGCTTGGGAATACCAGGTAGTTGGATGTGTGGGTGGTGCATTGGATAACGTGTTGATTTTTGTGAATTGGAGAGTCGAGTTCTAATTCCAGTCGAGATCGTTATATCCAAATACATATAAGGAAGGTATGGATCCACCTCATATCCGCACCCAGCTATGGGGTAATTAGTAGAATTTCTATCAGTAAACATCTTTATCTCCCCCAAATTTGTACAATCCAAACATATTTCTTGTCTTTAAATAAACTGTAAATGGTTGATAATCCGTAAAAGAAAACAATAAATCAATCTTACTTTTTCTGCATACATCCATAAAACAATCCCATTCAGTGGCCCTCTATTTCGGGTGTCTTTTGCAAACCTTTATTAAAGGATTTCTCACAATCTAAGCATCAAATGTTAAAGACTGAGTGTTCTACCTTTTAAATTAAGAATCCAGTAAATGACATTTGGCAATTGTGTCGTGTCAGAAGGTTTTTTTTCTCCGTCAGAGCCCATCTTGCACATGTACAAATCTACCATTCGTTTGTGCATCAGACCTTTACAGCTAAGCATCTCCCTACTCTATTGCTAATTCTGTAGTAAGTGTTCAGACGAGCGACATTCCTTAGTTTTTTCCAGTTCCATGACAAATATTTAGACGAGCTACATTCCTTAGTTCCACCAGTTCAGACCTTTACAGCTAAGCCTCTCTCTAATCTATCGCTATTTCCATGGCAAATGTTCAGACGAGCTACATTCCTTAGTTCCACCAGTTCAGACCTTTACAGCTAAGCCTCTCTCTACTCTATCGCTATTTCCATGGCAAATGTTCAGAAGAGTTACATTCCTTAGTTCCACCAGTTCAGACCTTTACAGCTAAGCCTCTCTCTACTCTATCGCTATTTCCATGGCAAATGTTCAGAAGAGTTACATTCCTTAGTTCCACCAGTTCAGACCTTTACAGCTAAGACTCTCTCTACTCTATCGCTATTTCCATGACAAATGTTCAGAAGAGCTACATTCCTTAGTTCCACCAGTTCAGACCTTTACAGCTAAGCCTCTCTCTACTCTATCGCTATTTCCATGGCAAATTTCAGAAGAGCTACATTCCTTAGTTCCACCAGTTCAGACCTTTACAGCTAAGCCTCTCTCTACTCTATCGCTATTTCCATGGCAAATGTCCTGACGAGCTACATTCCATAGTTCCACCAGTTCAGACCTTTACAGCTAAGCCTCTCTCTACTCTATCGCTATTTCCATGGCAAATGTTCAGAAGAGCTACATTCCTTAGTTCCACCAGTTCAGACCTTTACAGCTAAGCCTCTCTCTACTCTATCGCTATTTCCAAGGCAAATGTTCAGATGAGCTACATTCCTTAGTTCCACCTGTGCAGCCCTTCACAGCTAAGCCTCTCTCTACTCTATCGCTATTTCCATGCCAAATGTTCAGCCGATCTGCATTCCTTAGTTCCACCAGTTCAGACCTTTACAGCTAAGCCTCTCTCTACTCTATCGCTATTTCCATGGCAAATGTTCAGAAGAGTTACATTCCTTAGTTCCACCAGTTCAGACCTTTACAGCTAAGACTCTCTCTACTCTATCGCTATTTCCATGACAAATGTTCAGAAGAGCTACATTCCTTAGTTCCACCAGTTCAGACCTTTACAGCTAAGCCTCTCTCTACTCTATCGCTATTTCCATGGCAAATTTCAGAAGAGCTACATTCCTTAGTTCCACCAGTTCAGACCTTTACAGCTAAGCCTCTCTCTACTCTATCGCTATTTCCACGGCAAATGTTCAGACGAGCTACATTCCTTAGTTCCACCAGTTCAGACCTTTACAGCTAAGCCTCTCTCTACTCTATCGCTATTTCCATGGCAAATTTCAGAAGAGCTACATTCCTTAGTTCCACCAGTTCAGACCTTTACAGCTAAGCCTCTCTCTACTCTATCGCTATTTCCATGGCAAATGTTCAGAAGAGCTACATTCCTTAGTTCCACCAGTTCAGACCTTTACAGCTAAGCCTCTCTCTACTCTATCGCTATTTCCATGGCAAATGTTCAGAAGAGCTACATTCCTTAGTTCCACCAGTTCAGACCTTTACAGCTAAGCCTCTCTCTACTCTATCGCTATTTCCATGGCAAATTTCAGAAGAGCTACATTCCTTAGTTCCACCAGTTCAGACCTTTACAGCTAAGCCTCTCTCTACTCTATCGCTATTTCCATGGCAAATTTCAGAAGAGCTACATTCCTTAGTTCCACCAGTTCAGACCTTTACAGCTAAGCCTCTCTCTACTCTATCGCTATTTCCATGGCAAATTTCAGAAGAGCTACATTCCTTAGTTCCACCAGTTCAGACCTTTACAGCTAAGCCTCTCTCTACTCTATCGCTATTTCCATGGCAAATGTTCAGAAGAGCTACATTCCTTAGTTCCACCAGTTCAGACCTTTACAGCTAAGCCTCTCTCTACTCTATCGCTATTTCCATGGCAAATGTTCAGAAGAGCTACATTCCTTAGTTCCACCAGTTCAGACCTTTACAGCTAAGCCTCTCTCTACTCTATCGCTATTTCCATGGCAAATGTTCAGAAGAGCTACATTCCTTAGTTCCACCAGTTCAGACCTTTACAGCTAAGCCTCTCTCTACTCTATCGCTATTTCCATGGCAAATTTCAGAAGAGCTACATTCCTTAGTTCCACCAGTTCAGACCTTTACAGCTAAGCCTCTCTCTACTCTATCGCTATTTCCATGGCAAATTTCAGAAGAGCTACATTCCTTAGTTCCACCAGTTCAGACCTTTACAGCTAAGCCTCTCTCTACTCTATCGCTATTTCCATGGCAAATTTCAGAAGAGCTACATTCCTTAGATCCACCAGTTCAGACCTTTACAGCTAAGCCTCTCTCTACTCTATCGCTATTTCCATGGCAAATTTCAGAAGAGCTACATTCCTTAGTTCCACCAGTTCAGACCTTTACAGCTAAGCCTCTCTCTACTCTATCGCTATTTCCATGGCAAATGTTCAGAAGAGCTACATTCCTTAGTTCCACCAGTTCAGACCTTTACAGCTAAGCCTCTCTCTACTCTATCGCTATTTCCATGGCAAATGTTCAGAAGAGCTACATTCCTTAGTTCCACCAGTTCAGACCTTTACAGCTAAGCCTCTCTCTACTCTATCGCTATTTCCATGGCAAATTTCAGAAGAGCTACATTCCTTAGTTCCACCAGTTCAGACCTTTACAGCTAAGCCTCTCTCTACTCTATCGCTATTTCCATGGCAAATGTTCAGAAGAGCTACATTCCTTAGTTCCACCAGTTCAGACCTTTACAGCTAAGCCTCTCTCTACTCTATCGCTATTTCCATGGCAAATTTCAGAAGAGCTACATTCCTTAGTTCCACCAGTTCAGACCTTTACAGCTGAGCCTCTCTCTACTCTATCGCTATTTCCATGGCAAATGTTCAGAAGAGCTACATTCCTTAGTTCCACCAGTTCAGACCTTTACAGCTAAGCCTCTCTCTACTCTATCGCTATTTCCATGGCAAATGTTCAGAAGAGCTACATTCCTTAGTTCCACCAGTTCAGACCTTTACAGCTAAGCCTCTCTCTACTCTATCGCTATTTCCATGGCAAATTTCAGAAGAGCTACATTCCTTAGTTCCACCAGTTCAGACCTTTACAGCTAAGCCTCTCTCTACTCTATCGCTATTTCCATGGCAAATTTCAGAAGAGCTACATTCCTTAGTTCCACCAGTTCAGACCTTTACAGCTAAGCCTCTCTCTACTCTATCGCTATTTCCATGGCAAATGTTCAGAAGAGCTACATTCCTTAGTTCCACCAGTTCAGACCTTTACAGCTAAGCCTCTCTCTACTCTATCGCTATTCCCATGGCAAATGTTCAGAAGAGCTACATTCCTTAGTTCCACCAGTTCAGACCTTTACAGCTAAGCCTCTCTCTACTCTATCGCTATTTCCATGGCAAATGTTCAGAAGAGCTACATTCCTTAGTTCCACCAGTTCAGACCTTTACAGCTAAGCCTCTCTCTACTCTATCGCTATTTCCATGGCAAATGTTCAGAAGAGCTACATTCCTTAGTTCCACCAGTTCAGACCTTTACAGCTAAGCCTCTCTCTACTCTATCGCTATTTCCATGGCAAATGTTCAGAAGAGCTACATTCCTTAGTTCCACCAGTTCAGACCTTTACAGCTAAGCCTCTCTCTACTCTATCGCTATTTCCATGGCAAATGTTCAGAAGAGCTACATTCCTTAGTTCCACCAGTTCAGACCTTTACAGCTAAGCCTCTCTCTACTCTATCGCTATTTCCATGGCAAATTTCAGAAGAGCTACATTCCTTAGTTCCACCAGTTCAGACCTTTACAGCTAAGCCTCTCTCTACTCTATCGCTATTTCCATGGCAAATTTCAGAAGAGCTACATTCCTTAGTTCCACCAGTTCAGACCTTTACAGCTAAGCCTCTCTCTACTCTATCGCTATTTCCATGGCAAATTTCAGAAGAGCTACATTCCTTAGTTCCACCAGTTCAGACCTTTACAGCTAAGCCTCTCTCTACTCTATCGCTATTTCCATGGCAAATGTTTAGACGAGCTACATTCCTTAGTTCCACCAGTTCAGACCTTTACAGCTAAGCCTCTCTCTACTCTATCGCTATTTCCATGGCAAATGTTCAGAAGAGCTACATTCCTTAGTTCCACCAGTTCAGACCTTTACAGCTAAGCCTCTCTCTACTCTATCGCTATTTCCATGGCAAATGTTTAGACGAGCTACATTCCTTAGTTCCACCAGTTCAGACCTTTACAGCTAAGCCTCTCTCTACTCTATCGCTATTTCCATGGCAAATGTTTAGACGAGCTACATTCCTTAGTTCCACCAGTTCAGACCTTTACAGCTAAGCCTCTCTCTACTCTATCGCTATTTCCATGGCAAATGTTCAGAAGAGCTACATTCCTTAGTTCCACCAGTTCAGACCTTTACAGCTAAGCCTCTCTCTACTCTATCGCTATTTCCATGGCAAATTTCAGAAGAGCTACATTCCTTAGTTCCACCAGTTCAGACCTTTACAGCTAAGCCTCTCTCTACTCTATCGCTATTTCCATGGCAAATGTTCAGAAGAGCTACATTCCTTAGTTCCACCAGTTCAGACCTTTACAGCTAAGCCTCTCTCTACTCTATCGCTATTTCCATGGCAAATTTCAGAAGAGCTACATTCCTTAGTTCCACCAGTTCAGACCTTTACAGCTGAGCCTCTCTCTACTCTATCGCTATTTCCATGGCAAATGTTCAGAAGAGCTACATTCCTTAGTTCCACCAGTTCAGACCTTTACAGCTAAGCCTCTCTCTACTCTATCGCTATTTCCATGGCAAATGTTCAGAAGAGCTACATTCCTTAGTTCCACCAGTTCAGACCTTTACAGCTGAGCCTCTCTCTACTCTATCGCTATTTCCATGGCAAATGTTCAGAAGAGCTACATTCCTTAGTTCCACCAGTTCAGACCTTTACAGCTAAGCCTCTCTCTACTCTATCGCTATTTCCATGGCAAATGTTCAGAAGAGCTACATTCCTTAGTTCCACCAGTTCAGACCTTTACAGCTAAGCCTCTCTCTACTCTATCGCTATTTCCATGGCAAATGTTCAGAAGAGCTACATTCCTTAGTTCCACCAGTTCAGACCTTTACAGCTAAGCCTCTCTCTACTCTATCGCTATTTCCATGGCAAATTTCAGAAGAGCTACATTCCTTAGTTCCACCAGTTCAGACCTTTACAGCTAAGCCTCTCTCTACTCTATCGCTATTTCCATGGCAAATGTTCAGAAGAGCTACATTCCTTAGTTCCACCAGTTCAGACCTTTACAGCTAAGCCTCTCTCTACTCTATCGCTATTTCCATGGCAAATTTCAGAAGAGCTACATTCCTTAGTTCCACCAGTTCAGACCTTTACAGCTAAGCCTCTCTCTACTCTATCGCTATTTCCATGGCAAATGTTCAGAAGAGCTACATTCCTTAGTTCCACCAGTTCAGACCTTTACAGCTAAGCCTCTCTCTACTCTATCGCTATTTCCATGGCAAATTTCAGAAGAGCTACATTCCTTAGTTCCACCAGTTCAGACCTTTACAGCTAAGCCTCTCTCTACTCTATCGCTATTTCCATGGCAAATGTTCAGAAGAGCTACATTCCTTAGTTCCACCAGTTCAGACCTTTACAGCTAAGCCTCTCTCTACTCTATCGCTATTTCCATGGCAAATTTCAGAAGAGCTACATTCCTTAGTTCCACCAGTTCAGACCTTTACAGCTGAGCCTCTCTCTACTCTATCGCTATTTCCATGGCAAATGTTCAGAAGAGCTACATTCCTTAGTTCCACCAGTTCAGACCTTTACAGCTAAGCCTCTCTCTACTCTATCGCTATTTCCATGGCAAATGTTCAGAAGAGCTACATTCCTTAGTTCCACCAGTTCAGACCTTTACAGCTAAGCCTCTCTCTACTCTATCGCTATTTCCATGGCAAATGTTCAGAAGAGCTACATTCCTTAGTTCCACCAGTTCAGACCTTTACAGCTAAGCCTCTCTCTACTCTATCGCTATTTCCATGGCAAATGTTCAGAAGAGCTACATTCCTTAGTTCCACCAGTTCAGACCTTTACAGCTAAGCCTCTCTCTACTCTATCGCTATTTCCATGGCAAATTTCAGAAGAGCTACATTCCTTAGTTCCACCAGTTCAGACCTTTACAGCTAAGCCTCTCTCTACTCTATCGCTATTTCCATGGCAAATGTTCAGAAGAGCTACATTCCTTAGTTCCACCAGTTCAGACCTTTACAGCTAAGCCTCTCTCTACTCTATCGCTATTTCCATGGCAAATTTCAGAAGAGCTACATTCCTTAGTTCCACCAGTTCAGACCTTTACAGCTGAGCCTCTCTCTACTCTATCGCTATTTCCATGGCAAATGTTCAGAAGAGCTACATTCCTTAGTTCCACCAGTTCAGACCTTTACAGCTAAGCCTCTCTCTACTCTATCGCTATTTCCATGGCAAATGTTCAGAAGAGCTACATTCCTTAGTTCCACCAGTTCAGACCTTTACAGCTAAGCCTCTCTCTACTCTATCGCTATTTCCATGGCAAATGTTCAGAAGAGCTACATTCCTTAGTTCCACCAGTTCAGACCTTTACAGCTAAGCCTCTCTCTACTCTATCGCTATTTCCATGGCAAATTTCAGAAGAGCTACATTCCTTAGTTCCACCAGTTCAGACCTTTACAGCTAAGCCTCTCTCTACTCTATCGCTATTTCCATGGCAAATGTTCAGAAGAGCTACATTCCTTAGTTCCACCAGTTCAGACCTTTACAGCTAAGCCTCTCTCTACTCTATCGCTATTTCCATGGCAAATGTTCAGAAGAGCTACATTCCTTAGTTCCACCAGTTCAGACCTTTACAGCTAAGCCTCTCTCTACTCTATCGCTATTTCCATGGCAAATGTTCAGAAGAGCTACATTCCTTAGTTCCACCAGTTCAGACCTTTACAGCTAAGCCTCTCTCTACTCTATCGCTATTTCCATGGCAAATTTCAGAAGAGCTACATTCCTTAGTTCCACCAGTTCAGACCTTTACAGCTAAGCCTCTCTCTACTCTATCGCTATTTCCATGGCAAATTTCAGAAGAGCTACATTCCTTAGATCCACCAGTTCAGACCTTTACAGCTAAGCCTCTCTCTACTCTATCGCTATTTCCATGGCAAATTTCAGAAGAGCTACATTCCTTAGATCCACCAGTTCAGACCTTTACAGCTAAGCCTCTCTCTACTCTATCGCTATTTCCACGGCAAATGTTCAGACGAGCTACATTCCTTAGTTCCACCAGTTCAGACCTTTACAGCTAAGCCTCTCTCTACTCTATCGCTATTTCCATGGCAAATGTTCAGACGAGCTACATTCCTTAGTTCCACCAGTTCAGACCTTTACAGCTAAGCCTCTCTCTACTCTATCGCTATTTCCATGGCAAATGTTCAGAAGAGCTACATTCCTTAGTTCCACCAGTTCAGACCTTTACAGCTAAGCCTCTCTCTACTCTATCGCTATTTCCATGGCAAATTTCAGAAGAGCTACATTCCTTAGTTCCACCAGTTCAGACCTTTACAGCTAAGCCTCTCTCTACTCTATCGCTATTTCCATGGCAAATGTTCAGAAGAGCTACATTCCTTAGTTCCACCAGTTCAGACCTTTACAGCTAAGCCTCTCTCTACTCTATCGCTATTTCCATGGCAAATGTTCAGAAGAGCTACATTCCTTAGTTCCACCAGTTCAGACCTTTACAGCTAAGCCTCTCTCTACTCTATCGCTATTTCCATGGCAAATTTCAGAAGAGCTACATTCCTTAGTTCCACCAGTTCAGACCTTTACAGCTAAGCCTCTCTCTACTCTATCGCTATTTCCATGGCAAATGTTCAGAAGAGCTACATTCCTTAGTTCCACCAGTTCAGACCTTTACAGCTAAGCCTCTCTCTACTCTATCGCTATTTCCATGGCAAATGTTCAGAAGAGCTACATTCCTTAGTTCCACCAGTTCAGACCTTTACAGCTAAGCCTCTCTCTACTCTATCGCTATTTCCATGGCAAATGTTCAGAAGAGCTACATTCCTTAGTTCCACCAGTTCAGACCTTTACAGCTAAGCCTCTCTCTACTCTATCGCTATTTCCATGGCAAATGTTCAGAAGAGCTACATTCCTTAGTTCCACCAGTTCAGACCTTTACAGCTAAGCCTCTCTCTACTCTATCGCTATTTCCATGGCAAATTTCAGAAGAGCTACATTCCTTAGTTCCACCAGTTCAGACCTTTACAGCTAAGCCTCTCTCTACTCTATCGCTATTTCCATGGCAAATGTCAGAAGAGCTACATTCCTTAGATCCACCAGTTCAGACCTTTACAGCTAAGCCTCTCTCTACTCTATCGCTATTTCCATGGCAAATTTCAGAAGAGCTACATTCCTTAGTTCCACCAGTTCAGACCTTTACAGCTAAGCCTCTCTCTACTCTATCGCTATTTCCATGGCAAATTTCAGAAGAGCTACATTCCTTAGATCCACCAGTTCAGACCTTTACAGCTAAGCCTCTCTCTACTCTATCGCTATTTCCATGGCAAATTTCAGAAGAGCTACATTCCTTAGATCCACCAGTTCAGACCTTTACAGCTAAGCCTCTCTCTACTCTATCGCTATTTCCATGGCAAATGTTCAGACGAGCTACATTCCTTAGATCCACCAGTTCAGACCTTTACAGCTAAGCCTCTCTCTACTCTATCGCTATTTCCATGGCAAATTTCAGAAGAGCTACATTCCTTAGTTCCACCAGTTCAGACCTTTACAGCTAAGCCTCTCTCTACTCTATCGCTATTTCCATGGCAAATTTCAGAAGAGCTACATTCCTTAGATCCACCAGTTCAGACCTTTACAGCTAAGCCTCTCTCTACTCTATCGCTATTTCCATGGCAAATTTCAGAAGAGCTACATTCCTTAGATCCACCAGTTCAGACCTTTACAGCTAAGCCTCTCTCTACTCTATCGCTATTTCCATGGCAAATGTTCAGACGAGCTACATTCCTTAGATCCACCAGTTCAGACCTTTACAGCTAAGCCTCTCTCTACTCTATCGCTATTTCCATGGCAAATGTTCAGACGAGCTACATTCCTTAGATCCACCAGTTCAGACCTTTACAGCTAAGCCTCTCTCTACTCTATCGCTATTTCCATGGCAAATGTTCAGACGAGCTACATTCCTTAGTTCCACCAGTTCAGACCTTTACAGCTAAGCCTCTCTCTACTCTATCGCTATTTCCATGGCAAATGTTCAGACGAGCTACATTCCTTAGATCCACCAGTTCAGACCTTTACAGCTAAGCCTCTCTCTACTCTATCGCTATTTCCATGGCAAATTTCAGAAGAGCTACATTCCTTAGTTCCACCAGTTCAGACCTTTACATCTAAGCCTCTCTCTACTCTATCGCTATTTCCATGGCAAATGTTCAGAAGAGCTACATTCCTTAGATCCACCAGTTCAGACCTTTACAGCTAAGCCTCTCTCTACTCTATCGCTATTTCCATGGCAAATTTCAGAAGAGCTACATTCCTTAGATCCACCAGTTCAGACCTTTACAGCTAAGCCTCTCTCTACTCTATCGCTATTTCCATGGCAAATGTTCAGAAGAGCTACATTCCTTAGTTCCACCAGTTCAGACCTTTACAGCTAAGCCTCTCTCTACTCTATCGCTATTTCCATGGCAAATTTCAGAAGAGCTACATTCCTTAGTTCCACCAGTTCAGACATTTACATCTAAGCCTCTCTCTACTCTATCGCTATTTCCATGGCAAATGTTCAGACGAGCTACATTCCTTAGATCCACCAGTTCAGACCTTTACAGCTAAGCCTCTCTCTACTCTATCGCTATTTCCATGGCAAATGTTCAGACGAGCTACATTCCTTAGATCCACCAGTTCAGACCTTTACAGCTAAGCCTCTCTCTACTCTATCGCTATTTCCATGGCAAATGTTCAGACGAGCTACATTCCTTAGTTCCACCAGTTCAGACCTTTACAGCTAAGCCTCTCTCTACTCTATCGCTATTTCCATGGCAAATGTTCAGACGAGCTACATTCCTTAGATCCACCAGTTCAGACCTTTACAGCTAAGCCTCTCTCTACTCTATCGCTATTTCCATGGCAAATTTCAGAAGAGCTACATTCCTTAGTTCCACCAGTTCAGACCTTTACATCTAAGCCTCTCTCTACTCTATCGCTATTTCCATGGCAAATGTTCAGAAGAGCTACATTCCTTAGATCCACCAGTTCAGACCTTTACAGCTAAGCCTCTCTCTACTCTATCGCTATTTCCATGGCAAATTTCAGAAGAGCTACATTCCTTAGATCCACCAGTTCAGACCTTTACAGCTAAGCCTCTCTCTACTCTATCGCTATTTCCATGGCAAATGTTCAGAAGAGCTACATTCCTTAGTTCCACCAGTTCAGACCTTTACAGCTAAGCCTCTCTCTACTCTATCGCTATTTCCATGGCAAATTTCAGAAGAGCTACATTCCTTAGTTCCACCAGTTCAGACATTTACATCTAAGCCTCTCTCTACTCTATCGCTATTTCCATGGCAAATTTCAGAAGAGCTACATTCCTTAGATCCACCAGTTCAGACCTTTACATCTAAGCCTCTCTCTACTCTATCGCTATTTCCATGGCAAATGTTCAGACGAGCTACATTCCTTAGATCCACCAGTTCAGACCTTTACAGCTAAGCCTCTCTCTACTCTATCGCTATTTCCATGGCAAATGTTCAGAAGAGCTACATTCCTTAGTTCCACCAGTTCAGACCTTTACAGCTAAGCCTCTCTCTACTCTATCGCTATTTCCATGGCAAATTTCAGAAGAGCTACATTCCTTAGTTCCACCAGTTCAGACCTTTACATCTAAGCCTCTCTCTACTCTATCGCTATTTCCATGGCAAATTTCAGAAGAGCTACATTCCTTAGTTCCACCAGTTCAGACCTTTACATCTAAGCCTCTCTCTACTCTATCGCTATTTCCATGGCAAATTTCAGAAGAGCTACATTCCTTAGATCCACCAGTTCAGACCTTTACAGCTAAGCCTCTCTCTACTCTATCGCTATTTCCATGGCAAATGTTCAGAAGAGCTACATTCCTTAGTTCCACCAGTTCAGACCTTTACAGCTAAGCCTCTCTCTACTCTATCGCTATTTCCATGGCAAATGTTCAGGCGAGCTACATTCCTTAGATCCACCAGTTCAGACCTTTACAGCTAAGCCTCTCTCTACTCTATCGCTATTTCCATGGCAAATGTTCAGAAGAGCTACATTCCTTAGTTCCACCAGTTCAGACATTTACATCTAAGCCTCTCTCTACTCTATCGCTATTTCCATGGCAAATTTCAGAAGAGCTACATTCCTTAGATCCACCAGTTCAGACCTTTACATCTAAGCCTCTCTCTACTCTATCGCTATTTCCATGGCAAATTTCAGAAGAGCTACATTCCTTAGTTCCACCAGTTCAGACCTTTACATCTAAGCCTCTCTCTACTCTATCGCTATTTCCATGGCAAATGTTCAGAAGAGCTACATTCCTTAGATCCACCAGTTCAGACCTTTACAGCTAAGCCTCTCTCTACTCTATCGCTATTTCCATGGCAAATTTCAGAAGAGCTACATTCCTTAGTTCCACCAGTTCAGACCTTTACATCTAAGCCTCTCTCTACTCTATCGCTATTTCCATGGCAAATGTTCAGACGAGCTACATTCCTTAGATCCACCAGTTCAGACCTTTACAGCTAAGCCTCTCTCTACTCTATCGCTATTTCCATGGCAAATGTTCAGAAGAGCTACATTCCTTAGTTCCACCAGTTCAGACCTTTACAGCTAAGCCTCTCTCTACTCTATCGCTATTTCCATGGCAAATTTCAGAAGAGCTACATTCCTTAGTTCCACCAGTTCAGACCTTTACAGCTAAGCCTCTCTCTACTCTATCGCTATTTCCATGGCAAATTTCAGAAGAGCTACATTCCTTAGTTCCACCAGTTCAGACCTTTACAGCTAAGCCTCTCTCTACTCTATCGCTATTTCCATGGCAAATTTCAGAAGAGCTACATTCCTTAGATCCACCAGTTCAGACCTTTACAGCTAAGCCTCTCTCTACTCTATCGCTATTTCCATGGCAAATGTTCAGCCGAGCTACATTCCTTAGTTCCACCTGTTCAGACCTTTACAGCTAAGCCTCTCTCTACTCTATCGCTATTTCCATGGCAAATGTTCATAAGAGCTACATTCCTTAGTTCCACCAGTTCAGACCTTTACAGCTAAGCCTCTCTCTACTCTATCGCTATTTCCATGGCAAATGTTCAGCCGAGCTACATTCCTTAGTTCCACCTGTTCAGACCTTTACAGCTAAGCCTCTCTCTACTCTATCGCTATTTCCATGGCAAATGTTCAGCCGAGCTACATTCCTTAGTTCCACCAGTTCAGACCTTTACAGCTAAGCCTCTCTCTACTCTATCGCTATTTCCATGGCAAATGTTCAGAAGAGCTACATTCCTTAGTTCCACCAGTTCAGACCTTTACAGCTAAGCCTCTCTCTACTCTATCGCTATTTCCATGGCAAATGTTCATAAGAGCTACATTCCTTAGTTCCACCAGTTCAGACCTTTACAGCTAAGCCTCTCTCTACTCTATCGCTATTTCCATGGCAAATGTTCAGCCGAGCTACATTCCTTAGTTCCACCTGTTCAGACCTTTACAGCTAAGCCTCTCTCTACTCTATCGCTATTTCCATGGCAAATGTTCAGCCGAGCTACATTCCTTAGTTCCACCAGTTCAGACCTTTACAGCTAAGCCTCTCTCTACTCTATCGCTATTTCCATGGCAAATGTTCAGAAGAGCTACATTCCTTAGTTCCACCAGTTCAGACCTTTACAGCTAAGCCTCTCTCTACTCTATCGCTATTTCCATGGCAAATGTTCAGAAGAGCTACATTCCTTAGTTCCACCTGTTCAGACCTTTACAGCTAAGCCTCTCTCTACTCTATCGCTATTTCCATGGCAAATGTTCATAAGAGCTACATTCCTTAGTTCCACCAGTTCAGACCTTTACAGCTAAGCCTCTCTCTACTCTATCGCTATTTCCATGGCAAATGTTCAGCCGAGCTACATTCCTTAGTTCCACCTGTTCAGACCTTTACAGCTAAGCCTCTCTCTACTCTATCGCTATTTCCATGGCAAATGTTCAGCCGAGCTACATTCCTTAGTTCCACCAGTTCAGACCTTTACAGCTAAGCCTCTCTCTACTCTATCGCTATTTCCATGGCAAATGTTCAGAAGAGCTACATTCCTTAGTTCCACCAGTTCAGACATTTACATCTAAGCCTCTCTCTACTCTATCGCTATTTCCATGGCAAATTTCAGAAGAGCTACATTCCTTAGATCCACCAGTTCAGACCTTTACATCTAAGCCTCTCTCTACTCTATCGCTATTTCCATGGCAAATGTTCAGACGAGCTACATTCCTTAGATCCACCAGTTCAGACCTTTACAGCTAAGCCTCTCTCTACTCTATCGCTATTTCCATGGCAAATGTTCAGAAGAGCTACATTCCTTAGTTCCACCAGTTCAGACCTTTACAGCTAAGCCTCTCTCTACTCTATCGCTATTTCCATGGCAAATTTCAGAAGAGCTACATTCCTTAGTTCCACCAGTTCAGACCTTTACAGCTAAGCCTCTCTCTACTCTATCGCTATTTCCATGGCAAATTTCAGAAGAGCTACATTCCTTAGTTCCACCAGTTCAGACCTTTACATCTAAGCCTCTCTCTACTCTATCGCTATTTCCATGGCAAATGTTCAGACGAGCTACATTCCTTAGATCCACCAGTTCAGACCTTTACAGCTAAGCCTCTCTCTACTCTATCGCTATTTCCATGGCAAATGTTCAGCCGAGCTACATTCCTTAGTTCCACCAGTTCAGACCTTTACAGCTAAGCCTCTCTCTACTCTATCGCTATTTCCATGGCAAATGTTCAGAAGAGCTACATTCCTTAGTTCCACCAGTTCAGACCTTTACAGCTAAGCCTCTCTCTACTCTATCGCTATTTCCATGGCAAATGTTCAGAAGAGCTACATTCCTTAGTTCCACCTGTTCAGACCTTTACAGCTAAGCCTCTCTCTACTCTATCGCTATTTCCATGGCAAATGTTCATAAGAGCTACATTCCTTAGTTCCACCAGTTCAGACCTTTACAGCTAAGCCTCTCTCTACTCTATCGCTATTTCCATGGCAAATGTTCAGCCGAGCTACATTCCTTAGTTCCACCTGTTCAGACCTTTACAGCTAAGCCTCTCTCTACTCTATCGCTATTTCCATGGCAAATGTTCAGCCGAGCTACATTCCTTAGTTCCACCAGTTCAGACCTTTACAGCTAAGCCTCTCTCTACTCTATCGCTATTTCCATGGCAAATGTTCAGAAGAGCTACATTCCTTAGTTCCACCAGTTCAGACATTTACATCTAAGCCTCTCTCTACTCTATCGCTATTTCCATGGCAAATTTCAGAAGAGCTACATTCCTTAGATCCACCAGTTCAGACCTTTACATCTAAGCCTCTCTCTACTCTATCGCTATTTCCATGGCAAATGTTCAGACGAGCTACATTCCTTAGATCCACCAGTTCAGACCTTTACAGCTAAGCCTCTCTCTACTCTATCGCTATTTCCATGGCAAATGTTCAGAAGAGCTACATTCCTTAGTTCCACCAGTTCAGACCTTTACAGCTAAGCCTCTCTCTACTCTATCGCTATTTCCATGGCAAATTTCAGAAGAGCTACATTCCTTAGTTCCACCAGTTCAGACCTTTACATCTAAGCCTCTCTCTACTCTATCGCTATTTCCATGGCAAATTTCAGAAGAGCTACATTCCTTAGATCCACCAGTTCAGACCTTTACATCTAAGCCTCTCTCTACTCTATCGCTATTTCCATGGCAAATGTTCAGACGAGCTACATTCCTTAGATCCACCAGTTCAGACCTTTACAGCTAAGCCTCTCTCTACTCTATCGCTATTTCCATGGCAAATGTTCAGAAGAGCTACATTCCTTAGTTCCACCAGTTCAGACCTTTACAGCTAAGCCTCTCTCTACTCTATCGCTATTTCCATGGCAAATTTCAGAAGAGCTACATTCCTTAGTTCCACCAGTTCAGACCTTTACAGCTAAGCCTCTCTCTACTCTATCGCTATTTCCATGGCAAATGTTCAGACGAGCTACATTCCTTAGATCCACCAGTTCAGACCTTTACAGCTAAGCCTCTCTCTACTCTATCGCTATTTCCATGGCAAATGTTCAGACGAGCTACATTCCTTAGATCCACCAGTTCAGACCTTTACAGCTAAGCCTCTCTCTACTCTATCGCTATTTCCATGGCAAATTTCAGAAGAGCTACATTCCTTAGATCCACCAGTTCAGACCTTTACATCTAAGCCTCTCTCTACTCTATCGCTATTTCCATGGCAAATGTTCAGACGAGCTACATTCCTTAGATCCACCAGTTCAGACCTTTACAGCTAAGCCTCTCTCTACTCTATCGCTATTTCCATGGCAAATGTTCAGACGAGCTACATTCCTTAGATCCACCAGTTCAGACCTTTACAGCTAAGCCTCTCTCTACTCTATCGCTATTTCCATGGCAAATTTCAGAAGAGCTACATTCCTTAGATCCACCAGTTCAGACCTTTACATCTAAGCCTCTCTCTACTCTATCGCTATTTCCATGGCAAATGTTCAGACGAGCTACATTCCTTAGATCCACCAGTTCAGACCTTTACAGCTAAGCCTCTCTCTACTCTATCGCTATTTCCATGGCAAATTTCAGAAGAGCTACATTCCTTAGTTCCACCAGTTCAGACCTTTACAGCTAAGCCTCTCTCTACTCTATCGCTATTTCCATGGCAAATTTCAGAAGAGCTACATTCCTTAGTTCCACCAGTTCAGACCTTTACAGCTAAGCCTCTCTCTACTCTATCGCTATTTCCATGGCAAATGTCCTGACGAGCTACATTCCTTAGTTCCACCAGTTCAGACCTTTACAGCTAAGCCTCTCTCTACTCTATCGCTATTTCCACGGCAAATGTTCAGACGAGCTACATTCCTTAGTTCCACCAGTTCAGACCTTTACAGCTAAGCCTCTCTCTACTCTATCGCTATTTCCATGGCAAATGTTCAGAAGAGCTACATTCCTTAGTTCCACCAGTTCAGACCTTTACATCTAAGCCTCTCTCTACTCTATCGCTATTTCCATGGCAAATGTTCAGCCGAGCTACATTCCTTAGTTCCACCAGTTCAGACCTTTACAGCTAAGCCTCTCTCTACTCTATCGTTATTTCCATGGCAAATGTTTAGACGAGCTACATTCCTTAGTTCCACCAGTTCAGACCTTTACAGCTACTCTATTCCTTCGCTATTTCCATGGCAAATGTTCAGATGAGCTATATTCCTTAATTCCACCAGTTCAAACCTTTACAGCTGAGCCTCTCTCTACTCTATCGCTATTTCCATGGCAAATTTCAGAAGAGCTACATTCCTTAGTTCCACCAGTTCAGACCTTTACAGCTAAGCCTCTCTCTACTCTATCGCTATTTCCATGGCAAATGTTCAGACGAGCTACATTCCTTAGTTGCACCAGTTCAGACCTTTACAGCTAAGCCTCTCTCTACTCTATCGCTATTTCCATGGCAAATTTCAGAAGAGCTACATTCCTTAGTTCCACCAGTTCAGACCTTTACAGCTAAGCCTCTCTCTACTCTATCGCTATTTCCATGGCAAATTTCAGAAGAGCTACATTCCTTAGTTCCACCAGTTCAGACCTTTACAGCTAAGCCTCTCTCTACTCTATCGCTATTTCCATGGCAAATGTCCTGACGAGCTACATTCCTTAGTTCCACCAGTTCAGACCTTTACAGCTAAGCCTCTCTCTACTCTATCGCTATTTCCATGGCAAATGTTCAGAAGAGCTACATTCCTTAGTTCCACCAGTTCAGACCTTTACAGCTAAGCCTCTCTCTACTCTATCGCTATTTCCACGGCAAATGTTCAGACGAGCTACATTCCTTAGTTCCACCAGTTCAGACCTTTACAGCTAAGCCTCTCTCTACTCTATCGCTATTTCCATGGCAAATGTTCAGAAGAGCTACATTCCTTAGTTCCACCAGTTCAGACCTTTACAGCTAAGCCTCTCTCTACTCTATCGCTATTTCCATGGCAAATTTCAGAAGAGCTACATTCCTTAGTTCCACCAGTTCAGACCTTTACAGCTAAGCCTCTCTCTACTCTATCGCTATTTCCATGGCAAATTTCAGAAGAGCTACATTCCTTAGTTCCACCAGTTCAGACCTTTACAGCTAAGCCTCTCTCTACTCTATCGCTATTTCCATGGCAAATTTCAGAAGAGCTACATTCCTTAGTTCCACCAGTTCAGACCTTTACAGCTAAGCCTCTCTCTACTCTATCGCTATTTCCATGGCAAATTTCAGAAGAGCTACATTCCTTAGTTCCACCAGTTCAGACCTTTACAGCTAAGCCTCTCTCTACTCTATCGCTATTTCCATGGCAAATTTCAGAAGAGCTACATTCCTTAGTTCCACCAGTTCAGACCTTTACAGCTAAGCCTCTCTCTACTCTATCGCTATTTCCATGGCAAATTTCAGAAGAGCTACATTCCTTAGTTCCACCAGTTCAGACCTTTACAGCTAAGCCTCTCTCTACTCTATCGCTATTTCCATGGCAAATTTCAGAAGAGCTACATTCCTTAGTTCCACCAGTTCAGACCTTTACAGCTAAGCCTCTCTCTACTCTATCGCTATTTCCATGGCAAATTTCAGAAGAGCTACATTCCTTAGTTCCACCAGTTCAGACCTTTACAGCTAAGCCTCTCTCTACTCTATCGCTATTTCCATGGCAAATTTCAGAAGAGCTACATTCCTTAGTTCCACCAGTTCAGACCTTTACAGCTAAGCCTCTCTCTACTCTATCGCTATTTCCATGGCAAATTTCAGAAGAGCTACATTCCTTAGTTCCACCAGTTCAGACCTTTACAGCTAAGCCTCTCTCTACTCTATCGCTATTTCCATGGCAAATTTCAGAAGAGCTACATTCCTTAGTTCCACCAGTTCAGACCTTTACAGCTAAGCCTCTCTCTACTCTATCGCTATTTCCATGGCAAATGTCCTGACGAGCTACATTCCTTAGTTCCACCAGTTCAGACCTTTACAGCTAAGCCTCTCTCTACTCTATCGCTATTTCCATGGCAAATGTTCAGAAGAGCTACATTCCTTAGTTCCACCAGTTCAGACCTTTACAGCTAAGCCTCTCTCTACTCTATCGCTATTTCCACGGCAAATGTTCAGACGAGCTACATTCCTTAGTTCCACCAGTTCAGACCTTTACAGCTAAGCCTCTCTCTACTCTATCGCTATTTCCATGGCAAATGTTCAGAAGAGCTACATTCCTTAGTTCCACCAGTTCAGACCTTTACAGCTAAGCCTCTCTCTACTCTATCGCTATTTCCATGGCAAATTTCAGAAGAGCTACATTCCTTAGTTCCACCAGTTCAGACCTTTACAGCTAAGCCTCTCTCTACTCTATCGCTATTTCCATGGCAAATTTCAGAAGAGCTACATTCCTTAGTTCCACCAGTTCAGACCTTTACAGCTAAGCCTCTCTCTACTCTATCGCTATTTCCATGGCAAATTTCAGAAGAGCTACATTCCTTAGTTCCACCAGTTCAGACCTTTACAGCTAAGCCTCTCTCTACTCTATCGCTATTTCCATGGCAAATTTCAGAAGAGCTACATTCCTTAGTTCCACCAGTTCAGACCTTTACAGCTAAGCCTCTCTCTACTCTATCGCTATTTCCATGGCAAATTTCAGAAGAGCTACATTCCTTAGTTCCACCAGTTCAGACCTTTACAGCTAAGCCTCTCTCTACTCTATCGCTATTTCCATGGCAAATGTCCTGACGAGCTACATTCCTTAGTTCCACCAGTTCAGACCTTTACAGCTAAGCCTCTCTCTACTCTATCGCTATTTCCACGGCAAATGTTCAGACGAGCTACATTCCTTAGTTCCACCAGTTCAGACCTTTACAGCTAAGCCTCTCTCTACTCTATCGCTATTTCCATGGCAAATGTTCAGAAGAGCTACATTCCTTAGTTCCACCAGTTCAGACCTTTACAGCTAAGCCTCTCTCTACTCTATCGCTATTTCCATGGCAAATTTCAGAAGAGCTACATTCCTTAGTTCCACCAGTTCAGACCTTTACAGCTAAGCCTCTCTCTACTCTATCGCTATTTCCATGGCAAATTTCAGAAGAGCTACATTCCTTAGTTCCACCAGTTCAGACCTTTACAGCTAAGCCTCTCTCTACTCTATCGCTATTTCCATGGCAAATTTCAGAAGAGCTACATTCCTTAGTTCCACCAGTTCAGACCTTTACAGCTAAGCCTCTCTCTACTCTATCGCTATTTCCATGGCAAATGTCCTGACGAGCTACATTCCTTAGTTCCACCAGTTCAGACCTTTACAGCTAAGCCTCTCTCTACTCTATCGCTATTTCCATGGCAAATGTTCAGAAGAGCTACATTCCTTAGTTCCACCAGTTCAGACCTTTACAGCTAAGCCTCTCTCTACTCTATCGCTATTTCCATGGCAAATGTTCAGAAGAGCTACATTCCTTAGTTCCACCAGTTCAGACCTTTACAGCTAAGCCTCTCTCTACTCTATCGCTATTTCCATGGCAAATTTCAGAAGAGCTACATTCCTTAGTTCCACCAGTTCAGACCTTTACAGCTAAGCCTCTCTCTACTCTATCGCTATTTCCATGGCAAATTTCAGAAGAGCTACATTCCTTAGTTCCACCAGTTCAGACCTTTACAGCTAAGCCTCTCTCTACTCTATCGCTATTTCCATGGCAAATTTCAGAAGAGCTACATTCCTTAGTTCCACCAGTTCAGACCTTTACAGCTAAGCCTCTCTCTACTCTATCGCTATTTCCATGGCAAATGTTCAGAAGAGCTACATTCCTTAGTTCCACCAGTTCAGACCTTTACAGCTAAGCCTCTCTCTACTCTATCGCTATTTCCATGGCAAATTTCAGAAGAGCTACATTCCTTAGTTCCACCAGTTCAGACCTTTACAGCTAAGCCTCTCTCTACTCTATCGCTATTTCCATGGCAAATTTCAGAAGAGCTACATTCCTTAGTTCCACCAGTTCAGACCTTTACAGCTAAGCCTCTCTCTACTCTATCGCTATTTCCATGGCAAATTTCAGAAGAGCTACATTCCTTAGTTCCACCAGTTCAGACCTTTACAGCTAAGCCTCTCTCTACTCTATCGCTATTTCCATGGCAAATGTCCTGACGAGCTACATTCCTTAGTTCCACCAGTTCAGACCTTTACAGCTAAGCCTCTCTCTACTCTATCGCTATTTCCATGGCAAATGT
The DNA here is from genome assembly GCA_964036315.1 of Acanthosepion esculentum. Classification (NCBI taxonomy): domain Eukaryota; kingdom Metazoa; phylum Mollusca; class Cephalopoda; order Sepiida; family Sepiidae; genus Acanthosepion; species Acanthosepion esculentum. The sequence continues at coordinate 7,812,784 of OZ038504.1, forward strand.
TCAGAAGAGCTACATTCCTTAGTTCCACCAGTTCAGACCTTTACAGCTAAGCCTCTCTCTACTCTATCGCTATTTCCATGGCAAATGTTCAGAAGAGCTACATTCCTTAGTTCCACCAGTTCAGACCTTTACAGCTAAGCCTCTCTCTACTCTATCGCTATTTCCATGGCAAATTTCAGAAGAGCTACATTCCTTAGTTCCACCAGTTCAGACCTTTACAGCTAAGCCTCTCTCTACTCTATCGCTATTTCCATGGCAAATTTCAGAAGAGCTACATTCCTTAGTTCCACCAGTTCAGACCTTTACAGCTAAGCCTCTCTCTACTCTATCGCTATTTCCATGGCAAATGTCCTGACGAGCTACATTCCTTAGTTCCACCAGTTCAGACCTTTACAGCTAAGCCTCTCTCTACTCTATCGCTATTTCCATGGCAAATGTTCAGAAGAGCTACATTCCTTAGTTCCACCAGTTCAGACCTTTACAGCTAAGCCTCTCTCTACTCTATCGCTATTTCCACGGCAAATGTTCAGACGAGCTACATTCCTTAGTTCCACCAGTTCAGACCTTTACAGCTAAGCCTCTCTCTACTCTATCGCTATTTCCATGGCAAATGTTCAGAAGAGCTACATTCCTTAGTTCCACCAGTTCAGACCTTTACAGCTAAGCCTCTCTCTACTCTATCGCTATTTCCACGGCAAATGTTCAGACGAGCTACATTCCTTAGTTCCACCAGTTCAGACCTTTACAGCTAAGCCTCTCTCTACTCTATCGTTATTTCCATGGCAAATGTTCAGACGAGATAAATTCCTTAGTTCATCCAGTTCAGACCTTTACAGCTAAGCCTCTCTCTACTCTATCGCTATTTCCATGGCAAATGTTCAGACGAGCTACATTCCTTAGTTCCACCAGTTCAGACCTTTACAGCTAAGCCTCTCTCTACTCTATCGCTATTTCCATGGCAAATGTTCAGACGAGATAAATTCCTTAGTTCATCCAGTTCAGACCTTTACAGCTAAGCCTCTCTCTACTCTATCGCTATTTCCATGGCAAATGTTCAGACGAGATAAATTCCTTAGTTCATCCAGTTCAGACCTTTACAGCTAAGCCTCTCTCTACTCTATCGCTATTTCCATGGCAAATGTTCAGACGAGATAAATTCCTTAGTTCCACCAGTTCAGACCTTTACAGCTAAGCCTCTCTCTACTCTATCGCTATTTCCATGGCAAATGTTCAGACGAGCTACATTCCTTAGTTCCACCAGTTCAGACCTTTACAGCTAAGCCTCTCTCTACTCTATCGCTATTTCCATGGCAAATGTTCAGACGAGATAAATTCCTTAGTTCATCCAGTTCAGACCTTTACTGCTAAGGCCCTCTCTACGCTATTGCTATTTCCAAGGCAAATGTTGGGACTAGCAACATTCCTTAGTTCTACCAGTTCAGACCTTTACAGCTGAGCCTCTCTCTACTCTATCGCTATTTCCATGGCAAATGTTCGGACAAGTTACCTGTTGCCATATCATGTCTGGTGATCATGCTACTTATCTCGAGGATCTTGACAAAATCCAAAGAATCTGTAATGTAATAGGTCCTGACATGGCATCTCTACTTCGCAGACGTTATGTGGCTTCCCTCTCTCTTTTCTACAAATATTTTCATGACAACTGCTCTGACGAGCCTTTTTCCCCGGTCCCCCGCTTCTATTAAATTCGCATTTAGGTCCAACACTTTTATTGCTGAAATAGTTAAATGTAACCGCCACTTCTATTCGAAAAGTTTCTTTTCTCGCACTTCACGACAGTGGAACACCCTTCCGCTTACTTGCTTTTCTGAAACATACAATCTTCAAAAATGTAAATGCAACGTTAACGGTAGTCTTCTGTTGACTTGAACCACGTCCATCTTTTATCCTTTCATCAATCCTCACTATACTCAGACTTTGATCTCGCTTTCATTCTTTGTAACTCTCTGTGTACTCGTGGTACTCCTGCTTTGCTTGGGGTGAAATGATTAAAAAATAAATAACGAATTCTCTTGGCTCAGCAGCAAGCAAAAGCAGTATGCACTCATTTGCAATTATTTTTTATTGTATTTTGTATCTTTGTGTTTTATGTTTATTCCTTTGTTTATCTGTCTATATTTCTGAGATGAGGTATTATGTACACTATTTACATTATTCGGACTATTGTCCTCATCTTTCTGGCCATATTTATTACAACGTTTCGGCCTTTCAGTATCTGTCTATATTTCTGAGATGATGTACACTATTTACATTATTCAGACTATGGTCCTCATCTTTGTCGCCATATTTATTACAACATTTCGGCCTTTCAGTATCTGTCTATATTTCTGAGATGAGGTATTATGTACATTATTTACATTATTCGGGCTATTGTCCTCATTTTTGTTGCCATATTTATTAAAACATTTCGGCCTTTCAGTATCTGTCTATATTTCTGAGATGAGGTATTATGTACATTATTTACATTATTCGGACTATTGTCCTCATCTTTGTTGCCATATTTATTACAACGTTCCGGTCGTTATATCCCTTTATTTCGCTCACTGGGGTAGACTGTTCTAGTTCCACGTGCCATGTATAATGTATGTCAGTTATCAGTTATGTCCTGTTAATAAAATTTTCCACTGCCTTAACCGGATATTGAAGTGTGTTGTTCTTGTCCTAAGTATTATCGCTCACTACCAACCTTCATTTGATTATTCTATTCAGTAACTTCCTCTAGGTTACAACAGTAACACTTTATATTGTATTTTCCACTGCCTTAACCGGGTATTGAACTTTTCCAATGGTGTTCCTTGTCTATGATCTCAATCTAATCCCACAGAGGGTTCAGTTTGACATTCCAACCACCTGAAGAAGGCCGGAGCGTATAACGGCCGAAACATTGTAATAAATATGGCGACAAGGATGAGGACAATAGTCCGAATAGTGTAAATAATGTTCCTTTGTTTAGTTCTACATTTATCGAAAGTGTGTCAGCATATTAGCTTCGGGGAATACAGTGCGTCTGATCTCTTGAATAATACAGTCTTTACCGCTTCAAGTCGAGCTCAGTCGATATATACCTCACAATATTCACTTCCAGTTCTTCTTTCACCCATATCATGCCGCATTCGTTATAACAATTTTAATATTAACTGTTGTATCATATCTGCGGACAATAATGTGTTTGTCCACATTCAAATAAATACAGTATGTGGGGTCTGCAGTCGAAGATTCGTCTCCAGCTGTGTTGGTCAAACTCTCTGCCTCCGGACAGAGAGGATCCACAGACTAAGCTATGTCAAAGATTACAGTCACGTCTCGGAAAACAGCTACCCGACCCCATATTATATGGGGTATACGGGGAATTTTTGGCCACATCCACATTAAACTCGGCTTTGTGCTGCATCAGACCTCGTGGGGCAGTTGGTAAATATCCTCTCATTGGAGATTCGTCTCCAGCTATGCTAGTCAAATTCTCTGCCTCCGTGTAGAGAGGATCCCGAGACGAGATTATGTCGAAGGGCAGAGTCTCGTCTCGGGAAACAGCTACCCGACCCCATATTATACGGGGTATACGGGGAATTTTTGGCCGAACCTAAGGGCTCGGATACCCCACATTCGGCCTTGCAGTTGGAGGTTCGTCTCCGGTTGTGCTGGTCAAACTCTCTCTACCTCCGTGTAGAGAGGATCCCTAGACGAGGTTATGTCTAAGAGCAGAGTCTCGTCTCGGGAAACAGCTACCCGACCCCATTTAATGCGCGGTCTACGGGGAATTTTTGGCCGAGCCTAAAGGCATAAAATTCGGCCTTGTGCCGCATCTCACCACGTGGGGCGGTTGGTAGATATCCCGCAGTTGGTGATTCATTGTGGAATTCACTTGACTCACTACTAAAAGTTGACTACTAATTCTACGCGCCGCTGGCGAATCTTATGTGTGTTGTTCTTGTCCTAAGTATTATCGCTCATTACCAACCTTCATTTGATTATTCTATTCAGTAACTTCCTCTAGGTTACAACAGCAACACTTTATATTGAGTGGCTCTCGGGGCTTAAACCGGGAGAACTTTAGTATAAAAAGTAGAATTAAACATAAGTAAAAAGAACTCAGGCATCTTTTTGTATTTGAGGGGGTGAATGATCAGTAATTTCCCTTTTTTAATTTCCCTTGTGCCACTTTCTGAAATTTCAGGATTTCTTTGGCTCAGGCAGAGATTAACTCCAAAAAATCCCTGCCTAGGGCGATGCCGCCTAGTTCTCTTCTCAGTACTCCCTTATTGACTTTATGCATTTATTCCAAAGTTATTTCCACTTCTCGAAACAGGCTACGAAATCCTCATTTGGGATCGCTAACAGCAATTTATTTATTTATTTTTAGATAATATTAAATACGTACGATATTTTCCGGGCAGACATCGTGTATGCGATTGTTTTAAAGCCATTTTCTATTCTAATTGTATTTTCTCTGCGCAGAATAATATTTTCTTTTCATAGACTCTTCCTTCCTTTCTCGAACTGTGTAAACACGTCGTCACGATTTAATGAATTGTTTTTCGAATGTCATTCCTTTGTCTTCTTTTTTCTTTCCAATATATTAATAATATATCTCATTTTTTTCTTCCTGAATGCTATCTTTCGATCCAATGTTTATCCTAATATCTTCTCCAATCGCTGGGGAATTTTTTTAATAATTACAATATGTGTACAAGTGTGTGTGCCACACCAAAGGCAAAAAAATCTATCTCCTGGGAATTATGTTCCATCTAAAAATGGCAGAAACTGATGAATAATCAGAGCATCTTTGTCTAGCAAAAGGCTACAAGTGTGACACTCGGTATTGAACTCACTACCAGTTGGTTATGGTAATGGTGATATTAACCCATTTCTTGTCTGTAAATATTTAGTAATGGTAATATTAGGTGTTTCTTTCAGGAAAAACCTGTGTAATGCTAATGGTAATATCAGGTGTTTCTTTGGGGAAACATTTGGTAACGGTAATATTATGTGCGTCTTTCAGGAAACATTTGTGTAATGGTAACGGTAATATTAGATGTTACTTTCAGGAAAGAATTAATAAGGGTAACGGTAATATTAGGTGTTTCTTTCAGGACACATTTAATAATGGTAATGGTAATATTAGATGTTTCTTTCAGGAAATATTTAATAATGGTAACGGTAATATTATATGTTTCTTTCAGGATATATTTAATAATGGGTATCGTAATAAAAGTTTTTTCTTGCAGGTAATATTTAATAATGGTAATGGCAATATTATATGTTTCTTCCAGGAAACATTTGGTAACGGTAATATTAGGTGCTTCTGTTCAGGAAACATTTAATAATGGTAACGGTAATATTAGGTGTTTCTTTCAGGAAACATTTAATATTAGTATTGGTAATATTAGGTGTTTCTTTGTGGAAACATTTGTTAATGGTGATATTAGGTGTTTCTTACAAAAACATTACGTAATATTAGATGTTTCTCTGAGGAAACATTTGTTAATGTTATGTGTTTCTTTCAGGAAAAATTTGGTAATGACAATTTAAGATTGTTTCTTTGAGGAAACATTTGTGTAACGGTAAAGGTAATATTAAGTGTTTCTTTCAGAAACCAATTAATAATGGTAATAGCAATATTGGGTGTTTCTTTTGGGAAACATTTCATAATAGTGATGGTAATTGTTCTGTTGACTACCAGTCTCTGACGTAGAAGCATATTCGCCTGTGCCGACTGACGACTTAATCGTTTGTAATCTTTTGACAAAATAGGGTAAGTCCATTTTGTATATCTCACGAGAGGAATATCAGCCGTTTCCTTATCTGGTAAACTTTGGTAATGGTATTGGCAATATGAATTCTTTCTTTCAGGAAACATATAGTAATGGTAATATTAGCCCCTTCCTTATCTGTAAACATTTGTTAACTCTTAATTGTAATATTAGCATTTTTCCATATGTGGAATATTTAGTAATGACAATGGAAGTTATCAGCCGTTTCCTTATAAGGAAACATTCCGCATGCATTGATCAAGTAGCCAATATTACTGTCTTTTTAAATTTATAAAATATTTCTCTTATGACAGTTTTCCAGAAAACATAGATGTCTCAAGTCCATTAATCTTTTTCACTCTGTCCAGGGGATTTCTTGCTTGCCTTACGTTTGAGGTGGAGGGGGTTTGTAGAACGTCAACATCTGTCCATTTTAGTGGTTGCTGTTGTTGAAAGTTCTCAAGATATGTGGTTTCTATTATGTCTGTAGGGCGTCAGTGTGTAACCGTCTTCGCTGATCGGCGGGCAGGACCTGTAGTGGGGCGGATTCATTCGCTTACAAGGACGCATGAACGATGTCTATATTATTACGTTTACCACGTCAACTACGATAAAAATATAAAAAAAGATAGATATTAATAATGATATATAATCATTTTTTATGCAAGGCTTCCCTGAGGCATAAAGCTATTTCAAGGGTGGCACAAGGGTAATAAGTTTGAGAAACGATGATCAAAACCGTATATAGGCCTGACGGGGCACCTACTATAGAGCCTTTGACAAGATCATGGAGTGCACAATGTGTCGATAATCTCGACTACGGTCTTTCTATGCCATTATTATTATTATTATTATTATTATTATTATTATTATTATTATTATTATTATTATTATTATTTGTGTATGCTATGTTTCCTGTTTTGTATCCTGTAGAGCCGGGTCCAAACTATGGTCGTTAGGCCCTATAGGAGAATTGCCATTTAATTGATAGCACTTTTTTTAATATAGAGGACGTTCCTAGTAGGGCGATCTTCTGGTCAACTTGTATGTTGATGTTATCTGTTAGTAAAACTGCTCATTCCTTTTCTCACGAGGCCCAGAGCTCTGATTATTATTGGTAATTCTCCACATCATTCTCCACATCCTGTTAATCTCGATCTCTAGGTCCTTGTTTTTGGACAATTTCTCGATAATTTTCATGAAGGTGTTTCTCTCAGATTGTACTACGATGTCAATAAACGTACACTTCCCGTATTTCTTGTCTTTTATGATTATATCAGGTCTGTTGACTTTTATTTCCCTGTCAGTTTAAATTGGCATGTCCCAGAGGATAGTTACATCGTCATTTTGGGTAACTGTGTCTGGTTAGTGGTCATACCATCTCTCAGTGGTTTCGATTTTGTGCTTCTTGCATATCTTCTAGTGCACATATGTCGCTACCTTGTTATGTCTGTGGCTACTATTATTATTATTAGTAGTATTAGTAGTAGTAGTTTTTTACTGTAAGGTTAACCCTGTACAAGGACTAGATAACCCTAGATAGAGGGTTATGTTAAGGGGTAGTTTATATAGATAGGAGGGGAAGGTAATGGTTGACTCTAGACTTAAACAGGTTAAGATTGTAGTGATCGGGGAAAGATCGTCTTGGGAGTCTGTTCAGGAGGGCAGTGGTTCGCGGGAAGAAGCTGTTCGAGTGGAATACGGCGGGAATGTAGGTGGTTTGCTACTATGTAAGGGGCATGGCGAGTCCTAGCCGTGAAGGTCAGACATGGTGGAACCAAGAGATGCAGTTCGTCTGAGCACTTTACATGGTAGTAGCGACGGAGCAGTGAGAGACTCGTTACATCCTGCCTGTGTGTGTGTGTGTGTGTGTGTGTGTGAGAGTGAGAGAGAGAGGGACAGAGAGAGAGGTTGGTGGGTGGGGAATAATTCTTCTCGCACATAGACTTGGAGACACTTTTGAACTTTATCAAGACTGGAGAGTGAGGACCGGGCTGCTATTATTATTATTATTAGTAGTAGTAGTAGTAATAGTAGTATTAATAGTAGTAGCATTAATAGTAGTAGAACTAATAGTAGTGTTAGTAGTAGTATTAATAGTATTAGTAGTAATTGTAGTGTTAGTAGTAGTAATAGTAGTGTTAGTAGTATTATTAGTAGTAGTATTAGTAGTAGTATTAGTGGTAGAATTAATAGTAGTAGTAATAGTAGTGTCAGTAGTAGTATTAGTAGTAATAGTAGTGTTAGTAGTAGTATTAGTAGTAGAATTAATAGTAGTAGTAATAGTAGTGTCAGTAGTAGTATTAGTAGTAATAGTAGTGTTAGTAGTAGTATTAGTAGTAGAATTAATAGTAGTAGTAATAGTAGTGTGAGTAGTAGTATTAGTAGTAATAGTAGTGTCAGTAGTAGTATTAGTAGTAGAATTAATAGTAGTAGTAATAGTAGTGTCAGTAGTAGTATTAGTAGTAATAGTAGTGTTAGTAGTAGTATTAGTAGTATTATTAGTAGTAGTATTAGTAGTAGTATTAGTAGTAGTATTAGTAGTAATAGTAGTGTTAGTAGGAAGTAAGCGAAAGGAACAAAACAAAATTCAAAGTAGTTACTGGAGTTGTCAAGACGCATTAATGGAAAAATAAGTTGAAAAAGAAATCGCAGTTTATCGAAAATCAGTAAAATTGGTCGAAACATTTTCGATTTTTAATGCGAAATCCTTTACGAATCGAACAGATTTGGCCTGATTCTAATCTTTGGCGAAAACTAAAAAGTTTGTCTTGCACACATTCAATAAGATTATGGCATCCTGGGCAAGACGATAAACTATATCCGCGTCCTGGGTAAGACGATAAACTATATCCGCGTCCTGGGTAAGACGATAAACTATATCCGCGTCCTGGGTAAGACGATAAACTATATCCAACAGCAAGGCCTGTGATAAGGAGGTTTTAAGGAGCGTGGAACCACCTCTTAATTGCTAGTGTTCCCAGATTCACCCTGACTCGGGGTGGTAGCACCTGTAAGGGTACCAGCTATGGGCAAATACTTAACCCCCAAACTGAGGTCAAAGCACTATGTAAGTGTAAAATAAGTTGTAATACCAGCAATACATTTTTGTAAAAAATATTACCAGCAACGAATTTTGAAGAACAAAAGTTATTCCAATTAATACATTATTACCAGCAATACATTTATTTAAAAAAAAACCCAAAATACATCAGCAGCAATAAAAATTTTTAATTAAATAACCCATTGAGATGTTGATATGTCGTAAAACAAAATAAACCAAATCAAACAGATTTCTTACAAAGAATACATATTCTATTCATACGAACCTATCCTAAAAATCTTGTCAGCATTAAATAACCCATTGAGATGTTGATATGCCGTAAAACAAAATAAACCAAATCAAACAGATTTCTTACAAAGAATACATATTCTATTCATATGAACCTATCCTAAAAATCTTATCGACATTAAATAACATATTGAGATTGATATGCCTTAGAAATGGGTTATTTAATGCCGACAAGATTTTTATTGCTGGTAATATTTTTTCAAAAAATGTACAGCTGGTAATTTATTTCCAAAAATGTATAGCTGATAATATTTTTAAAAAAATATATTGCTAGTAATAATGTTAATGTTATGCTGGTAATAATATTTTCTTCAAACATTTTTTGCTAGTAATAACTATTTACAAAGTTTTTTTTTGGTATTAAAACCTATTTTTACACTTTTATAGTGTTTTGATCGCAGTTCGGGGATCAACTCTTTGCTCATAGCTGAGACCGTAACAGGTGCTATAACCCCGGGTCGGAATGGACCTTGGAATACCAGCAATTAAGCGGTGGTTCGACGCTCCTCAAAACCTCATGATCAGAGGTCTTGCTGTTGGACGTAGTTATCGTCTTACCCTGGACGCGGATGTAGTTTATCGTCTTACCCAGGACGGTCGAAAGTAGGAAGCAGACAGTTAGGATTGAACTCACTACTCAGTTATAATTTATCTTGCGAGACAAGCTAACTAACCACTGCACCACGTCGTCGTGCCTATAGCTTAGATGTGTCACAAGGCGGCAGGTAGGGGAAACCCAGTGAGGATCGAACTCTCTAGTCAGTTGTAACTGATCTAGCGAGACAAGCATGCCAACCACAGGCTGCTACAGAAATACCTCCCTTATAACGGTAAGGTATTATCTAGATGCAGACGTTATTGACACTAAGGATTTATAATTATTGCGAGGGGGATTTCTGGGAGGTGTATGTGGGAGGTATTTCTGCTGCACCCTGTATTAAACCACGTTGAAGTGCCCCTACATAAGGGAAAGCTATATTTGAAGCAAAATTCTAAATGCTTTTGATATAATTCGGGTTGTAAACAAATTTAGACAGTCATTTGATTTCTTTTCTTTTTTTTAAAAAAGAATGAAAAAAATTGTTCATTTTTAAAATTAAATCATTCTTTATCAGAAGCTGATCTGATGTTAAAGAAAACTGAAAATCCACCATATTGATTTTTTTTTTCACTGGTGATACAAAAGGCGTCTGTCAATACAACGTAAGATATGGATAACCCACTTCTAATCAACTGCGTTGAGCTTTATCTTATCTGCGTAAGAATCGCTATTATTTTTTTTTGTTCTTTTGTGAGCATGCGCAAAGAAAAGTAAAAAAAAAATTTAAAAATGGCTGTTGCCATTTTTACAGTGAATGACGATCTTTACTAGTGACGTACACGAGAAAGGATCTAATTTCTCAGGTGGGTCTGCTATTGAATATCGTGAGCGTTGGAGTGACTTCCATTGATTGCGGGCAAGTGGCATCCCGATTTTAAACATGATCACGAAATGTAACTAGAAATATCGTCAGAATATGACACCCATTCACTGACAGAGGTTAAAATTAGTGAAGACGGGTACCTTTCACTATAGCGATGACATTGCACACCCAGCTTGTAACAAAATACGACGCTGCGTCTCATTTAACGCACATTTTTGTGGGTAATTAGTAACCTAAGTTTAGTCTGGCTCAAGGTCACTATAATTGCGTCTTTAGTTAAGAAAGAAGTCGTCAGAGAGGGGAATGGCCTGAGTTCTAGTTCAGCGTTTCTCAACTTTTTTTACCCTCTTGGAAGCCTCGAAATACACCCTTGTGCGAATTGAAACAGCCGGTTCAATTTCGTTTCGTTCACAATACTTTGAGTTTTAGACCCACTGGAGTGACAGTGTGTAATCGATTTCTATTTTCTCTTCAGATTAGGTCATTTGCAGTGGTATGCGTCATGAAATTTGTTTGGCCTTTAAAAATATTGCGTCATCCGTGATTGCATCAGATTTTTATCACGGCCAGACAATATTGTTTCGATTGTCGATTAGTTGTTCTACGGGCATTGTATGTGATGGACGCGATACCAAGGAAGCGTACGAAAATTGTTCGATTGAGTGGAAAGACAAAATACATATCAGAGACGCTACTAGGTTTCAGTGAAAAAAGAAAGAAAGAGGGAGAGAAGTGTTTGACATCTTCTGCTAATACCTCATAAATAATGAACTATTCCGTTTTGATCACGTGGGAAGACAAAAGACATAGCAAAGATGCTACATCCTTTCAGTAAGAAAATGAAAGAAAGAAAGGAAGATAGAGGTTATTAACGACTGTTTCAGTGAAACGGAAAAGGTTAATTTGTACCCCCTTACTTCTTAAAATAACGACCAGCATTCATATTTATAATTGTTATTGCAATCTTTTATTAAAATTGTTGAGCTCAAATATTTAACCACGAGACAGGGGAATTTTATTGTCGTAGAACTCGGCATAAGCATATTCAATCTTTCACTGAAGAATTAAGGTTTATCAGAAATTTAAAAGAGGAAAACCTTGAAATTATCACGGGTTAAAACTACTATTATAAAATAAAATAAAAAATGTAAATATAAAGACTAAGAGGTATCACCAATACGCTTGTTTCGCTCAGTATCTAGAGAGAATCTTCTAGAGAGAATCATTGCAGACTAAGACCTTCGTTAATTCTGTCACCTTGTTGTCATTACATAGTCTCTCTGTCAGTGTAGACGAAGCGGTAGTAGTCTCACCAATACGCTTGTTTCACACACTATCTAGAGAGAATCTTATAGCGAGAATCTTTGCAGACTAAGACTTTGGTGTATTCTGTCACCTTGTTGTCATTCCAAAGTCTCTCTGTAAGTCTAGACAAAGTGGAATAGCCTCACCAATACGCTTGTTCCGTTGATTTTCTAGAGAGAATCTTATAGAGAGAATCTTTGCAGACTAAGACCTTGTTGTATTCTATCACCTTGTTGTTATTCCATAGTCTCTCTGTAAGTCTAGACAAAGTGGCAGTAGCCTCACCAATACGCTTCATTTCGCTCACTATCTAGAGAGAATCCTTTAGCGAGAATCTTTGCAGACTAAGCCCTTGGTGTATTCTGTCACCTTGTTATTCCATTGTCTCTCTGTCAGTCTAGACAAAGTGGTAGTAGCCTCACCAATAAGCTTGTTTCGCTAAGTATCTGGAGAGAATCTTATAGCGAGTATCTTTGCACACTAAGACCTTGGTGTATTCTGTCAACTTGTCATTCCATAGTCTGTCTTTTAGTCTAGACAAAGTGGTAGTAGTCTAACCAATACGCTTGTTTATTTCAGTATCTAGTGAGAATCTTTGCAGACTAAGACCTTGGTGTATTCTGTCAACTTTATTCCATTGTCTCTCTGTCAGTCTAGACAAAGTGGTAGTAGCCTCACCAATACGCTTGTTTCGCTCAGTATCTAGAGAGAATCTTTTAAAGAGAATCTTTGCAGACTAACACCTTTGTGTATCCTGTTAACTTGTCATTCCATAGTGTTTCTGTCAGTCTAGACAAAGTGGCAGTAGCCTCACCAATACACTTGTTTCGTACAGAATGTTATAATAATTGCGTCTGTTCTTGCCTTCGTTAAATTGTGCGACCGTTATGCCCTGCCAATATATAATAGCATAATCCGTTTTGATCACGTGGGAAGACAGGACATCTTAGACGCTGCGTTGTTTCATTGAAATTGTTGTGGCCTTGTTAGGGCCAGAAATAAAGACACAAAGATAGGAATTGAGTTAAACAAATATATTAACAGAAACAGTAATACAAACATATACAAACGAGAGTGTTACAGCAAGAATGTTCGGTCCAACTGTCAGAGCTGACTGCTGGAAACTTCCCTCTCCAAAAGGCAGTAACTGCTCCTATTTATAGTTGGGAGAGTCCATGTGTGCGTTGGTAAATTACCATAACAGAAAGAAAGAAAGAAAGAAAGAAAGAAAGAAAGAAAGAAGAGCTTAACATCTCTTGCCAATACCTCATAAATAATTGACTATTCCGTTTTGGTCGCGTGGGAAAACAAAAGAAATTATAGACGCTACTTGGTTTCAAAGAGAAAAAGAAAGAAAGAAAAGGAAGATCGAAGTGTTTAACATCTGTTTTCGTGAAATGAAAAGAACTTGTCAATTTCAAATCTTTTCATTTGTACCCCCTTACTTCTTAAAATAAATCCTATTTATGATCGTTATTGCAATATTTTGTTAAAGTTCTTAAGCTCAAATATTTAACTGTGCGCTGTGATAGAGGAATTTCTACGGATATTTTATTGTCGTAGAACTCGCCATCAGCTTATTCAATCATTAACTGAAGAATTAAGATTCATCAGAAATTTAAAATAGGAAAACTGTGAAATTTTCACTAGTAATTTTAAATAATTTAAGTGGTTGAAGCATTTATAACCAAGGATTTATCAACAATATGTGTATAGTAAAATTACGAATATAAAATTAAACAAAAATTAGCCCATTGATCACTGTTTCTCACGGAACCCCTTGCTACCCCCACCCCCCAGTGTCCCGGGGAGGATCACCGCTTCAAAAATACTCATCTAGTTATTCACTAAGCTATTCTTTATTTTTGAAACACTCACTGAATTCACTATGCAAGGAAATATCGTACGAGATTAGCTTGTTTATTGCGCTTAAAGTGCCTTAGATATTTTTTACTAATCTCTACTTAGTATGGTATAAGGCCACGGTAATGACGTTCTATGGGGAGTTTTTAACTTACTGCACTAGCAACTCTCTTCTTGACTCTTGTTTTAACGCTAGGTATGTTTTAACATTTTACTACGGGAAAAGTGAATTAAAACGTTCGTTCCTGAACACGGGCATAATAAGGAAAGAGGGCTTGGAAAATCTGATACTCACAGGACAGATTGAAGGCAAGAGGGACAGAGGAAAACAACACATAATATTCGTAATGAACTTGAGTAAATGGATGGTGGAACAGGGTGTAGGAGAAATAACAAAAAGACAGAATTTATTAAGAGCTACAAATTGTTTTTTTAGATGAAATAATGGAAACAAAAAGGAAATTTATACTTAAGATCAGGAAGACACAGTTGAAATTTCTAGGGTACGTAATGAGGAAAGAGGGCTTGGAAAATCTGATACTCACAGGACAGACTGAAGGCAAGAGGGACAGAGGAAAACAACACATAACATTCGTAATGAACTTGAGTAAATGGATGGTGGAACAGGGTGTAGGAGAAATAACAAAAAGACAGAATTTATTAAGAGCTACAAATTGTTTTTTTAGATGAAATAATGGAAACAAAAAGGAAATTTATACTTAAGATCAAGAAGAGACAGTTGAAATTTCTAGGGTACGTAATGAGGAAAGAGGGCTTGGAAAATCTGATACTCACAGGACAGACTGAAGGCAAGAGGGACAGAGGAAAACAACACATAATATTCGTAATGAACTTGAGTAAATGGATGGTGGAACAGGGTGTAGGAGAAATAACAAAAAGACAGAATTTATTAAGAGCTACAAATTGTTTTTTTAGATGAAATAATGGAAACAAAAAGGAAAGTTATACTTAAGATCAAGAAGAGACAGTTGAAATTTCTAGGGTACGTAATGAGGAAAGAGGGCTTGGAAAATCTGATACTCACAGGACAGACTGAAGGCAAGAGGGACAGAGGAAAACAACACATAATATTCGTAATGAACTTGAGTAAATGGATGGTGGAACAGGGTGTAGGAGAAATAACAAAAAGACAGAATTTATTAAGAGCTACAAATTGTTTTTTTAGATGAAATAATGGAAACAAAAAGGAAATTTATACTTAAGATCAGGAAGAGACAGTAGAAATTTCTAGGGTACGTAATGAGGAAAGAGGGCTTGGAAAATCTGATACTCACAGGACAGACTGAAGGCAAGAGGGACAGAGGAAAACAACACATAACATTCGTAATGAACTTGAGTAAATGGATGGTGGAACAGGGTGTAGGAGAAATAACAAAAAGACAGAATTTATTAAGAGCTACAAATTGTTTTTTTAGATGAAATAATGGAAACAAAAAGGAAAGTTATACTTAAGATCAGGAAGAGACAGTTGAAATTTCTAGGGTACGTAATGAGGAAAGAGGGCTTGGAAAATCTGATACTCACAGGACAGACTGAAGGCAAGAGGGACAGAGGAAAACAACACATAATATTCGTAATGAACTTGAGTAAATGGATGGTGGAACAGGGTGTAGGAGAAATAACAAAAAGACAGAATTTATTAAGAGCTACAAATTGTTTTTTTAGATGAAATAATGGAAACAAAAAGGAAAGTTATACTTAAGATCAAGAAGAGACAGTTGAAATTTCTAGGGTACGTAATGAGGAAAGAGGGCTTGGAAAATCTGATACTCACAGGACAGACTGAAGGCAAGAGGGACAGAGGAAAACAACACATAACATTCGTAATGAACTTGAGTAAATGGATGGTGGAACAGGGTGTAGGAGAAATAACAAAAAGACAGAATTTATTAAGAGCTACAAATTGTTTTTTTAGATGAAATAATGGAAACAAAAAGGAAAGTTATACTTAAGATCAGGAAGAGACAGTTGAAATTTCTAGGGTACGTAATGAGGAAAGAGGGATTGGAAAATCTGATACTCACAGGACAGACTGAAGGCAAGAGGGACAGAGGAAAACAACACATAATATTCGTAATGAACTTGAGTAAATGGATGGTGGAACAGAGTGTAGGAGAAATAACAAAAAGACAGAATTTATTAAGAGCTACAAATTGTTTTTTTAGATGAAATAATGGAAACAAAAAGGAAATTTATACTTAAGATCAGGAAGAGACAGTTGAAATTTCTAGGGTACGTAATGAGGAAAGAGGGCTTGGAAAATCTGATACTCACAGGACAGACTGAAGGCAAGAGGGACAGAGGAAAACAACACATAACATTCGTAATGAACTTGAGTAAATGGATGGTGGAACAGGGTGTAGGAGAAATAACAAAAAGACAGAATTTATTAAGAGCTACAAATTGTTTTTTTAGATGAAATAATGGAAACAAAAAGGAAATTTATACTTAAGATCAGGAAGACACAGTTGAAATTTCTAGGGTACGTAATGAGGAAAGAGGGCTTGGAAAATCTGATACTCACAGGACAGACTGAAGGCAAGAGGGACAGAGGAAAACAACACATAATATTCGTAATGAACTTGAGTAAATGGATGGTGGAACAGGGTGTAGGAGAAATAACAAAAAGACAGAATTTATTAAGAGCTACAAATTGTTTTTTTAGATGAAATAATGGAAACAAAAAGGAAAGTTATACTTAAGATCAGGAAGAGACAGTTGAAATTTCTAGGGTACGTAATGAGGAAAGAGGGCTTGGAAAATCTGATACTCACAGGACAGACTGAAGGCAAGAGGGACAGAGGAAAACAACACATAATATTCGTAATGAACTTGAGTAAATGGATGGTGGAACAGGGCTTAGGAAAGATAACAGAAAGACAAAATTTACTAAGAGCTACAAAGAACAGGAAGTTGTAGAGAGCCATAATCGGCACATAAAGAATGCTTGATTGGTAGCTAAGTCGCATCGTTTTACTGTTGAAATTGCTAGATATGACCATATGTTCTATCCACATTTTTTCTCCTACTTCTCACCTGTGGAACTCTTTTTCAAATTCTTGCTTTCCAGACAATTTTGCAAAAATTTAAATGTAACGTCAATCATCGTCTTCTGTCTCATTGAATCTTGGTTCTTTTTATTGCCGTTACGCCAATATGTTTCACTCTCAATAACCCCGTGCGTCTTAGTGGCTTTATCACATTGCTTTGGGTGATTGATTGATTTGTTTGTCTAACGGCATATCAACTCCTTATAGCTTATTAATGCTGAACTTTAATTTTTAGCTTGGAAGTAATAAAATTATATGTTATTCTGCTTTCACAGTTGACTACATGGTAGATGATACTCAGCTATTGTGCATATACATGTGTGTGCAGATATAATTACTAGAGACGGTGATATATGTGTGTTTTATGATATATGTTATTCTGCTTTCACAGTTGAATACATGGTAGCTTTTATGCATATACATGTGTGTGTAGACATAATTACTAGGGGCGGTGATATATGTGTGTTTTATGATATATGTTATTCTGCTTTCACAGTTGAATACACGGTAGATGATACTCAGCTATTGTGCATATACATGTGTGTGCAGACATAATTACTAGAGACGGAGATATAAGTGTGTTTTGTGATATATGTTATACTGCTTTCACAGTTGAATTCATGGTAGATGACATTCAGCTATTGTGCATATACATGTGTGTGCAGACATAATTACTAGAGGCGGTGATATATGTGTGTTTTATGATATATGTTATTCTGCTTTCACAGTTGAATACATGGAAGATTATACTCAGCTATTGTGCATATACATGTGTGTGCAGACATAATTAAGAGAGACGGTGATATATGTGTGTTTTATGATATATGTTATTCTGCGATCACAGTTGAATACATGGTAGATGATACTCAGCTATTGTGCATATACATGTGTGTGCAGACATAATTACTAGAGGCGGTGATATATGTGTGTTTCATGATATATGTTATTCTGCTTTCACAGTTGAATCCATGGTAGATGATACTCAGCTTTTGTGCATATACATGTGTGTGCAGACATAATTACTAGAGACGGTGATATATGTGTGTTTTATGATATATGTTATTCTGCTTTCACAGTTGAATACATGGTAGATGATACTCAGCTTTTGTGCCTATACATGTGTGTGCAGACATAATTACTAGAGACGGTGATATATGTGTGTTTTATGATATATGTTATCCTGCTTTCACAGTTGAATACATGGTAGATGATACTCAGCTATTGTGCATATACATGTGTGTGCAGACATAATTAATAGAGACGGTGATATATGTGTGTTTTATGATATATGTTATTCTGCTTTCACAGTTGAATACATGGTAGATGATACTCAGCTATTGTGCATATACATGTGTGTGCAGACATAATTAATAGAGACGGTGATATATGTGTGTTTTATGATATATGTTATTCTGCTTTCACAGTTGAATACATGGTAGATGATACTCAGCTTTTGTGCCTATACATGTGTGTGCAGACATAATTACTAGATGCGGTGATATATGTGTGTTTTATGATATATGTTATTCTGCGATCACAGTTGAATACATGGTAGATGATACTCAGCTTTTGTGCATATACATGTGTGTGCAGACATAATTACTAGGGGCGGTGATATATGTGTGTTTTATGATATATGTTATTCTGCTTTCACAGTTGAATACATGGTAGATGATACTCAGCTTTTGTTTATATACATGTGTGTGCAGACATAATTACTAGAGGCGGTGATATATGTGTGTTTTATTATATATGTTATTCTGCTTTCACAGTTGAATACATGGTAGATGATACGCAGCTTTTGTGCCTATACATGTGTGTGCAGACATAATTACTAGAGACGGTGATATATGTGTGTTTTATGATATAAGTTATTCTGCTTTCACAGTTGAATACATGGTAGATGACACTCAGCTATTGTGCATATACATGTGTGTGCAGACATAATTACTAGAGACGGTGATATATGTGTGTTTTATGATATATGATATTCTGCTTTCACAGTTGAATACATGGTAGATGATACTCAGCTATTGTGCATATACATGTGTGTGCAGACATAATTACTGGAGACGGTGATATATGTGTGTTTTATGATATATGTTATTCTGCTTTCACAGTTGAATACATGTTAGATGATACTCAGCTTTTGTGCCTATACATGTGTGTGCAGACATAATTACTGGAGACGGTGATATATGTGTGTTTTATGATATATGTTATTCTGCTTTCACAGTTGAATACATGGTAGATGATACTCAGCTATTGTGCATATACATGTGTGTGCAGACATAATTAATAGAGACGGTGATATATGTGTGTTTTATGATATATGTTATTCTGCGTTCACAGTTGAATACATGTTAGATGATACTCAGCTTTTGTGCCTATACATGTGTGTGCAGACATAATTACTAGATGCGGTGATATATGTGTGTTTTATGATATATTTTATTCTGCTTTCACAATTGGATACATGGTAGATCCTACACAGATTTTGTGTATATACATGTGTGTGCAGACATAATTACTAGAGACGGTGATATATGTGTGTTTTATGATATATGTTATTCTGCTTTCACAGTTGAATACATGGTAGATGATACGCAGCTTTTGTGCCTATACATGTGTGTGCAGACATAATTACTAGAGGCGGTGATATATGTGTGTTTTATTATATATGTTATTCTGCTTTCACAGTTGAATACATGGTAGATGATACGCAGCTTTTGTGCCTATACATGTGTGTGCAGACATAATTACTAGAGACGGTGATATATGTGTGTTTTATGATATATGTTATTCTGCTTTCACAGTTGAATACATGGTAGATGATACTCAGCTTTTGTGCATATACATGTGTGTGCAGACATAATTACTAGAGACGGTGATATATGTGTGTTTTATGGTATATGTTATTCTGCTTTCACAGTTGAATGCATGGTAGATGATACTCAGCTTTTGTGCATATACATGTGTGTGCAGACATAATTACTAGAGACGGTGATATATGTGTGTTTTATGATATATGTTATTCTGCTTTCACAGTTGGATACATGGTAGATGATACTCAGCTTTTGTGCCTATACGTGTGTGTGCAGAAATAATTACTAGAGACGGTGATATATGTGTGTTTTATGATATATGTTATTCTGCTTTCACAGTTGAATACATGGTAGATGATACTCAGCTTTTGTGCCTATACATGTGTGTGCAGACATAATTACTGGAGACGGTGATATATGTGTGTTTTATGATATATGTTATTCTGCGTTCACAGTTGAATACATGGTAGATGATACTCAGCTTTTGTGCATATACATGTGTGTGCAGACATAATTACTAGAGGCGGTGATATATGTGTGTTTTATGATATATGTTATTCTGCTTTCACAGTTGAATACATGGTAGATGATACTCAGCTATTGTGCATACACATGTGTGTGCAGACATAATTAATAGAGACGGTGATATATGTGTGTTTTATGATATATGTTATTCTGCGTTCACAGTTGAATATATGGTAGATGATACTCAGCTTTTGTGCCTATACATGTGTGTGCAGACATAATTACTAGATGCGGTGATATATGTGTGTTTTATGATATATGTTATTCTGCTTTTACAGTTGAACACATGATAGATGATACTCAGCTTTTGTGTATATACATGTGTGTGCAGACATAATTACTGGAGACGGTGATATATGTGTGTTTTATGGTATATGTTATTCTGCTTTCACAGTTGAATGCATGGTAGATGATACTCAGCTTTTGTGCCTATACATGTGTGTGCAGACATAATTACTGGAGACGGTGATATATGTGTGTTTTATGGTATATGTTATTCTGCTTTCACAATTGAATACATGGGAGATCCTACACAGATTTTGTGTATATACATGTGTGTGCAGACATAATTACTAGAGGCGGTGATATATGTGTGTTTTATGATATATGTTATTCTGCTTTCACAGTTGAATACATGGTAGATGATACTCAGCTATTGTGCATACACATGTGTGTGCAGACATAATTAATAGACACGGTGATATATGTGTGTTTTATGATATATGTTATTCTGCGTTCACAGTTGAATACATGGTAGATGATACTCAGCTATTGTGCATACACATGTGTGTGCAGACATAATTAATAGAGACGGTGATATATGTGTGTTTTATTATATATGTTATTCTGCGTTCACAGTTGAATACATGGTAGATGATACTCAGCTTTTGTGCATATACATGTGTGTGCAGACATAATTACTAGATGCGGTGATATATGTGTGTTTTATGATATATGTTATTCTGCTTTCACAATTGAATACATGGTAGATCCTACACAGATTTTGTGTATATACATGTGTGTGCAGACATAATTACTAGAGACGGTGATATATGTGTGTTTTATGATATATGCTAATCTACTTTCACAGTTGAATACATGGTAGATGATACTCAGCTTTTGTGTATATACATGTGTGTGCAGACATAATTACTAGAGGCGGTGATATATGTGTGTTTTATGATATATGTTATTCTGCTTTCACAATTGAATACATGGTAGATCCTACACAGATTTTGTGTATATACATGTGTGTGCAGACATAATTACTAGAGACGGTGATATATCTGTTTTTTATGATATATGTTATTCTGCTTTCACAGTTGAATACATGGTAGATGATACTCAGCTTTTGTTTATATACATGTGTGTGCAGACATAATTACTAGAGGCGGTGATATATGTGTGTTTTATGATATATGTTATTCTGCTTTCACAGTTGAATACATGTTAGATGATACTCAGCTTTTGTGCCTATACATGTGTGTGCAGACATAAATACTAGATGCGGTGATATATGTGTGTTTTATGATATATGTTATTCTGCTTTCACAATTGAATACATGGTAGATCCTACACAGATTTTGTGTATATACATGTGTGTGCAGACATAATTTCTAGAGACGGTGATATATGTGTGTTTTATGATATATGTTATTCTGCTTTCACAGTTGAATACATGGTAGATGATACTCAGCTTTTGTGTATATACATGTGTGTGCAGACATAATTACTAGATGCGGTGATATATGTGTGTTTTATGATATATGTTATTCTGCTTTCACAATTGAATACATGGTAGATCCTACACAGATTTTGTGTATATACATGTGTGTGCAGACATAATTACTAGAGACGGTGATATATGTGTGTTTTATGATATATATTATTCTGCTTTCACAGTTGAATACATGGTAGATGATACTCAGCTTTTGTTTATATACATGTGTGTGCAGACATAATTACTAGAGGCGGTGATACATGTGTGTTTTATGATATATGTTATTCTGATTTCACAGTTGAATACATGGTAGATGATACTCAGCTTTTGTGCCTATACATGTGTGTGCAGACATAATTACTAGAGGCGGTGATATATGTGTGTTTTATGATATATGTTATTCTGCTTTCACAGTTGAATACATGGTAGATGATACTCAGCTTTTGTGCCTATACATGTGTGTGCAGACATAATTACTAGAGGCGGTGATATATGTGTGTTTTATGATATATGTTATTCTGCTTTCACAGTTGAATACATGGTAGATGATACTCAGCTTTTGTGCATATACATGTGTGTGCAGACATAATTACTAGAGGCGGTGATATATGTGTGTTTTATGATATATGTTATTCAGCTTTCACAGTTGAATACATGGTAGATGATACTCAGCTTTTGTGCCTATACGTGTGTGTGCAGACATAATTACTAGATGCGGTGATATATGTGTGTTTTATGATATATGTTATTCTGCTTTCACAGTTGAATACATGGTAGATGATACTCAGCTTTTGTGCCTATACATGTGTGTGCAGACATAATTACTAGAGGCGGTGATATATGTGTGTTTTATGATATATGTTATACAGCTTTCACAGTTGAATACATGGCAGATGATACTCAGCTATTGTGCATATACATGTGTGTGCAGACATAATTAATAGAGACGGTGATATATGTGTGTTTTATGATATATGTTATTCTGCGTTCACAGATGAATACATGGTAGATGATACTCAGCTTTTGTGCCTATACATGTGTGTGCAGACATAATTACTAGATGCGGTGATATATGTGTGTTTTATGATATATGTTATTCTGCTTTCACAATTGAATACATGGTAGATCCTACACAGATTTTGTGTATATACATGTGTGTGCAGACATAATTACTAGAGACGGTGATATATGTGTGTTTTATGATATATGTTATTCTGCTTTCACAGTTGAATACATGGTAGATGATACTCAGCTTTTGTTTATATACATGTGTGTGCAGACATAATTACTAGAGGCGGTGATATATGTGTGTTTTATGATATATGTTATACTGCTTTCACAGTTGAATACATGGTAGATGATACTCAGCTTTTGTGTATATACATGTGTGTGCAGACATAATTATTGAGGCGGTGATATATGTGTGTTTTATGATATATGTTATTCTGCTTTCACAGTTGAATACATGGTAGATGATACTCAGCTATTGTGCATACACATGTGTGTGCAGACATAATTAATAGACACGGTGATATATGTGTGTTTTATGATATATGTTATTCTGCTTTCACAGTTGAATACATGGTAGATGATACTCAGCTTTTGTTTATATACATGTGTGTGCAGACATAATTACTAGAGGCGGTGATATATGTGTGTTTTATGATATATGTTATTCTGCTTTCACAGTTGAATACATGTTAGATGATACTCAGCTTTTGTGCCTATACATGTGTGTGCAGACATAATTACTAGATGTGGTGATATATGTGTGTTTTATGATATATGTTATTCTGCTTTCACAATTGAATACATGGTAGATCCTACACAGATTTTGTGTATATACATGTGTGTGCAGACATAATTACTAGAGACGGTGATATATGTGTGTTTTATGATATATGTTATTCTGCTTTCACAGTTGAATACATGGTAGATGATACTCAGCTTTTGTGTATATACATGTGTGTGCAGACATAATTACTAGAGGCGGTGATATATGTGTGTTTTATGATATATGTTATTCTGCTTTCACAGTTGAATACATGGTAGATGATACTCAGCTTTTGTGCCTATACATGTGTGTGCAGACATAATTACTAGAGGCGGTGATATATGTGTGTTTTATGATATATGTTATTCTGCTTTCACAGTTGAATACATGGTAGATGATACTCAGCTTTTGTGCATATACATGTGTGTGCAGACATAATTACTAGAGACGGTGATATATGTGTGTTTTATGATATATGTTATTCTGCTTTCACAGTTGAATACATGGTAGGTGATACTCAGCTTTTGTTTATATACATGTGTGTGCAGACATAATTACTAGAGGCGGTGATACATGTGTGTTTTATGATATATGTTATTCTGATTTCACAGTTGAATACATGGTAGATGATACTCAGCTTTAGTGCCTATACATGTGTGTGCAGACATAATTACTAGAGGCGGTGATATATGTGTGTTTTATGATATATGTTATTCTGCTTTCACAGTTGAATACATGGTAGATGATACTCAGCTTTTGTGCCTATACATGTGTGTGCAGACATAATTAATAGAGGCGGTGATATATGTGTGTTTTATGATATATGTTATTCTGCTTTCACAGTTGAATACATGGTAGATGATACTCAGCTTTTGTGCATATACATGTGTGTGCAGACATAATTACTAGAGGCGGTGATATATGTGTGTTTTATGATATATGTTATTCTGCTTTCACAGTTGAATACATGGTAGATGATACTCAGCTATTGTGCATATACATGTGTGTGCACACATAATTAATATAGACGGTGATATATGTGTGTTTTATGATATATGTTATTCTGCTTTCACAGTTGAATACATGGTAGATGATACTCAGCTTTTGTGCATATACATGTGTGTGCAGACATAATTACTAGAGGCGGCGATATATGTGTGTTTTATGATATATGTTATTCTGCTTTCACAGTTGAATACATGGTAGATGATACTCAGCTTTTGTGCATATACATGTGTGTGCAGACATAATTACTAGAGACGGTGATATATGTGTGTTTTATGATATATGTTATTCTGCTTTCACAGTTGAATACATGGTAGATGATACTTAGCTTTTGTGTATATACATGTGTGTGCAGAAATAATTACTAGAGGCGGTGATATTTGTGCGTTTTATGATATATGTTATTCTGCTTTCACAGTTGAATACATGGTAGATGATACTCAGCTTTTGTGTATATACATGTGTGTGCAGACATAATTACTAGAGGCGGTGATATATGTGTGTTTTATGATATATGTTATTCTGCTTTCACAGTTGAATACATGGTAGACGATACTCAGCTTTTGTACCTATACATCTGTGTGCAGACATAATTACTAGAGGCGGTGATATATGTGTGTTTTATGATATATTTTATTCTGCTTTCACAATTGAATACATGGTAGATTCTACACAGATTTTGTGTATATACATGTGTGTGCAGACATAATTACTAGAGGCGGTGATATATGTGTGTTTTATGATATATGTTATTCTGCTTTCACAGTTGAATACATGTTAGATGATACTCAGATTTTGTGCCTATACATGTGCGTGCAGACATAATTACTAGATGCGGTGATATACGTGTGTTTTATGATATATGTTATTCTGCTTTCACAGTTGAATACATGGTAGATGATACTCAGCTTTTGTGCATATACATGTGTGTGCCGACATAATTACTAGATGCTGTGATATATGTGTGTTTTATGATATATGTTATTCTGCTTTCACTGTTGAATACATGGTAGATGATACTTAGCTTTTGTGTATATACATGTGTGTGCAGACATAATTACTAGAGACCGTGATATATGTGTGTTTTATGATATATGTTATTCTGCTTTCACAGTTGAATACATGGTAGATGATACTTAGCTTTTGTGTATATACATGTGTGTGCAGACATAATTACTAGAGACGGTGATATATGTGTGTTTTATGATATATGTTATTCTTCTTTCACAGTTGAATACATGGTTCATGATACTTCGCTTTTGTGTATATACATGTGTGTGCAGACATAATTACTAGAGGCGGTGATATATGTGTGTTTTAAATTGTAGTTTTGCTGAAGTTACATTATGGAATGCAGTTTGATTTTTTTTCAGGCCCTGCTTTTTCTTCCTGTTCATCTTCTCTAGTGCTTATATCACTTCATCATTTAATATTTCTGGTCCTTCCGTATTTACCAAACTTTCTTTTCTTCTTTTCATCTCGGGAGTATTTTTTCGTTTTTTAGCATCATTGTTCCTTTCCTTGATTGTACAGAGCTTGTTGGTTCATCCAACCAAGAAGCTCTTTCGTCCTGTTAATTCTTTTATTCTGCTGTGCTTTTGTATTTTTGAAGGCCTCCGTCGGTCATGGTTGACCATGGGTAGCATTCTAGTTGTCTGCTTGGCTGGAGCATCGACGTCTGTGACTGTAGAAACCGATGCAGGACTGACAATCTCTGTTGAAGAGGTCGCATGTGCGTTCTGTCTCTGGTCTGTTGGAGCTGTCAGAAATTTACTTTCACGGAAATTGCTCCGAGGAGTTGCTTCGCTTGTCCCTAGGCCTCATGAATTTAAACGTCCTACGAGGCTGGCATCCCGTTCCCACCCTTTCACCGTGGAAACTGTTAGATGTAGACGTCTCTTCTACTCCAATAGCTTCATGTCTCGCACATCTCGCCTATGGAACTCCCTTCCCTATTACTGTTTCCCTGACAAATACAATCTCCAATGGTTTAAGTATAGCGTCAATCGACATCTCCAGTTGCCTTGATCTATCCACTTCCCTTCACCACATCCTTTCATCTTTCATTCCTATCTGCTCTCGCTCCAAATCTTCTGTAACCTCCTTGCCTTGATCGACCCTCCGTCTTTCTGTTTCTCCACATCCTCTCCTTTACCACTCCTATCTGCTCTTCCTCCAACCCTTCTGTAATCCCATGCGTGATAGTGGCCTCCAGCCTTGCTTTGGGTGATACGCTTAAAAAAAAAAAAAAAAAAAAAAAAAAAATATATATATATATATATATATATATATATGTATATATAATTATTTTTTTAAAATTATGATACCTTCGCTACATAAGTGTTCTCATGTTTCAAAAACTATAATTATTAAAATCATAATGAATTAAAGTATCAAGCTCTGTATCATCCTCCAGCGAAAAATTTCAAGATTAGTGATTCCCAAAATTTCGCTTGAGGATAAAACAGAGCTTGATACTTTAATTCAATTTAATTTTGATAATTAAATTGTAGTTTTTGGCTCCTGTTTTTGAAACGTGAGAATTCTTATGTAGCGAGGGAATCATATTTAAAAAAAAATAATTATAATTTAGGCTCTACTTTTGTATTGAGCACTGTTTTTTTTTTTGTTTTTTTTAAAATACAAACAAAAATACTACAGAACTTCGGATTATTTACCTAACGTGCTCTTTCCTATTTTACTATATATTTGCACACACACACGCACACACACACGCACACACACGCACACACACACTCGCACACACACACACACACACACACACACACACACACACACACACACACACACACACACACACACATATATATATTATGAAATGGTCAAAATCCGACAAATGTCTTAAAAATAATTGTCGGACTTTGACTATTTCATAATGCGTGACGTCATTTGTTTACATTTGGATACGCATCGTTCAGATATGAATATACGAGAGAAAATCATGGAGAATTGTAGTTTAGAAAACAGTAAAATCAACCCTGCTGTCCGAAACGTTCCTCTGTGGCGAATTCGGTAAAAGCTATATCAGTCTGTATGACGGTTCCGTATAGGTTACAAGTTCGAATCCTGTCGTAGGACGAATATTTTCTATGAAAATTTCTTGGACATTCAGTCTGGTAAATACTGTTTATTATAAACAGGGCGTTTAATTAAATATTTGTATCTATAAAAAGAACGTAAACAATATCATATATATAATTATTTTTGTTCCTATTTGACAACATTTATTATTATTGTAAACCTTATTTTTTGTGTAGGTACCTCAACTAATTCGTTTCGTTCCTTGGGGAAATTCATCAAGTTAAATTAACCCGACAAATTTTTCCTTAATAAAATACTTATAAATACTTATTTAACTTTATAAAACACATACTTAAAGAATAATTAAAGGCCAAGGGAAAAAACTCTTGCAAGACTTTTGAGAGAGTTGTTGCCCTTGAATTTCAATATAACTATTTTTAAGTAGTGGTTGGATTGAACAGTCTCTGTTGTCATGAAAGAGGTCTTGCTAAGATTCCTTGAACTAGTTTGTACCGCCTGGGGTAGTCGCAGAAGTTGCTGTCTATCTATACAGTCAGTTTGTTAAGTGCCATACGTTATACACCCTTGGGCGATCACGTCTCTTTTGATTCATGACTGACGAGGCAGATTTTCCCGTAGTCGGTTGCCATTTCTTTCTGCGGTAGATTGGTTGCTAACCAAAACGATAGGACCCCGTCTGTCCTTCTATTCAAATCATATCTGAGGTCGGAGCATGGTATTTGCATGAAAGAGAATACAATGAACCCGACTGGAATTCGAACTCAGATTTCTCATGCAGTGCCGATGTTCGCTAAACTACAACGCACACGCCCTGTAAACGGCATTCCCAAACATCTACAATAAACAGGTTGTTCCAGAAATGACTATTAAAAACTACCGAATTACAGACCAAAAAAATCACTTTTATTTTTTTATTTAAAATGATTCATGTTTAAAATGTCTTAGAAGTGTATAGATTTCTAATTGTATTTCTAACTTGATAATTTTTTTTCTTCTGATTTTATTTTAATTCTCTTTCAGAACCCGATTAATAATGAATACACAAGAATGCATCTTTGTTGATTCTCCCACCAGATTTCTTTGCATGGGGGTTCACAAAATACAAAGATTTATCGCCAAAAGATCAATAGTTTAAGCCAGCGGTTTCTAACCGATTTCGAGCCATACCCCAACTTGTATTTCTAAAATTCTGGTGACCCCAAAGAAAAAATTAATTCTTGTATATTCAAAATGTTACTGCAATTCACGTGAAGGAAGCTTAAAAGGCCATTAAGTTGGTCTCTAAACAAGCCTCCAAAGATCATGGCGTCCATGAAAGTGAAAAATTAAAATGACTGTTAAATATATATATAATTTCAAAATATATAATAGAGAATTGAAAGACAGAAACATAAAATATTTGAATGAAAGCTTCTTCTGTAATATCATTTTAATCATGAAATAATAATGTAACCTGAAATTTGAGCTCATTAGAAAACAATTCACTTATTCTGTTGGTATAGTAAGCCGAAAGGTCCACATCCTACGCATACCGCACCAAAATTGAGATACTTCCATAAAAGCAGAACGCCACGGCGAATGCCAGTCGAGCTATGATCTGTTGACCTGACAACGTCTATTCCAGAGATTACACTACTTCATAAACAATATGGCGTCACCGATGGGATCCCTAACCGCGTTGGATGAATCGGGGCACGTAGAAACTTGGATTAGATGTTTCGCAGCGTTGGCTAGAGTAAAGAAACTGAAAGTCAAGAAAACCTCCGAATGGGGAGAATGAAAAGAAAATATCCATTATAGATTAAGTTGAACTTAAAAAACGCATTCATTTAGAGTACAGGAGATTTTTCCTGAAATGCTTCAAAATATGTTTCACAATGCTAACGATAGATTTGAAATTTGCAGAGCTTCAGACGAAGCCCATGTTTACAATTTTCAATAAAGTTTTTATGTAAGAGTTATAAATCTATTTGTTTTGTATCATAATTAAGTAATTGTAGTGGGTTGGTATTTGGTTTCTCATCTGCTAGCAGAAGATGGTAATATCGTTGGACCACACAAAAAAATTGGTTGGAAAATTAAGGGTCAATTTTTATTGACACATGTGTGTGTACTAAACTCGTCGGTAAGAGAGTAGTCGACCTGAAGTCAACATGACGGTGAGAGAAGGTAACTGAATCTCCGTTCCTTAGGACGGCTGTAAAAACACGTCCGAATCCAATGATTCAAAAGTATCTCCTTTCCGGAAGTCGGGTCACAAACATTGTACGTGACCGGAAACCCTTTTGTTTTGGTTTCCATTTGCGTTATGGGAAAATTAAATTATTTATGCTTTTTAATTATTATTTTTATTATTTATTTTATCTATTATTTAATTTTCATTCTCCCACAGAATAAACATAAAAGCCTCATTTAAAAAAAAAAAAATGTGTCCAATTTCATTTAAATAGTTAATTCAGGGACAATAAAAGGTTACAATGACGACCATTTATTTTGTTTTGATGACAGACAAAAAAAAGCGGCATTTTAAGAGTTTAACATTTCTGGTTTGCATTTCTGCGTTGTTGTCACTCAGAAGACCATTTTGGGAAGCAGCCAGCCCCTATTGAAAACAAAACAAGTTTTGTTTGGCTTTTATATTTTTGCATAATGCAGGAATTATTTTTTACATGATGCAGGAATTGATAGAAGAAGTATGAAATAAAATTAGAAACAATGGCGAATATATTATACCTTATTCTTCTTACACGGATAGCATCCATTGAGCTTTAATAATTCGAACAAGTATCGAACAATTTTTTGGTTTGATTGAAATTCCTATGATTCCTGAGTTTTAGATTGAAATTTGCATCAAACACATGGATAATATAAGCATTTGTTATTCATGTGACAGTGACTTCGAAGTATCGTTGTTTGGGTGGGTCACTCTTATCATTCCAGCAGAAATAGCCGAGTGTTCATAGGAATAGAAAAACATACACTGAAATAACACTGAAAGAATGTCATATTGTAAATTAAAATCATAAAATTTATTTATTTTGTGAACTGGTGTGTGTGTGTGTGTGTGTGTGTGTGTGTGTGTGTGTGTGTGTGTGTGTATTTCTCTTGCAAGTTTTTTAAGGTTACATGTGATAAAAGGAAGAAGTCACTGCAAACAATAACAAGCAGTGTTCCGAGGAAAGGATATGACATCTTGTCCTTCCAACGGTCGGTAGAGAAAGAACGAATTTAGCGTCCGTTTTCAGACAGGAAAAGTTTCTGTTGCATTCTGGGGGAACTTTTATTATTTTGGTTTATTTAATTTAATTTAAAGAAAATTTTAATGTTATTTGTTTTATTTTATTTATGACATTTATTATGTTATATATTTATTATTATTTATAATAATAATAATAATAATAATAATAATAATAATAATAAAAACAAATGATCGTCTTGTCTCTGAGGACTGCAATGTACCTTTGAAGATCTTCAAAAAGCTATCAAAATACAAGGACCGTGAAATCGAAATCTCAGCAATGTGCCACATGGGAACATCAACAATCGCTGTTGTAGTTAGAGCCCTTGGGTTGGTTGGAAAAGATCCCAGTAGACTAATTGAAGGGATTCCTGGAAGAAATACAAAAAATTGTTCTCACGATTACAACCCACACCTTATCTATGTAATTTTTTTTGTGTCTGTGGAAAATGTCATGATGCCATGTTTAACCTTAGGTCTCTGAGCGGGACCCGGAAAGAAATGTGTAAATGCCAGAAATCAAAGCAAATAATAATAATAATAATGTCCCTAGATCGTCACGCCTAAATAATGAAAAGGTTTGTAGCAGGTTTAAGGAAAATCTCTGCTTCATCGAGTGTCCATAGTCCACAAACACAGAGAAAAAAAAAGTAGGTCTTCTACATTATAGCGGGAATCCACATGGCGAAGTCAAGTTCTCCTTTGAATACCAGCTGTAAATATACAAACAGACGGCATTTAGATGAAAGGATCGTGAGAATCTGTAGTCGTGTTTCTTTTTTTAAATCTGAATTTCATGTCTAGGTTCACATTAACAGAGTTGTAGCGGGCCCCTAAACGACGAGGTTTCCATTATTGTAGCGGTGAACGTCGGCGTCACCGAATATGTTGTGGACGTGCATGTTGCGGGTCCCGCCACAATTATTTGATTTTGTCTAGGAAAGGTGTGGAAAGGATCATGCCATTATGCTGGAGGTCGCTCTCCAATGTGGTGGTCACAATGCAATTTCCATTTGACGTAAAATAGCACATGGTATAAAATACAAGACAGAACGTAATGATTCAAAACATAACAATTGAATTTATTAGTGTTTGATGTACATGCAATTAAGCTGAAAGGTTTGATAGAGTTATGTCTCTTAGATTTGGAGATATTTGTAACTGAGCTCATAAAGATTAGATTAACTATTAAACTGTAGTTTATAAGAATGAGTATGTTGCATGTTAGAGATTGTCGATTGGACAAGTTGGTAAGAGTTCAGAATTGTACTTGCGTGATTGTTGTAAAGTTCTTTTACGTCTGACTGCATTAGTCAAGACGGGAGTTCTTTAAGGGTCACATTTTGGCAGCGGAGATGAAACGTACGAGTGAGTAAAGAGTAAAGAGAGCGAGAATTACTCGTGTTTGGTTTTAATAGTATGTTGTATCACGTGATAGGATCAACTTTAGTTGGCGCGAAAACAGACTTGTCGCGTGCAGGTGATTTGATTGGTCGGAACTGACCAATCAGCGAGCTAGATTGGAGGAGATTAACCAATGAATGCTCGTTGTATAATTTCTATGTATGATGGTGGTGGTGATACCACAGAGTCATACGCAGACGTCTGATCCCAGTAAAAGCAGTTGGAAGAAACTTGTTTAGTAATTTTAAGATCAAATTAACTCTGAAATGGAACGAAACTAAAAAAAAAAAAAAAAATGGTGTGGTGGGTGCACAGCGCCCCCCCCCCCCACCGCAACTGGATTTGAAAGCTCCGCCACCCGGTGTCTTGCACATTGAAAAAAAAACTGTCCGTACGGCACATCAGAAGCTCTACATATATTTGAAGGAGTTCGCCATCCCAGGTAGACGTTTAAACATAGCTTCGAGCAAATGAAAGCAGTATATATTAGTGAGGACCGCCCTTCTTTGAATCTCGTGGACTGGCGCCACAGAATCACAAAAAAGGACTATATACCAAATAGCAGAAACCACATCCTTTGAGGACAGCAGCAACAAAATGGACAGCCCACGTAGGTCAGAAAGAGAACATTTATTTTTATTAACAGACATGTTTCAATATAGAATACAAGAGAATATGAATGAATATTATAAACAATATTCTTAAATCCATATTGCGATGAAAATTGAAATATAAAAATATGACAAAAGTGTACACAGAAACTTTCTGAACAGCATGTGTTTACACAAAATGCAATATCATTTCCGAAGGGAGATTACTGTATTAAAATATGTCAGAGTTACTTCCCTTGGATGCAAACTTTCTGCTGTTGCTGCTGCTGTTGCTACCTCCCCTAAATGACCTACAATTTTAATTACAAATTGATGGAAAGGAATAAGTTGGGTTTAGTTTGTAATTTAAAATAATGAAAACCACACTGATTAAAATGTTCACTCTGATGTTTTTCTGAAATGGAGAACAGATCTTTATTGTTTTCAGTTCAGTTTTTCCGATTTTCTCGTGTTGATAGCATTTAACCAAGTAAACTTTCTTGAAGCAGTTCAATTTGTGCGATGTTAAGGTTAATAATTCTATCATGTTATAATTCTTCAAATGAAGCAAATTGTGTGTTGATTGGAGTGGCATAATATTTATTAGAACAAAAGTGAAAATTAAGAATGCTTGTTGAATGGCATGATTTCTAAACTTAATAACCCTATTCTATCAATCACTTCAATTCCGAATCATTAATAATGCTCTCTTTCTAGATTATTCTATGCATTTCTGTAATAAAATCATTATCAGTGCAGTTACATGATGCATGTAACCCTATTCTGTGAGTAATGTTTTATTCCCTCTTTCTTGGCTGAAACAAATATTTAGTAAAAAAAGTGCTACATTTATCCTCGTTTATTGCCCTTTGACTTAATTCACTGTTTTTTTTTGTTCGAATGCTCCCTTTTCCTCTTTGTCTCTATTTTGCCCCTCTTTTGTGTCTCTCCCCTTCTTCTCTCACTCTTTTGCGTTGCTCTCTCCCTCTTCCCTTTTTCTCTCTCCCCTGTTCTCTCCCTTCTCTCCCCTGTTCTCTCACTCTCTCCCCTGTTCTCTCCCTCTCTCCCCTTTTCTCCCCATTTCTCCCCTTTTCTCTCACTCTCTCCCATTTTCTCTCACTCTCTCCCATTTTCTCCCTCGTCTCCCATTTTCTCCCCATCTCCCCTTTTTATCCCCCCTCTCCCCTTTTCTCTCCCGCTCTCTCCCATTTTCTCTCCCTTATCTCCCCTTTTTCTCACCTCTCCCCTTTTCTCCCCTTTTCTCTCCTTCTCTCCCCTTTTCTCTCACTCTCTCCCCTTTTCTCCCCCTTCTTCTCTATCTCTTTCTCCGCTCTGTTTATTTTCTTGTCTTTTCCTCCCTTTCTTGCTCCCTTTTCCTCTCTTTCTTGCTCCCTTATTCTCCTTTTCTTTATCTCTCTTGCTACCTATATTTCTTTTGCTCTTTTCCTTTTATTTCTTCTTTGCTCCCCCTCTGTCTATTTTTCTCCTGTCATGCTCTTTCACTCTCTCCCTGTTTATAGAATTTAATTATTCTGTATCATTGTAAACATGTTATATAAAGTGATCATATGGCGAAAGTTTGTTGCAAATGATACGGATACAGGGGCTGCTGTTGAAGAACCCTTCATGCGGTACGATGAGATGTAAAACATGCTAGTGCCACTTGACGTATACTGA
This sequence comes from Acanthosepion esculentum, assembly GCA_964036315.1. Taxonomy (NCBI): domain Eukaryota; kingdom Metazoa; phylum Mollusca; class Cephalopoda; order Sepiida; family Sepiidae; genus Acanthosepion; species Acanthosepion esculentum. The sequence goes on from OZ038504.1 coordinate 7,847,391, forward strand.
GACCGGAATTGTCTCTGGCAGCTCGTAGAATGTGTTCTTTGTGGTCAGGCGTACGAGCGGATCTCGGTCTTCCTAGGTACATAGTTTTTGATGTCACGGATCCCGTCTCAGCATTACGACCTTAGGTTTGATGACTCGGCTGCCTTCGGTCTGGAAACGCAATCTGATACATCCCTGCAGCCTCGCGTCCATTATCATTTGCGCGGTCGTACGTAAAAATCATATCTACCTGCTCACGATATGAATATCCTGGCATTGTTAAACGGAACACTTCTCAGTTAACTACACACGTTAAACGTTGAAGACGGACTATTCACAAATGTACATGAATGACAAATGTAACCTAGTCCACATGGCAACACAGCGCCATCTATTGACATTTATGGCTACCCTGTCTTCAACGTTTAACGTATGGAAGTAGTGAGTTAATTGAAAAGTATTCCGTTTTACAATGGCAAGCTATTTATATCGTGAGCAGGCAGATATGATTTTTGCATACGGTCGCGCGATGCTTTTTTGAAACTTAATCAAAAACGAAGGATTTGCGGACATATGATTATATAGACTTTTGTAATTGTTTTGGTGTGAGGAACCCAAGCCCAAAATTTGCAAAATTATTTTTGATACACCCTGTAAACAACGGGCCTAACAGCAAAATTGTCCAAATCGAGTAACAGCATAATTGTCCAACCCACAAAATGTTTAATATCTAGAAATATTCTAAACTAATCGAGTTTCTTTTTTCCCGGCTTTCAGAAAAGACGTTTAGCCATCTTGACACCATTTGTCGTAAGAATCACTGAAAAACCATTTACGTTATTCAGCTAGAAAGAGAACAGGTTTAAATCGTTTTGTGTCAGACCCACTCCAAATAAGCAATGGTGAGACGAACAAGATCATTTAGGCCTCCAGTAATGGTACTAACATTCATACTCTGGCTTCCATTCAAGAGCCACCCAGAGAACGGTTAATAAGTTTAAAAAAGAGGGAACAGTAAAAAGGAATACTGGATCAGGAGGTCACAACAGGAAGAGGAATCATCATTTCAACTTAGAGCTGAAGAAGAAATCAATTAGAAAATATCTAACTCGATACATAAGTCGTCTGACACGTGAGAGAGGAGTTTCAGCTATGAAATCGTACGTGAAACCTGTCAGGCAACTTGTTACACCAGGACAGAAAGTTAGAAGGTTAGAGAGGACGAAGATCATCTTGAATAAGATGATCCTGGAATAACACACACACACACACACACACACACACACACACACACACACACACACACACACATATATATATATATATATATATATATGAACTTAATTTCAATCCTTCATGAGCTTCCTATCCTTAGCTGTGATTAATTAAAAAATATGATGAAAATATCATTTTCGTTTATGATCGATTTCATCACAATTCTTTTGTTAAGCTTGGAGTGTAATGATACATTCTTATTACTCAAAGTAGACTCCAATAGTGTTATAAAAACCTTGGAGAATTCCAGTAAGATATCTTTAATCATTTCTAAGACACAACGGTTCAAAGCTTAATCTAACAAATGGACAATTTTGCTGTTACTCGATTTGGACAATTCTTCTGTTACACCCGGTATATATAATAACGGTTTCGGCGTAGCCCATTTGGCATGGCTTATTCGGCGTCAGAAAAATAATTGGACTATTCCGCACAGACCGTTTCGACCTCACTGTCTCGATCATCCTGTTCACTCCTTTTCTTAAATTGAACTATTTGAGCATATAACGACGAAGTACTAATTTGACTAATAAAGGAGAGAGATAGAGAGAGAGAGAGAGAGGGAGAGAGAGAGAGAGAGAGAGAGAGAGAGAGAGAGAGAGAGAGAGCAAAATTGACCAAAACTTTAAAGTAGTAATCTGACGCCTAATCGTCCCTCTGCCGAAAAATGCCTTTGCCAAACCAAACCAAACTGATTTCTTACAAAGAATACATATTCTATTCATACGAACCTATCCTAAAAATCTTGTCGGCATTAAATAACCAATTGAGGTTGATATGCCGTAAAACAAAATAAACCAAACGAAACAGATTTCTTACAAAGAATACATATTCTATTCATACGAACCTATCCTAAAAATCTTGTCGGCATTAAATAACCAATTGAGGTTGATATGCCGTAAAACAAAATAAACCAAACCAAACTGATTTCTTACAAAGAATACATATTCTATTCATACGAACCTTTCCTAAAAATCTTGTCGGCATTAAATAACCAATTGAGGTTGATATGCCGTAAAACAAAATAAACCAAACCAAACTGATTTCTTACAAAGAATACATATTCTATTCATACGAACCTTTCCTAAAAATCTTGTCGGCATTAAATAACCCATTGAGGTTGATATGCCGTAAAACAAAATAAACCAAACCAAACTGATTTCTTACAAAGAATACATATTCTATTCATACGAACCTTTCCTAAAAATCTTGTCGGCATTAAATAACCAATTGAGGTTGATATGCCGTAAAACAAAATAAACCAAACCAAACTGATTTCTTACAAAGAATACATATTCTATTCATACGAACCTATCCTAAAAATCTTGTCGGCATTAAATAACCCATTGAGGTTGATATGCCGTAAAACAAAATAAACCAAACCAAACTGATTTCTTGCAAAGAATACATATTCTATTCATACGAACCTTTCCTAAAAATCTTGTCGGCATTAAATAACCAATTGAGGTTGATATGCCGTAAAACAAAATAAACCAAACCAAACTGATTTCTTACAAAGAATACATATTCTATTCATACGAACCTATCCTAAAAATCTTGTCGGCATTAAATAACCCATTGAGGTGGATATGCCGTAAAACAAAATAAACCAAACCAAACTGATTTCTTACAAATAATACATATTCTATTCATACGAACCTATCCTAAAAATCTTGTCGGCATTAAATAACCCATTGAGGTTGATATGCCTTAAAACAAAATAAACCAAACCAAACTGATTTCTTACAAAGAATACATATTCTATTCATACGAACCTATCCTAAAAATCTTGTCGGCATTAAATAACCCATTGAGGTTGATATGCCGTAAAACAAAATAAACCAAACCAAACTGATTTCTTACAAAGAATACATATTCTATTCATACGAACCTATCCTAAAAATCTTGTCGGCATTAAATAACCCATTGAGGTTGATATGCCGTAAAACAAAATAAACCAAACCAAACTGATTTCTTACAAAGAATACATATTCTATTCATACGAACCTTTCCTAAAAATCTTGTCGGCATTAAATAACCCATTGAGGTGGATATGCCGTAAAACAAAATAAACTAAACCAAACTGATTTCTTACAAAGAATACATATTCTATTCATCCGAACCTATCCTAAAAATCTTGTCGGCATTAAATAACCCATTGAGGTTGATATGCCGTAAAACAAAATAAACCAAACCAAACTGATTTCTTACAAAGAATACATATTCTATTCATACGAACCTTTCCTAAAAATCTTGTCGGCATTAAATAACCCATTGAGGTGGATATGCCGTAAAACAAAATAAACCAAACCAAACTGATTTCTTACAAAGAATACATATTCTATTCATACGAACCTATCCTAAACATCTTGGCATTAAATAACCCATTGAGGTGTTGATATGCCTTAAAACAAAATAAACCAAACCAAACACAAGTGTAAACTTGACCAATGTCTATTGGGCTCTTGAGTAAAGGAAATCTACTTTTCCCTTTTCACTATCGTGTAAAATGGACCTGAATCTATACATGTTTTAATTTATTGTGTTGTTTTGTATACATAAGATAAATTCGCCATTAGGAAATCTAACAATTGTTGATAGGGTCGTTTAATTAATCCAATCCAGCTATGTTTAGCAAAGTCGAATCTGGTTAGTATCTAGATGAGTGACCGCTTGGGAATACCAGGTACTTTAACCTTGGATGTGCGGGTGGTGTAATAACGGTTCGAAATTTTTAATCGGAGAGCCGAGTTCCAATTTCAGTTTGGTTCGTTATATTCACTTACGAGCAAATATCCTTGGGAAAGCTATGAATCCACCACTTCTTTTCCCCCCAGTTATGGGTTAATTAGTAAGATATGTATCTCTAAACCATTATTTATTTTAATCAATTCACCCAAGCAAGGAAATGAAGCCACTAAGATGCAAAGAGTCACTGAGTGTGAGAGACTACGAGAAAAATATTAAAGTGAGAGGAAAAAAAAAAAAGAACAACAATATAACGATTGACATTGCGATTAAAGTTTTTAAAGATGAAAGTTAACTGGGAAGCAAGAAGCTGGAAGGAAGTTCCACAAGCGAAGACTGCGAGAGAAGAAACTGTTAGCATAGAACTTACGGTTACATTTAGCCATTTTAACTGTAAAAGGATGAGACCTCGCTACCAATCTTTTTGCATTTAAATTCATAAATTTTACGTACCAAAGAGGAAAGGTCATCAGAACAATTCACATGAAAGTATTTATAGAAAAGGCACAGTGTAGCTACGTTACGGCGGTGGGAAATTGACTGAAGTCGGGGACCAGTAAAATTGCAGATTCTTCTTTGGATTTTATCGAGAATCTCTAAATTTATACCAGCAGCAATCCATGTTTTATTTTGGTAAATAAATTTAAATTAACACATCTCTTGCTACTTTGGATATGCGAACCTTTACTTAATGTCGTACACATTTTTGTTAGAATCAGCATAAGAAAAGTCCAACTTTATTTTAATAGACCGAATTAAATTTAATAAATTATTTGGAACGTTCAATATTTTCTAGTGTATTGAATTTCAAAAAGGGTTTTTTTCTTTTGCGGATTCAGTTCCTAATTTTCTACAAAATGATAAGGCGTTGGGAATTTCGCATGCACTTGATACAATGAAAGCCATCTCTGAGAATCCTCAGGACTGATTTTGTTATTTTCTGTTTCGGTTTGTGAAACCAGTCCAATATTTCTTCAGACAACTGATTCAATTCATTTTGATTAAGGTACCTTCAGTAATTTTAAGAAAAGTCATTGTCATTCCAAGAGGTGTTCGGACTGTTGATTTCATTCTTTTTGTTTGAGATGCCATCTGTAATTTTAAGCAAAGCCCTTTTCATTCTAAGAGTTATTCGGACTATTGATCTTATTTTGTTTGAGATACTTTCTTTAATTTTAAGAAGATTCATTATGATTCCAAGAATTGTTTGAACTACTGATCTCCTTCTTTTTGCTTAAGACACTCTACAATTTTAAGAAGGGTCATTTTCATACGAACCGTTCTTCAGACTATTGATCTCATTCTTTTTGTTTGAGATACCTTCTGTAATTTTGAGAAGAATCATTACCGTTTCAATAATTGTCCGGACTACTGATTTCATTCTTTTTCTTTAAGACTATTTATACTTTGAGAAGAGTCATTATCACTCCAAGATTTGTTCGGACTATTGATCTCTTTTTTATGTTTAAATTAGCGTTTCTAATTATGTGAAGAGTCATTATAATTCCAAGCGTTGTTCGGAGTATTGATCTCATTGTTTTTGTTTAAGGTGCTTTCTGTAATTTTAAGAATAGTCATTAGAATTCTAATAATTTTTGACTACTGATCTCATACTTTTTGCTTAAGGCTCCTTCTATCATTTAAGAAAAGCCATTATCATTCCAAGAGTTGTCGGACTATTGATCTCATTGTTTTTGTTTGTTATGCTATCTGTAATTTTAAGAAAAGTCCTTATCATTCAAAGAGTCGTTTGGACTATTGATTTCATTCTTTATGTTTAAATTAACGTTTCTAATTATGTGAAGAGTCATTATTTGGACGGTTCATCTCATTGTTTTTGTATGAGGTACTTTCTGTAATTCTTTTGAAAAGTCAATATAATTCCAAGAATTGTTCGTCTTATTGATCTCATTCTTCTAGTTTTATATAATTTCTTTAATTTTCAGAAGAGTCATTATCATTCTAAGAATTTTTTGAAGTACTGATCTCATTCTTTTTGCTTAAGACACTATGATTTTTAGAAGAATTATTATCGTTCCAGTAATTGTTCAGACTACTGATTTCATTCTTTTTGCTTAAGTCATCTTTTATCATTTGAGAAAAGTCACTATAATTCCAAACGTTGTTCAGACTATTGATCTCACGGTTTTTGTTTAAGATAGCTTCTATAATTTTGAGAAAATTCATTATCATTCCAAGAATTAGATTTGAAGTTTTGAAGATCGAAGTTGACTGAGAATCAAGAATTCCACAAGCGAAAAGAAACTGTCAGCATAGAATTTATGGTTATGTTTAGCCATTTCAACAGTACAATGGGACCTTAGCGCCAATCTTGTACTGCGCTTATATTCATAAAGTCTAGGTATCACAGAGGAAAGTTCACCAGAACAATAACCAGAATAGTATTTATAGAAAAAGCCCAGGTGAGCAACATTAAAACGGTGGGAAATTGACTGAATCCGAGATGTCGGGTCAAGACCAATAACATTGCAGATACTTCTTTTGATTTTATCAAGAATCTCTAAATATAAAAAAAAATTACACACGGTGAGGTCTGGGGATCTCGCAGGCCAATCACAAAGTGCAAGGTCTTGGCAAGTGCCTGGACGAAGGAGAACCAGACCAGGTGTAGCAGCATTATTTTAAGCAAGGACGAATGACAGACTTAGATATATGTAAGATAGATTCTGGAGAGTAAAAATTGTCTTGAATGAAACAGTGAACCAATATTCCTAGCAGAAGAACGAGAAACGGATTCAATATAATCTTTCCACTTCATGTCTGCGGGAAAATGGTAGCCTGGGAAGGCGCAACGAGTCGCTCTCATGGGGGTTAGCATCAGCCATGCTGATAGAAGGCAGGAAAGGTTCTCTCAGGTGATTGAAAGAGAGTGGAGAAGAGCAGATTATCTCCCCACCCACGAAATTCTTACAATCTAAAAATATTTTCTGCCTTTAAATTACCTGCAAAGGTTGATAAGCCGTAATAAACAAATCAATCATTTGAAACACATTCTCAGTTGAAACACATTTTGTTATTTCAGTCTCTTTTCTTTGATTTCCTTATCACATGCAACGTTGTTTGGATAATACGTTTTGAAATCCGGAGATTACTGAAGTGTAGAAAGAACATCAGCTGTAATCCAGATTAAATGGAGATTTGGCCGATATATTTCAGTCTCGGTAGGCTTCCATTTTAGGTATCCATGTTTATTAAAAACTTGTAACGCTTAAGATTAGTTGAATGGCTGATTTAGATCGGATTAAACGATTAAAATATACCGTAATGAGTGACTGTTAGATTTCAGGGACATAGCACGGCTACCGAAGTCAAAGTGAAAGTCTCAGAAAAATATAAGGTTGTTCGGAAAGAAATGACGTTTAATAAGAAAAGACAAAAAATGTAGATTAAATTTATTTGAATATGAATTCGGAAAATAATGACTCTTTATCAGAAATTTTACATATATATTGTATATATATATATATATATATATATATATATATATATATATATATATATGAAGAAATATAGTCTTAAAGTGTGCTATATTTATGAGATAAAGTGCTCAATATCAGAGATAGAGCGTGTGTAAATATAAAAGTGAACATAGAAGTCAACACTTAGAGGCGACAGTCTGTTACATGCTAGATGCAATTATCGGCCCGATAATTGCATCTAGCATGAAACAGACTGTCACCTCTAAGTGTTGACTTCTATGTTCACTTTTATATATATATATATATATATATATATATATATATATATATAGAGAGAGAGAGAGAGAGAGAGAGGGTGACCCAAAAAAACGGGAAATTGCTAGACAAAAGCAAGTCGTAACACTGTGATACAGTGACCTTGAGCAAGTAAACATTTCGCCATTTTAGTAACGAGAATGAAATTCACAGTATCCCAGCTGAGATGTTGCAGCAGTCAATGAGGAATCTCAACAGCAGATTTCAAGAATGCATTCGTACAGGAGGACGCCATCGACAGGACGTAATTTTTAAAAAATGAAAATTCCATCATTGTTTCTTAAATGGCAGGTTTTAAGGTTTCAATTACTATGAATTAAATATTTTTCCTCCATCACACTTGGTTTTATTGGATTGTTAAAAAGTTCCCGTTTTTTGGGTCACCCTATATATATATATATATATATATATATATATATATATGGTTATTCAAAAAGAATAAACCGATTTCATGAGACATTGTTTCAGTTCTCGTGCATCGTTATGGAATGAATCAGTGACCATTTGAAAGATGAGTTTTCTAAGTTTTGAATGGCTTCCACAGGCGCGCTGTAGTCGCGTCGTATCTCCGGCAACGTCCAGTTGTTTGTTTACCCCTGGAATGGCGAGACATCAGGCGTTCTGCATTCTCGAGTACGCGAAAACAAATACGGTTGTCACGGTGCAGCGTGTTTTTTGAAGGCAGTTCGACATTAATCCACCCTCTCTTAAGAACATACGATGGTGGTTGAAACTGTCTCAAGAAAGTGGATGTCTGTGTAAAGGAAAAAGTCCAGGACGAACACAAATTTCGGAGTAACGTGTGGCAGAAATCCGTGTGTGTGTGTGAGGGGAGTCCACAAATCGAGCTAGCCGTGAGTTTGCGATCTTTCAATCCACTATCTGGCGTATGCTAAAAAGACATCTACATGTGAAACCTTACAGACTACGCTTCGTCCAGAAACTTACCAAGACCTTGCTCTTTGTGCTTGGCCTGCGAGATCCCCAGACCTCACCGTGTGTGATTTTTTCTTGTGGGGATACGTAAAAGACCGTGTTTATGTTCCACCTCTACACATTAACCTCGATGACCTTAAACATCGAATAACAAAAGCGATCAACTCAGTGGATCGTGATATGCTGATAGGCGTCTGGGAGGAATTCTCTTATCGCATTAATGTTGCCCGTGCTGCAGGTGGTGGCCACATTGATCACTTGTAAGACAAGAAACAAAAGTTGATTGTGAGTAGAATACTTGTGACTTGGCTGCAGTTTTCTATTGCTTTTTTTTAAATTAAAATATTGCTAAATGAGATCGGTTTATTCTTTTTGAATAACCTTCTATAAAAACAAATGCAAATTTATTGAAATATTAGTTGCTCGCTTCAAAGCCGCCCTATCAGCGGCATCCTTCAGGAGTTTGAGAATCCCTAAGTCTTTGCATATTCTCAACATTGGAAGCTCTCCTGGCTGCCGTTTGATCTGAGTCTTCATTTGCAAGGGACTTTCTTTTCCTCGTTGCGGCTTTGGCTCATTTTATTGCAATCTGGTCCTCTGTTGACAAAGATTTCCTTTTGCGAGGCATACTGCTGCCGTATGCGATAGGCAACAATAAACTACAGAAGAAGCCAAAATTGATCGCTACATTTAAGTATTGCATTAATATTTAAGCTTACCTTTTAAAAGTTCAACGATAAATCTTTTGCCACCACTTAATTTAAAGATAATTTGATGTATGTAGGTCCTTACTTTCCGTGCAAAAAATTATTTTTATTTCATGGGTGACTTTCGCTGGATTTCATAATTAATTTCGATTATTCTCAAATTTATTTCTATGTTACAAAAATTCGCCGCAAAAATAACGATAAAAATTGCCGAAAACAATGTCAGTAATGAAAAATTGAGAATCCAAAATTTCAGGACTGCGGGTCTGGATCAGGGCCGGAATGTTTTTAATTTGCTCACGGGGTCGGCCTGATTCCAAAATGGTATGAGATGTTGGGCTACGGCCTCTAGAAGTAAAGTTGAAATGTGTGACACAGTGACACACTGACATTCGCATTTATTTATATAGATTAGGCTGTAGTTCTTTTGTAAAAGACCCCTGCAAATAGTGAAATACGTTTGGCTCCCACGGGAAAACTCATGAGGACCCAAATTTTGTAAAATTTCCCAATTAAACTCAGAAATTCCTAATAGATAAGTAATGATAACTTAATTTCATACCATACACCTTTGCTTCTGTCCTGTTGGCTAAATTGGAATTCATAAAGGTTACCTACACAATTGTGCAAATTAATTGAGACAAAACGAATAATTCCGTTATTATTTACTTTTCTTCGTATTTTTCCAAAGAATCATGATCCAGTACACATGTTAGTACTTCGTATGTCCATTCCATGTTCAGACGAGCGACATTCCTTAGTTCCACCAGTCCAGACCTTCACAGCTAAGCCTCTCTCTAATCTATCGCTATTTCCATGGCAAATGTTCAGACGAGCTACATTTCTTAGTTCCACCAGTTCAGACCTTTACATCTAAGCCTCTCTCTAGTCTATCGCTATTTCCATGGCAAATGTTCAGACGATCTTCATTCCTTAGTTCCACCAGTTCAGACCTTTACATTTGAGCCTCTCTCTACTCTATCGCTATTTCCATGGCAATTGTTCAGACGAGCTACATTCCTTAGTTCCACCAGTCCAGACCTTTACACCTAAGCCTCTCTCTAATCTATCGCTATTTCCATGGCAAATGTTCAGACGAGCTACATTCCTTAGTTCCACCAGTTCAGACCTTTACAGCTAAGCCTCTCTCTACTCTATCGCTATTTCCATGGCAAATGTTCAGACGATCTACATTCCTTAGTTCCACCAGTTCAGACCTTTACAGCTAAGCCTCTCTCTACTCTATCGCTATTTCCATGGCAAATGTTCAGACGAGCTACATTCCTTAGTTCCACCAGTTCAGACCTTTACAGCTAAGCCTCTCTCTACTCTATCGCTATTTCCATGGCAAATGTTCAGATGAGCTACATTCCTTAGTTCCACCAGTTCAGACCTTTACATCTGAGCCTCTCTCTACTCTATCGCTATTTCCAGGGCAAATGTTCAGACGAGCTACATTCCTTAGTTCCACCAGTCCAGACCTTTACACCTAAGCCTCTCTCTAGTCTATCGCTATTTCCATGGCAAATGTTCAGACGATCTTCATTCCTTAGTTCCACCAGTCCAGACCTTTACAGCTAAGCCTCTCTCTAATCTATCGCTATTTCCATGGCAAATGTTCAGACGATCTACATTCCTTAGTTCCACCAGTTCAGACCTTTACAGCTAAGCCTCTCTCTACTCTATCGCTATTTCCATGGCAAATGTTCAGACGATCTACATTCCTTAGTTCCACCAGTTCAGACCTTTACAGCTAAGCCTCTCTCTACTCTATCGCTATTTCCATGGCAAATGTTCAGACGATCTTCATTCCTTAGTTCCACCAGTTCAGACCTTTACAGCTAAGCCTCTCTCTACTCTATCGCTATTTCCATGGCAAATGTTCAGACGAGCTACATTCCTTAGTTCCACCAGTTCAGACCTTTACAGCTAAGCCTCTCTCTACTCTATCGCTATTTCCATGGCAAATGTTCAGACGAGCTACATTCCTTAGTTCCACCAGTCCAGACCTTTACAGCTAAGCCTCTCTCTACTCTATCGCTATTTCCATGGCAAATGTTCAGACGATCTACATTCCTTAGTTCCACCAGTTCAGACCTTTACAGCTAAGCCTCTCTCTACTCTATCGCTATTTCCATGGCAAATGTTCAGACGATCTACATTCCTTAGTTCCACCAGTTCAGACCTTTACAGCTAAGCCTCTCTCTACTCTATCGCTATTTCCATGGCAAATGTTCAGACGAGCTACATTCCTTAGTTCCACCAGTTCAGACCTTTACAGCTAAGCCTCTCTCTACTCTATCGCTATTTCCATGGCAAATGTTCAGACGATCTACATTCCTTAGTTCCACCAGTTCAGACCTTTACAGCTAAGCCTCTCTCTACTCTATCGCTATTTCCATGGCAAATGTTCAGACGAGCTACATTCCTTAGTTCCACCAGTTCAGACCTTTACAGCTAAGCCTCTCTCTACTCTATCGCTATTTCCATGGCAAATGTTCAGACGAGCTACATTCCTTAGTTCCACCAGTTCAGACCTTTACAGCTAAGCCTCTCTCTAATCTATCGCTATTTCCATGGCAAATGTTCAGACGAGCTACATTCCTTAGTTCCAATAGTTCAGACCATTGCATCTAGGATCTGGCACACCATGTCCACAGGCTCGTATCACCCTCATTCCCTTTGTATTCTATTTTTAATGCGGATATTCCACCTAACTTTTATTGTCGTGAACTGCTACTTCGTGGATCAGACTCCCGAGGGGGTGCTTCTTTTTATCCTACAATCGTCAAGTCTAGCGTTAAATCTGATTTATCCGTTATTTCCTCATCATATTAAGCCTTCTTAAGTCTCTGTCTTGAATGTTTCTTGAGCCTTGTTAACAACAATTTAAAAAAAAATTAATTTTACATGTCTTAAAAGAAAGTGTTGTATGTTTTTTTTTTATGATACTCTTCCCTATGACTTTATAGGAGATTAAAATGAAAGGAGAAGGGCTAAGAATCAATTCGTTTGGAGAGTAAGATTAAAATCAAACCAATGGTATTTATTTTGGGTTAACGCCCGACAACTATTGTTTTAAAATTTAATCGTTAATAGAAATTCAATGTTTGGAAAAAAAAAAAAAAAAAAAAAAAAATAAGGATCAATTTTTTTTCCTTTTTTTTTTTTTTTAAAATCAGAGCTATTCCTTTCATATTTCACCGACAGAAATAATCAAGCAATCCTTCCGAAAATGGCATGAACTCATGTTTCGGTAATTTAAAATTAATAAGCAAAGAAGAAGAATAAAAAAGTTCAATAAAGTTTCGGAAAGTTTTAATCATAAAGAAAAGACGGTGAAACCAATGGTTAAAATAAATAGGTCTCCATTTTGCATTAAAAAAAAAACGAAAATGAGGCTGTTTATATGTTGACTGGACAATTATATAAAACCGGAATTCATCTCGTTGATTTCAAGTAGAGGCTATTTCAATAGAAAGAACGTTTGGCTTTTCTTTCATAGTCATTAGTCTGATTAGTGGAAAAGAAGATTAAGATTCATTCTCTTTTCTTTTTCCATCTGGCATTAGCCGGTCTATTTTTATGCAATCGTCTTTAGAATCTTTTTTTTTCACCTGTGGGGAAAATATTATTATCCTTTCATTTGATCAATCTAATCAGTTATGTTTCTTTTTCATTCTTTTTGTTATCTTTCTCTTTGTCTCTTTCTCTCTCATTATTTTCGTTCAAATAATTCGCTTTTTCTTCCTTTCTCGCGTCCATTAAACTTAAAGTGTTATTTATTTATTCATTTAACAAATTTACTTTCTTATTATTATGGGTCGTTGTTTTTGTGATCTTCTTTCTTTCCTTCTTTCTTTCTTTCTTTCTTTCTTTGTCTTTTTTAACCTGTTCTTGTCTTCTACATTTCTTTATCTCTGCATCTAGATATTTCTTTTTCTTTCTTTCTTTCTTTCTTTCTTTCTTTCTTTCTTTCCATATGGCCCCTTCTCTGGTGTTCTATTCTTTTCTCTCTTCTTCCTTTTCTCTCTATATTGCTCTTCTCTTAATTTCTCTTCATTTCTTCCTCTATCCCGTTCTCTTCTTTCTTTTTTCTCTTCTCATTCGATTCTTTTTCCCTCCTTTTCTTTGATTTTCTTTCAATTTTGAACGTATCCGTGTCTCCCTAACATTTTGCGTTTTTCTTTTCTCTTTTGTTTCTTTCTTTTCCCCCTCCCCTTCTTTAATCAGTTCCTCTCTTTTTTCCCCTTTCCTTCTCTCTCTTCCACCATTTTTCAACTCCCTTAAATCATTTTCTTTTCTTTTTTCTCTTTTCGTGTCTTTTATTTCTTGTCGACTTCTTTTTCTCTCTATTTTGGTCTTACCTTTCTCTTCTCTTTCTCTCTTTCTCTCTTTCCTTACCCCCTTTCCCTCTCCTTTACGTTTTTTCAGTCTTTCTATTTTCACTCGGTTGACTTTACTTCCATCTCTTTTTTAACTAATCCTTTCGTCATCCATATTTTTTCTTTCATATTTTTTATTCAGTTCACGTTTTCTCTTTCTTTCCTTTTACTTTTCCTTACCTCTCTTTTCCTTCGCCTTCTTTTAAAAAAATTCTCTTTGGCATTTTCTTAGGGTTTCCTCTTTTTCTTTTCTTTTTTCTCTCTTTCTTTTTGTTAATTCTCATTTTTCTTTTCCTTCTCTTTTCCCACTCTTCTTTCCCAGGCAGTTTTCCTTCGTTCTCATTTTTTCCTTCCCTTCTCTTTTTCCTCCTTTTCTTCTTAATGTATTCTTCTTTCCCTCCCTTCTTCTTTCCCACTCTGCCTTCTCATGTACTATCCTTCATTCTCATTTTCCTTTCCTTCCTTTCCTTCCCCTCCCTCTTATTCCCTCCTTTTTTCCTCATATACATTGCTTTCTCTTTCTCCTCTTTTCCCTCCCTCGCTTCTCATGTATTTTCCTTTGTTCTCACTTTCCTTCTCTTCTACCTCGCTCCTGACTCACATACTTTTCCTTCATTTTCATTTTCCTTTCATTCTTTCGTTTCCCCTCCCTCCCTCTGTCTCTCTCTCCCTCTCTCTCTCTCTCTATCTATCTATCTATCTCAGTCATTATATATATATATATATATATATATATATATATATATATATATATATATCGAACTATCTAGCTAGCTCGCTCTTTCTGTTCATTATCTATCTATCTATCTCAGTCATTATATATATATATATATATATATATATATATATATATATAAATATATACATATATATATATGTATATATATAAATATATACATATATATATGTGTATATATATATATATATATCGAACTATCTAGCTGGCTCTTTCTGTTTATTATCTATCTATCTATCTCAGTCATTTTCTATCTATCTATCTATCTATCTATCTATCTATCTATCTCAGTCGTTTTCTATCTATCTATCTATCTATCTATTTATCTCAGTCATTATATATATATATATATATATATATATATATATATATATATATCGAACTATCTAGCTAGCTCGCTCTTTCTGTTCATTATCTATCTATCTATCTCAGTCATTATATATATATATATATATATATATATATATATATATATATATATATCGAACTATCTAGCTGCCTCTTTCTGTTTATTATCTATCTATCTATCTATCTATCTATCTATCTATCTCAGTCATTTTCTATCTATCTATCTATCTATCTATCTATCTATCTCAGTCGTTTTCTATCTATCTATCTATCTATCTATTTATCTCAGTCATTATATATATATATATATATATATATATATATATCGAACTATCTAGCTAGCTCGCTCTTTCTGTTCATTATCTATCTATCTATCTCAGTCATTATATATATATATATATATATATATATATATATATATATATATATATATATATATCGAACTATCTAGCTGCCTCTTTCTGTTTATTATCTATCTATCTATCTATCTATCTATCTATCTATCTATCTATCTCAGTCATTTTCTATCTATCTATATATCTATCTATCTATCTATCTATCTATCTATCTATGAGAAAATCATTATTGTATAAAGACTTGGCTTATTTGCTTCCAATTAATCGATGGATAAGGAAAAGTCGAATATACAGATTAACCTCCAGAATATAAAGGGCTTAAGTACTTTAAAGCAGTTCCTCTTAATATTCCAGATTAGCCATCAATTATATAGTATTGGCTCACGTAACGAAATGTTATTTTTAAAGAATTTTTCCTCGCTGAATAAAAGACAGATTTTAAGGGCCATTAAAACACACTTTCGTATCTAAAAAAACTGTCATTCTGACTTGTATAGGATTTATTATAGAAGGTTTTATTTTATAAAGGCATATCGCAGTCTGGGGTTACTCGACGATGAACGTCACCACCATTGACGATTAATCTTTCTTTATTCTTTCCATTCCTTTTTTTTTATAGTGCGGTAATAAAAGAAGGGCATCTCATCCCCCCCGTCTTCACTTGTAATCATCCATCATAATAAAATAAACGTTTTTCAGCACTAAACCTGAATTAGTCAAATAAAGCTTTCATAAGTTCCTACTTAGAATTGTTACTAGATTACATATAGTATCTATCGTTTTTCTTCTTTTCTAATTCTTTTCTTTTCTTTTCTTTCTTTTTTCTTTCTTTCTTTCTTTCTATCTTTCTTTCTTTCTTTCTTTCTTTCTTTCTTTCTTTCTTCCTTCTATGTTTTCTTTTCATTCTCCTCCTACCCATTAACTAATTTCTTGTTTCTTTCCTTGTTTCTTTTCTTTCGCTGTTGTTTGTTTTCGGTATCGCTTCTTTATGCTGGTTTACGCTTTCTTTCTCTTCTTTCCTTTCCTTCTTTCTCATCTTCTTTCTCTTCTTTCTTTCCTTTCCTTTCCTTTCCTTCTTTCTCTTCTTCTTCTTTCCTTTCCTTCTTTCTCTTCTTCTTTCTTTACTTTCCTTCTTTCTTTACTTCCTTTCTCATCTTTCTTTCCTTTCCTTCTTTCTTTTCTTTCTTTCCTTTCCTTCTTACTCATATTCTTTCTTTACTTTCTTTCTCTTCTTTCTTTCCTTTCATTTTCTTTCTTTTTTCTCTTTCCTTCTTTCTCTTCTTTCTTTTTCTTATTCTTTCTTTCCTTTCGTTCTTTCTCGTCTTCATTCATTTCTTTCTTTCTTCACTCTTTTTTTCTTCGTTTATTTTCACCCCCCCTCATTTTTTAGCCTTCCTTTACCTTCCACGGCCTCCTTGTTTACCTATTGCCTTTCCCGGATCAATCTTTCAATTTCTCTTCTATTAAAAAAAGGATAAAAATAGGTTTTGAAAGAAATAAAATTTTAAATCTCCATTTTTTATTTTTCTATATTTCTATACGTTTCATTCCCTCTTTCTTTATTTAATTTCCACCCTTGCTCGTTCCCTTTACGTTTACTCTTTCTTTTTTTCATTCTTTTCTTCCTCTTTTACTTATCTCGGCTTTTTTATTTAATTTCTTTCTCTTGCTTTTCTTTTAAAATGTTTGCCTTTTCGTTCTTATTTTTAAATTATTTCTTTACTTTCCTTTTTTTGCCTTCGCTGTTTTTCCTTCTTTCTTTTTCTAAGTTCCTTCTTTCTTTTTCATTTCTTCTACTTCCGTCCATTTCTCCTGCTTTCTTTATCCCACCTTTCCTCTTTTAGCACACATTTCTTCTTTTTTCTTTTTCTTTCTCTCTTTTTTATTCCTTTTCCTTTTTTAAGAATTTTCCTTCCTTTTCAAGTGCCAGTTTTTTCCTCCGTTTTTATTCTTCTCTCCTTCTTTATCATCCTTCGATTCTCCTTTCTCTAGCCGTCTGCCTCCCGATATTACTAGTGTGCAGATTTTATGCTATTTAAATTCAATCGTTCTTATAATATTCTTCGAAAACAGTGCAAGTGAAAAGACGCCCATTACATCGTCTGCATCAGAGAAAATTATCTCTTTTGCCGCTTGTTTTTCTTCAAAGACCCGCTTCTTACCCTAGCCTTCTGCCGCCCCTTGATATCCGGCCCTCATAATAACGTTAGATTAAAGACAGTTCGAATCGTTAAAATTGTTTCTGGAAGCTTCTAATGAGCTTTTTAGTTAAACTTGTTTTAAAAAAAACTGCCCGTGTCTTGCTTGGCTTACTGTTGCTACCAATTTACACTCGTCTCTGCTTCTATGCAGTTCTATCAAACACCGCTTGTTGTTTTTGATAGGATTGGGATGAAAATTTAAACAACAGATACTGAGAATACTTTGGCTTTTACTAATTCTTAACGAGCTGATGGTGAAATTATACATTACAAATTGCATCTCTGACATTTGTATCACACATCCCATTCACCATAACCATTTTAACAGCTGTATACAGTCGCTTTTCTCCGATCAATGATTAAAAATGGCTTCCAACGAATGAAGCATCTAGGTCTTGGCGGGGACCATCCTTCTTCGAACCTGGCGCTACAGAATCGTAAACAAAAACCCTTGAGGAGTTTCAACAAAAGCGAGAGCTAAAATGGATAGCTCCTGTAACTCGAAGAGAAAATAATGACTATTTGCATTATTTACATTATTCGGACTGTTATCGTCATCTTCATTGCCATATTCACAACGTTTCGGCCTCTATATCCTTTAGATGAGGTATTATGATTACTTGCATTATTTACATTATTCGGACTGTTATCCTCATCTTCATTGCCATATTCACAACGTTTTGGCCTCTATATCCCTGAGATGAGGTATTATGTTTACTTGATTTATTTACATTATTCGTACTGTTATCCTCATCTTCATTGCCATGTTCACAACGATTCGGCCGTTGTATGCTTCGGCCTTATTTAGGTGGTTGGAATTTCTAAAAAGTTGATAAAGACCTTGGTTAGATCCAGTGACTAGACTCAAATAGTTGTGAGTTCAATACTAGACCACAATAGTGGTGAGCGAAAAACTTGGAGAGTTGAGATAAAGGGAAAGAAACTGAGACACTGGGAAGAGGCATGGCACCTGGAACTAGAACAATCTGTCCCGGTGGACGAAATAAACGGTTCGATATTCCAATATTCTTACGCCCCTTTCTATTTTTGTATATCTTCTGAACTCATTTTCTGTCCATATGCAGGCAGTTTTCTGCCAGTATAGGTTCTTGATTATTCTAATATCTTTCCCAAATATACCAACGTTGCTGAGCAGTTTCAACTGATCTTTGTTGCGTAAAAAAAGAACTTAAGGAGTGATAAAAGGTTTTGCGAGTTACTATTCGGTTGGTGCATAATTATCAGGCGTTTTTGTAGGCGAGCTATTTGTTAATAAAAATTGCTGTTTTGCTTACTTTAAAAATAAAAAATAAAAATGTTATTTCATTTTCAGGTTATAAAAATGTGTGTCGATAATCATACCCATATTCGTCATCTTAGGCTTTACCATTTCGGAAGAGAATCGAAATCAGCGCAGGCATTTCGCGATCTCAGCGAACTTTTTTGGCAAAGGATTTTAAATCAGCGAAAGTCGATTTAGGGAATGGTTTGCCCGTTTCAAATCTGGCGTCACTAGCTTGGAAGATAAGCCAGGAAGAGGTCGACCATCGGATTTCGACGACCAGCCACTTTTGGCAGCCGTAGAAGAGGAGAAAATCTTGACAACTCGAATGCTGGCCGAATACTTCAATGTGGACCAGTCAACCATCGTCTCAATACCTCGGATAAGTATGGAAATTGGCTGGGTCCTTTAGAACTCACCGACAGCAATAAAGTCGAACATGTCCGAAGTTTTACTGATTTGCTGCAACGAAACGAGCACGCTCCGTTTTTGAAGAATCTTGTCGCTGGGGATGAATCACGGCTTCTCTTGGGAAATGTCAGAAGAAAGGTCTGCGTTTCACTAGGAGTTTTAACCGAAAGGAATACCGAAAAACGTGAACTGCATGAAGGTAATGTGGTGTGTTTGGTGGGAGAGAAGCTGAATTAACCATTGGGAAATCATCTCAAAAGGGATTTTGGTGGAATGACGAAGATGAGCGTCAACAGTGGCGAATTCCAGACGAAAACGGCAAGCGGCGATTCAACATCAACAGCGATGTCTATCTAGCTCAACTTGACCGCCTTCAAGCTGCAATCGAAACGAAAAGACAACGCAAAAAGAACCATATCGACTTCCACCACGATAATCCGCGTCCACGTGTTGAGAGTCGTGTTGTCGAATGTGTCGCCAATAAGAGCTGGGGCCTGCTTCCACATCCGCCATATTCTCCCACAGAAGCGCCTACAGAATACCACGTTAATCGATCGCTGAAAAATTGGCAGGTGAACAAAGATTATTGCCGATTTGGATAACTAGGTGGCCGATGTCAAAGCATGAATTGTCTACAAGAAGCGTGACTTCTTAGCACGTGGAATCGACCGTCTTTCAAGCAAATGGGAAGCAGTTATGGAAGTAGATGGTAACTACGCTCTGGAATAATCATTTAAAAATGTGATTGTTGAATTGTTATTTCTTTTTTCCATAATAAATATTGTTTAAAAAACGCCTGATAATTATGCACCAACCCAAGAGGTACTCCAAACTTTTTCAAAACATTTATCTTTGTACTTCTTTTTATAGAAGAACGAAGACGATAATGGATCTCCACAGCTTCTTACCCTTTATCCCCATAATCTCTCTCCCACTAACTTTTATTGTCATCCATTTACACAAGCTTGTTAGGTAAGGATACTCGATATTTTCCTTTGTTCTGCATGCTTTTAATTTATCCTCAGAGTGGCAATTTCTCCAAGTCCCCTTTCCTTGTTCTGTGACTTAGGAATTTCAATTGTCACTTTCTGATTCTAAGAAACAGTCTTTTTCGTTCGGCATTTTCATTATAACTTCCTCATTGTTCAAATGTTAAATCGATGGCATTCTCAACTTAATTTGTTCGGAAATGACATTTTTGAAGTATTCTTAGTATATTCTACTTGGGTCACCTAGACGTGGTGTAATGGTTAACAAGCTTATCTCGCTAGATCAATTACGACTGAGTAGAGAGATCGATCCTCACTGGGCGCTCCACACTCTCGCCCTTGTGCCACGTCTAAGCTACACATAGAAAAGGGTACCTAAACTTGGTGTAATGCTTAACAAGCTTGTCTCGCTTGATCAATTACGACCGAGTAGAGAGAGCGATACTCACTGGGCGCTCCACACTCTCTGCCTTGTGCCACATCTAAGCTACGCAGAGTAAAGGATACCTTGGTGTGGTTAAATGGTCAGTAAGCTTGTCTCACTAGAAAAAATTACGTCTGAATAGTGAGTTCGATGCTCACTGGGCGCCCAATTAAATCAGCCTTGTGCCACATCAAAGCTATAATTAGAAAATCACCATAATATATTTTTCTTCTTCTATGTGCAGTATTCATTCAGGACGTGGATGATCATGGCTCTCCACATCATCTTGTTGCACTAAGTAACACTTTTTTTCGATCCCTCCCTTTCTTCGCTGTACCATTCTTTCGGCCAAACTCCTCAGATATGTTACTATTTCCATACGCAACCCCTTCTTTCAATGTCTTGTGAGTGTCAAATTTTCTTAGCCGTCTTTCCTCATTATGCGTCCTAGAAATTCCAACATAATCTTTTATCTGTAAGTGTTCGCATAGTGAAACCATTTTTTTAAAAAACTGCCTTTAAAACTGCTCAGACCATTAAATATTCTCAGAATTCGTCTATTGAACCAAATCCCCGCCATATGAGACGATTATCTCTGGAACACACATGATAAGCAAAGAGAGCTTTGAAAATTTGACACCCACAGGACATATGGAAGGCAAGAAGGGCCGAGGAAAATAGCGAGTAACCTACCTAACGAGCTTATGTAAATGGGCGAAGAAACACTGACTGAGAGGGTTATTAAAGAGACACACATTGCTTAGAGCTAAAAAGGATAGGGCGTTGTGTATGGACATGATCGCCCTCGTCATGTGGAGACAAAAGAAGTCTTTCTTACGAGCTCAGGTAACTCGAAGAGAAAATAATGACTACTTGCATTATTTACATTATTCGGACTGTTATCCCCATCTTCGTTGTCATATACACAACGTTTCGGCCTCTATATCTCTGAGACGAGGTATTATGATTACTTGCATTATTTACATTATTCGGACTGTTATCCTCGTCTTCGTTGTCATATACACAACGTTTCGGCCTCTATATCTCTGAGATGAAGTATTATGATTACTTGCATTATTCACATTATTCGGGCTGTTATCCTAATCTAAGCTACGCGTAGGAAAAGGCACTACGTTGTAGGTTAATAGCGTGGCTCGCTAGATCAATTACTCCCATTATACTTACCTTGTGCCAAATTTTTCCCTCTTGCGTGCTGTGTTTATGAGCCGTTTCTCGATCTGACTCAACGTATGACCCCTTTTCAGCTTTTATTTACTTTTGAACTTCCGCGTTCCTCACATGTTCAGTCCATTCTCTTCTCCTTATCTGTCTGGAGAACCACAGTCAAGTGCCGTATATGAAACACACATGGGCAATCATGTCCTTTTCGATTGATTATTCACTTTTCCGCAGCGGGTTGCCGTTTCTTATTGCGGGAGTCTGGTTGCTAACCAAGTCTATGGCAAAAAGCAAAATCTGTCCAGCTATTCTTTGGCATGCGAGGAGATGCATTCATACTCCTCCCAAAGTTATTTGAGCGTAACGAATATAATGAAACCGATTGGAATTCGAACTCACCTGTCCCTGTTCTCATTCCAGGTCGATATCCATTACACCACCCGTGCATCCACGAGCACATAATTTTCTTTTAATTTAATTTTGTTTAACAAAATTTTGATTTATCGACAAGTTCGGTACCTGCCGATTCGCTGACGGCAAGATGATCAAATTTCAAATCTAAATTGTTTGTCCATCTAAAATACTATATTTATCTCCTTCTATATAATAAATGTCACACTTTTTCGACTGAGGGACACAACTATCAATAGCTCATCTTCTTCTTCTATATAATAAATGCCAATGTCAATTAAAGAGACACAACTCTCTAACTTTCAATAGCTCATGTTACAGAAATTTTGGATTCCCAAGTTTTCATTACTGCGATTGTTTTCGGCGATTTTTTACGTGATTTTTTGTGACGAATTTTTTTGTACGATAAAAATTTTTATAACTTGGAAATAAATTTGTGAATAATCGAAATTAATTGCAAAATCCAGCGAAGGTCGTCCATGAAATAAAATGATTGTTTTTACGGAAAGTAAGGACCTACGTACATCAAATCGTCTTTAAGTGGTGGCATGAGAATTATCGCTGAACTTTTAAAAGGTAAGCTTAGATATTAATGCACTACTTAAATGCTGCGATGAATTTTGAAAGCGAGGATGCCACTACGGCGCAAGGGGCTACTTGAAGTTAGAAAGAATGAAAATACTTCAGAAGGAACCGGAAACCCAATCGTAAACGAGGACACGAGGGATAAACCCCTACTCCTGTTCAAAAGACCAGGGAGGAGTGTGAACCGAACGATAGGCCTACCTATCTTCTCCTATTGAAGGAGATTATAAATAACTACATAAAAAATACAATTTCAGATCTCCGGCAAAGATGTTTGAAATATAGGGTTGAAGTAGATTTTAGAAGGAACTTGAAACCCAATCGTAAGCTGGAAACGAGAGATAAACTTCTACTTCTGTTCAAAAGACTGAGGATGAGCGTGAACCGGACGATAGGCCTATCTATCTACTCCTATTGAAGGAGAATATAAATAAATACATAGCAAATACAATTTCAGATCTCTAGCAGAGACGTTAGAAATATAAGATTTTAGAACGAGCTAGAAAACTAATCCTGAACAGGAAACGAGGGATAAACCTCTACTCCTGTTCAAAAGACCGGGGAGGAGTGTGAACCGGGCAAAAAATGTTAAGAAATAATTCCGTGTGTGATGGAACAGTTTTCGAAAAGTTTAATAAGATCTTATATTTATCCAATTTTTTAAGGTTTAAAAAAAAAATTAACGTTTATTTTACTTTTGTCTTCAACTTTATGATATTGTTGCTTAGCTCAGGTCAGGGGTTGTCTGGAATGGAATGAAAAGTGAATGGAAGGGGAAAGTATTATTCCAATGTCTTAGTGAAATTGTGTGTCTGTATGTGTGTGTGTATGCGCTTGTGTGTGCATTACATAGCGCAGGCTCATGTAAGTCACTGACGTACAACAGCGACATACGCATATATATTACCTATGCGTAGGACACGCAGACAGTGTGTGACGGACAGAAAATCAGCTTTTATTTCATGATATAGATTTTGTTTTTATTTTATTTTTTTTATCTAATCTAGACATAACAATATAAATGAAGATGTTTAGTATTTTTGGCGCTGTAAAATAAAATCGCTAGTGGAACCTTGATTTGAAAACACAGATTTACTCCCCAAGAACCTTTCCTGATTTATTTAGATTCTGATTTGTGGTCTTGTGTCAGAGTAACGGCAACAGTTAGAAACGATTTTACCTTTCTCCACACCTCGTTCGTTTTCTAGACTCCTTTTTAAAACAATATTTTGCTATTAAACGCCTGATTTATTTAATAAATTTATGGCAGACCCTGCAGACTGCAATGTATCTTTGAAGATATTCGAAAAGCTGTCAAAATACAAGGACCTTGAAATAGAAATCTAAAAAATGTGGCACATGGGAGCTTCAACAGTTGGAGCCTTAGGATTGGTTGGAAAAGATTCCAGTAGACTAATTGAAGGGATCCCTGGAAGTCCATGCCTCAAAGAGATACAAAAAAATATTCTGACAAGTACAGTCCACACTTTACGAAGGGCTTTATCTATGTAATATATATATTTTTTTGCAGTGTCATGATACCATTTCTAACCTTAGGTCCCTGGGCGGGACCCGGAAAGAAATGTGTAAACGCCACATATCAAAGAAAATAAAAAAAATAATAATAATAAAAAAAAAGAAAAAGAAATATATTTTCCCATGAGGCTAGTAATAAAGGTACCAGAAATATTATTACCCCACTTGGCTTCGACAAATGCCCGTTAGGTGTAGCTATTTAAGTTCTATAAAAATACAAACATTTCTTTCCCCTTTTACTTTCTCCCTCTGCCTTCAAATCCAAATCCAAATGCAAATCCAGGATCTTCTCACTCCTGTTTGTGGAGACCTGGTTTATATCTACCATTTCCTATCCCTGGCATGACTAGGGAAGCGGAGGCGAGCGTAGTTTATATGTGCGTATCGTTGGTGCCTATCGCTGTATATTCCGATTATAACTTGGCTATTTTAACTCGATAAATACCTCGAACAGATATCACCGATATGTGCCAAGCAGGATTCGTATTTCTAAATCTAACAATAATGCGTTCTGAAAACCTTTATGAGATACGATTTCATTAGGCCTGCATATGTTTACTGTCGTTATTTATCAATATCCACCCTCTATTGTTCACACAATTCAAGCCTCAAGAGCCATTCAAGATAGAAACTGAATGAAGTTGATTGATTGATTTGTTTGTTTAACGGGATATCAATTTCTTATGATTCATTTAATGCTGAAATTTAATTTTCGTGAGAGATTAGAATTAATAAAATAGGTTATATGTTATTCTGCTTTCACAGTTGAATACATGGTAGATAATACTCAGCATTTGTGCATATACATGTGTGTGCAGACATAATTACTAGCGCCGGTGATATATGTGTGTTTTATGATATATGTTATTCTGCTTTCACAGTTGAATACATGGTAGATGATACTCAGCTTTTGTGCCTATACATGTGTGTGCAGACATAATAACTAGAGGCGGTGATATATGTGTGTTTTATGATATATGTTATTCTGCTTTCACAGTTGAATACATGGTAGATAATACTCAGCTTTTGTGCATATACATGTGTGTGCAGACATAATTACTAGAGGCAGTGATATATGTGTGTTTTATGATATATGTTATTCTGCTTTCACAGTTGAATACATGGTAGATGATACTCAGCTTTTGTGCATATACATGTGTGTGCAGACATAATTACTAGAGGCAGTGATATATGTGTGTTTTATGATATATATTATTCTGCTTTCACAGTTGAATACATGGTAGATGATACTCAGCTTTTGTGCATATACATGTGTGTGCAGACATAATTACTAGAGGCGGTGATATATGTGTGTTTTATGATATATGTTATTCTGCTTTCACAGTTGAATACATGGTAGATGATACTCAGCTTTTGTGCATATACATGTGTGTGCAGACATAATTACTAGAGGCGGTGATATATGTGTGTTTTATGATATATGTTATTCTGCTTTCACAGTTGAATACATGGTAGATGATACTCAGCTTTTGTGCATATACATGTGTGTGCAGACATAATTACTAGAGACGGTGATATATGTGTGTTTTATGATAAATGTTATTCTGCTTTCACAGTTGAATACATGGTAGATGATACTCAGCTATTGTGCATATACATGTGTGTGCAGATATAATTACTAGAGACGGTGATATATGTGTGTTTTATGCTATATATTATTCTGCTTTCACAGTTGAATACATGGTAGATGATACTCAGCTTTTGTGCATATAGATGTGTGTGCAGACAATTACTAGAGGCGGTCATATATGTGTGTTTTATGATATATGTCATTCTTCTTTCACAGTTGAATACATGGTAGATGATACTCAACTTTTGTGCATATACATGTGTGTGCAGATGTAATTACCAGAGGTGGAGACATGTGTGTTTAATGTTATAGTTTTGTTGACTTTGTACTTTGGAATACCATACAAATCACAGTATGAGGAGAGGTTGGAAAGTTCTCGGCCCAACTCTCTTTCGAACATATTCTGGGCTTTGGCCATTGAAATATTGATGCTAGGAAGTGGGCCTTGCCGGGATTTTTTTCTTTTTCAGCACCTCTTCGTATATGTACGAATTCTCATTTTCTCTCTATTTTCACACAGAATTATTTGAGTTAGTAATATGATGTCTACTATTTTTTGGGGAAAAACTCCAAGCCCTGGGAATGGAGACAATTTTTGCTCATTGAGTAATCAATAAAATTCGACGGACTGTGTCTACTTTGCGAGAAATCTCTTTTAGACACTTACTGCCTTTAACTATGCCAGTTCTAGCACACATAAACGTGAATAAAAGAAAAAGAAATCACAATTTAAAAAAATAGCAAAAGCAATTGAAAAATACTACCGTCATTTTGTACTTGTCCAGGTTTTTTGTCCTTATCGTCCATTATATATTCCCCAAATTCGTAAATTCAGAAATATTAACTACCCACTTGCATGGCAGACTGATTCACTAGTTCTTTGCTTTCCTCGGGGGCCTTTGCAAAGTATCTTACTCATTCATCGATGTTTCATACTTTTATCATTTGTCTATTTTCTCACCTAACGGTTGCTTTGATATCAAAGCAACCATATATACATATATTATTATTATTATTATTATTATTATTATTACAGTTAGCATTTTTTGCTATGGGAGACCAATCGGAAAAACGATGCTAAGACTTTCTCTATTATTTTGAGAAGAGCCATTACAAGAGCTGTTCGGGTTATTTCAACTAGTTCTTTGTACTAATTCCTATTGCTACTACAACGTTCCGACCAATTATTTCTGTAGACTTCTTCAGGGGAATATTTCCCATGTCATTTGTCTATTTTCTCACGTAACGGTTGTTTTGATATAAAAGCAACCATATATACATATATTATTATTATTATTATTATTACAGTTAGCATTTTTTTGCTATGGGAGACCAATCGGAGAAACGATGCCAGGACTTTCTCTATTATTTTGAGAAGAGCCATTACAAGAGCTGTTTGGGTTATTTCAACCATTTCTTTCTACTGGTTTCCATTGCCCACTACAACGTTCCGACCAATTATTTCTGTAGACTTCTTCAGGGGAATATTTCCCATAGAATATATCTTCATAATGAAGAGTAGTCACCATTTATCCTTTATGTCGCCTCTATTGCAGCCACAACGTTTCTACGGCCTTCTTCAGGAGATAATTGCTATAGAACATACCTTTGATGAGAGGAATTATTATCACAAAAGTTGTTTGAACTACTGAACTTATTTATTTATTTGCTTTGCCTGTTGCCACAGTGCTTACACTCAATCTTTTAAAACCTTCCTGAAGTAAAGTAGAGTGGGGTCTTCTTTACAGAAAAATGGTTGCTGGAAATGAACTGGTGCCATATTAGGTGCAATTTATATTCTGTTCGTTATTTATTTCTGTAAAAAAATGCCATTTTATTTTTTCACGGATGCACACTTAGAGAAGGCCGTAGAATGGATCGGCCGAAACATTGGTATCAACAAAAGAGGCACAAAGAATGAACGACGTTTGGAATAAACTGTTATATAGTGAAGTATGGATGGTAGCATTAGATTGATTTAATAATATGGAATTTTCACTTTGGTTTCCGGACTGACAGGATGCTAGTCCTGAATTCCTATATTCTTGGCATACCGTTTTAACTGTCACCCGATAAAAGTCTGGAGAAATAGCCTGGCTCGAGGTCCACCTAAATAACATCGGGATGGTTTCCTGTGGAGCCCTCCCCTGGTTAGGGTAGACTCTTTTTTGTACCTACTTAATGGGAGTAAGTTTCGTTCTCGGCCTGTTTCCGGCTTCTACGTTATGATCCAAATCGAGATACCCAACCTCCAAGTTTGTTTTTTGGCCCCTTTTTTCATCTCGACTGGGTCAACTTTCTTCTTTCCCCATGGCTGTATTTATTTTATCCTTTCCCTCTCCCTTAGTGAGGGAGCCTTTTGATTTTGTCTAAAGGCAGAATAAAGTAGCCTCTCTGAAGTCTTTTGAGGCTTTAACGAGTTCAACTGACATCAGTTATCCTTTTATTTTGTGCATTTTTTTTAATATTTTAGTTTTGTTTTTAGGTTCATCCCCCCATTACGTATCATCCACAGATTTTTATATATAGAATTTTATCAACGTTAATTTTTTATGTCATGGTGTGTTTTTGTAAATCCCCTGAGAGTATGCGGTATTGTGGTATATGGAAGATTGAATGATGATGGATAAGTTCTTTTGGTGGAGGTGCAAATTGTAAAGAATAAATGGGCCGTGAATCTGGTTAGCTAGGTATAAGGTAGTATGTGATGACCAGCCTCAAACCCTTCCTCCCCCCATTTTCGGCCTT
Organism: Acanthosepion esculentum; assembly: GCA_964036315.1. Lineage (NCBI taxonomy): Eukaryota > Metazoa > Mollusca > Cephalopoda > Sepiida > Sepiidae > Acanthosepion > Acanthosepion esculentum. Next base: position 7,875,973 of record OZ038504.1, read on the forward strand.
GTACCACAATTGTATTTTATATACAATAAATCTTGACAACAAAAACATTTCGCTTTCATTGTTTGCCTTGATAAAGTCGGAAGACGAAACGCGTCGTCAAAAACTAAGATTTTTTCCAATTATACCAATTTGTCTTATCCATAGAATTACTCTGGGAATTTTTGACTATAGATAGATAGATAGATAGATAGATAGATAGAAAGAAAATGAAGAGGCTGAGATAGATAGATAGATAGATAGATAGAAAGAAAGAAAGAAAATGAAGAGGCTGAGATAGATAGATAGATAGATAACAGACTGAGATAGAGACACAGAGAAAGTGAAAGAAGATGAACCGACAGATAGAGAGATTTATAGATAGATATGAACCGACAGAAATAGATAATGAACAGGATGAAATATATATATATATTATTTTGCAAATTTGATAATATATATATATATATATATATATATATATATATATATATATATATATATATATATATATGGAGTATTTGAGTAGTATTCAGGCCGGTAGATAGATAGATAGATACATAGATAGATAGATAGATAGATAGATAGATAGATAGATAGATAAATTTGAAGAGACTGATATAGATAGAGATATAGATATGAACACAAATAGATAGATAGATAGATAGATAGATATGAACAGACTGATATAGATAGAGAGATAGATATGAACACAGATAGATAGATAGATAGATAATAAACAGGCCGAGGATAGATAGATAGATAGATAGATAGAAAGAAAATGAAGAGGCTGAGATAGATAGATAGATAGATAGATAGATAGATAGATAATGAACAGGCTGTGATAGATAGATAGATAGATAGATAGAAAATGAAGAGGCTGAGATAGATAGATAGATAGATAGATAGATAGATAGATAATGAACAGGCTGTGATAGATAGATAGATAGATAGATAGATAGATAGATAGAAAGAAAATGAAGAGGCTGAGATAGATAGATAGATAGATAATGAACAGGCTGTGATAGATAGATAGATAGATAGATAGATAGATAGAAAGAAAATGAAGAGGCTGATTAGATAGATAGATAGATAGATAGATAAAAAGAAAATGAAGAGGCTGCTGAGATAGATAGATAGATAGATAGATAGAAAGAAAATGTAGAGGATGAGATAGATAGATAGATAGAAAGAAAATGAAGAGGCTGAGATGGATAGATAGATAGATAGATAGATAATGAACAGCCTGTGATAGATATATATATAGATAGATAGATAATGAACAGGCTGTGATAGATAGATAGATAGATAGATAGAAAGAAAATGAAGAGGCTGAGATAGATAGATAGATAGATAATGAACAGGCTGTGATAGATAGATAGATAGATAGATAGATAGATAGATAGAAAATGAAGAGGCAGAGATAGGTAGATAGATAGATAGATAGATAGATAGAAAGAAAATGAAGAGGCTGAGTTAGATAGATAGATAGATAATGAACAGGCTGTGATAGATAGATAGATAGATAGATAGATAGATAGATAGAAAATGAAGAGGCAGAGATAGATAGATAGATAGATAGATAGATAGATAGATAATGAACAGGCTGTGATAGATAGATAGATAGATAGATAGATAGATAGAACGAAAATGAAGAGGCTGAGATAGATAGATAATGAACAGGCTGTGATAGATAGATAGATAGATAGATAGATAGATAGATAGAAAGAAAATGAAGAGGCTGAGATAGATAGATAGATAGATAGATAGATAGATAGATAATGAACAGGCTGTGATAGATAGATAGATAGATAGATAGATAGATAGACAGAAAGAAAGAAAATGAAGTGGCTGAGATAGATAGATAGATAGATAATGAACAGGCTGTGATAGATAGATAGATAGATAGATATATAGATAGATAGATAGATAAAAAGAAAATGAAGAGGCTGATAGATAGATAGATAGATAGATAGAAAGAAAATGAAGAGGCTGTGATAGATAGATAGATAAAAAGAAAATGAAGAGGCTGATAGATAGATAGATAGATAGAAAGAAAATGAAGAGGCTGATAGATAGATAGATAGATAGATAGATAGAAAGAAAATGAAGAGGCTGAGATAGATAGATAGATAGATAGATAGATAGAAAGAAAATGAAGAGGCTGATAGATAGATAGATAGATAGATAGATAGATAGATAGAAAGAAAATGAAGAGGCTGAGATAGATAGATAGATAGATAGATAGATAGAAAGAAAATGAAGAGGCTGATAGATAGATAGATAGATAGAAAGAAAATGAAGAGGCTGATAGATAGATAGATAGATAGAAAGAAAATGAAGAGGCTGATAGATAGATAGATAGATAGATAGATAGAAAGAAAATGAAGAGGCTGATAGATAGATAGATAGATAAAAAGAAAATGAAGAGGCTGATAGATAGATAGATAGATAGAAAGAAAATGAAGAGGCTGATAGATAGATAGATAGATAGAAAGAAAATGAAGAGGCTGATAGATAGATAGATAGATAGATAGATAGAAAGAAAATGAAGAGGCTGAGATAGATAGATAGATAGATAGAAAGAAAATGAAGAGGCTGAGATAGATAGATAGATACATAGATAGATAAGGAACAGACTGTGATAGATAGATAGATAGATAGAAAGAAAATGAAGAGGCTGATAGATAGATAGATAGATAGATAGATAGAAAGAAAATGAAGAGGCTGATAGATAGATAGATAGATAAAAAGAAAATGAAGAGGCTGATAGATAGATAGATAGATAGAAAGAAAATGAAGAGGCTGATAGATAGATAGATAGATAAAAAGAAAATGAAGAGGCTGATAGATAGATAGATAGATAAAAAGAAAATGAAGAGGCTGATAGATAGATAGATAGATAGAAAGAAAATGAAGAGGCTGATAGATAGATAGATAGATAGAAAGAAAATGAAGAGGCTGATAGATAGATAGATAGATAGAAAGAAAATGAAGAGGCTGATAGATAGATAGATAGATAGATAGATAGAAAGAAAATGAAGAGGCTGATAGATAGATAGATAGATAAAAAGAAAATGAAGAGGCTGATAGATAGATAGATAGATAGATAGATAGAAAGAAAATGAAGAGGCTGTGATAGATAGATAGATAAAAAGAAAATGAAGAGGCTGATAGATAGATAGATAGATAGAAAGAAAATGAAGAGGCTGATAGATAGATAGATAGATAGATAGATAGAAAGAAAATGAAGAGGCTGATAGATAGATAGATAGATAAAAAGAAAATGAAGAGGCTGATAGATAGATAGATAGATAAAAAGAAAATGAAGAGGCTGATAGATAGATAGATAGATAGAAAGAAAATGAAGAGGCTGAGATAGGCTGATAGATAGATAGATAGATAGAAAGAAAATGAAGAGGCTGAGATAGATAGATAGATAGATAGATAGAAAGAAAATGAAGAGGCTGAGATAGATAGATAGATACATAGATAGATAAGGAACAGACTGTGATAGATAGATAGATAGATAGAAAGAAAATGAAGAGGCTGTGATAGATAGATAGATAAAAAGAAAATGAAGAGGCTGATAGATAGATAGATAGATAGAAAGAAAATGAAGAGGCTGATAGATAGATAGATAGATAGATAGATAGAAAGAAAATGAAGAGGCTGAGATAGATAGATAGATAGATAGATAGATAGAAAGAAAATGAAGAGGCTGATAGATAGATAGATAGATAGAAAGAAAATGAAGAGGCTGATAGATAGATAGATAGATAGAAAGAAAATGAAGAGGCTGATAGATAGATAGATAGATAGAAAGAAAATGAAGAGGCTGATAGATAGATAGATAGATAGATAGATAGATAGAAAGAAAATGAAGAGGCTGAGATAGATAGATAGATACATAGATAGATAAGGAACAGACTGTGATAGATAGATAGATAGATAGAAAGAAAATGAAGAGGCTGTGATAGATAGATAGATAAAAAGAAAATGAAGAGGCTGATAGATAGATAGATAGATAGAAAGAAAATGAAGAGGCTGATAGATAGATAGATAGATAGATAGAAAGAAAATGAAGAGGCTGAGATAGATAGATAGATAGATAGATAGATAGAAAGAAAATGAAGAGGCTGATAGATAGATAGATAGATAGAAAGAAAATGAAGAGGCTGATAGATAGATAGATAGATAGATAGATAGAAAGAAAATGAAGAGGCTGAGATAGATAGATAGATAGATAAAAAGAAAATGAAGAGGCTGATAGATAGATAGATAGATAGAAAGAAAATGAAGAGGCTGAGATAGATAGATAGATAGATAGAAAGAAAATGAAGAGGCTGAGATAGATAGATAATGAAGAGGCTGTGATAGATAGATAGATAAAAAGAAAATGAAGAGGCTGATAGATAGATAGATAGATAGAAAGAAAATGAAGAGGCTGATAGATAGATAGATAGATAGATAGATAGAAAGAAAATGAAGAGGCTGAGATAGATAGATAGATAGATAGATAGATAGAAAGAAAATGAAGAGGCTGATAGATAGATAGATAGATAGATAGATAGAAAGAAAATGAAGAGGCTGAGATAGATAGATAGATAGATAGATAGATAGAAAGAAAATGAAGAGGCTGAGATAGATAGATAGATAGATAGATAGATAGAAAGAAAATGAAGAGGCTGAGATACATAGATAGATAGATAGATAATGAACAAACTGTGATAGATAGATAGATAGATAGATAGAAAGAAAATGAAGAGGCTGATAGATAGATAGATAGATAGATAGAAAGAAAATGAAGAGGCTGAGATAGATAGATAGATAGAAAGAAAATGAAGAGGCTGATAGATAGATAGATAGATAGAAAGAAAATGAAGAGGCTGATAGATAGATAGATAGATAGATAGATAGAAAGAAAATGAAGAGGCTGAGATAGATAGATAGATAGATAGATAGATAGAAAGAAAATGAAGAGGCTGATAGATAGATAGATAGATAGATAGATAGAAAGAAAATGAAGAGGCTGAGATAGATAGATAGATAGATAGATAGATAGAAAGAAAATGAAGAGGCTGAGATAGATAGATAGATAGATAGATAGATAGAAAGAAAATGAAGAGGCTGAGATAGATAGATAGATAGATAGATAATGAACAAACTGTGATAGATAGATAGATAGATAGATAGAAAGAAAATGAAGAGGCTGATAGATAGATAGATAGATAGATAGAAAGAAAATGAAGAGGCTGAGATAGATAGATAGATAGAAAGAAAATGAAGAGGCTGATAGATAGATAGATAGATAGATAGATAGAAAGAAAATGAAGAGGCTGAGATAGATAGATAGATAGATAGATAGATAGAAAGAAAATGAAGAGGCTGATAGATAGATAGATAGATAGATAGATAGAAAGAAAATGAAGAGGCTGAGATAGATAGATAGATAGATAGATAGATAGAAAGAAAATGAAGAGGCTGAGATAGATAGATAGATAGATAGATAGATAGAAAGAAAATGAAGAGGCTGATAGATAGATAGATAGATAGATAGATAGAAAGAAAATGAAGAGGCTGAGATAGATAGATAGATAGATAGATAGATAGAAAGAAAATGAAGAGGCTGAGATAGATAGATAGATAGATAGATAATGAACAAACTGTGATAGATAGATAGATAGATAGATAGAAAGAAAATGAAGAGGCTGATAGATAGATAGATAGATAGATAGAAAGAAAATGAAGAGGCTGATAGATAGATAGATAGATAGAAAGAAAATGAAGAGGCTGATAGATAGATAGATAGATAGATAGATAGAAAGAAAATGAAGAGGCTGAGATAGATAGATAGATAGATAGATAGATAGAAAGAAAATGAAGAGGCTGATAGATAGATAGATAGATAGATAGATAGAAAGAAAATGAAGAGGCTGAGATAGATAGATAGATAGATAGATAGATAGAAAGAAAATGAAGAGGCTGAGATAGATAGATAGATAGATAGATAGATAGAAAGAAAATGAAGAGGCTGAGATAGATAGATAGATAGATAGATAATGAACAAACTGTGATAGATAGATAGATAGATAGATAGAAAGAAAATGAAGAGGCTGATAGATAGATAGATAGATAGATAGAAAGAAAATGAAGAGGCTGAGATAGATAGATAGATAGATAGATAGATAGAAAGAAAATGAAGAGGCTGAGATACATAGATAGATAGATAGATAATGAACAAACTGTGATAGATAGATAGATAGATAGATAGAAAGAAAATGAAGAGGCTGATAGATAGATAGATAGATAGATAGAAAGAAAATGAAGAGGCTGAGATAGATAGATAGATAGAAAGAAAATGAAGAGGCTGATAGATAGATAGATAGATAGAAAGAAAATGAAGAGGCTGATAGATAGATAGATAGATAGATAGATAGAAAGAAAATGAAGAGGCTGAGATAGATAGATAGATAGATAGATAGATAGAAAGAAAATGAAGAGGCTGAGATAGATAGATAGATAGATAGATAATGAACAAACTGTGATAGATAGATAGATAGATAGATAGAAAGAAAATGAAGAGGCTGATAGATAGATAGATAGATAGATAGAAAGAAAATGAAGAGGCTGAGATAGATAGATAGATAGATAGATAGATAGAAAGAAAATGAAGAGGCTGAGATACATAGATAGATAGATAGATAATGAACAAACTGTGATAGATAGATAGATAGATAGAAAGAAAATGAAGAGGCTGATAGATAGATAGATAGATAGATAGAAAGAAAATGAAGAGGCTGAGATAGATAGATAGATAGAAAGAAAATGAAGAGGCTGATAGATAGATAGATAGATAGAAAGAAAATGAAGAGGCTGATAGATAGATAGATAGATAGATAGATAGAAAGAAAATGAAGAGGCTGAGATAGATAGATAGATAGATAGATAGATAGAAAGAAAATGAAGAGGCTGAGATAGATAGATAGATAGATAGATAATGAACAAACTGTGATAGATAGATAGATAGATAGATAGAAAGAAAATGAAGAGGCTGATAGATAGATAGATAGATAGATAGAAAGAAAATGAAGAGGCTGAGATAGATAGATAGATAGAAAGAAAATGAAGAGGCTGAGATAGATAGATAGATAGATAGATAGATAGAAAGAAAATGAAGAGGCTGAGATACATAGATAGATAGATAGATAATGAACAAACTGTGATAGATAGATAGATAGATAGATAGAAAGAAAATGAAGAGGCTGATAGATAGATAGATAGATAGATAGAAAGAAAATGAAGAGGCTGAGATAGATAGATAGATAGAAAGAAAATGAAGAGGCTGATAGATAGATAGATAGATAGAAAGAAAATGAAGAGGCTGATAGATAGATAGATAGATAGATAGATAGAAAGAAAATGAAGAGGCTGAGATAGATAGATAGATAGATAGATAGATAGAAAGAAAATGAAGAGGCTGAGATAGATAGATAGATAGATAGATAATGAACAAACTGTGATAGATAGATAGATAGATAGATAGAAAGAAAATGAAGAGGCTGATAGATAGATAGATAGATAGATAGAAAGAAAATGAAGAGGCTGAGATAGATAGATAGATAGAAAGAAAATGAAGAGGCTGAGATAGATAGATAGATAGAAAGAAAATGAAGAGGCTGAGATAGATAGATAGATAGATAGATAGATAGAAAGAAAATGAAGAGGCTGAGATACATAGATAGATAGATAGATAATGAACAAACTGTGATAGATAGATAGATAGATAGATAGAAAGAAAATGAAGAGGCTGATAGATAGATAGATAGATAGATAGAAAGAAAATGAAGAGGCTGAGATAGATAGATAGATAGAAAGAAAATGAAGAGGCTGATAGATAGATAGATAGATAGAAAGAAAATGAAGAGGCTGATAGATAGATAGATAGATAGATAGATAGAAAGAAAATGAAGAGGCTGAGATAGATAGATAGATAGATAGATAGAAAGAAAATGAAGAGGCTGATAGATAGATAGATAGATAGATAGATAGAAAGAAAATGAAGAGGCTGAGATACATAGATAGATAGATAGATAATGAACAAACTGTGATAGATAGATAGATAGATAGATAGAAAGAAAATGAAGAGGCTGATAGATAGATAGATAGATAGATAGAAAGAAAATGAAGAGGCTGAGATAGATAGATAGATAGAAAGAAAATGAAGAGGCTGATAGATAGATAGATAGATAGATAGAAAGAAAATGAAGAGGCTGAGATAGATAGAAAGAAAATGAAGAGGCTGATAGATAGATAGATAGATAGAAAGAAAATGAAGAGGCTGAGATAGATAGATAGATAGAAAGAAAATGAAGAGGCTGATAGATAGATAGATAGATAGATAGAAAGAAAATGAAGAGGCTGAGATAGATAGATAGATAGAAAGAAAATGAAGAGGCTGATAGATAGATAGATAGATAGATAATGAACAGGCTGTGATAGATAGATAGATAGATAGATAGATAGATCAGGTGGTGGGAATTATATAATTAAACTATATATAGGTAAGTATGAACATACAGAGAATACGGCAAATAGGAATAGAAGTACACGACCCTCCACGCTCTCCTCCTACCTTTACAAGAGCCAGAACAGGCCGATAGTGGGGTACTCTTGCTATATTTGGGCAGGAGCTGCCCAGATCACACTTTACATTCTCGACAAAAGCGTCTCCGAGTCCTTGTAGGAGAAGAATTATTTTCCACCCTCCACCCTCTCTCTCAGAGGCGGGGCGTGGCGAGTCTCTCACGGCTCTATCGCTGGAAGGTGCTCGAACGAACTGCATTCCTTGCTTCCGTCAGGTCTAACCTTCACGGCTAGGACCCGCCGTGCCACCTTACATTGTAGCAAACCACACCTGTTCCCTCCGTGTCCCATCGACGAGAAGTCAGTTCCACCCAAACAGCTTCTTCCCGCGAAACTGTGGAACAGACTCGCCGATCGCTACAATCTTAACCTGTTCAAGTCTAGAGTCGACCGCTATCTTCCTCTCCTGTCCATATAAACTACCTCTTATTGTAATCCTCTACCTCGAGTGACCCACGGCTTTGTACAGGGTTTACCTTACTGTAAAAAAAAATATTCATATTTACCGGCAAAATAGATTTGGTTCGTATATTACCGCGACCGGCAAAATAGCCATTTTTAAAAAATTTTTTTTTTTATTTGTTTTAATATCCAAGCTTTGTGTGACATCACTACACTGGACGGTTTCGTTCTCTACCATGTATTTATTAATTATTTCACCCAAATCAAGGCAATAATGCCACTAAGACGCAATGGAAAGACTATGAGAAAAAGTAAAAATATTATTAAGGATAGAAAACAGGAATTAAGAAGACAAAAGGTGACGATTGAGATTGAGATGTTTCGGAAATCAATGTTTTGAAGCAAGAAGCCAGAAAAGAGTTCCACAAGCGAGAAGTGCGAGAAAAGAAACCGTTAGCAGAGAACTTACGGCTGCATTTCGTCATTTCAACTGTCAAATGAGGAGACCTAGCTGCCAATCTAGTACTGCGCTTAAATTCGTAAAGTCGATGTACCAAAGAGGAAAGCTTATCAGAAAAATTACCATGAAAATATTCTTGGTAACTGTTCGCGTGATTACTGGCGACTTTGTAACAGTGCGTTACATGAAAGTAAGTCTGCTAGCCCCCCCTCCTTTCTACACTCACTTTGGGATTCTCACCTTTAAAATGTTTCCCTCCTAAATCTCTTCCCAATTTCTACTCTTCAATCATCTGTATATTTATTGTATTTAAAATACAATTCTGGCACAAGGCCAACATGGGGAGGGTTTGAGGCTGGTCGTCACTAACTATCTTATACCTAGCTAATCTGATTCACGGCCCATTCAAACATTACAGTTTCCACATTCCCCAAAAGAACTCGTCCGTCGCCAAGCAATCCTCCATCCACCATAATACCGCATCCTCTCAAGGGGAACCTACAAAACGCTCCCCTTGCCTTAAAAATTTAATGATAATACATTATCATATATAAAAATCTAATAATCATCTGGAGTGCCATGTAGAAATTGAATAAGCCAGATGACGTATGTCTGGCCTAACAGATAACGATGTAGTGTAACTGAGGCTATATAACATTCATATAATCACAGAATGATTTGAATGAAGCAGGAACACTGTCTAGATTTATTGTACATAAAATACAATTACGGCAGAAGGCCGAAAATGGAGGAGAATGGGTTGATGCTGGTAATCACTTACTATCTTATACCTGGACTTGTTCAAATTGTTGATCACGCTAGATAACAGGCTCTTTCTCAGAAACTGTAACTAAGGTCTGCCCAGCATTGTTGCAGTATAAGCCACCGGTGGACTCTGTGGGTGTTGAATAAACACTAATGCGCCTGAGCAAGCGTCTGAAATAGGGATTAGTTAACCGCCATAGTAGACGAATATCCTCGAATACGAATAACCAGCTATACATAGCTCGCCATAGCATTTTCTATGGAACTAAGAGTGGAGTTAGTTATGGGGGGTGGGAGAAAGGGTTTCTGGTTGGTAAAATATATAATCCCCACAAGAAAGTCTGAATGATTTTGGACCTTAGCAAGGTTGAAAAGGGAGCTGCTCCAGGTTAGATATAGCAGTCATATTTCTTTTTTGTTCTGCTCTGAAGACTTGTAAAGATAGAGTTTTTTTAATCGAATTTACCACAAGCAAGGCAGTCAAGCCACAAATGCCCAACTGTCTACTGGGTGTGGAAGCATTAGAAGACAAAATCATAATTAAGGAACGAGAAAAATAGAAGAATAATCAGGAAAACAGCAGATAAATGCTACACCCCCAATTGTGACTCTGGTTAGGTACGTAGCAGTTGCAAATCTTGAAAGAGTGATGCCTTGGAGCAACGCATTTCCTGTCGCGTCAACTGTTCTCGAAACATATATAAAGAAACGTTTAAGTTAAGAAGAAGCTGTAATTTGCACAAAGAGTATTAGTTTGAAAGTACAAAATGACTTCTCTCAAGCGGGAACCTGGAATAATAATACAGTAAAATCTCGGTCCCAAAACCAACGGGCTCCGGATTTAACGCTCAAAACCCGTAGTAGTGTTCGGTTGGAACTTAAAACCTCCGCGCGTAGCGAACAGAATCCGTTAGTTCCAGAATTAGCCACTGTTGTTTACTGGCGCAGTCAACAGAGAGAGATTGCTAGAATAGCCGTTGCTGTTTACTTCAGCGCTTGTCGTGTACACAAATGCATCCTCTGTCGAACATTTTATACTGATTTTGGTACAGTAAACTTTTATATTTTTTTTTTGTCAAGTACTTCACTATGGCACCCAGTTGTAACGGAGAAGAGAAAAGGATGCACTGACCTTAGTATTAGTGATAACTTGGAACTTATTAAGAAGTTGGAGTCGGGAGTTTCCGTGGCCAGAGTATGTGTGGAAATACGGCGGAAAAAACAAACTCTAAGTGACATATATAGGAGCAAGGAAAAAATCCAAGCTTTTACAGTGAAGTTTGATGCGGACCCTACCAATGATAAGAAAGGTGTTGTAAACTCATGAATGTGTGTCAAAGTAGAGATCTGGAGGAAACTTGCATTATTTACATTATTCGGACTGTTATCCTCATCTTCATTGCCATATTCACAACGTTTCGGCCTCTATATCTCCGAGATGAGGTATTATGATTACTTGCATTATTTACATTATTCGGACTGTTATCCTCATCTTCATTGCCATATTCACAACGTTTCGGCCTCTATATCTCCGAGATGAGGTATTATGATTACTTGCATTATTTACATTATTCGGACTGTTATCCCCATCTTCATTGCCGCTAAACCACGAGCTCTCAGGAACTGTATGGATGTGTTACCCGTGCATTATTACAACACGTATGGTTCAATAGTGGCATTTTCAGTGATTGGTTTTTCAAGTGTTTCATTCTTGAAGTGCGTCATTTTCAGGAGAACGTATTAACTATTACCCCTGACGATGTAATAATAAGTGGCTGAGGAGCACCGGGTTAAAAGCTGAGACGGAAGGCCTAATTATTGCAACTCAGGACCAAAGCCCCGCAACCAGATCCTATCACAGTCACATAACCAGAATCTGCGGGAAAATATGACGAAACTGCCGACTATATTATCTTAGGATGTCCGAAACTGGCAAAAACTGACTAGACCCGCAGACATAGCAAGGTAGCGACATATGTGCACTAGAAGATATGCAAGAAGCACAAAATCAAAACCACTGAGAGATGGTATGAGCATCAAGCAGACACAGTTACCCAAAATAACGATGTATCTATCCTTTGGGACATGCTAATTCAATTTGACAAGCAAATAAAAGTCAGAAGACCTCATATTATCATAAAAGACAAGAAATTCAGTAAGTGTATGCTTATTGACATAGCAGTAACATTGGAGAGAAACACCTTCATGAAAATTATTGAGAAATTGTCCAAATACAAGGACCTGGAGATCGAGATTAACAGGATGTGGGGAATGAAGACTGAGACTGTACCAATAGTAAGCGGATCACTGGGCCTCGTGAGACAAAGAATGGACAATTTTACAGTATCCCAAATAGCATCAACATACAAGTTGCCCGGAAGATCGCCATACTAGGAACATCCCACATACGAAGAAAAGTGCTATTAGTGAGATGACAATTCTCCTATGTGGACCCGACTCTATAGAATGCAAAGCAGGAAATATAACATACACAAATAACAATAATAATGATAATAATACAATTGTCTTCGCTACTGTATTATTATTTGTCACTATATAATTGTCTATTCTACTAAAAGGATGTGTGGGTAGGGTAGCTGTTATTGGGGCACAAAGTAGAATCAGCGAAGCGATTTCAATTTCGCACCTCGTCTGTAGCATTCACTTTCTCGCTAATGCACTTGGAGATGGCATGAACCGATCTCTTCTGACCAGAACTATGCGTATAATAGGAGGGTACACTGGGCTCCCAAGCCTTGGTTGGCAGTCAGTCTAGGAAAAGGAAAACTCTGAATTCAAATCCGTGGCGGAAACAATGGCAAACTACTCCATTATGTCTTCCAAGAAATCATTGCAATTCACTGATATTAAATGAAGGAAGCTGTGGAGAGCCCTGATCTGACGGGACATAGAATTTAAAAGAAAACTACGAAATTGACACACATTGCAAATTGGAAATGAAATGATTTACTGAATTTTTGCATAAAAATATTTGTTATATCGACTTTGGAAAATTTCATAGTCGTACTTTTTTTTTTGTTCCTGAATATTTTAACGTATTTGTTCTTCACGTACAAATGAAGTTTTTTTTCCCAGCTTTTTGCAAAACATTGTCAGGAAAGCGATTGAATTATCCACTGAAAGAACGAAAGGAAAGGAGAGAAAAAGTTACATTAATTGTGCCTTTTCGTTCGCACGTAGGTAAATCTGCAGTTAGAAGACGATCGATTTAGCCACTGTTACATTAAACAAAACAGACAAAACACTTTCCATCAATAATTGATGGAGTGTTTTCGTTAATGGCGAATTATTAAACGATTTTAAGGACATACATTATGCAAAAATCAAGTAAATATTGGTCATTGACTCGATCAATTCCTTGATTAAACAAAGAATCTTTGTTTTCGGAGCTTTTACAGAAAATGTCCCTGGTGAAATTGGGTCGGGTTTTCTTTCTCGTTAGTTAATTTCGTTTTATTAAATTAGGGTTGTTTGTTTCGCTTTCTATGAAAATTATATTAAGTGACGCAAATGCTTTTCGAGAACTTTCGAAATCGCTAATATTTTCGAGAGAGTAAAAGATGCCAACTCGTAGAAGCAGTTCTTTGGAAGAAAAAGCAGTCTGAAGGAAACGTTCTCCTTACATTTGGAACACGCGGCATATGTGGCTGCTTCGACTATATGGTAGTAGCGTGCTTTGTCCTGGTTGTAAAAGTCTTGGAGCAGTTTGTCGGTGGATATTGCCAGAACATTGATAAAACTGTGGCGTAATAGTGGTGAATAATTAAACAAATTTAATGACATCAATTCTATAAAAATTAACATCAATATTGGTTATTCCACCCAATAATTTTCTTTACTAAACAATTTATTTTTATTTTTATTTCGTGGGAGAGCTTTTGCAGAAAACTCTCCTGATTAATCGGGGCGGGTTTTCTTTTCCGTTCAATATTTGTTTTTTTTTTGTTTTTGTTTTTGCTATCTTCGAAAGGTGAAAATTCTTTTATAAAAATTCCGAAAATCAACATGACTTTTTAGATCGTAAAAGATACCGACTTTAAGAAGCCTGACTTCTCAGACAAAAAATCTTGAACATATACCATTTAGAATTGCACGGCACAGCTACGTGCTAATAACGTTGGGAAAAGTATGAATCCTCTTTTTCTCCTTCCAGCTATGGGTAAATAGCAGGGTTCTATAGCCTTGGATGGCAACTTGTCTACCGCAGAAAGAAATGGCAACCTATTGCGGGGAAAAAATCTGCCTTGTCAGTTATGTATCGAAAGATACATGATCGCCTAAGTGGGTATCACGTATGGCATAAATAACTGACGGCACAGTTTATAGCGGATTTAGGAACATTCGTTTGAAGAATATTGATCAAAGGGAAACCTGTCTAAAGACATTTGTTTAAGAAATAGTCCCCTAAAGACATTGGTCTATGTAAAACCTGTCTAAGGACATTGGTCTATGGAATACGCGTCTAAGGACATTGGTCTATGGAATACCCATCTAAGGACATTGGTTTATGGAATACTCGTCTAAGGACATTGGTCTATGGAATACCCATCTAAGGACATTGGTCTATGGAATACCCGTCTAAGGATATTGGTCTATGGAATACCCGTCTAAGAACATTGGTCTATGGAATACCCATCTAAGGAAATTGGTTTATGGAATACCCGTCTAAGAACATTGGTCTATGGAATACCCGTCTAAGGACATTGGTCTATGGAATACCCATCTGAGGACATTGGTTTATGGAATATTCGTCTAAGGACATTGGTGTATGGAATACCCATCCAAGGACATTGGTCTATGGAATACCCGTCTAAGGACATTGCTTTATGGAATACCCATCTAAGGACATTGGTCTATGGAATACCCATCTAAGGACATTGGTCTATGGAATACCCGTCTAAGGAGCATTGGTGTATGGAATACCCATCTAAGGACATTGGTCTATGGAATACCCATCTAAGGACATTGGTCTATGGAACAGCTGTCCAAGAAGCATTGGTCTATGGAATACCCGTCTAAGAACATTGGTCTATGGAATACCCGTCTAAGGACATTGGTTTATGGAATACCCGTCTAAGGACATTGGTGTATGGAATACCTGTCTAAGGAGCATTGGTCTATGGAATACCCATCTAAGGACATTGGTCTATGGAATACCCGTCTAAGGAGCATTGGTCTGTAATAATATTTTTAAAATAACACTTTATTCATGTATAAATTACTTTTTCTTTTTATTGATATTCACTATATTACAGAATAATATTTTAAAAACTTATAGCAACATTAATTATTGATGATACACGTGGTTTATATTGGTTTATTGGTATGCATAGTTTTTATATTCGCATTCGAAGATACCCATCTATTAGAGAGGCTAGCCAATCCCTATTGCAGACGCTCGCTCAGGCACATTTGTGTTTGCTCAACGCCCACAGAGTCAACCTGTGGTTTATACTGCAATTATGCTGAGCAGACCTTAGTTACAGTTTCTGGGAGAGAGCGTGTTATCTAGCGTGATCAACAACCTGAAGAAAGCCAGCACACTCAAAACCTCGGTCACGATGACTTGTGACTTCGTGCTAGCACAGTTATCGACGCTCCCAAGAGTCACAAGTCTTAGGTCAGCCCTTGGGTCAACCCGTGGTATGTTTTTCAGGCTCTTTCCAATGTTTGGATCAGCAGACCGATAACATCAGAAAGTCTACTTCCTGACAAATCAACCGTGGTGAGATTCGAACCCGGGTCTCGTGGTCAGAAAGCGAACGTTCGCCATAACCCACATTAGACGATTATTCTCTTGATCAGTGTTACTTAGACGAATGTTCTAGGTCCTGCAAATTTTTTGTCAGGACATTTTGCTTGGGATCACTGGATTCTAATTCTATTTTTGATTTCTGTTTTGATCCATTCTCTTTTCTTTTAATAAAATGTCAAATTAATAATTACGAAGTGATTCTCTAATTTTATAGCAAGGGGGAAGGTTATTTACATGCAAAATATAGACTTTGTTAGATTCTAATTTGCTTTTCATTATTATAGAATAATTTCTGGCTTTATTTAAATTTCCTTTTCTCTCTCTCTCTCTTTCACTCACTCTCTGTCTCACTCACTCTCTCTCACTCACTCTCTCTCTCTCTCACACACACAGACACACACACTCTCTCTCACTCTCTCTCTCACACACACAAACACACACACACACACACTAAGACTCTCTCTCTCTCTCTCACACACACACACACACACACACACACACACACACACACACACAAACACACACACACACTCTCTCTCTCTCTCTCTCTTTCCAGGGTTCCAGGGTTACAAAAAAAGAAGCTCAAATCTGCAATGTCATCGGAGAATTACTTTGCAAATATGTCAAAGAAATCTGTCTACATTTCTGAGATGAGGTATTATGTACAGTATTTACATTAGTCGGACTATCAGTAAGCCGTCGGCGCACGGAAGGGGTGAAGGTGAATTTTAGCGTGTTTATTTTTAGATTTAGATAAACACACAGTGACTGACAGTGACTCAATTCTGCCGAAGAGTCGTGCAATATTAGCTTAAATAGTCACTGTTTACATCTTCCTTCAAAAGATGATATTGCCAAAGAAATAAACGCAAACTTGACAGCAGTCATGCAACTTTACTGAGACAGTTCCGGACTCTCTTGAGCTGCCTGGTGTTCCTCTCGACAGGCTTCAACTGAAGACTTGTTTCTCCCTTTTCGACCGTATAAAGATGTGAAACGGAACCCAAGCTGTGATGCAACTAAGCTAATTTAGCGTAGGCGAAAAGCTTGGATGGATTCAGGATCCATTTGATTTCAATAGATTTGACCTTTGAATTCAAGCGACCAATTTTAAGCTTTGCCCTACGAACAAATCACAAAAGGAATCTCTCAGGGGCGTTGGACTCATTTTGACTTCTCCGCGATTTTCACCTCTTTGGCCATTCCTATATTCGTTACTCTAAGGCAGGAGCCCTATCCAGCTATGGAACTCCAGGACTTATTTTTTTTTATGCATCAGAATATTTTCAGGTAGCATTCTTTTAGGTGTGTAAATAGAGTAAATCAGGTATTTTTTCATTTGTAGTCTTAATTTTCCACTGTTTTTAAATTGGAAATTGCCTTTGTCCGAGCAACGCCGGATATCCCTGCTATTATCACAAGTATGTCCATGTATATAAATGTTTCTACATATAATGTCGACATATGATTCCTGTATGTGCGTCTGTATGTGCGGTGTTATATGGTATCTATACATTAATTAATTGCATATATATTTATATAATGTGCGGACGAAATACCTCCCGCATATACGTTTCAGAAATAATTCCCACATAATGGCTAGACATTAGTGGCAATGTTGTTTTCGTCTTGCTAATGTTTAACTATTATGTGGGGGTAATTCTGGGAGGTACCTGGTGTAACAGCAAAATTGTCCAAATTGTGTAACAGCAAAATTGTCCAATTGTTAGATTAAGCTTTGAACCGTTGCATTTTAGAAATGATTAAAGATATCTTACTGGAATTCTCCCAGATTTTTCTAACACTATTAGACTCTACTTTGAGCCATAAGAATGTATAATTACTCTCCAAGCTTAACAGAAGAATCGTGATATATATATATATATATATATATATCCAGGAGCATTTTCCAATTTATTCAAGATAGTCTTCGCCCTCTCTAAACTTCTAACTTTCTGACCTGCAGTAACACGGTGCCTCACACGTTTCACGTACGATTTCATTTTCAAGTCTTTTTTCACTGCTCTTTGAACTATCATAGTTGAAACTCCTCCCTCACATGGCAAACGTCTTATGAATTGAGTTGGATCTTTTCTAATTGATCCCTTTAGCTCTAACTTGAAAGGATGATCCCTCTTGAAGTTGTGACCTTCTGATCCAGTTTTCCTCTCTACTGTTCCCTCTTTTTAGACTTATTCACCGTTCCCTTTAAGACAAATACCTTCCACCCTTCCATGTTCCCTCCCTCGTGCCTTTCGTCTGACTGAAACATTGAAATGAATAAATTCTGTATTAGTTTTTCGAACTTTTTTTTTTTTTTAGCTTTGACAGATAAATTTATTTTTCTGACACGAGCCAACTTTGACCTTCAAAAATTTAAATGCAATGTCAATCGTTATCTACTGTCTTCTTGATTCCTCTTCCTTTATTGTTCTCACTTCTCGCCTGTGGAACTCTCTTCCGGCTTCATGCTTTACAGCCAACTTTGACCTTCAAAAATTTAAATGTAATGTCAATCGTTATCTACTGTCTTCTTGAATACTTTTCTTTTGTTCTCCTTCTTGATACTGTTCCTCTTTGTTCTTATTCTTTCACAATCAGTAATCTCTTGTGTCTTTAATGGCTTGTCTGCGGTAAAATGATTAATATACATACATACATATATATATATATATATATATATATATATATGTATTCTGGGGAAAAAACTTTTTACAAATGTTTAATATTTTGCGATCGTCAGATTTAATCAGACAGTTGGGTAATTGCAGTAATTTTACGGAAGCTGATTAATTTACGGAATCTGAGGATATAATACAAATCTGGAAATGCCCGAACTTTTGGAAATTTATTGAAATCGGGAAACTGGAAAGTTGGAGAAGCTGAAAAAAAAAAAGGGAATTTACAGAAGTTCGAAAAATGGATGGAAGTTGAAAATTGTCGGGAAGCAGGGAAATTCCTGAAAGATGCGAAATATCTGAATGTATGGAAATTTTCTGAAAATGGGAAATTGTCGAAAGTTAAGGAAATTTAAGTAAACTCGGAAAAAACGAATTTTTGAAAATTTTCAGAGATTGTGAAATTTAGAAAAGCTTAGGAAACGAACTGAAGCTGGTGAATTTATGAAATTTGGGAAATGTCCAAATGTTTCGAAATTTAATGAAGTTCGGTAATTGAGGGGGAAAAATAGGGGAAGTCGGGATATGTACAAAATTTTGGTAATTGTGCGCGAGTTGAGAAATTTACTGAAGCTGGTGAATGTACGAAAGTTAGGAAAAGTCCGAAAATTCATGAATTCCCCATGAAGTTCCCGATGGAAAACTAGGGAAGTTGGGGAATTTACAGAATTTTCGGAAATATACGGAAGTTGGGAAATGTCCGAAAGTTGGGAAATGCCCGAAAGCTGGAAAATGTCCGAAAGTTGGGAAATGCCCGAAAGCTGGAAAATGTCCGAAAGTTGGGAAATTGTGGAAAGTTGAAGAAATGCTCGAAGGTTATAGTTTCGGAAAATATACGCAAGTTGAAAAATTCTGAAAGTTGGATTGTGCACGGAAACTGGAAATTTATAATCGGTACGTTTAAATCAGCTTTACGAACTTTTATCTGTCAAGCTGTTGATTAGAAAGTGTTATTTTCTTTTGTTTTTGCACAATGGGAGTTATATGAAGAGTATACAACCGACAATTAAAACCACCGCTTTCTGGCTTCTGTTGTTGAATTGAGAGGAACTCAACTAAATAAAATAAAATCTTGGACGTTTGACATTGTAACGGTTAGGTTGAGTCGACGGGAAGCCTATTTGTCGGCCTTGAATCACTCTTCAAACAGAAGATCGATAAAGTCTCTGCTTTCGTTTAATTATCAAAGTGATAGTGTCGTCTGTATTCTGCTGCGAGCGGTAAGAGGCTAGAAGATTTGACCGTGGGTTCAGTTCGAAGAATTATATACAAGTATAGACACTTGATTTGATTTTTACCGATAAATGAAATTATGAAAAGTTGATCTTACATCAAACTCTGCATTGATGACTTTGGAAAAATTTCTCAGACTGGAGTTACCGGATCAATTTAACTTCCGGTCAGCTGAATATTTCTTGGGTTTATTTGTTGTTGCAGTATCGGAGTTCACCTGCTTTAGA
Source organism: Acanthosepion esculentum (assembly GCA_964036315.1). Taxonomy (NCBI): domain Eukaryota; kingdom Metazoa; phylum Mollusca; class Cephalopoda; order Sepiida; family Sepiidae; genus Acanthosepion; species Acanthosepion esculentum. The sequence goes on from OZ038504.1 coordinate 7,896,136, forward strand.
AACGTGACCGCCTCGACAATCAGTGATTTTAGAATAAACAACGCCACTGATACTGAACTAACTTCTTCAGTAAATATATTTATAACAAATAAAAATAGTTATTCACGAATGACTAAGGATTAGTCTTTTAAAATCCATTAACAAGAATTTGTCTGCAAATGTTTGTTTACATAATCTATGTGTTGCAGAATACAATTTGTAAATTAGGACAAATATTGAAAAATGAAAAAAAAAATTGTTTAAATTATTAGGTTGATGCAAATATTTCCAGCAGTATTTTTTGTGCAATATTAATAATAAAACAATAATCTATGGGCGTACGTCAATTTATATAATTTAAAGTACCTCAAGCTGAACGGAACATTTGACAATAAAGTAGTCAATGTCTACCAAGAGAAATAATTATTGTATCAAATTAGTGAAAGTTCACGAATGGGAAATTTCTGGGATGACATTATTTATAATTGGACTATTGTCTTCATCTTTGTTGTCCCTACGTTTCGGCCGTTGTGCCCTCCGGCCTTCATCAGGTTTATGTCGATCTGGTTAAACTTATAGGGAATTCTGAACTGAATCCTTTTATTTATTTCCCAATGCATTGCCCATGTCTAGCGATATCTCGTTTGTTTTTATTTAGTACTTTTCAGTTATTGCCCGCCCATTTCCAATGAGTGCAAGTAAACACTGCCTAATCCAGGGATTGAACTCCCAGCCACTATACCACCAAATTCGTGAACCAACGCTTTTATTCACTAGGCCATCGTCACGATACTTATGGAAGATCGTCTCAGAGTTTCACGATGCTTCGCTTTTCAGGATCAAGATAAGAATTATTGTATTAAATATTACAGAACATATATATATATATATATATATATATATATATATATATATATATATATATATATATATATATATATATATATATATATATATATATATATATTTTAATTTCAAAAATGCTTATTATATACACTAATTAAATTTTTAATTTTTAACTTTTGTACACTTCTTTCAGCTAAGCGATACTTGGGCGATCATGTCTCTTTCGATACATGACTGACGAGGCAGGAGATTTCCCCGCAATAGCCTGTCATTTCTTTCTGCGGTAGACTGGTTGCCAACAAATGTTAGAGAACCCATTAGCCTGTCCTCCTGTTTAACCCATAGCTGGGGGAGAAGAGATGGATTTATACCTTTCCCAAGATTATTAGCACTTGAGTGATTGTTACGAAACCGACCGGAATTCGAATTTGTACACTTACAAATGCTAATCAGGTGAGCTTTCTACAACAACTGAAAACTCAAATATTTGATTATCTATCTATCTATCTATCTATCTATCTATCTATCTATCTCACTCTTCATATCTATCTATCTATCTCACTCTTCATATCTATCTATCTATCTATCTATCTAGCTATCTCAGCCTTTTTATAATCTATCTATCTATCTATCTATCTCAGTCTCCTCATATCTATTTATCTATCTATCCATCTATCTATCTATCTCCTTTTGTACATCTTTCTATATTTGTAACGACTTCTAACCTATCTATCATTCTATCTAATTATCTATCTATCTATCTATCTATCTATCTATCTATCTATCTCCTTTTGTACATCTATCTTTCTATATTTGTAACGATTTCTAACCTCTCTATCTATCTATCTATCTATCTATCTATCTCCTTTTGTATATCTATCTTTCTATATTTATAACGACTTCTAACCTCTCTCTCTATCTCCTTTTGTACATCTATCTTTCTATATTTGTAACGACTTCTAACCTCTCTATCTATCTATCTATCTAAGTCCGTTCCTATCTATCTATCTGTCTCCTTTTGTACATCTATCTTTCTATATTCTAACAACTTCTAACCTATCTATCTATCTATCTATCTGTATGTAGCTAAATAGATGAAGAGCGAAGCGTCGCGAAACTCTGAGTCGATCTTCGATAAGTATCGTTACCTTTCAATATTTTCAACATTTTGTACAATATTAAGGCCATCTTAGAAGTGTTTTTGAATTCCCCTCAGCTGTTTTTATTGCTTGTGTAATCAGTTGTGTTACGTCCTTTAGAAGACTTAATATAATTTCTGAAGCTAGGAAATGAACCGGCAGAAAGAAACACTGGCCGGTGTTTAAAACCTTAAGCCTTCTATACTTGCTGGACAGAGAGAATTCATGATTCGCTGGTGTGAAATAGTCACTGTCGGCAAAGATATGGATTGATCACGAGCATGAATGAGAACCGTGGACAGCCTTGAACATTTTAATTTAAACTATTGCAAAAAAAGAAAAAAAAGAAGGAAATACCATTCTTTGTGGGTGGGAGAAATCAAAAGGAATTCATTTTTGACAATTGTTTACGATATGTACACAGTTTTAATGCTTTAGTGAATAGTTGGCTTTGAAAAATGGAGTCGACTAGGAAAGACCTTTTTCTCAACAAGGGAGATAACCGGTAATTTTATTGACTGATCGACCTCAGAATTGGAGGATCATGGAGCTTATATTGCCATTTCTTTGACACGGACTCTTCCAGAACTGAGACATTTAGCTTTTTAAATTTTCCGCTTAATGCAACACTCACTTTGTAAGTTAGCGGTTCCTGTAAGTTCAAGAAAGCGAAACATTTCTCGAAGAAGAGAGTTTGGTATTTCTGGAAATGATAATAAAAATTTAAAAAAAAAGAATCAAGAGGACACCTTTTGTTAAACAACTATAAAAAAACCCTATAACGACCTTCTACTATGTGTGCTCTGGTAGAACGTATGAAATTAATTAACGGGGGTATATTTAATAAGCTCAGGGGGGCGGAATGGTAAGTGGCATCAGAAGATAATAAACATCTACTATTAGAGAACTGCGTTTCCAAGCGTAGCTTAGATGTGGCACAAGGTCGAAAGTATAGGCCACCCAGTGAGGATCGAACTCACTTTTCAGTAATAACTGGTCTAGCAAGACAAACTTGCTAACCATTACACCACGCCGAGGTTTCCCACAGCCACTATTAGCGTGTGAGTTTACGGATATTAGTATCATCAACGGTTGATTTTACAGATCTTAGGTTTTGGTAGCTTTTACGGATAGATGTCTAAACACTTATAAAGAATGGCATTTATATTAGGTTGAGTCATAAGTAATTTTCGATTTGTAACTGATCAATCTATCATCTTAACGACTAATTATCGGTGGCAGTTAAGAATAACTTAAATAAAGGATAAATAAAGTTTGTAGTACACCAAACTACCATACTACAGTTTTTGTATGTCAATCGCTGCGTACACTGAAGTTGAAAAAAAAAAAGATTTTCCCTCTCATGACAATGCAAGACTACATACCCCGAGAATAACACAATAAAAACATTTTGAACTCGGTTCGACCTTACCCCTTATATTCACTTGACAATGCACAGATATCTGCATAAGGTTTTGATAGATGTACAAGAAAATCGACAAACCTTTAAGCTCGTAACGAAGTTTTATCCAATGCTGTCCAACCACTGCCAATAGGTTTACATATATCCTTCCTTTTTTTAAAAAAAAGTAGATCAGTTCAAAGGGGGAGACAACTGTGGTTGCCTTCAACACATCATGGAAAACTTACTCTAAAGAAAACAAGAGTTTGTCAAGAAACTTTTCAGTTCAAAAACTGCGGAATTTTACTGAAAAGGTATTGATGAGCTGCCTGAAAAATTTCTCGAAGACTGATCGGAGTCGTTCTTTAATGATGAAATACACAATTAATTTGAAATATGTCGAAAAGTTATAGAAAACTAGGGATGGTAGTTTAATGACTGAATAATGACGCTATGTGAATGATAATAATAAAAAAAAAAATTTTAGAAACTTTTACATCAACCCATTATTGTGGAATACATATTTTAGCTGAGAGGAGGTGGTAAATTCAGAGAAAGCCAGGGATACGAAATTTATGACTGAATACTGATGCTATGAATTTTTAAATAAAAATTAAAATATTTTATCGAAAATATGCAGGCTACTTTCGCATCAACCTAATAATACCATCGTTCATGAATTATTTACATCAAAACAACGTACCTTTAGTTGTCTTTTTTTTTTGGTTCTCAACGTAAGAAATATTCCAGAAGAAAAACAAAACAAAATAAACAGAATTTAAGACAAACTGTTCATAATAAGGTTTAAAAAAAGATATAAAAAAAATGAAAAAACAAACAAACAAACAAGTCGAAAATACCAACGCTCTTTTATATATATGTATATATATATATATATATATATATATATATATATATATATATATATATATATATATATATATGTGTATGTATATGGGGTCTGGCAGATATCTGGTCCCAAAGGTGTTCAGCTTACGTGTTGTGGGAGATGCAGGTTTGTTGGGAAGGGGGTTGGCATTTTCTGCTCAGTGGCTACGTAATAACCAACGGTCTTTTTTCTTTTCTTTTCTTTTCTTTTTTTTGAAACGGTGCACGGCAATTTTGAAGGAAATAAAATTAATTAAAAAAATATAAATTAAAATAAAAATTTCATTCTAATAATGGTAGCACCAACGAAAATAAAGAAACAAAATAAATTAATAAATAAATATAAACTTAGCAAGCGTCATCCATAATGGCGACGCTACGTAAAAGGGAACAGGTTGAAGGGGCTTACAAGAAAGAAACGCTTAGAACGTAACCCACCCCCTTACAAAAATGAAATAAAATAAAATAATAATAAAAGAAAAAAATAAATAAATCAGAAAAAAAAAAAAAAAAAACACATACACAAAGAAGTTTACGTAAAAATAACTGTTGACACAAAGACTTGCAGAGTTGCTTCCCCTGGCGAGCTGATTATGAATGGATTTGCAAGTGACCATCAATGCAGGCTAATCGGCGCCGGTGGGTCTCTGTTCTAAATGTCTGACCTCTGGCCAGCACATGTAATTTGTGTTATGCCAGCAAGAACATAAAAAAAAAAAAAATATATATATATGTAAAGGAGTTTAATTAGCATCCATCAGGTGAGAATTTTTTTTTGTGCAAATTAGAGAAGAAACGGAATTTTATTTAACAGATACTGCTAGAAAGCTACTGGATAATTTCATAGCTAAATTTGACTGTGTACAATATGATAGATAACAACGTATATATATTTATATATAAACCTTCTCTTTGAACAAATTAAATAAAAGCGCTATATATATATATATATATATATATATATATATATATATATATATATATATATATATATATATATATATATATATATGTTTATGTATATGTGTGTGTGTGTATGTGCGTGCGTGCGTATGTGTACATGTTTTCTTGATTTCGTACTTATATTGGGTTCAAGCTTAATAAAATTTTATAAGTATTTGTATGTATGTTAAAGCCGGTATCTATCACTAAATGCCTTTAGCATTGTGTTCTGGTCTGATTAAGTGCATGGCTATAGTTCTTAGAATGAACAACTGTACAATTTACGGATATTGGATTCGATATCTATAATTTTACGGATATTGGGATCGAACAGTTATGGACATTGGAAAGAAAATCTAGAAACTTACGGACTGGCAACTCTACAGCTTACGGATATTTGAATAACTATCTATAACCTTACGGATATTAGAATCAGAATTATAGAGTTTTCGGATATAAAAATCAATAGATATAACTTACGGATAATAGAATCGGCAATAATACAGCTTACGGATAATTGAATCATTAAACTTAATGATGTGTGTATCATGTAACGGATATCGGCGATCTCTAACTTCTAAAGGTGGAACTGAGGAACCGAGTTCAATTTCCGGGCTAGTCTGTTGCACTTCCTTTCGCAGAAACGCCTTTGGGAATGGAAGTGCTTCCGTCAATTCTTCATCCAGCAATCGGTTAACTAGCAGATTAGACTGGGCTCTCTCTAGCCTTGAATGGTAACCAGTCTAAGAGAAGGAAAAATCTGAATTCAAAACCGTGGAGAAACAACAGGGAACCACACCATTATCTTCCCAAATAATACATGGCTGGTTACAGGTAATAAAGAAAAGGAAGCTGTGGCGAATCACGATAGCCTACGTCCTGACGTGGCATAACATTAAAAAATTATAACCTTATGTATTATAGTTACGGCAACTTTAAGACATTGCAGTTGATATACATATTCTTACGGGTAATATAATTGGCAACTGTACAGAGTACAGATATTAGAATAGATATCTATCAACTTACGGATATTGGAATCGGAATAGTACAGTATATAAAATCTAACAGATATTAGGATTTGAATAATACAGATTACGCATATTAGAATAGATATCTACGAATTTACGGATATTCGAATCGGTTCTTTAAAATTTACAGATATTAAAATCGGTATTTAAAATCTCACGGAGATTAGGAACTATATTACTAAAATATCGAATATTAAAATAGATATCTCTAACGTTACAGATGTTATGGATGAGGCGGTTTATGGAGAGGGGAATTGATATCTAAAATCTTACGGTTATTAGGATTTGAATTTTAAAGTTATCGGATATTAGAATATATATTTATAACCTTAGAGATGATCGCGATGGGGCAGCTTACGGATAGTGGAATTGGTATTTAAAATCTTACATTTATTAGGATTTGAATTTTAAAGTTATCGGATATTAGAACATATATATTTATAAAGTTAGAGATGATAGATATGAGGCAGTTTTCGGATATTGAAATTGGTATTTAAAATCTTACGGTTATTAGGATTTGAATATTAAAGTCATCGGATATTAGAATATATATTTATAACCTTAGAGATGATAGCGATGGGGCAGTTTACGGATATTGGAATTGATATCTAAAATCTTACTAATATTAGGGTCTGAATTATAAATATATCGGATATTAGAATAGATAGCTATAACCTTAGAGATGATAGCATTTTAGATATACTGGATTAGATCTCTACTTTTAGGTGGCTCATTCAAGAGAGGTAAATGGAGATTGCACTTTTTCTCAATATGCAAGTTCCTTAATACAGAGGGTTTTGGAAATGCATTTAAAAGGGTCAAAAATTTAGAATGTAAGTAAAGATATTTTTTTCTGTTTTCAATTATATTTATCAAAGAAGAGAATTCGGTATTTCTGGAAATGATAATAAAAATTTTAAAAAAGAAACAAGAGGACATTTTTTGTTAAACAACTATAAAAAAAACATGTAACCAAAACCTATAATGACCTTCTACTATGCGTGCTCTGACTGAAGGTATGAAATTAAATAACGGTGTATATTTAATAAGCTCATGGTGGCGGAATGGTAAGTGGCATCAGAAGATGTCACTTACCATTCCTCCATTACTATTACAGTAGTGCGTTTCCAAGCGTAGCACAAGGCCGAAAGTATGGGGTACCCAGTGAGGATCGAACTCACTTTTCAGTAATAACTGGTCTATCAAGACAAGCTTGCTAACCATTACACCACGTCGAGATGTCCTACATCTCCTATTAGAGTGTGAGTTTACGGATATTAGTATCATCAACGGTTGATTTTACAGATCTTAGGTTTGGTAGCTTTTACGGATAGATGTCTAAACAGTTATTTAGAATGGCATTTATATTAGGTTGAGTCATAAGTACTTTTCGATTTGTAACGACTAATTATCGGTGGCAGTTAAGAATAAATCTCAAATAAAGGATAAATAAAGTTTGTAGTACACCAAACTACCATACCACAGTTTTTGTATGTCAATCGCTGCGTACACTGAAGTTGAAAGAAAAATTCCCGCTCAACGACAATGCAAGAGCACATACCCCGAGAATAACACAGGAAAAACATTTTGAACTCGGTTGGTCGGTTCGACATTACCACTTATATTCGCTTGATAATGCACAGATCGCTGCATAAGGTTTTTGATAGATGTACAAGAAAATCGAGAAACTTTTAAGCTCGTAACGAAGCTTTATCCAATGCTGTCCAACTACTGCCAATAAGTTTACTTCTATCCTTATTTTTTTTTTTAAAAAGTACATTAGTTCAAAGGGGGAGACAACTGTGGTTGCCTTCAACACATCATGGAAAACTTACTCTAAAGAAAACAAGAGTTTGTCAAGAAACTTTTCAGATCAAAAACTGCGGACTTTTACTGAAAAGTTATTGATGAACTGCCTGATAAGTGGCCTCAATTCATTGTAAATAATGTGCGATATATAGTCGATTAAAATTTAATTGTACTTTTTTTTGGCGAAAACTAACGTTAATAAACAAAAATCGGAGGTTGTGACTCAACCTAATACATTTGATGGGCAATTGATTCGGTAACTGAATGAATATTTTAATCTGGATTGGTATTTTTGGCTTTTATTGATATTATGGTCGTTATCTATAGCATTTTAAGACGTTAAGTTCGGTAAATATATATTTTAAATGTGCACGAGTCGGTAACAGTATGTGTCAGAGTCACGAGATGAAGACAGGATGCGGTTTACACGTAAAGGTATTCGGAACTATCTTACAGAACTTAACATCAGTAGGCTTGACTAAAGAACAGTAAGTATAAATTTTAGTCGCATAGTAATTTTACACTTGAATATTTGTTTGGCTACCTATACAGATAATGGAGACATGGTAATAGTTTTGACGATTTTGTAATAGGTATGTATTTCGGAAACTTCAAAAGGTCATTAAAAATGAGCGCTTATATTCTGTATGATGATGAGTTGTTATTTTCATGCGGACTCGTCTTTGTTGTCATTGTCACAACGTTTCGGTCGTTATTTTCTTCAGCCTTCATCCGGTGCCTGTCGATCCGATTATTCCTTCAAGGAATTTTGAACTGAACACTTTATTTAATCTACGGGATTAAGTTGTTTATGCTCCATTGACCACCTGTAGGTATACTTGGTCTTGTTCCACTTTAGTACTGCTCAGTTGTTGCTTGCCCTGTTTGAGTCTATGTTTAAACTATCCGGCCCATGGACTAAACAGACAATTACGATGTTACCAAGTTCGCGAAATAACGCTTTAATACACGGGGTAGTATCCTAGTATTGACATAGTAAATGTGAGTTCAATCTCTAGGACGAGTAGTGTTTACTTGCATAAAAACTTTTCCCACTCTGTCATATTCCTTTCTCCGCAATATATATATATATATATATATATATATATATATATATATGTTTGTAAATAAATGACAATAAGAAAACAGTAATTGCTGACGCGTTTCGTCCTAATGCGGACTTTTTCAAAGCAAGTAACGAAATGATTTTAATCAAACAAAGAAAATTAATAAAAACAAAAAACACAGTGTTTCTTTGTTTGATTAAAATCATTTCGTTACTTGCTTTGAAAAAGTCCGCATTAGGACGAAACGCGTCAGCAATTACTGTTTTCTTATTGTCATTTATTTACAAATATTGTCTCCTCTAAAAGTTAAATTTGAGAAATGTTCATATATATATATATATATAATACAATGCAAAAAAATGACCACGCCCATAAGTCGATTTTTGTATTTTTGCAAAGACAAGTGAATAATTGAATTCATTTATTAATACAGGGTATTAATACAGGTGTACCTAGGTCCATTATACAAGTCAAAAAATGATTTAGTATTTTGTTGGGTAACCTTTTTCTTTAATAACGGCCTTAATTCTTCGTGGCATGCTACAGACTAAATTATTTAGTAAGTCAACGTCCTTCGTCAGATTTTTCCTGCATTCTTTTCATTCGGGAAAAAACTCATCTTCTGTGTTAACTTTCCTATTACAGGCACGCTTGTCCATTATCGCTAAAAATTTCCAGTTGGATTAAAGTCAGGGCTCTGACTAGGCCACTGGAAGAGTTGTAATTTACCCGCGTCCCGCTTCCTCTCTAGATAACGTTTGTTCTTTAAGGCTGTATGTTTAGGATCGCTATCGTTATTAAATCATTTTTTGACTCGTTAAATGTCCATAGGTACACCTGTATTAATACTCTGTATTAATAAACGAATTCTATTACTTATTACTATTACATTATATATATATATATATATATATATATATATATATATATATATATATATATATATATGTGGAGGATCTAGCATGGTTAGTTAAAAGGCAGACACTACAGTAGGCCCTAAAAGGAAAAGAGTACTTAACTCGATTTACGTGAGTAAGGTCGATAATAAACACGCTCTGACATATATATATATGTGTGTCTGCGTGCGTGATGGTCGGTTGTCGTAGTGCAATATATATATATATATATATATATATATATATATATATATATATGTATTATCTCCAGCTATGGGTTAAATAGTAAGACATGTACTACTAAACCATTATCATCTAAAAAAATTCTAAATAAAAGTATTCTGTTATTAAATAATCCGCAGAGTGTTGATAAGTCGTACTAAACGAATTAATTCATCAGACAAGTTGAATAAGCCCATCTAAAAATGTTAGAGAATTCTTTGAATTCATTTTCTTTACAAATGAGTCCGCTCGTAAAAAATAGGAAACGCGGAGTATTTACTTTTTAATATATTCGGTAGTTATATTTTGTGTATACATTTATATTTGGTGTATTTGTTTATATTTTCTTTTTATTTATTTTGTGGTATTTATTTATTTTGGGGATATTTATTAATATTTTGTGAATTTATTTATACTTTGTGTATCTATTTATATTTTTGGTATTTATTTTTTTATATTTTTGGTATTTTTCTATATTTTGCGTATTTATTTATATTTTCGATATTAATTTACTTGTATATTTTCGATATTTAGCCGTTTCTCACTTTGGGTATTTATTTATATGTTGGGTATTTATTTATATGTTGGGTATTTATTTATCTATTTTCAGTATTTATTTATCTGTTTTTGGTATTTACTTATATTTTGGGCATTTCTTTATATTTTGAATACTTATTTATATTTTCGGTGTTTATTTATTTTGTATATTTTCTCATTTTGGGTATTTATTTATATGTTGGGTATTTACTTATATTTTGGGTATTTATCTATATTTTCGGTATTTACTTATATTTTCGGTATTTATTTATATTTTTGCTATTTATTTTTGTATATTAACATTCATTGGCCTTTTCTTTACCTACAATATTTATCGGAATTGATAATACTGAGTTTTGTTATTTTAGAATGTTCATAATAATATAAACAGTGCCAAATCAATCGCTAACTTTTTAACGAGTAAGGAAAGGCATGAATCCTCTTCTCCCTACATTCATAGTGTTGTAACCTAGGGAAGGTTACTGAATAGAATAATCACACGAAGGTTGGTAATGAACGATAATACTTAGGACACAAAGATCGCATATAAGATTCGCCAGCGGCGCGTAGGAGAAGTAGTCAACTGCTAGAAGTGAGTCAAGTGAATTCCACAATGATTCTCCAGCTGCAGACCAACATACAGTAGTCATGCGTTTGTAAATATTAAATTTCAAGCTGTGTTTATACTTTTAATTACTGCGTTTTGCTGATGGTGTCGTTTTTTCCCCCAATTCACAGCAGTACGCAAACACTTGCCATTTGTAAATAAAAGTTGGGAATCCATTTGACACTCTATTTATATTATAAACAGGATCCTCCTTTTCTCTTGTCTTCCGTATGTCCTGTGAGTGTTAAATTTTCTAAGCCTTCTTGCCTTATCATGCGTCCTAGAAATTTCAACTATCTCTTTCTGATTCTAAGTATAAGTGTCCTTTTTGTTATTATTTTCTCTAAAACTTTGTAATTGCTCACATGTTCACTCCATGGTATCCTCAGCGTCCTCCTGTAGAACCACATTTATGTTATCGCAAGTCTTTTTCGCGATCTGTGATGACATTGTCCAGCATCCACTGCCACGTAGGGGGACTGATGTTGTATAACAGTTCAGTAGTCTTTTCTTTGTTTTTAACGAAACTTTCCTGTTTCCTAATATTTTGCTTAGCTTTTTAAAGGCATATTTTGCTAACCCAATGCGACTTTGGATTTCGGTATTGCATTTTTTATGCCCCCCGTTAAAATATTTAATTCTGACACATGTCATCGGAAGAGGAATGTCTGATGGAAACTAATCTACAAAAATTATTTAAAAAACGTTCCCTACTTTTTTCATGAGCGGACCACTAAATGTAAGCTGTTCCGAACTTATATATAAGTATTTTTAATCGCACAAGAACTTTATAATATATATATATATATGGAGAGAGAGAGAGAGAGAGAGAGAGAGAGAGAGAGAGAGAGAGAGAGAGAGAGAGAGAGAGAGAGAGAGAGAGAGAGAGAGAGTGAGAGAGAGAATTAATGTGGAGAAACTTATCACTTAACTGAGTGGTGTTATTTCAGTCTGGTCGACTTCGAAGTTTCGTGAGCGCATTGTTGTAATGCCTTCACTCTCCAGGGCCATTGGCTTCTCTCTCCTCTTTCTCTCTCACTCTCTCACTATATATATATATATATATATATATATATATATATATATATATATATATATATATATATATATATATATATTTATTTATTTATAATTGTTTATGTTGAAACACTGTATTTTTGTTGTAATTTTGAGATGAAGAATTATCCTTATGATACAATTTGCGATTCGGACCAGCATTCTCATGATAGTTGTTACATTCACAACGTTTTGAGCGTTATATAGTCCGCCCTTCTTTAGGTGGATGTCGTCATATTAACTAACCCATCTGAATCGAATCCTTCATTTAACCCACGCCGGTTGCATGTCCTCATTCCGCTGTTTATGCTGAGGAAATATTTCATATCTGTTGATACTCACCAGTCTTATTCACCTTTGCGTCGATTTTATCACGTATCTGAAAAGTTACATACTCTGGTGTAGCGTTGCAGCTCAGACCAGACACCAGATTCGTTCTTAGGCTGCAGCTTCTTCCAGTAAAACGCTTTTGGCTTTAAAAAAATAACTCTTTGGCCAGATCGATAGCCACGAAATAAAACCATAAGACTAGATTGTAGCAGTAAGCAAATTTTATTCTGGTTGCAACCTTCTAATGTAGACGAGCGAGGCAGAGGTAAGGGGAGCGAACAGTCTAGCGAGCGTGTCTCCCTTTTCGCGTCACGACGAGCGGTTTCTCGGTCCTTTCTGTCCGCTCTGTGTGTCTCTCTTTGTTTTCGGCCGCTAGTGAGCACTGTCTTATTGAGAACAACGTTCTTCGTCTTGTCATCTTTGTCGAAAAAGTAATTTATCAAGTACCCAGGGTCTTGTTCCACTCAGTGACCTACTTTGTCAGGGTCGTTTGACATGAAAAAACCTTGTGAGGTCCACTTCATTTAGCTGATAATCATCAAGGTAATAACTGTTTGAAACAATTTCTGTAACATCATTCAGATATTTTCATTTAACAAGATATCGGCTGACACTGATATCGCTTCACTGATTCAGTGGAGGAAACGGGAAATCGACATGAATTTGAATAAGAGCTGCAAAGGACAGGAAACTGTGGAGAGCTGTAATCGCCCACGTCCTGAAGGGACACCACATAGAAGAAGAAAAAGTGAATATTAATTCGTAGGAGATGTTCTCAAATCATGGAACGCGAAATGAGAACGATATATCCCCGTGAATTGAATAAAGGGTAACGTTCAAAATACCGCTGTTATGACGACAGACAACTGAAGACGGCCAGAGTGTACAACGGTTGAAACGTTGTGAGAATAAAGACCAAGATGAGGATGCCGACCCGGAGAGCAAGCCGTATAATAACTCAGTGTATATATATTTACAAGTTCAGTTATATACGTGTGTTGGTTAGGACAGGTCGATTTTGGAAGCGTATTATTGCACTCAATCTGAAAGTTGGGGTTTGATATGATAAATAATGACTCAAAATATTTCTTTCCAACTCGTTACCGTTTGTTGAGGAAATGAGTTTAAAGATTAAGTTTAGATTCAAAATGGCAGCGTTGGAATTTCATTCCGGTGATCAGCCTTATAGCAGAGACTTATAAAATTTATAATTTCCTGAAGCTTTACAAATTGTATATGGACAAGATGCATGGCACAAGGACATTATTCATACCGTAATGATGATTTTCTAAATAAGGGAGTGGTATTGCACTTAGTTTGACATTATAAATAATGTCGTAAAATACTTTTTTTTTTATTATAAATCTTTACCTTTTTTGAGAAAGCGATTTTAAAGATTAAGTTTAGATTCAAAATCGTAGCGTTGGATTTTCATTCCGGTGATCAGCGAATACCTTATAAAATTTATAATTTATGAAGCTTTACAAATTGTATATGGACAAAATGCATGGCACAAGCACATTATTATGAAATCATTGTGCCATCAAATAAGACCTTCATTTACTTCAAAGGGACGTTATACTGAACAATTTAGCTATGTTATGATGTAATATGTTATACAGTACAATAGTTTTAGTGTGATTTTCAATAAACAATGCAAATTTAAAACATTTTATCTTATAATTTGTATCCATCATTATTATGGTGTTATATATACACCTATCTATTTTTTTGTCTTTATTAATTACTAGCTTGAAAGCCGCCATATTGGGCATCATTTCAGGTAGCTACTGCAGAGTGTTTGGCCTTCATCACAATTTGTAGGGAAGAGTAGATGCGATAGGCAACAATAAACTACAGAAGAACTCGAAATTGATCGCTTCATTTAAGTATTCCATTAATACCTTTTAAAAATTCAACGATGAGCTACTGAGAGTTGTGTCCCTTTATCTGAAAAAGTGCGACACAATGACATTGGCATTTATTATATATATCTATATCTATAATCGACTCTCCCGACGTATTCGACGTATGAGGGTCAAGCAGATCAGTTCCTAGGAACCGACACCCAGACATCAGCACATGGGATTTGATTATAGTGGTGAAGGTTTTGTGCAAGACCAACCACACTTTTTGAAGGGCCCAATACAGAGACCGGGTTCGAATTCCAGTCGAACCCATTAAATTGATGGCTGCATTTAAGTATTGCATTAATATTTAAGCTTTAAAAGTTCAACGATAATTCTTCTGCCACGACTTAATTTAAAGACAATTTGATGTACGTAGGTCCTTACTTTCCGTACAAACAAATTATTTTTATTTCATGGGTGACTTTTGCTGGATTTCGCAATTAATTTTGATTATTCCCAAATTTATTTCCAAGTTATAAAAATTGTTATCGTAGTTTGATTGACCTCTCACAAAATCGATATTGGGAAACTGCGTTTGCGTAAGTTTTTTCTTTATTCAAATAATGAACTGCAAGATGTTCGAATGACTGTCGGAGTTGCCGCATTTACCTGCACATTCTCAAGGTGTAGAAAGGGCAGCTAAATTAAATATTGTAGTTTCACAGATTGTATATGGACAAGAAGCAAAGCATAAGCACATTATTACGAAATCATTGTGCCATCAAATAAGACCTTCATCTACTTCAAAGGGTCGTTATACTGAACAATTTACCTATATTATGATGTAACATGTTATACAGTGCAATAGTTTTAGTGTGATTTTCAGTGAATAATGCAAACTTAAAACATTTTGTCTTATAAATTGTGTCCAGCAGTATAACGGTGCTATATACACGTTTATTTCTGCTTTTATTAATACTGATCTGACAAATGATCTAACGAATCTTGTTTATTCAGTAGCTTTTTGTAATCTTTTACAATTTAAAAAATAGTTTTTACATATCTAATACAGTAAAGAAAAACTGTCTATTTTGCTTATGCTGATTGATTATTAGAATATACAGTGCTGTTCGATAAAAGTGACTCACCTGATTTTTTTTTTTTTAACTATATGTTCTCTTCTCCGATGAAACGAAAGGTGAGCTAAATTCAAAGGATAAGCGATCTAAAATCCGAAGAAGAAGCTTTGAAAGCTCTTTGGATTTAGCAGTAAGTACTGTCAAGCATCCGTTCAGTATAATGTTCTGGGGATGCTTTTCTTTTCATGGAACTGGTTTCTTAAAACCTATTGAAAAGACCCTCAGGAGCGAGCAGTACAAGAGCATTTTAGAGTCTTGTCTGCTCCCTTCTGCTGAAAGGGTTCAAATCGACCCCACCAAGCTCATTTTTATGCAGGATAATGATCCCTATCACAAATCAAAATTGATGAAGGAATACTTTGATGAGAAGCAGGTGAGTGTTATGACATGGCCGCCCCAATCTCCTGACCTCAACCCCATAGAAAACTTATGGAGCATTATAAAGTACAGGCTCTCGAGAAAGCAGTTGAGCAACAAAGAGGATTTGATTGTGAATTTCATATCCGAATGGAATTCAATGCTTGGAGATGAGATTTGCCAGAACCTAAACAAGTCAATGACAAAAAGGGTTGAAAAGGTTATTCAAAATAAAGGAGGACCCATAGATTATTAAATATTTCGAACTATATTACCTATTATAAATAAATTATACCTCTATTATTCTTTATTTAAAGCTGTTTGGTTATGTTTCTATTGATTACTAGTTACAGGAAATAAGTGAGTCACTTTTTTTGCACAGAGTTTTTCCCTAAATCTCATTTATATACAAAATTATAATTATCAATAGAATACCTTAGGGTGAGTAAACTTTTTTACTAGGTGGTCGGGAAGGGGTCTTTATATTAGTAAGATTAAAAATTAGTTTGACCCCAAAAACAATATTTAAAATTTTTTTTAAGTAACAAAAATCAGGTGAGTCACTTTTATCGAACAGCACTGTATTTTCCATTCAACGTATCTAATACAAAAAAAAAAAAAAAAAATATCAAGTTTATTTAGATTTATTCTTGAAATAGTCAAATTTTGAAGTCAGTGAGCAAAGCAAAAACCTGCGAAAATTTAGCACATCTTTTTTCAGACGATCTCAATAATGCTCAAACGTTGCTAAAAGCTATGAAACTAATTTATGGTGTCAGTACTTAGCATATAAAGCCCCAGGTTTCACACCGAGTACAATGATGACTTTCGAAAGAAAGTGAAAAATCAACCTACCCTAGAGTGTATAGGTTGAAAAGTACATAAAAGAAAAAAAAAGGTGCCAACGAGGCGAAGAGAGGTTCTGTGGAGTGTAGGTTTTAATTTGCGAAGTTTGATAGATAGGAAAGTCCAGTGAATTATGACCACACCCATAACCTCCTCGTCCCAGGGAGGAGACACACGACTACCGGCAAAGGGAAAGTGTAACGAACGAAAAGAGATAGCTTTAAATAGTAATAACAATGACGTGATTATTAGAATTACTGCTCTGATTATTTTTTTTTTCTTTTAGAGTTACTTATAGTTCATGTTGTATTTTTTCGTTGAATTGTAAGTGTTTTGCGACTAAGCTGTGTGTAAGGTACTTAATTTTAGATGTAGATGTAAAGGTGTTCATTTTGGTGGTGATGTCATACAGGTCGATTGTAAAAACTGTCCGAAGAAGACTTGAGCGTGTCATTGAGAAGAATCTGTTGGCTGGGCTCCCGCTTGGAGGCGAAACGAGTCGGCATATAGCGGCGCGGATGGCTATCGTAGGCATAAGCCTGGTTCTCAAGGCCTGTCTCAACCGGCACCGCTGGTATATAACCGTGAACACTACGCCGTGCCCCATTGAATGGGTAGAAATGACCTGCAACTCGCCTCGGAGTCACTGCATGTAGCTCGCCGGGTGTGTCTAAAAGTAGAAAAAAAAAGATAAAGAAAAAAAATAAGAAAAACAATGAATGTCCAAAAAGACTTCAAGATAGTACGAATCAAGACAAAATTAGGTAAACATTTCTCAATTGTTAATCTGACGCTACATAATCTTCATATTCTCATCACAACCCCCATTTTGTCAGATAAAAGAAGTGAGAAGTAAAAAAGAGAAGAAAAAAAAAACAGGTTTTCGAAAGCTGATTTTAAATGTTGGCAGTGTCTCCTCATTTGGAAATATGGCGCAATACACTCTTCCTACCTGAGAATGAGAAGCAAAAAGTCAGGATTTAAAAAAAAAGATGGCGCAAAAAGATAATATTATTAACAACAACAAAAATGACAGCAAATTAAATAAAAAACAGACATAAATACTACCATATTGGATATGATCAGACCCCCAAAATACCCATAACAATAATAATTCTGAGGAAGGTATATATATATATATATAAAATAAACTGTCACAACTGCTCCTCACAATACATTGGGGAAACGTGTAGAAATTAAAAAGAAAAGTATCTATGAATACAAAAAGGATCTTATACACAATAATTTATCAAATGAATTAGGAATACACAGAAACACGTTCAACGTTCATTTAAAGAATGCGGCACTTTTTTAAAGGAGAAAGTAACTTACATAGACGGAAAATTCTCGAGTGTGCTGCTATAGAACCTTATCAAGGTATGAATCGGCGCTTCGGGTTTTTCAAATATATCAGTTCCTTAAGAACACACATGACTATAAAACTGTTTAAAAATTAAAAGAAAACGGTAAAATTCAGGATTCAGTTCAGATCCCCTACAGGTTACCCAGATCGATATACACCTGATGAAGACCGGAGGTCAAAACGGTCGAAACGTTGTGATAAAAACAACAAAAATGAGGACAATAGTCCGAATATAAAGTGTAAATTATAATTAAATCGTTTATCGTTTCTGAAGTCGCTGCAAATTTTATATTAAATTTAGATAAATTCTTTTCATTTGCGGTCGTTATTGAGTTGGTCGGTAGCAATATGTGCCTAGTTTTATTAACATTACTTTCATTATTTAGTTTTTTATTTTGGAGAATCCGGTGAGCTTTCCGTTTAGCATTATATAAGATAGGTATTGTGGGAATCTGCACACATTTGGGTGGGTCTTGGTCGAAAATATTACCGAGTCCAATCAGCATTTTAGCAGGCGTCGAGATATGTTCAGTAACTCTTCCCACTTTGCTACAATGGGGAGCTGCTACCTACAAATAATACATAAGAAAATCGTGCTTGACTTGATCTGAAATGATATTTTAATGACTAAATGTAAAAGAAATGATTTAAATAAGGGTTATATACAGATTCCCCCCCCAAAAAAATGTATACACACGTCAAGAAAGGAAAGATAGATATTGCAATACTAAATTTAGTCAGACCTGAAAATGGTGACCTTTAGATTCCAGACATTTACGGCGAACAACTAGCTAGATGGTCAAAGTGTCCAGTGGGATTGCTGCATATGCATTTTCAAATTCTTGTCTAAGGTCGGCCAATGTAGTCGGTTTTCTGCGATACACAACATCCTTTGGGACTTGTTGATGCTACGGCCATGAGGGCAATGTCATCTGTCCAGAAAATACTCCAGTAAAGAATATTATCGCAATTTGATAAAACTACGAAAGACAAGTTTTTCCTTTTCTGAAGTGTGTATACATTTTTTGGCGGACTCTGTAGATATTTAAGATGGTGGGCTTAGTCAGGCAAAAGACAAAAAAATACGGCTAAAAAGATTGTGCTTCGCCAATCTTTCAAGTTGCAATAGCTTTGAAAATCAGTTAAATACCGACTTTTTGGGTGCGGACAATTTGAAAATATGGAACTTCTTGAATGCCAACACAGGAACCGATTTAGGTACACACTGAAATCAAATCAAATCATGCTGTATACATTAGTAAAGAAAAGCTGGAAAAAATAGAACAAATACGTTACAATTTAGTACTCTCAAGGTGTAATGGACATCGGCGCGGAAAGTGAATTAGGCGAGACAACTTCAGTTCAAGCAAGAGACCCACAAAACTTGTAACACCAAAGTTGAACTGAAGGCAAGGATTATGGCAGCATTCACCAACTTAAACAAGGAGACCGCCCAGAAGAGTTGCAGGAGATTCTGAAGTCGTCTGGAGGCCGTGGTTGAAGCCAATGGCGATTTTATTGAATAAATTTACTCTTTAGTATTTCAAGATATTTTTCGTGAAATTTTTAAATATATTTGTTAAAATGAGATATCAGTATTATTTTGCTTTTTACCTAATTTAGACGAAAATTTATCCATTGCCCCTTATATATATATATATATATATATATATATATATATATATATATATATATATATATATATAGATAGATAAAAATCATTTAATCACCAGTAACTTATCATCGCCCGAAGAAGTACAATCAAAGTATTGAATCATGAAAATTTTTGTGTAGCGATTTCAACATATTTTTATTATTATCTCTCATAATATATATATATATATATATATATATATATATATATATATATATATATATATATATATATATATATATACTTCTAACGTCCCCGTCTGAACTCCGAAATTTTATTTAGTAATTTAAAAAAATAATCTATTTATTTTTTCTTTTTAATGTTTTAAAATTATTGTTTTTTATTTTTTTAAATATTTTATTTTTCAATTTTTCAATAGGAAGAGATAGATTTCTTTATCGCCCGGTTTCCTCTCCTTCCATTTTTTTTAAAAAGCGGTCTACTTTTATCACTTATTTCCTGTTTAAGAGGGAGTTTCCTGTTTCTTCTATATACTTTTTATTCTCGTTCCCTCCCAATAATCCATTATATATATATATATATATATATATATATATATATATATATATATATATATATATATATATATATATATATATAATAATAATAATAATAATAAAAAAGAACATTAAGATTTATAATCCGGTGTTTTTAGCAGTTATTTTATTTTTAAATTCAATTATGTAAAAGATGAAAATGGACACCATAGAAAAAATAGAAATAGAAAAATCATTTGGTATCCCCTCCCCGATACAACCAAATGGTAAGAAATAAGTTAGGACAAAAAATCCTGGCATTAATCGATAAATATTTTTCTAGATAAAATAAACTCAGTACAATTTTTAATAAAAATACCCTAAAATTAAGTTACACTTGTATTGAAATCTTGGAAATGATTATTAAGAAACATAATGCTAGTTTCTTAAATAAACACTTATACCAAAATCAAAAAAATATAGATCCTAAAATAAAAAGAAATGAAGAGAAAGAAAAATTATGTAACTGTAGAAATCCTCAAAACTGTCCTCTTAATAATAAATGCCGTGTTGAATCAATAATTTATCAATGCAATATTTCATCTACTGAAGAACCAGAAATAATAAAATTCTACATTAGATGCACACGAAATGAGTTCAAAAGGTGGAGCCAACATCAGACGTCCTTTAATAATGATAAATACCAAAATCAAGCGTCCCTATCTAAATATTTCTAACACTTAAAAGAAACCAATAAAACACTAACAGTAAAATGGAAATTAATAAGAAAAGCTACAGCTTTTAGGTCATTAATGGATCGATGTCTTTGTGCATACATGAAAAATTATACATTAAATTTCTGAAAAATAAAAACTTACTAAA
Source organism: Acanthosepion esculentum (assembly GCA_964036315.1). NCBI lineage: Eukaryota > Metazoa > Mollusca > Cephalopoda > Sepiida > Sepiidae > Acanthosepion > Acanthosepion esculentum. The sequence continues at coordinate 7,917,454 of OZ038504.1, forward strand.
TCAAAGAAATGAAATAGCGTTTTTTTGTAGGCACTGCTAAATATTTTCCTTAAGTAATAATTAGTTTTAAATAAAAAAATAATAATAATAAAGAATAGAGATGAAACATACATTTTTATATTTGATATTTAATTAGTAATTAAATTTCAATATATTTATTTGTAAAAACACAGTATGGTCTATTATTTATTAGAAGGTCGTATGGTACTTTAAATATATTAGAATAAAATTTAATTAATAAAATTTAAGTGTTAATAATATGTCGTGCACATATTTAAATGACCCTTTTAGAAAGTATTTGTTAGCAGACAATCTCACCCCACCTAAACTTATATATATAAGCATATATTGGATACATACGCTGTCTAGGTACATTAAAACCCAGCCAGCCCTAAATTAAAATAGATTTTCCTTAACCTTAACAACTTATAATATCAATATTGTCTGCACTTAAAAATTAAGTAAATTTCTTTGAAATATTATTCCTATCATCGCTTGACAACGGAACAAGACTATGAATTTTAAGTTTAATTTTTATAATTAAATTTATAATTTTAGTTTCAATTCTGAAACATGGACATTTTCTGAGCCGCGATGGAATCATATTTTTAAAAAGAAAATAATTATAATATATATATATATATATATATATATATATGTATAGGATACAGGTTCGATTCCTGTCGGAGGACGAATATTTTTTATGAAAATTTCCCGCACATAGAGGCCGGTAAATGTTGTTTAACACTGTTTATTATAAACAGAGCATTTACTTAAATATTTGTATCTATAAAAAGAATGTATAAAAATAAAAATGTCTTTAAATAATTGTCGAACTTTGTCCATTTCATAATGTGTGACGTCATTTGTTTACATTGGATACGCTTTGAGCAGATATGAATGTACGTGAGAGATTCATGGAAGATTAAAGTTTAAAGACAGTAAAATCGACCTTGCTAACCGAACGCTCTTCTGTGGCCAAAACGGTTAAGGCACGTCAGACTATATGACGGTTCCGTATAGGATACAGGTTCGATTCCTGACGGAGGACGAAAATTTTCTATGAAAATTTCTGTTTATTATAAACAGAGCATTTACTTAAATATTTATATCTAAAAAAGAATGTATAAACATAAAAATATCTTTAAATAATTGTCGGACTTTGTCGATTTCATAATATATATGAATATGTGTAGGTGTATATATATATAGTTTGTTTTGAATAGATGTTTTTACAGTTATATTGAAATCTTTAGGTAGGTTCTGAAAATGTTTGGAATGTTCTTAGCCAATCACTATTTTTAATATAAATTATAACCGGTTTTTAAGTTGAATACATGTGTCAAAATCTTAAAATCTTAGGATCCAGAGAGATTTTCGAATTTACACTTTTCAAATATATTCTCAATTGCCAATTTAATGTAATGACTTTTGTCTATAATCCGGATGTCATTTTAGGTCACCAATGGTGTTAATACAATCGAGGCCGTTTTCTTTTCCCCACTGCCTACACGATGATAATTACCTACTCGTTATATGAAATCACTATTCTTATTTTTAAACCTAAATTAAAGTTTTCCATCTTTATTTGGTTTACAGGTCTGAGGATTTGAAGCCATGTTTTATTGGCTTCAATGAAATAAAATATCAACTATGTTTTTTAAGTGTTTGTCATTATATATATATACTGTTTGTATATATATATATATATACTGTTTGTATATATATATATATATATATATATATATATATATATATATATATATATATATATATATATATACTGTTAAGTAAAGTTTTCCATCTTTATTTGGTTTACAGGTCTGAGGATTTGAAGCCATGTTTTATTGGCTTCAATGAAATAAAATATCAACTATGTTTTTGAAGTGTTTGTCATTATATAACATAAAAAATAATTTCGGTTGAGCTCTTTGGTTTGAGGTGTGAGGTGTGACTATCTAAGCTAATATAGCATGACTCTTCGGCAGAATTGAGTCACTGTCAGTCACTGTGTGTTTATCTAAATCTATAAAAATAAACACGCTAAAATTCACCTTCATCCCTGCCGTGAGCCGACGGCTTAGTGGTACATGTTCCGACTGACGCCAATTCAGTCGGGTTTCGATCCTAGCAAAGAGTCAACCGGACGTCTAGCCACACTGTGAAACAGCGAAACAGTCTGTCTGTGGATGACAAAAATATATATATATATATATATATATATACTGTTTATATATATATATATATATACTGATTATATATATATATATATATATATATATATATATATATATATATATATATATATATATATAAACCGTGAAATTAACAAGAGAATTCTCGCTATATGAAGTCTTGTGTCATACTAAGTGAATTTAACGCACTTTGTAATGATGTGTATCTGATCTTAATTTAGCGCCCAACATTAGTGACCTTGTGCCGTACTCATCTATGCTTAGTTACTTTCAATAAAACGGCCATTATGCGCTGTGTCGCTGATGGTTGGTTATCAAGTAAACTAAAACTGGAGGAATATTTAATTATCAAAGATTCACTGACCAACGCAAAAGGTCAAGCTCAGAGAAACACGAAATTAAATTTCGAATTATTTCGACGGAGAATGACGTTGGCCTTTCGTTGGAAACTTGTAAGGAAAGAGACGATTAAATACAGAATATGGCGTTTGTGTTCAACAAAAAGAATTAGAAGAAGAAAGAGAAAGAAATGTGAAGAAGGCGAAGAAGAAAAATATGAGGGAAGAAGTGAGTGAGAATAGTAATAATAATAATAAGAATGTGAGGGAATGAATAAAAGAGGAGAAATGTGTGAGAAGAAGAAGAAGAAGAAGAAGAAGAAGAAGAAGAAGAAGAAGAAGAAGAAGAAGAAGAAGAAAAAGAAGAAGAAGAAGAGGAGAAGAAGAAGAAGAATGAGAGAAATAGGGTATGATAGAAGAAGAAGAAGGAGGAGGAAGATAAGAAGAAGAAGAAGTGTGGGAAGAAGAAGAAGAAGAAGGAGGAGGAGGAGGAGGAGAAGAAGAAGAAGAAGAAGTGTGGGAAGAAGAAGAAGATGAAGAAGAAAAAAGAAAAAAACACGAAGAAGTATGAGAGAAATAAAGTATGATAGAAGAAGAAGAAGAAGGAGGAGGAGGAGAAGAAGAAGAAGAAGAAGAAGATGTGTGGGAAGAAGAATAAGAAAAAGGAGGAGGAGGAGGAGAAGAAGTAGAAGGAGAAGAAAAAGAAGTGTGAAGAAGAAGAAGAAGAAGAAGAAGAAGAAGAAGAAGAAGATGATGAAGAAGTAGAAGAAGAAGAAAAAAGAAGAAAACATGAAGAAGTATGAGATAAATAGGGTATGATAGAAGAAGAAAAAGAAGAAGAAGAAGAAGAGGAAGAGGAAGAAGAAGAAGAAAAATATATCGAGGGATAAATGTGTGAGAGAAGAAATGTTTGTGAAAATAAGAAAAAAAGAAGAAAACGATGAAGGAGAATGTGAAAGACGTGAGTGAGAGTAATAAAAGAAGACGAAATGTGTGAAAGAGGAAGATGAAGAAGCAACAGGAAAAGATCGAGAAAGAGAGAGAGAGAGAGAGAGAGAGAGAGAGAGAGAGAGAGAGAGTCAGAGAGAGAGAAAGATTGGGAAGGAGAAAAAGAGAGAGACGCATAGAGAGCGACAGGAGTTAAGTACATTAGTATAAGATGAAATTACGTACCGAATAGATGAGAGAAAGAATTCGGTGTCAAAGTAAGCATCTAACGTGAAGATCAATGGTATGAAAGGGTCAAATATGACATACAAAGACGTGCCACACAGCTCAGATGGCCCGCCATGTTCAGTTCAATTACTTTGACAAGCGCGGAGCAGACGATCGCAAAAAGCGGACGAATGGGATTTCTGGAAAGCACTTCAACGCACGTAAAAAGAACATTCGAGAGAAATAAATGACTCAGCTGATTCTACATCGAAACATTCGTATGAGGCAAATATTTTGAAAGAATCTTTCACTCTGTTACTTTGCTCATCAGATTTTAACGGATGCGCTTTCCAGTGTAGCCGAATCATTTGCGCGAGATGCTTTCCTTTACTTTGTTGGTATTAGATTGTTCGGAAGATAATGTCTCATATTTTGAATAAACCTTTTAAGTATGTTGTAATATATTAGGTTCGGAAAATAATATCTTATATTTAGAATAAAGCTTTTAATTATGTTCTAATGTATTAGGTTCGGAAAATATTGTCCTATATTTAGAATAAAGGTTTTAATTATGTTCTAATGTATTAGTTTCGGAAAATAATGTCCTATATTTAGAATAAAGGTTTTAATTATGTTCTAATGTATTAGGTTCGGAAAATAATGTCCTATATTTAGAATAAAGGTTTTAATTATGTTCTAATGTATTAGGTTCGGAAAATAATGTCCTATATTTAGAATAAAGCCTTTAATTATGTACTAATGTATTAGGTTCGGAAAATAATGTCCTATATTTAGAATAAAGGTTTTAATTATGTTCTAATGTATTAGGTTTGGAAAATAATGTCCTATATTTAGAATAAAGGTTTTAATTATGTTCTAATGTATTAGGTTCGGAAAATAATGTCCTATATTTAGAATAAAGCCTTTAATTATGTTCTAATGTATTAGGTTCGGAAAATAATGTCCTACATTTAGAATAAAGCTTTTAATTATGTTCTAATGTATTAGGTTCGGAAAATAATGTCCTACATTTAGAATAAAGCTTTTAATTATGTTCTAATGTATTAGGTTCGGAAAATATTGTCCTATATTTAGAATAAAGGTTTTAATTATGTTCTAATGTATTAGTTTCGGAAAATATTGTCCTATATTTAGAATAAAGGTTTTAATTATGTTCTAATGTATTAGTTTCGGAAAATAATGTCCTATATTTAGAATAAAGGTTTTAATTATGTTCTAATGTATTAGGATCGGAAAATAATGTCAGCTATTTAGAATAAAGCTTTTAATTATGTTCTCAGATGTTAGGTTCTTCGGAAAATAATGTCAGCTATTTAGAATAAAGCTTTGCTGTTCTGATATATGAATTCGCTAGAAAAATAATGTCCCGTATATAGAAGAAAACGTTTTAAAGTTGTAATATATTACGTTGTTCGGAAAATAATGTCCGATGTTTAGAATAAACCTTTTAATTGTGTTCTAATATATTATTACAATAGTGGTGCTATAAATATATTACGCATTTTTAATGATTAAAGTCCCCTCTTCCTTAATTTTATATTGATCGCTTTCAGAATTATATATATATATATATATATATATATATATATATATATATATATATATATATATATAAATATATATATATATATATATATATTTCGCAATCGTCAATGATAACAGAATTATGTGTATGTATGTATGTATGTATATATATATATATATATATATATATATATATATATATATATATATATATATATGTATGTATGTATAAAATCTCTCTCAGAATTTATATATATGTACATGCCCTCTCTGTTAATTTTATATTGAACTATTTCAGAATTTATATATATATATATATATATATATATATATATATATAATCTCTTTCAGATTTTTTATATACATACATATATATATATATATATATATATATATATATATATCCCGACTCTGTTAATTTTATATTGATGCCTTTCAGAATTATATATATATATATATATATATATATATATATATATATATATATATATATATATATATATATATAATTCTGAAAGAGATGAATATAAAATAAACAAAGAGAGCATACATATATATATATATATAAAATTCTGAAAGAGATTTGATATATATATATATATATATATATATATATATATATATATAAATGTCTTTCAGCATTTTATATATATGCCGCTAAATAAAATCAACGAAACGACCAACATGAAAGAACTTTCATAACATGAATCTATATATACAATTTCTTACATAAAACACACATATCTCCACCTCTGGAAATTATGACTGTACAAATATATATATGCACAAAATCTGAGTATCATTTACCATGTAATCAACTGTGAAAGCAGAATAACATATATTTTTATAACTTCAAAGCTCTCAAGAAAATTAAATTTCGCCATAATGAGTCGATAGGCCGTTAAATAAATTAACTGTTTCTGAGAACGAATGGTAATGAATATATGTTTCTACCTAACTTTTCCTTGAATTTATAACAGGTGAAGAATAATCGGTCACACATGACGACGTTCAACACAAAAGACAGGGATGAATCTCCAGAACCGATTCCAAAGGCCGAGCTCCATGGAAGAAAGGGATTGTCGAAGTATTATTCGTTTAGAGTTCTTAAAACGCAATGAAACACTATTTACTGTTTCATTTTAGACGTCCAGCGGCTGCAACGAGCCCATAAAGGTTTGGCCGAAAAGCGTCCTGCGGTCATCCACGCGGAAATGTCGTTCTCTTCCATGACAACGCAAGGCCGCGTACAGCAAGAATTAACACAGGAGACAATTTTGGATCGGGTTTGTTGTCTTCCATCCAAACCCACCATATTCGCCTGACCGTACAGCAACCGACTGTGGCCTCTTACGATCGTTGCGAAATGATTTGACAGGGAAAGGTTTCTCTAATGAAAACCAGACTGAAGCGTTTGTCGATCACGTTTTTCACATTTTAACCTGTGGAATTTTTAACCGGCATCATAGAGTCATTGTAAACACCACGATTCTTTTATTGGCTACAGAGTATGTGCTTCGCTATATACAGTTTTTGAATTCGGAGTTTTCCTTCTCTTAGACTGGTGTAATGGGCAGCGATTTGGATAAAAGAATCGGAGACCCGAGTTCGAATTTCAGTCGATGTCGTTATATTCACTTACGAGCAAATAATCCTTGGGAAAGGTATGAATCCACCTCTTATATCTAACCACCGATGGATTAATTAGTAGTACTTGTACCAGTAAATTATTATTATTAGTATTATTATCTTGCAATCTAAAATAGTTTCAGGCTTTAAATAACATGCAAAAAGATTGATAAGTCATAAAACAAACCAGTCAATCAAAATCTGATGATGACAAAAATCGAATATGGATTATCTTTCTTTCTAACGATAATTTCATATCCCTTAACTACTGGCAGCCATCTTTCGCTGTTATATTGTCCGTTGTTCGTCATTACAGTATACGTTAGATTTCTATACCAGCATAATTTATACGTCGCCTATACACCTTTGCTGTTTTTTTTTTTGATAACGAATATGATTTTCTCCAGACTTATAGCTAGCAATGCTTTCTTCTTGCTTTCTTGTGCTACCTTTTTGTAAGAGTCCTTTCAGCATTTTTTTTTCCCGAGTTTTTTGGATAGAAGAATCGGAGAGCCGAGATCGAATTTCAATCGATTTCGTTATATTCACTTACGAGCAAATATCCTTGGGTAAAGTATGAATCCACCTACTATATCTAAAATAAAATAAATAAAAACTAGAATAAAAAGGTCGATGAGGGTGCGTTCTTTAGTGCAGTGTTTCTCAGCACTCGTAGGATATCTAAAGCTCCGAGGCACACTTTACATAACTACACTATACTTTATTTTTTGATAAAGAACATGATTTTCTCCATACTCTATAGTTAGCAGTCCTTTTTATTGCTTTCTTGTGCTACCTTTTTGTAAGAGTCCTTTCAGCTTTTTTCTGAATCTTCCATTAACAGCGAATCTGCATTTATTCCTGTTCATGCCTTTCCTAAACCCATTAGTCCGACATGAATCAGATAGAGTTTGAACTCGACTATCAGATTCCATTTTCTACGACACCAGGTGTTTGGCCACCAGTCTCACCTCCACTCGTATGTTTAGTATTCAGAAATCTTTATATAGATACCCTCCGCTAGGTGTCAGTGCCTATGAGCAGGATGCTTCTGGCTTATGCGTTAATGAATAAAAACAGGCACCTGTTAGCAGTTTTGTAAGAAATGGCAGTTTGATCACAAATTTTGCAGTGTTTCTCAACCATTTTTTAATTCAGAGCGCCCTTGTAGAATAAAACTCTGAGGCACACTTTAAATTTTAATAGGGAAATTAAGTAAAGAAATTTGAAAATATTAAAGCAATCTCCTGAAATGTATATGTATAGCTGGCCACTCGTATTCGAGGATACCCGTCTACTTGGGCGACAAGCCAATCAGGCGCATTTGTATTTATTCAACACCACTACCATACTGAGAAAAACTCGGTTACATTTTATGGAAAAAGAGCGTGTTATCTGTCGTGATCTTGCCAGTTTCACCCACAAGGTTTGAGACAACCCGTGGTATGGGAACTTTCCAAAGATGCCATATACTGAGATCGACCTCTCCAATCCGATAACATTCTTTCCTAACAAATCGACCATGGCGAGATTCGAACCCGTCTCTAATAGTCAGAATGCGAACGTTCTAACCACTCAGCCACGTGCCAATCCTTCTGAAATGAGCTTTTCTTTTCAAGACATTACATCGTCTATTTGAGCGGTAGAGTTTTCATTTAAATGGATTTATGAAGAATCTGCTATTTTTTCCTTTTAGGGAGACTAATAATGACTGATTTAAATTCGTCAAAGAAGACACAAGGAAAAGGATCATCCATTCCTTAAAGATTAGCGGATTTAGCATTCAGTTTAAAAATATCAAATGACAAAAAACTTGACTCAGCCATGGAAGAAAATTTAGATATAAAAATAATAAACTACTCTTCTGCTAACATGGGGCGCACCTGGCTATCTTTCAAGGCGCATTTGTGCACCCGGGCGTCCCGACTGGGAAACACTGCATTCGAGATCTAAGAAGTCAGCCCCACCTATTTAATGTCAATATACCAGCATATTTAATCCTAAAAACTACTAATTTTCAATTTACAGCCGTTACAACTTTACATAATCTCTATCTATAAAAAGCGGGATGTGTGTGTGTGTGTGTGTGTGTGTGTGTGTATAACGAATGCACGGCCGCAATTGTCGACGGATTAGCACCAAAATTTACATGCACATGCTCCAAGTTAGTGGAAGGCCAATACCGACTTTGCGTTTCCCAACTCCCATCGATAGTGGAAATAATCGATTTTTTCATGCTTCTACGGCAGTTTTCATGTAGTTTGCGGCCATTTTCTACTGGCCAGAGTGAGAGCCTATAGCTGGCTGCCATGAATAGGTAGGAAGATTCTATTGGCCAGCGTGAGAGCCAACAGCTGACTGACACGAATTTTAACTAGCATGCAAAAAAAAAAAATCGATAGCTGCATTCGTCACAAGTGGGAAAAATTTAAATCTGCGTAGCACTTTACTCCAATTGGCTCATTCGCTTGCTTAAACTCAACGTTGATTCTGATTCCGCAGAACTGGGTTGGGTGTGAAAAAGTATTTGTTGTTAACATTCATTCGGTTTTTCCAGTTACGAGTCCTTTTTTAAAGCTGATCGTTTTGTGTTCATTTTGTTTAGTTCTTTTTCCGTAACAGATTTAATGTTTAGTATAGCGCTTAGAAAAATTCGCAGTGTGAGATAGGCAAGAAGTAAGGCATGTAGCAACATCAGCACGGCAAAGGGAACTCCTTTAAAGGCAAGGAAGGGCAAAAATATTTTAAGTCAAGTGATAGCGATTGCTGTATGAGTCGTACGATTTTTGAATCAAGCCCGGGCAACGCCGGGCCATGCTGCTAGTAAGCCATAAAACGCACGCGTACGCACACGCACAAACACACGCATACACACACGTACTTATATTAACGAGGTAATATTTCCATCAATATGCGTAAATTACTCGTGGCCTATTGCCAAACAGAGGTAAGCTGTCTAGGTAAAATTGCCATAATGTTCCCTTTTTGAAAATCGCGCTTTGGACATAATTTGTCCTCCTCCGACGGCAGCTTTTTAGGCTCTGGAAAGACTTTATATTTTTCTATTCTTGATCGATAGACGTCAGAAAAAAAAATTCGTTTGCACTTAATAAATGAAAAGCCGGGCATGTCACTTTCTTATTTTTTAAAAACACTTTTAAGTAGTTCTACACGTGAAAGAAAATGCAGCAATTCTAACAAAGAATTCTTGAAGAAAATCCAACTAATGCCAGACAGGTTGGTAAGTAAAAATTCTGGCAAAGCACTGGTATAAAAATATTGAATTTTGACTATTTTGTCCGTTGGTTTTTCAAAATAATTGTATATTACTAATATTTACCAAACATATCCTAGTCTGCTACAAGATCACATGTATGGAGCACCCAGAAACATTATCATACATAATTCCTCTGACAACGCTGTCAATCTACGGACTTATTGATCTAGCCTAGGAAACAGACAATAACGATTATTTTGTTGTGTAAATTTTATTAATACTAGCATTTTGACACACGATTCACTTCCTTGGGGGTTTCTGTAATTCAAGATTCCGAAATCAATAGAATCAGCCAGACATTCTGGTTTATATTTCAACCGATGTTTCTAGTCAGACAAAGAAGAAACTTGTAATATGCGGTATTTTCCCAAGAAAAACTCATTGGCTCTGAGATAGGCACACGAGTCACCGTGAGAAACAGAGAGGCAGATTACAGATATTTAACAAGCGTCGCTTAGTTTGACACACGGCCAACGGTAGATTTTAACAGGACAGAGCTATTGCGCTCATATATTGGCTGGAGAAGACCAATCCACACTTTCAAGCCTTGTTCAAAAGTCACATCTTTTTAGGCTATCCTCTCGGGGAATGGCATCTTGTTTTTCCACCATTCAACCTCTTTCCAGTGGACGCAACCTCGAAAGCTATTCGGACGAGGTCTATTGTTAAGTTCTATTAGTTTAGATATCTAAAACTAAGACCTGCCATGCTTCGTCCAAGGGGTTGAAACAGCCTCATTTCTTCTGTATTCCAATTACAAGGAGGATGTTTGATTCGTCTTTTTCCCCAAGTACCACTGGAGCAGTGAATTGACATCAATTTTGGTAAAAGTGCTATGGTTTTGTCTATATTTCTGAGATGAGGTATTATGTCCATTATTTACATATGTCGCCATGTTTATCACAACATTTCGGCCGTTGTACGGTCCGGCCTTCTTCGGGTGGTTGGAATGTCGAACTGAACCCTTTATTTCGCACACTGGGGTAGACTGTTCTAGTTCCACGTGCCATGTTTAATGGATGTCAGTTATCAGTTATCTCCTGTTAAACGCAAAGAGTGTGAGTTCAATACCCGGTTAAGGCAGTGGAGAACTTCCAGAGGGAAATTAACAGGAGATAACTGATAACTGACATCCATTAAACATTTGTGAATTTAGACAACGATAGTCAACGTTTGCCAAAAACGCTGACAAAATCAGTTTAATTAATCCTCGCTAATTTCCTCGTTGTTTTAATACGAAGAACCTAATATTTGAATTATCGCAGCTTGGTTAGGCAGGAGATTATGGCTTAGACAACTCTCATGTTAACGTGACACAAAAACAACGATTATGCTTGACAAACGTTTAAGTTGGTCGCTCCTTCAGGAAGACATGGATACGAGAGGCCAGCCATTACTTAACTGGTACAAGCACAGATTAAAATCAATTCAATTACACCATACTTGAATGGGAAATGGGGTGTCATTTTTGCCCGGTAAATTGAACTGATAACCGTTTCGGAAAATGTTGAAGGGGAAAATGATTGCTAAGGCGTTACCCATGTTGAAATTTCAACAGACTCACTGCCCAAATTTTAAACACTGATGCTATGTATATTTTTCAGCGCGACCGAACGTGAGACATGGTTGACGTTTAACGGCCATACCGTGGAAAAAATTGTCCAAGCTCTCTCGGCACTTCCCCTTTCAGGGACGCCGCAGGCGCCCCGGCAACAAATCCAGCTCCTTCCCGAAGGAGAGGTACTGGCTGGTGGGAAAGTCCTCTGGTGCTTGGGTTTAAATATTTTTTTTTTATATTTCCCCGGCTGTAACAGCAAATGTTAATAGCGTTTTCAACCAGAAGTTCATTTACAAATACCTTTACACTAATACAGTTTCGGGAGTTAAAACGTGAGGCGAGACAAGAGATAAAGATTCACGCATTTTTTTTTATGAACGATAAACTGGGTAAAGCGTTTGAATATGTTTTTTTTTTTAAATGAAATAAATGCTAAATTGTCATTCAGAAAATGACTTTTGTCTTCATTTATTTTTATAGTTTAGCTGTTCAGTTATCTCGAAATTTGAATTATGCGAACATATTTTAAAACTCTGTAACAATGGCTATTCCCTCCTCGCAAGCCACCAATCTGCCACTGGGTGGCATGCTGCTTGGTGGCATGCCACTGGCGTTTACCGTTGTCGGACGGCTGGCGTGTTCATCTCGGCAGAGGTCCGCCGATAGCTACCACCAGAGGTCCACTGGCGTTGTCATCGGCGGCATGCCAGCATACCACTAGCGGCTTGCATGTCGGGATTGTAATGATAATATTAGCCGTTTCCCTATAAGGAAACATTTGGAATTCATTGATCGAGCATCCAGTACTGCTTTCGGTTGAAGTTCATAAAATCTTTCTCCGAAAACTCTTTTCTAGGAAAACATTTCTCAAGCCCAATAGCTGTTATCGCTCTTTCCAGTATTGAGGGAGGTTTCTTTCCTAACCTTCTGTTTGAAGTCGTGTGGAATGTCAACATCTTGATTATGCCATTATTTTCTCTTCGAGTTACACGTGCTATCCATTTTAATTGTTGTTGCTGTAGTCGTTAAGTGATCTGCTTTCTGTTATTTGGCAGAGCTCTTTGTGATTCTGTAGCGCCAGTCCACACTGTTCAAACAAGGATGGTCTTTGGCAAGACCCTCAGGCTTTACACACGCTAAACCTATATCTAACCATTGATCTGTTTATATACAACTGACAGTTTAGATATTTCTGAACGGTTCTGGAGCCATGCATGGCATCCATATGAATGTCTCGATCTGATGAGGCTATTTAAGAACATGACTCGAATACAGAATTGAAAGAATATATATATATATATATATATATATATATATATATATATATATATATATATATATATATGACAACTCTGAATTCAAAACCTGCGGAGGGCCGTTTGGGGACCTTGTGGCATCCGTCGCACCAGGTCCCTTTATTCATCCCTCCAAAAAGTGTGGATGGCCCTGCACAAGGCCTTCACCACTATAATCAAATCCTGTGTTGCTGTTGGGCTTTCAGTTTCTGGGAACTGATCTGTCTGACCCTCATACGCCGAGTTCGACGCGTGAGCGATATATATATATATATATATATATATATATATATATATATATATATATATATATATATATATACGCCAAAATAAACAAACACTGAAAACGAATCAATCAATAAAAAAACTAAGAGGAAACATTAGGCGTTCATTGACCGATCTGCCAGTACAGCTTTCAATTGAAATTTATAAAATCTTTCTCTTAAAAAAGGAAAATAGGTTTCTCAAGTCCAGTAGCATTATTTATTCTGTGCTATACAGAAATGTGTCACAAAGCCTAATGGGGGTTGGGGAAAGGATGGTCTTCTTCTGTCTTAACTATAACTTAGCTAGCCGGAATCGCTGAACCAATCGTACGAACGATAATCCATACACCAAAACAACACATTCATACGTACCTTTCTTACTACAACCACCATAATGCCTCACTGTCTCTATGTAAATACTAACTATTTCCCATATTTACAATTCATTGTCTGTGGGGGCAGGGAAAAAAATAACAATTCTAAAAACTACCTCAACTCCAGTAGCTGCTATCGCTCTTTCCAGTATTGATGGAGTTTCCTTCCTAACCTTTTGCTTCAAGTAGTGTGGAATATCAACATCTTGATTATATCATTATTTTCTCTTTGAGTTACATGTGCTATCAATTTTAGTTGTTGCTGCTGTTGAAAGTCCCCAAACGATGCAGTTTCTGTTATTTGGTACAGTTCCTTGTTATGTGATTGTGCAGCGCCAGTCCCCAATGTTCAAAGAAGCATGGTCTTTGGCAAGAACCTCGGGCCTCACTCGCTTCTTTTGTTTTTCACCATTGATCTTAGGAAGCGGTTGTAAGGTGTCCTGGCAATCGAGGAGGTACTGAATAAGGCGGAAAAGAAATCAAATATTAAAAAAAAAAAATCTGCGAAATGCAGGGAGCGGTCGTGTAATTTCTGTTGATTTTCCTTCTCTACAGATACATGAGCGAAAGGCGAGACGTTTTCTCCTCGCGTTTTCTGCCGCAATGGTAAAATAAGTCTCCTTTGAAAAGAGAATTTTCGACAGATTCCCCATAAATCAGAAACATTCCAAGGAGAAAAATCGGTATTATCCGTTAAAGGCTTAATACTAGATTTTTTTTATGTCACTCACGGGCAAACAGCATTTCAGCGAAGATATCGGATGCCTTTAATTTCGCTTTTAATGACAGCTTTACAATTTCGGGAATTTTACAAAACAGGTCTTGTTTCAAAGACTTGTTCTTCTGGATACTTTCTTGAAAATAATTATAGTAATAATAAACACTCACACATTCACCGCCCCGATAAAGTTCCGGGTTTCAGCTATGATTCTGGATTATAAAAATTTCCGTTCCTTACTCATATAAATTTTACAAAAATAGACCCGAATTTCAAATACACAAAAGACAAAGTTACTGCTTAAAAAACAAAAACTTAACAAACGTCCCACCTTACACTACATTTATACTTGAATTGGCTAGATGTAACCATAAGTTCTTTGCTAACAGTTTTTTTTCTCGCGCATATCGCCTGTGGAACTCTCTTCCGACTCCATGTTTTCCGGCCAAATTTGATCTTCAAAAATTTAAATGCAATGTCAATCGTTATCTACTGTCTTCTTGATTCCTCTTCTTTTATTGTTCTCACTTCTCGCCTGTGGAACTCTCTTCCGGCTTCATGTTTTCCTGCCAAATTTGATCTTCAAAAATTTAAATGCAATGTCAATCGTTATCTACTGTCTTCTTGATTCCTCTTCCTTTATTGTTCTCACTTCTCGCCTGTGGAACTCTCTTCCGGCTTCATGCTTTCCAGTCAATTTTGATGTTGAAAAATTTAAATGCAATGTCAATCGTTATCTACTGTCTTCTTTATTCCTCTTCCTTTATTGTTCTCACTTCTCGGCTGTGGAACTCTCTTCCGGCTTCATGGTTTCCAGGCAACTTTGATCTCCAAAAATTTAAATGCAATGTCAATCGTTATCTACTCTCTTCTTGATTCCTCTTCCTTTATTGTTCCCACTTCTCGCCTGTGGAACTCTCTTCCGGCTTCATGGTTTCCAGCCAACTTTGATCTCCAAAAATTTAAATGCAATGTCAATCGTTATCTACTGTCTTCTTGATTCCTCTTCCTTTATTGTCCTCACTTCTCGCCTGTGGAACACTCTTCCGGCTTCATGCTTTCCAGTCAATTTTGATGTTGAAAAATTTAAATGCAATGTCAATCGTTATCTACTGTCTTCTTGATTCCTCTTCCTTTATTGTTCTCACTTCTCGCCTGTGGATCTCTCTTCCGGCTTCATGCTTTCCAGCCAACTTTGATCTTCAAAAATTTAAATGCAATGTCAATCGTTATCTACTCTCTTCTTGATTCCTCTTCCTTTATTGTTCCCACTTCTCGCCTGTGGAACTCTCTTCCGGCTTCATGGTTTCCAGCCAACTTTGATCTCCAAAAATTTAAATGCAATGTCAATCATTATCTACTGTCTTCTTGATTCCTCTTCCTTTATTGTTCTCACTTCTCGCCTGTGGAACACTCTTCCGGCTTCATGCTTTCCAGTCAATTTTGATGTTGAAAAATTTAAATGCAATGTCAATCGTTATCTACTGTCTTCTTGATTCCTCTTCCTTTATTGTTCTCACTTCTCGCCTGTGGATCTCTCTTCCGGCTTCATCCTTTCCAGCCAACTTTGATCTCCAAAAATTTAAATGCAATGTCAATCGTTATCTACTCTCTTCTTGATTCCTCTTCCTTTATTGTTCCCACTTCTCGCCTGTGGAACTCTCTTCCGGCTTCATGCCTTCCAGTCAATTTTCATGTTGAAAAATTTAAATGCAATGTCAATCGTTATCTACTGTCTTCTTGATTCCTCTTCCTTTATTGTTCTCACTTCTCGCCTGTGGATCTCTCTTCCGGCTTCATGCTTTCCAGTCAACTTTGATCTTCAAAAATTTAAATGCAATGTCAATCGTTATCTACTGTCTTCTTGATTCCTCTTCCTTTATTGTTCTCACTTCTCGCCTGTGGATCTCTCTTCCGGCTTCATGCTTTCCAACCAACTTTGATCTTCAAAAAATTAAATGCAATGTCAATCGTTATCTACTGTCTTCTTGATTCCTCTTCCTTTATTGTTCTCACTTCTCGCCTGTGAATCTCTCTTCCGGCTTCATGCTTTCCAGTCAACTTTGATCTTCAAAAATTTAAATGCAATGTCAATCGTTATCTACTCTCTTCTTGATTCCTCTTCCTTTATTGTTCCCACTTCTCGCCTGTGGATCTCTCTTCCGGCTTCATGCTTTCCAGTCAACTTTGATCTTCAAAAATTTAAATGCAATGTCAATCGTTATCTACTGTCTTCTTGATTCCTCTTCCTTTATTGTTCCCACTTCTCGCCTGTGGAACTCTCTTCCGGCTTCATGCCTTCCAGTCAATTTTGATGTCCCAAAATCTAAATGCAATGTCAATCGTTATTTTCTTTCTTCTTGATCACTCGCTACGTAATAATGTTTCTCTTTTAACTTATTCATTCACATTCAGTATCCCCCTTGGGCATTCGTAGTTTTACGATCTTTCTTGTGGTGGAATTATATATATATATATGAAAAAAGAAATAATGCATAAATATAAAATAAAAAGTTGATAAAAAAGAAAATATGCCCGTTGTTATATCACCAAGGAACAGTCATACATTTCCAAACTACGGCAGTAATTGTCAGCAACATTTATTTTCGAATGCATTTGATCTCAGAAATAATCACGATTCTAATACAGCATGAATTTTCAAAAGATAATAGGACCCAATTCCAATTCTTTGAAAGCCCAGGTTCCTTCTTAACTATAATACGTAAATAAAATACAATGATTGGTAATATTCACCTTAGCCATTGTTGAATTTCAGGGAGTAAGGGAGGGTTAATTCACGCGTAGCAACGTTTTTGTTCCCACTCAAAATAAATAAATAAATAAAATAAAAATAAAACAAAAAGAAGAAAAAATTGCCTAATGGATTAAAACGTTTTTTTTTTTTTCGTGAATTTGGCGACATAGCAATTGTGAGTTCAATCCACGAGACTGGTAGTGCAAGCTTACTCAGTAGAGACATGGCGGGCAATAACTGAGCAGTGTCAAATAAGAACGAGACGAGATATCCCTAGACGTGGTCAGCGCAAACTAGAACAATCTACAGCGTATTTACGAGAATTTAATTTATCCAGTAGATTTCCGAACGAGATATACGGACGAGATTTACGAACGAGAATTTAATCTATCCTGTAGATTTACGAACGACAATTTACTCTATTCCATAGATTTTCAAACGATATTTACGAACGAGAATTTAATTTATCCAGTAGATTTCCGAACGAGATATACGGACGAGATTTACGAACGAGAATTTAATCTATCCTGTAGATTTACGAACGACAATTTACTCTATTCCATAGATTTTCAAACGATATTTACGAACGAGAAATTAATCTATCCTGTCGATCTACGAACGAGATATATGAACGATAATTTAATTTATCCAATAGATTTACGAACGGCATTTACAAACAAAAAATTAATCTATCCAATAAATTTACGAACGAGAATGTAATCTATTCAATTGATTTACAAACGAGAATGTAATCTATCTCGTAGATTTGCGAACGAGATTTACGAACGAGAATTTAATCTATACAATAGATTCACGAACGAGATTTACAAACGAAAATCTAACCTATCACGTTGATTTATGAACAAGAATTTAATCTATCCTGTAGATTTATGAACGAGATTTACGAACGAGAATTTAATCTATTCAATAGATTTACGAACGAGATTTACGAACGAGATTTACGAACGAGATTTACGAACGAGAATTTAATCTATTCAATAGATTTACATATGAGATTTACAAACGAAAATCTAACCTATCACGTTGATTTACGAACAAGAATTTAATTTATTCTATAGATTTACGAACGAGAATTTAATCTATTCTGTAGATTTTCGAACGAGATTTACGATCGTAGTAATAGTGAGTTCAATCCTGGGGCCGGGTAGTGCAGACGAACAATAACGGAACGAACAATAACTGAGTCATACTAAATAAGAACTAAACGAGATATACCTTGGCATGGACAATTGAACGAGAAGAATCTACCACTAGAATAAATAAAGTTTATTTTGAAATTTCCTGAAAGTTACGTGGATCGACATGTCCCTGATGAAGGCCGGAGGACACATCGGCCGATACGTTGTGATAATAACAGTCAAGGTGAGGACAATAGTCCGAGTGTAAATAATGATAACTTCTCATCCCAGAAATTCAGTTAGAAACTTCTTTCTTTCTTTCTTTCTTTCTTTCTTTCTTTGGTTTCTTTCTGGTTTGCTTATTTTTAAGAGTTACTTATATATGGTGAGCTAAGATCGGAAGTTATGTTGTTAATATCTGTCTTACACGTTATTATTTTAGTTAGTTTATTGTTTTTGTTTTCAAGGTTCCTTAATAATTCAATCTAGCCCGTAGATTTACAAACGACATTTACGAAAGAGAATTTAATCTATCCTGTAGATTTACGAACAAGATTTATGAACGAGTATTTAATCTAACCCGTAGATTTACGAACGGGATTTACGAACGTGAATTTAATCTATCCTGCATAATTACGAACGAGATTTAAGAACGAGAATTTAATCTATTCTGTAGATTTACGAAAGATAATTTCACATATCCCGTAGATTAACGAGCGAGATTTACGAACGAGAATTTAACATATCCCGTAGATTTACGAACCAAATTTACGAAAGCGAATTTAATCTATCCTGTAGAATTACGAAATAGATTTAAGAACGAGAATTTAATCTATACCGTAGATTTACGAACGAGAATTTAATCTATCCCGTAGTTTTACGAACGATATTTAAGAACGAGAATTTAATCTATCCTGTAGAATTTCGAACGAGAATTTAATCTATCCCGAAGAATTACGAACGAGAATTTAATTTACCCCGTAGATTTACGAACGATATTTACGAACGATATTTACGAACGAGAGTTTAATCTAGACCGTATGTTAAATAAATGGTTCCGTACGAAATACCCTGAAGATTTCCCGAATCGGCACACACTTGATAAAGACCAGAGGTCACAATGGTCGAAGCGTGATGATAACAGAGGAAGGAACTTGCAAATTTTGCCCAATCAATGCTCACCAATTTGGTAAGTAGATATTCAGCAACGCACTGGAATATAAATATCCAATTTCGACATTTTTTTTTTGCTCCAGAATTTTAAAAAATATTTGGATGTAACTCATATATACCAAACTTATCTTAGTCTGATACAAGATCACAAGTATGGACCCCGCCCACCAAACGCAATAACAATAAGCTCTAAGCTAATAATATAATCACACAAATAACGGCATCTCGACGTGAATGGCTAAGCAATCCCTGCTGCAGACCCCTACTCAGTGACATTTGTGCTTATTCACCACCCATAGCGCCCAACTCTGGTTTAGCAGACCTTAGTTACAGTTTGTGAGAGAGACCGCCTTATTTGACAGGATCAACAGACAGAACAAGGGTAGTACGTTCAAACACTCGGTCACGATGACTTGGGACTTCGTGCTAGCAGAGCCATCGACGGCTCTCAAATAGTCCCGTCTATCTAATTTCACTCACAAGGATTGAGTCAACTCGTGCTAGGGTTTTCAGGCACCTCCCCAGGTCAGTAACATCAACAAGTCACCATCCTGACACATAGACCATCCGGAGATTCGAACCCCGGCCTCATTGTCGGAAATCGGACACGGTCGGAGTTCAATCAAATTCCAATGACCCAGAAACCTGTCATTTCATTGATGGATTGGTTCGTTTTTTACGGTTTATCAACCTTTTGCAGGTTATTTAAAGCCAGAAAATAATTTTAGATTCTAAGAATTTATGTTATGATAATAATGATTTATGGACACAAGACTTACTAATTAAACCATAGCTGGGAGGAGAATAAGTGAATTGGAATCCGTCGATTAGTGTAGATAATTTGTACATAAGTGACTATAAAATATCAGTTTATATTTCTGAGATGAGGTATTATGTACACTATTTACATTATTCGGACTATTGTCCTCATCTTTGTCGCCATATTTATTACAACGTTTCGGCCTTTCAGTATCTGTCTATATTTCTGAGATGAGGTATTATGTACACTATCTACATTATTCAGACTATTGTCCTCATCTTTGTCGCCATATTTATTACAACGTTTCGGCCTTTCAGTATCTGTCTATATTTCTGAGATGAGGTATTATGTACACTATCTACATTATTCAGACTATTGTCCTCATCTTTGTCGCCATATTTATTACAACGTTTCGGCCTTTCAGTATCTGTCTATATTTCTGAGATGAGGTATTATGTACACTATCTACATTATTCAGACTATTGTCCTCATCTTTGTCGCCATATTTATTACAACGTTTCGGCCTTTCAGTATCTGTCTATATTTCTGAGATGAGGTATTATGTACATTATTTACATTATTCGGACTATTGTCCTCATCTTTGTCGCCATATTTATTACAGCGTTTCGGCCTTTCATTATCTGTCTATATTTCTGAGATGAGGTATTATGTACACTATTTACATTGCACGGACTATTATTCTCATCTTTGTTGCCATATTTATCGCAACTGATAACTGACATCCATTAGACATAGCAGGTGGAACTAGAACAGTCTACCCCAGCGAGCGAAAAAAAGGGTTCAGTTCCACATTACAACCACCAGAAGAAGGCCGGATCGTACAACGGCTGAAACTTTGTGGCAAATATGGCAACAAAGTTGAGGATGATAGTCCGAACAATGTAAATAGAATAAAATAAAAATTTTCAATAACTACGGTTAAACTGAAGAATGTTTTTCCGTACTAATCGAGTAGTATGTACGCACTAATCGAAATTTGGTATATAAAAATTTTAGCGCACTAATCGAAAACACATTAATCAAATGCGCATTAATCGAGGGATGCCTGAAGATTTATTCATACAAAATACAAATTGTGGCACAAGGCCGAAAAAGGGGAGGCGTAAGGCTGGTCTTAACAACTATCCGATACCTAGCTAATCAGATTCGCGACCCATTCATACATTACAATTGACACATTCACCACAAGAATTCGTCCGTCACCACTCAATCCTCCATACACCATAATACCACATCCTCACCAGGGGGGACCTACAAAAACCCGCCCCACACCATAAAAGTTTGATGATAAAAAAAAAATACATAAAAATCTAACCATGAAAAAGATGAAAGGGGAGGGAGATGAACCCCATAACAAACTAAATTTCAACAAATTTTTGAACTAAACATAATTTATGTTAGTAGGGCCCGTCCAACCCACAAAATAGAGAGGTCGCTGTATTCTGCCCAGGAGGACAAAATCAAGAAGCACTCTCGCTAAGGGAGTGGGAAAGAGATAAAATAACTTGGACATGGGGAAGTAAAAGGCTGATCCAGTTGAGATGAAAAGGAGGCCAAAACAAACTGGGGAGGTTGGGAATCTCGACTTGGATCATAACTAAAATGATGGCTGGGAAGCAGGCCGGGAACAACACTTACTCATATTAACTAGGTACACTTAAGCTTGTCTAACCTAACCGAGGGGAGGGTTCCACAGGAAACCACCCCGATGTGACTTTGGTTGACCTAGAAAAGAAAATCAAGGCTAACCCCGTTCAAACGAACCAAGCTCGCCTCTTTTACCCACCTTTCGCTGAAGACTGTCGAATGCAATCGTTTTCTATCAGTTCTGATCTTCATCTTGAGCTGATGCTCAAAGAATCGGATTGCCTCGCAAGACTTCCTCCTTTCGCGTCGTCCATATCACCATTCGAGCCGTGGCTAGCAGTGTTAGAAACACCATTCGTTTCACCCCGGAATACGGGGGCGACACATTGTCACACGCGTATGCGCGATCAATGGACACGAGGGATGCCTGTATAACGAATTCAATTCGAATTGGAACTCGACTCTCTGATTAACAATTCATTACACCACCCGTACATCCAAGCTTACTGCTCATTGTATTCTGAAGAGGTCATCCATCTAGGTGCTTAACTTACGTGATCGTACGGGAACCGGTGTTTCAAGCCCGGGAACTTGGATTCGTTCTTTAAAATTATTATCGTACTAAACACTCCTATCGCCATTGCTCTGATTAATTTCACGGATAATGATTTGATTCTACTTCATAAAAGTTCAACGTTAAAGACTGGGAAAATTACAATTATTTAAAAAAAAAAAAAATTCTATGAAAAACACATAATCGTAACTAACAACACAGAAATATTAATCGTAAAAAAAAAAAAAAAAAACTTCATTGAAATTGTCTGGCGAAAATTACTGTAAAGTTTCTTTATTGAAATTCGCGCTTTGTCTTCATTTTGTCCTCCGCACACTTCTGTAGCGGTTAAGTATTTTGCACTGACGTTATGCAATGTCTGGAGAGAATCTACACTATAGGGCAAATATTTGTCGCCGACCTCTGCATTCCAAACAATCGTCTAAAAAATGAAGGCTGCGTACCATTTTAATATCTCACTGCGGGACAGAAGGACTTTATCATTCAGGAGGTCATTTTCCCATATATTCAATAATAATAATAATCATAATAATAACAATTGTTCTCACGAACATCAAACATCCCTGTTATAGTTAAGAGCCCTCGGATTGGTTGGAAAAGATTCCAGTAGACTAATTGAAAGGATTCCTGAATGCCCATGCCTTAAAGAAATACAAAAAAATGTTCTTACGAGTACAGCCCACACTTTACGAAGGGCTTTATCGATGTAATTTTTTGTCCCTTCTTATTGTTATGGCAGTTCCTGCAGACTGCACAATGTATCTTTGAAGATCTTCAAAAACTATCAAAATACAAGGACCTTGAAATGGAAATCTCAAAAATGCGGCCAATTCCAGTTGTAGTTTGAGCCCTCGGATTGATTGGAAAAGATTCTAATAGACCCATTGAAGAAATTTCTGGTAGCCAATGCCTTAAAGCATTACAAAACATTGTTCTCACAAGTAAAACCCACAGCTTACAAAGGTCTTTACCTATGTAAAATATGCGTGATTTTGTTTTTTAATTGATCAGTGGAAAGTGTCATGATGGCATTTCTGACCTTAGGTCTCTGGTCGGGACCCATGAATCAAAGGAAATGATGATGATAGCTTAAAAAACTAACAAAATACAGAGACTTTGAAATCTAAATATCAATAATGTGGCACATGAAGACATCAACGACTCTAGTTCCAGTTGGAGCCCTCGGATTGATTGGAAAAGATTCCAGGAGACTCATTGAAGGGATTCCTGGTAGCCCATGCCTTAAAGAGATACAAAAAATTATAATCACAGCTAAAACCTTACGAAGGGCTTTGACTATGAAAAATATGTGTGACCTTAGGTGGGTGTTTTTTCATGAAAAAAAAGTTCATTGAAAAATGTTATGATGCCATTTCTGACCTTAGGTCTCTGATTGGGACCCGGAAAGAAATGAGTATACACCAATAATAATAATAATAATAATAATAATAATAATAATAATAATGGAATTCACTCATTATTGTATAATAAAACTTCTTGAACTATTTTCAGTAACCT
Source organism: Acanthosepion esculentum (assembly GCA_964036315.1). Classification (NCBI taxonomy): domain Eukaryota; kingdom Metazoa; phylum Mollusca; class Cephalopoda; order Sepiida; family Sepiidae; genus Acanthosepion; species Acanthosepion esculentum. Next base: position 7,941,331 of record OZ038504.1, read on the forward strand.
TGCAGGGACATTATTTTTTTATAAATAAAAATATCAAATAATAATAATAATAATAATAATAATAATAATAATAAATTATGGAAGAAATTGGTACGAACACCACCCTGACCCGGTTACGGAGATAGGACCTGTTACAATTCTATGGGACTACACAATATACACTGACAGAACAATCAAAGCCAACCGCCCAGACATTGTTATTAAAGACCACAAACAAAATAAGTGCCTCCTTATTGATATGGCAGTCCCTGCAGACTGCAACGTGTCTTTGAAGATATTCGAAAAGCTGTCAAAATACAAGGACCTTGAAATCGAAATCTCAAAAATGTGGCACATGGGAACATCAACAATTCCTGTTGTAGTTGGAGCCCTTGGACTGGTTGGAAAAGATTCCAGTAGTCTGATTGAAGGGATCCCTGGAAGTCCATGCCTCAAAGAGATACAAAAAATTGTTCTGACAAGTACAGCCCACACTTTACGAAGGTCTTTATCTTTGTAATTATTATTATTATTTTTTTTTTTTTTCAGTGGAAAGTGTCATGATGCCATTTCTAACCTTAGGTCCCTGGGCGGGACCCGGAAAGAAATGTGTAAACGCCAGATATCAAAGGAAATAAAAATAATAATAATAATAATAATAATGGAATTCACTCATTATTGTATAATAAAACTTCTTGAACTATTTTCGGTAACCTTGTAGGGACCTTATTTTTTATAAATAAAAATATCAAATAATAATAATAATAATAATAATAATAATAATAATAATAATGATAATAATAATACATATAAATAAAACAAAACAAATAACAAAACTTTTAAATAAAATAAACAAAACGAAAATAATAAATGTTCTTCCAGCAAGCAACAGAAAACTTTATGCCGGAAAAGCGGTATCTTCCTGCCTCAAAATGTCGGACTCACTCTCTTCGCTAGGAACCTTCAAAGCATGATGACGGTAACTTGCTCGTCATAAGACGAAGTGACTTTCATCCTCTATCAGATGTAACCTTAAAACACATATAACTAAAATACACACACCAGTACACAGAAATAAATAAAATTATATGATTTTAATTTACAATTTAACTTGCTTTTAGTCTTATTTCTTTGTATGTTTTTATTCTTGTGAACCCTCGGCTATATCTGCTGATATGATGGGAGTGACCCAACAACCTCACTCTAAAAAAATGGGCGGCCATTTATTAATGCGATAAATAATTTCAGCGTTCTAACTTAGTAGGAGTTAATTAATCCAGAGAAGACATTAAACTTACTAATGATTTGATCGAGAGGGTGGGCCCAATTTCCTGAACTATCGTGTGCATATATGACTATTTTTGAAGTACACACACCAGAAAAAAATCCGTTGGCACTGAAGATGTTAATGAATGAAATCGAATATTTTTTAAAGGTACCACTTCCAAATGAAATACTTCATGTCTAGCAGAGAATTTTCAAAGACGCTTGCAAATTTAGTTCGATCAATGCTAATCAGATTGGTAAGTAAATGTCTGCACAAAACACTGGAATAAAAATATTGAATTACAACTTCTTTTTTTAATTTTCAAAATATTTGTATTTCACTTATATTTACCAAACTTATTTTCGTAAAGAAGACAGAATGTATGGTCTTACGGCTATATCACGTTGAAACACCGGTTCCCGTACGATAGCCGCAGTAAAACAACGTCAAGTCTGGTCACTATCTAGAAGGGTAACCACTTGGTTTGTTCTGTTTTATGACTTATCAACCTCATTGGTTTATTTAATGCCGACAAGATATTTTGGATCGGTTCCTATGAACAGAATATGTATTCTTTGTAAGAAATCAGTTTGGTTTGGTTTATTTTGTTTAACAGCACATCAACACCTCAATGGGTTATTTAATGCCGACAAGATTTTTAGGATAGGTTCGTATGAATTGAATATGTATTCTTTGTCACAAATCAGTATGGTTTGGTTTATTTTGTTTTACGGCATATCAACCTCAATGGGTTATTTAATGCCGACAAGATTTTTAGGATAGGTTCGTATGAATAGAATATGTATTCTTTGTAAGAAATCAGTTTGGTTTGGTTTATTTTGTTTTACGGCATATCAACCTCAATGGGTTATTTAATGCCGACAAGATTTTTAGGATAGGTTCGTATGAATAGAATATGTATTCTTTGTAAGAAATCAGTTTGGTTTGGTTTATTTTGTTTTACGGCATATCAACCTCAATGGGTTATTTAATGCCGACAAGATTTTTAGGATAGGTTCGTATGAATAGAATATGTATTCTTTGTAAGAAATCAGTTTGGTTTGGTTTATTTTGTTTTACAGCATATCAACCTCAATGGGTTATTTAATGCCGACAAGATTTTTAGGATAGGTTCGTATGAATAGAATATGTATTCTTTGTAAGAAATCAGTTTGGTTTGGTTTATTTTGTTTAACAGCACATCAACACCTCAATGGGTTATTTAATGCCGACAAGATTTTTAGGATAGGTTCGTATGAATTGAATATGTATTCTTTGTCACAAATCAGTCTGGTTTGGTTTATATTGTTTTACGGCATATCAACACCTCAATGGGTTATTTAATGCCGACAAGGTTGTTATTGCTCATAATTTTTTTTTCAAAAATTTATTGCTGGTAATAATGTGTTGGTGGTAATAATTTTTCCTTCAAAAATGTATTGCTAGTTTTTTTTCCAAAACGTATTGCTGGTATTAAAACTTATTTTTGCACTTTCACAGTGCTTTGACCCCAGTTTGGCGCTTTAACTACTTTCCCATAACCGGGACCCGAACAGGCTCCACCACCTCGGGTTGGGTGGACCCTGGAACATCAGCAACTAAGTGGTGATCCCATGCTCATAAAACGTCCTGATCAGAGGCCCTGCTGTCGTATGTAGTTCATCGTCTTCCCCAGAGCGCGGATATAGTTTATCGTCATACCCAGGTTGGCTGTGACGACTTGGGAATACTCTAAGTAGGGATGTGAAGGAGGTGTAAAGGATAATGTCTTGGAATTGAAAATCAGGGCCGAGTCTTAAAGTGTGCTATATTTATGGGATAAAGAAATCAGTATCAGAGATAGAGCGTGTGTCAATATAAAAGTGAACATAGAAGTCAACACTTAGAGGCGACAGTCTGTTTCATGCTAGGGTGGCCTGACGATTGCATCTAGCATGAAACAAACTGTCGCCTCTAAGTGTTGACTTCTATGTTCACTTATATATATATATATATATATATATATATATATATATATATATATATATATATGCATTCATATATAATCCTATATATTAATATTATTACATATTACTCATAATAATCTATTTTATATATATTTATAAATACATTCATATTAATCCTACATATATATGCACTCATATTAATTATATATATATATATATATATATATATATATATATATATATATGACTCATAATAATCTATTATATATATACATTGATATTAATCATATATATATATATATATATATATATATATATATATATATACACTTATATTAATCTTTATCGACTAATAATTATCAATGTGCATTTATTCATATATTTCCTGTCCCATATGTAATTGGAAGGGAGGTAAATCAACTGAAGGTAGTCAATGTATTAGTGATAAGTTTAATTAATCAGTTCCTTTCCTTCTACATTTCTTAGATTGCAATCTTATTGGTTCAAGCCTTTCATGTGAGGCACACAGATACCTTTGTCTCTTAAGTGTTTGTTTTGCTTCAACTGAAAATGAATAAATTATGAGTAACAAGTGATTTATATAATACCAGGAGTAATCAATCAATTAGAGATATTATTGAACATCTAAAAATATAAAGGGGCGGTTGAACATCTAAAAATATAAAGGGTCTCCAATTAAGCTGTTAATTCTTTATCTCCGCTTTTTTAAATCTCAGTACATTGTTTCAAGACTTTTGTCTCATTGCATCTCACTATTAAAACTTTCTAACAATTGCCGCCATTTCTGACGACACGTTAAACACAGAGAAATTATAACATGTATGCAACAACAAGCAGAGTGAAGAGGAAGAAAAAGTAGAATTTTTCGTATAATAATTCTCAACAGGAACTGAAGCTGTCGGAGTTGCTGTTGTGTTTCGGATTCCAGATAATCGCCTTTCGTACTTCTAAAATATTGAACGTCTAATAAATATAAAGTGAACGGATTAATTAAATGCTTCACTGGCGTCTATTTTAGTTGTGAATTCTTTATCTCCTCTTTATTGTATCTCAATACATTGTTTCAAGGCTTCTGTTTCATTAAAACTTTCTAACAGTTGCCGCCATTTCTGACGACACGGGTATACTTGTATATAAATAAATACACCAAATAAAAAGGCCGTTGGAGAGCCTTTTTTATTTTATTATTTACAGAATATTAGTTTTTAAACTTATCTATAGTCCCGATTTATTTATGATTACACTGATTTTGTTCCCAAGAGTCCAAATTTAGCGACAGATTCATAAATAAAATTCAGTTTTTATTTCTTTGCAGCCGTGACGGAATAATGGTCGCTCAGGACAGAATTTACGGTCTCATGAAACCTTATATATCTATCTATCTATATATACATACATACATATATATATATATATATATATATATATATATATATATATATATATATATATATATATATATATATATCTGTGTGTGTGATCGAAGGTGCGTGTTTGTAAGCGTAAAATACATGTCAAAACAGCCAAGTAAGTAAACGATACTGTTTCTTGAAAAGTAGGTATCTTGACTTAAATATTAACAAACATTCCCCACTTCACGATTATTAATTGAACGTCTTGCTTCAGCTTGATCCTGAAATAGGCTTTGTCGTTCTGTTGCTAATTTTTTCTTCCGAAGATATTTCTATTTCACTGTTATATTAAACACAAATTTTTTTACGTGTTTTAATATGTAAAGATACTGAGCAAAAAGTGTTTTATATAACACCAGGAGTAATCAATGAATTAGAGATATCATTGAACGTCTTACAATATGAAGGGGCGGTTGAACATATAAAATATAATTCATGAATAAAATTCAGTTTTTATTTCTTTGCAGCCGTGTCGGAATAATGAGGACAGAATTTACGGTCTTGAAAGGATAGTACTTTAAAAACCCCAACCTATAGAAATTAGACCTTATATCATTGAACGTCTTAAAATATAAGGAACGGAAATAAATTGTAAAGATAAAGGAATATATAGGGAACGGATTAATTAAATGCTTCATTAGGCATTATTTAAGTTCTTTTTGTCTCAGCACATTGTTTCAAGACTTTTGTTTCATTGAATCTTACTATTGAAACTTTCTAACAGCTGCCGTCATTTTTTATGGTTACGGGTACACTAGTATTACATTAAGATGTTATCAATAATATTGATATTAAAGAGAATATATTTTTTTATATGGATGGTGTTAAGTTACAGAATTCCCACAAAGAATATTCCTGACAATCGTGATAAACGCGAACATTTGTCTGAAGTTGTTGTCGTTTGTCGTCTCCAGAGTGCAGGACGCTGCTCAGCGAACGCCAAAGGAAACGTTTATTGAAGTGTGAAAAAATGTTGTGGCGTAAAAAGCGGGGTAAGGGGGTGGGGGTAATTATCGTGTGATTGTATTCACACGCAAAACTTCCATTAAATAAAGAAATAATTGAATTAAAAAAATAAGAAAAAAGAACAAACAGAAATTAACAATTCCCTTTTTCTCTTTGAGGGATTTCCTATTTTCAAACTTATTTTCGACATTAAATATGCTTTTAGATCGTCGATTATAATTATAAAATATAAAAAAAAACTGATGGGAAATTGAGTGACTGAATTTTTATTTATTATTTGTTTTTTTGTTCTAATATTTTTAATTCTAAAATAATTCTTGGATGTTAGAAAAAAAAAAATCCCCCCCCCTCAATGTCACATTAATAATCGATAGACTAATTATTTATTCAATTCTTTGAAAAGCGGTAAAAACTGAACTGTAAATTTCAACACAAAGTGAATACGTGGCTTTCTTTGACTGAAAAAAAAAATGAACGAAACGATGCTTTTAGTTTATTACGACGATATATTAATATTCTCACAACACAAATTTATCAATATTCCAAAAATACTCCTTAGACGGGTATATCCCATAGACCAATATCCATAGACGGGTATTCCATAGACCAATATCCATAGACGGGTATTCCATAGACGGGTATTCCATAGACCAATATCCATAGACGGCTATTTCATAGACCGATATCCTTAGAAGGATATTTCATAGACCAATGTTCTTAGACGGATATTTCATAGACCAATGTCCTTAGACGGATATTTCATAGACCAATGTCCTTAGACGGATATTTCATAGACCAATGTTCTTAGACGGATATTTCATGGACCAATGTCCTAAGAGGGATATTTCATACACCAGTGTCCTTAGACGGATATTCCATAGACCTATGTCCTAAGACGGATATTCCATAGACCAGTGTCCTAAGACGGATATTCCATAGACCAATGTCCTTAGACGGATATTTCATAGACCAGTGTCCTTAGACGGATATTTCATAGACCAGTGTCCTTAGACGGATATTTCATAGACCATTGTCCTTAGACGGATATTTCATAGACCAGTGTCCTTAGACGGATATTTCATAGACTAGTGTCCTTAGACGGATATTTCATAGACCAATGTTCTTAGACGTATATTTCATAGACCAGTGTCCTTAGACGGATATTCCACAGACCAATGTCCTTAGAAGGATATTTCATAGAGCAATGTCCTTAGACGGATATTTCATAGACCAATGTTCTTAGACGGATATTTCATAGACAAATGTTCTTAGACGGATATTTCATAGACCAATGTCCTTAGAAGGATATTTCATAGACCAATGTCCTTAGAAGGATATTTCATAGACCAATGTCCTTAGACGGATATTCCACAGACCAATGTCCTTAGACGGATATTCCACAGACCAATGTTCTCAGACGGATATTTCATAGACCAATGTTCTCAGACGGATATTTCATAGACCAATGTCCTAAGAGGGATATTTCATAGACCAATGTCCTTAGACGGATATTTCATAGAACAATGTCTTTAGACGGGTATTTCATAGACCAATGTCCTTAGACGGATATTTCATAGACAAATGTCCTTAGAAGGATATTCCATAGACCAATGTTCTTAGACGGATATTTCATAGACCAATATCCAAACAGGGATATTCCATAGACCAATGTCCGTCTAAGGATTATTCATAGACCAGTGTCCTTAGACGGATATTTCATAGACCAGTGTCCTTAGACGGATATTTCATAGACTAATGTTCTTAGACGGATATTTCATAGACCAATGTTCTTAGACGTATATTTCATAGACCAATGTCCAAACAGGGATATTTCAATAGACCAATGTCCAAACAGGGATATTTCAATAGACCAATGTCCAAACAGGGATATTTCATAGACCAGTGTCGTTAGACGGATATTTCATAGACCAATGTCCTAAGAGGGATATTCCATAGACCAATGTCCTTATACGGATATTTCATAGACCAATGTCCTTAGACGGATATTTCATAGGGCAATGTTCTTAGAGGGATATTTCATAGACCTGTGTTCTTAAACGGATATTTCATAGAACAATGTTCTTAGACGGATATTTCATAGACCAATGTCCTAAGAGGGATATTCCATAGACCAATGTTTTTAGACGGATATTCCATAGACCAATCTACTTAGACGCATATTTCATACACCAGTGTCCTTAGACGGATATTCCATAGACCAATGTCCTAAGAGGGATATTCCATAGACCAGTGTCCTTAGAGGGATATTCCATAGACCAGTGTCCTTATACGGATATTTCATAGACCAATGTCCTTAGACGGATATTTCATAGACCAATGGCCTTATACGGATATTTCATAGACCAGTGTCCTTAGACGGATATTTCATAGACCAATGTCCTTAGACGGATATTTCATAGACCAGTGTCCTTAGACGGATATTTCATAGACCAATGTTCTTAGACGGATATTTCATAGACCAATGTCCTAAGAGGGATATTCCATAGACCAATGTCCGTAGACGGATATTTCATGGACCAATGTCCGTAGACGGATATTTCATACACCAGTGTCCTTAGACGGATATTCCATAGACCGATGTCCTAAGACGGATATTCCATAGACCAGTGTCCTTAGACGGATATTTCATAGACCAATGTCCTTAGACGGATATTTCATAGACCAATGTTCTTAGACGGATATTTCATAGACCAATGTCCAAACAGGGATATTCCATAGACCAATGTCCATCTAAGGATTATTCATAGACCAATGTCCTTAGACGGATATTTCATAGACCAATGTCCTTAGACGGATATTTCATAGACCAATGTTCTTAGACGGATATTTCATAGACCAATGTCCGTAGACGGATATTTCATAGACCAATGTTCTTAGACGGATATTTCATTGACCAATGTCCTTAGAGGGATATTCCATAGACCAATGTCCTTAGACGGATATCCAATAGACCAATGTCCTTAGACGGGTATTCCATAGACTAATGTCCGTCTAAGGATTATTCATAGACCAATGTCCTTAGAGGATATTCCATAGACGAATGTCGTAAGTGGGATATTCTAGGCCCCTGAAAAAGTTAGGCTCCTGAAAACCGGGATTTTTCCGTTTTAAAAGTCATGTTGATTTTTTACATTTTTCTAAATGTATTTTCACTTTATATAATATTCATAGAAAGCAGAAAAAGAACCCCGAAAAAATCCAAACATCCGAAACGAAAGCAAAGAACAATTACCGTATTTTACAAAATTAATGAACCAACTGATTTTTTACGAAATGTTTTACAAATTTAATGAACCAACTGATAATGAATCTTCCTGTCATAATCAAATTGTGATGACGTCATGACGTCACTATATTATTGATGACATCATAAAAGCAGCAAAATGACGTCACGTTTCCTGAAAATGTCATCATTTAAAATGTAATTAGAGTCGCAGAGATAAAAAAAAATAGCTAAATATTCTTCTCTTGCTGATATTTTTCTTACTCCTGTGGCAGTGGAGACTTCGGGGGTTGTTGGCCCTCGTTCGATGGCGTTCTTTCGTAGGATTGGCGCGATTGCGTCTCGATTAAGGAACGAACCTCGCGAAACTCAGTGGCTCTTGCAGCGTGTCTCACTGGCGATGGTTCGAGGTAATGCTTTCTCCATCATTGCGGCTGGCAGAGGATAGAAAAAATGTTTATAGTTACGTTGTCCTGGAATTGTCATCATTGGTCGACTGAATTTGCTTTGTTTCAATGACTTTTGTTCAATAAATACGTTTGTTTAAAAAAAAAATCCCCCCCAAAAGTTTATTTTCAGAAGAATATTTTTCTAAAGAATATTTTCTGAAGAATATTTTCTGAAGAAGAAAAAAGTAACTATAAACATTTTTCTTTGTTGCTATCCTCTGCCAACCGCAATGATGGAGAAAGCATTACTCCGAACCATCTCCAGTGAGACACGCTGCAAGAGCCACTCCGTTTTGCGAGGCTCGTCCCTTAATCGAGACGCAATCACGCCAATCCTCCGTAGAAACGTCATCGAACGAGGGCCATAACCCAAGAAGTGTCCACTGCCAAAATAATAATAATAATAATAATAATAATAAACTTCCCCATTTTAAAAAGGAAAATGGTAATGCTATCCGTCCGCTTTCCATCACCACGGCCGAGGCCTAGGGGTTCAATTTGGGAAGAGAACCCATCTGCACCCAAACCTCTTCTGATGATGTCGTTTATTGCTGAATGTCGTGGAAAGCGGCCGGCACTACGACGACAGGAGAGAGGATGCAAACCAAAATCATCGATGGAGGCTCCACATCTGCATCTGTGACGCTCACATAATTTGAGTCAAAGTCTGATCGCGACTCCGCCCCGAGTGCACTCATTATCTAGAAGAGTACCGGTAAATGAAGAGGGCACTGCGTTGAGCCAGGTGCGACTACTCGGTTGCGAAGCAGATAGTAGACAGGCGAGGCGATGCTGATCCAGAGAGAGCCTCAAATTAGTAAAACTGGCCTCGCATTTTATTTTATCCCAGCTTTTTTGTTGGGAATACCTGTCTAAGGAGCATTGGTCTATGGAATATCCATCTAAAGACATTGGTCTATGGAATACCTGTCTAAGGATCTTGGTGTATGGAATATTTTTGTTTGGATGTGTCTAGTGGGATGGAAAGTAATTCTTGGGCCCAGACGCTGCAGGCTCGTTCGAAAGAACTACCCGAGAGTCACTGAGACGATCCACCGAGTATCTCATCAATTAATTCGCGACTGGACGAAAGTGAAGAAAGATAGGCTGGAAGGGCCAAATCTACGGCTGATCGAAGGCCCACGCCCCCCCGAAACTCAAAGGGAGCTTTGCCTGCCTCCAGCCTGTGTTGTCGAAATTGACGTTGCAAATTAGGTCCGCGCATCTCTTAACTGTGATATCTATCTCATTTAAGAAATCCTGTTCGAGGTAGCAAGGGCCACTTCGGAGAGTGTAGAGGAAACTCGGTAGCGAAAAACTGTTCTTCAAGAGGAAGAGGGCTGGGTGTGCATCATCAATTAGTTGCAATTTCTCAGTCATTCTTGTTAAAATGACATGCTTAGTATCCAAACACTCTCGAATGGCCATTGGACACCAAGAATGTGCAATTCCTCATTAGATGTTAAAATTCCCCCGCGTCTTATAAGCCATATGTAGGTTTAAAATTCGCGATAGTCGGCCGAAATTAGCTACCTGGCAACTGCTATTAGCTTAGACTTTAGAGTAACTTACATATACCAACTTTATTTAAAAGGCTATTATGCAAAATAAAAGGGTTATCATTGATAATATTCATTATATTAATTTAATGCTTTGTTTCACTAAAATTATATGCAATAAATTCAAATTATATATTTGTAAAATATATTTGTTTCATTAATATTTTTCTTGCAATGACTTCCGGTTGCATTGGTATCAATACAATCAGAATGTTTATATCCTAATTATTCGACTAAGACTTTTACAAGACGCAGGTTGTACAGATCATATAAAGGACAAACTTTGACTGAATTTCACTCGTTCAGATGTAACAACAGCAAGAAAGAGGTTAAGCTACAATGTTGCATACAAGCTTCATGTAGTAAACTCTGAGTATCAGTTTGGATAACGAAGACGACAGATTTTATGGATTTGAAGATGAATAAAATTTTGATGGTAACTGTACTGTTTTGCTCAATTGTAATAATTACTTTTTTATTTTGTTTTTTTACCTTTGGATATAATAACGTTTTTATAGGCTTGTGTTGTTTTTTTCCTATTATTTTTCGTTTAATTGTAACCATGGCTTGTTTAAACACCATTTACTAATAATTTTACTCATTTTTACAAATTACCAATTTTTTCTTGATTCGTCCTGCAGAAATTGGGGTGCGACTTATACGCCTGTGCGTCTTATATACCGTGAAATACGGTAGTTAACAGAAAAGAAAACCCGCCCCAATTAATCAAGAGTGTTTTCTGTAAAAGCTCTCCCAGGAAATAAAAATAAAAATAAATTGTTTAATAAAGGAAATTATTGGGTGGAATAAAATGGATGTCATTAATATTGTTTAATTATTCACCATTATTACGCCACAGTTTTATCAATGTTCTGACAATATCCACCGACAAACTGCTCCAAGACCTTTACAACCAGGACAAAGCACGCTACTTCCATATAGTCGAATCAGCCACATATCCCGCGTGTTCCAAATGTAAGGAGAACGTTTCCTTCAGACTGCTTTTTCTTCCAAAGAACTGCTTCTACGAGTTGGCATCTTTTACTCTCTGGAAAATATTAGCGATTTCGAAAGTTCTCGAAAAGCATTTGCGTCACTTAATATAATTTTCATAGAAAGCGAAACAAACAACCCTAATTTAATAAAACGAAATTAACTAACGAGAAAGAAAACCCGACCCAATTTCACCAGGGACATTTTCTGTAAAAGCTCCGAAAACAAAGATTCTTTGTTTAATCAAGGAATTGATCGAGTCAATGACCAATATTTACTTGATTTTTGCATAATGTATGTCCTTAAAATCGTTTAATAATTCGCCATTAACGAAAACACTCCATCAATTATTGATGGAAAGTGTTTTGTCTGTTTTGTTTAATGTAACAGTGGCTAAATCGATCGTCTTCTAACTGCAGATTTACCTACGTGCGAACGAAAAGGCACAATTAATGTAACTTTTTCTCTCCTTTCCTTTCGTTCTTTCAGTGGATAATTCAATCGCTTTCCTGACAATGTTTTGCAAAAAGCTGGGAAAAAAAACTTCATTTGTACGTGAAGAACAAATACGTTAAAATATTCAGGAACAAAAAAAAGTACGACTATGAAATTTTCCAAAGTCGATATAACAAATATTTTTATGCAAAAATTCAGTAAATCATTTCATTTCCAATTTGCAATGTGTGTCAATTTCGTAGTTTTCTTTTAAATTCTATGTCCCGTCAGATCAGGGCTCTCCACAGCTTCCTTCATTTAATATCAGTGAATTGCAATGATTTCTTGGAAGACATAATGGAGTAGTTTGCCATTGTTTCCGCCACGGATTTGAATTCAGAGTTTTCCTTTTCCTAGACTGACTGCCAACCAAGGCTTGGGAGCCCAGTGTACCCTCCTATTATACGCATAGTTCGGGTCAGAAGAGATCGGTTCATGCCATCTCCAAGTGCATTAGCGAGAAAGTGAATGCTACAGACGAGGTGCGAAATTGAAATCGCTTCGCTGATTCTACTTTGTGCGCCAATAACAGCTACCCTACCCACACATCCTTTTAGTAGAATAGACAATTATATAGTGACAAATAATAATACAGTAGCGAAGACAATTGTATTATTATCATTATTATTGTTATTTGTGTATGTTATATTTCCTGCTTTGCATTCTATAGAGTCGGGTCCACATAGGAGAATTGTCATCTCACTAATAGCACTTTTCTTCGTATGTGGGATGTTCCTAGTATGGCGATCTTCCGGGCAACTTGTATGTTGATGCTATTTGGGATACTGTAAAATTGTCCATTCTTTGTCTCACGAGGCCCAGTGATCCGCTTACTATTGGTACAGTCTCAGTCTTCATTCCCCACATCCTGTTAATCTCGATCTCCAGGTCCTTGTATTTGGACAATTTCTCAATAATTTTCATGAAGGTGTTTCTCTCCAATGTTACTGCTATGTCAATAAGCATACACTTACTGAATTTCTTGTCTTTTATGATAATATGAGGTCTTCTGGCTTTTATTTGCTTGTCAAATTGAATTAGCATGTCCCAGAGGATAGATACATCGTTATTTTGGGTAACTGTGTCTGGTTGATGCTCATACCCTCTCTCGGTGGTTTTGATTTTGTGCTTCTTGCATATCTTCTAGTGCACATATGTCGCTACCTTGCTATGTCTGTGGGTCTAGTCAGTTTTTGCCAGTTTTGGACATCCTGAGATAATATAGTCGGCAGTTTCGTCATATTTTCCCGCAGATTCTGGTTATGTGACTGTGATAGGATCTGGTTGCGGGGCTTTGGTCCTGAGTTGCAATAATTAGGCCTTCCGTCTCAGCTTTTAACCCGGTGCTCCTCAGCCACTTATTATTACATCGCCAGGGGTAATAGTTAATACGTTCTCCTGAAAATGACGCACTTCAAGAATGAAACACTTGAAAAACCAATCACTGAAAATGCCACTATTGAACCATACGTGTTGTAATAATGCACGGGTAACACATCCATACAGTTCTTGAGAGCTCGTGGTTTAGCGGTCTTCCCTACGGTCTTGAGGTGGTGGTTTCGCGAAGCATTTACCCCAAGTAAAGCAGAGAATGTGTCTTTACTTATTTTCTTCCCAGGAATCTTATCTCCACACTTAAATGCATGGGTATTAGGTGGGAGCGAGCGACAAAAACGAAGCAGTTTCATCCGCGTTATATATCTGTAATATATATTAAGTGTAAGTCTTTCTCCTTTAGAAGATTCTGAAATTTAAGAAAGAAAGGTTCCACGGCATCTGTACCATAATCACCACAGCCAACCGGTACTGCCCTTGAAATTGATACCCAAAGATTCGGCTAATTTATTTGCTGCACCAACAATCTCAACCCCACGTACGTTCATGTTCATTGACCTCTGTTGCACATACCACTTGTAAACAGTTTCCTCCAGTATCTGCCTATATCTCGGAGATGAGGTATTATGATTACTTGTATTAATTACATTATTCGGACTGTTATCTTCATCTTCATTGCTTTATTTACAACGTTTCGGCCTCTATATCTTTGAGATGAGATATTATGATTACTTGCATTATTTACATTATTCGGACTGTTATCCTCATCTTCATTGCCATATTCACAACGTTTCGGTCTCTATATCGCTGAGATGAGGTATTATGATTACTTGAATTATTTACATTTTTCGGACTGTTATCCTCATCTTCATTCTATTCATACGAACCTATCCTAAAAAATCTTGTCGGCATTAAATAACCTATTGAGGTTGATATGCCGTAAAACAAAATAACCCAAATCAAACTGATTTCTTACAAAGAATACATATTCTATTCATACGAACCTATCATAAAAATCTTGTCGGCATTAAATAACCCATTTAGGATGATATGCCGTAAAACAAAATAAACCAAACCAAACTGATTTCTTACAAAGAATACATATATTCTATTTTTACGAACCTATCCTAAAAATCTTGTCGGCATTAAATAACCCACTGAGGTGTTGATATGCTGTAAAACAAAATAAACAAGGCAATCTGATTTCTTACAAAGAATACATATTCTATTCATACGAACATATCCTAAAAATCTTGTCGACATTAAATAACCCATTAAGGTTAATATGCTTTAAAACAAAATAAACCAAACTGATTTCTTACAAAGAATAGATATTCTATTCATACGAACCTATCCTAAAAATCTTGTCGGCATTAAATAACCCATTGAGGCCGATAAAACAAAATAATCCAAAACAAACTAAACGAAATTTATCCAAACTTAAAAAAAATACAATAAATTTTCTTTTGTGTGGAATTTTCACCATTTTTTGAAAATGACATTAAATCGATTTTCCTTATTTTTTCCTTATGAGTAATCTATCTGTACAAACGATATATTATATCATATATCATTTTACAATAAAAAATAATTCAGCTTATTAACTAATTTAAAGTAAAAAAAAAGTATCTGAAAAAATTTAATCGAAATAAAATAAATCTTATTGTTAAGGTAACGTTGCGTAGCATCCGTGTTATCGTAAAAACATATGTTATTGCAAATAGGGGAGTCAGGTTGCGTAACCGATAAATATGTAAAGTCACATTTTAATATTATATTAATAATTTCAATAAGTTCAGCAACTATGAGATGTGGTAGGAAATAGTATCAGGTTTCCGTTAAGATTACAATCAGTCATTCACCGGGACAATCTTTTCATTTTCTCCCCCAATAAATGGTGAACTTTTGGTTTTGGAGGGCTATTTTCTTCAGTCTAGAATATTAACATGTGCATTGCAATTTATAGTGTAATGAAAAAAAATATATATTGACAAAGTAAAAGGAGAAGATCGTTGGATATATACACAATTGTAAATCAATATGTCAGTAGCCAGAGACGTATTAAGCCAAATCTTGATCTGGTATTCTCACAGTATAATGTTCAATGATGTTTTAATAGCTTATTGTTCAAGTGTTTATGTGCAATGAGAAAGAAGGGGATGGTGTCAAAAACAATAAATATTTCTTGTGCAAAATAAGCATTTTTTTCATCTTTAGGCTACGAACTTATTGATGTGCTTACATTTTGATTTATAGCAAAACAATGAATGCAAGAAAAAAAATAGATTGATCAAGGCTGAAAAGCAACATGATGATTAATCATTGACGTAATTCACCAAATCTGATCTGAAATTCTCATAGTATAATGTTCAACCAACATGAATAATATGTTGGTTCAAGTACATTGACATGAAAATGGATTACCGTAATTCCCCATGTATAATACGCATTTTTTTTCCTGAAAAATTAATAAGCAAAATCAGAAGTGCGTATTATGCACAGCTACAAAACATCTTTTAAAAATTACCGTAAAATAAAATAAGAATTATCATAAAACTAAATTAGAATAATATTATTCTATGTCTAAAACCAATTTAAAAAAAAAAAAAGTGTAGGAAACACTGGCCGTAATGAAATTTGAGAGGTATAATTTATAGGGTTCGACCATCAAACAAGGGGTGCGTATTATGCATGAGTAGAAACATTTTCCCACATTTTCAGCATAATTTTAAGGGTGCGTATTATGGATCAAGGCGTATTATATATGGGGAATTACGGTATGTTAAAAAATAAATATTTCTTTTGTAAGATAAACAACATTTTTCATCCTGAGGCTACTGACTTATTGATGCACTCATATCTTGATTTATAATGATACAAAGGAATAAGAAAAATATTAAAAAAAAATATCGAAAAAAATAAATTCATCAAGGCTGAAAAGAAACGAGGCGATGAATTATAGCCAGAGGTGTAATTAGACAAATTTAGATCAGAAATTCTCTCAGTATAATGTTCAAGAAACATGAATAATATATTGGTTTAAATTCATTGACAATAAAAATAAATATTTCTAGTGTAAAATAAACGCGTTTCATTTTCAGGCTACGGATTTATTGATATGATCAAGTATATCTTTATAATAACTAAACATTTCCGTTGACTTGGGATGCGACCTGTGCGGATACATTTTCGGCCGGTAATTTGATCAGGTCCGCGGTTGAGCCGGGGTCCGTCGCCCGAGACGCAAAGATGAAAAAAATAGTTAAATATTCTTCTCTTGCTGATAGATTTTTTTTACTCCTGTGGCAGTGGAGACTTCAGGGGTTATTGGCCCTCGTTCGATGGCGTTCCTTCGGAGGATTGGCGCGATTGCGTCTCGATTAAGGAACGAGCCTCGCGAAAGGGAGTGGCTCTTGCAGCGTGTCTCACTGGCGACGGTTCGAGGTAATGCTTTCTCCATCATAGCGGCTGGCAGAGGATAGAAAAAATTGTTTATAGTTACGTTGTTCTGGAATTGTCATCAATGGTCGACTGAACTTGCTTTGTTTCAATGACTTTTGTTTTGTTACAAATATTTAAGTAAATGCTCTGTTTATAATAAACAGTATTAATTAAATTTACCGGTCTGAATGTCCGAGAAATCTCATAAGAGTATATGTCCTCCGACAGGAATCGAACCAGAACCCTACCATTTAGCTACAGAGAAAGCTTTGACTTTACTAACCAGATGCTTCTCTGTACCTACATGTATACTACGTCAGTCTAGATGGCGGTTTCGTTTGAGATACAGGTTCGATTCCTGTCAGAGGACACATATTTTTAATGAAATTCCTCGTACATTCAGACCGGTAAATGTTGTTAATACTGTTATTATTATAAACAGATCATTTACTTAAATATTTGTATCTATAAACGTAACGTATATATATATATATATATATATATATATATATATATATATATATATATACGGGGGTCATTCAATAAATAAGTTGAATTTTTCGGTATAAGGACTTCTAATAGAGATAGAAGTTTACTCTTGTTTATTTTTTTTGTTTTACTTCTTTTTCACATGGATTTAATTTATTTTGCAGATTAAAAAAAAAATTTGAGAGTTTTGGCGATTAACAAAGATGGCCGACCAAGAAGCATGCTCCAGGATTGAAAAGCGGTCAGTTATCAAGTTTTTGGTTGCTGAAGGGTGCAAACCAGTTGAAATTCATAGAAGAATGTCAACTGTGTATGGTGCCACATGTGGGCTAAATTTTTTAAAGAAGGACGGAGCAGTGTTGAGGATGAAGACAGGCCAGGGAGGCCTACAGAAGTAAGGTCTCCTGAGGTGATCGAATCAGTCAATGACCTCATTCAGTCTGACAGAAGGGTGACAGTGGATGACATTGCAAGGACTTTGAGCTTATTGGGACAAACGCAGGGGTCATCAGTCAGCTGGAGTCATCTTGCATCATGACAACGCAAGGCCTCACACAGCAGCCCAAATGGTGCAGACCATCAACAAGCTGGGCTGGGAACTGCTCCCTCATCCCCCTTACAGCCCAGACCTTGCCCCTTCAGACTTTCACCTGTTTGGTCCCTTGAAAGCGTTCACGAGAGGCACGAAGTTTAAAAGTGACGATGAAGTCAAAAGTGTTGTGAGCGACTGGCTGAGACATAAGTCCAAAAATTTTTACGCTGAGGGAATACGGAAGCACAGATGGGAAAAGTGTGTGAGAGTGCTGGGAGACTACGTTGAAAAAAAAAAGAAGTAAGCTTCTATCTGTATTAGAATTCCTTATACCGAAAAATTCACCTTATTTATTGAATGACCCTCGTATATATATATATATATATATATATATATATATATATATATATATATATATATTAAACTTGTTGTGGTGAATGTTAAAGACAACATCGTCCTGCATATTTTCTTTTGAATTTTCTCATATTTTCTAATGAGACTTTTTATTTGAAAATGATATCGAAATAAATAAAACGTCTCATTAGAAAATATGAGAAAATTCAAAAGAAAATATGCAGGACGATGTCTTTAACTTTCAACACAACATGTTTAAAAGAAAAGTTGCTGCCAAATTACACACACACACACACGCATATATATATATATATATATATATATATATATATATATATATATATATATATATCAATTATGTAGTTGATTGTATTTTATTATTAAATATTGTTTGCGAGAGTGATTCTTGCCATATAATTAGCTTCATTATTTGTTTTTCGTATGAATGATTTACGTTATATATATATATATATATATATATATATATATATATATATATCACCATTTTTTATAGAATCCATACTTAAAGAATCTCAGATTATTTTACCTACAACCATAACCGGTATAATGTAAATTTATTCGCTTCGGCAATCATCAACATAATCTTTTATCAAACATAAATAAAAGAAATGTCCACTATAAGCACAAGAACAATAGTTTCGATTCCTGTCGGGGAACGCACATATTTTCTAGGAAATTTATCGGACATTCAGGCCAGTAATTAATATTGTTCATTATAAACAGAGCCTTTAGTTAAATAACAGTATCTATAAAAATAACTAATAAACAGAAAGTATATTAAAATTATTGTTGGGCTTAGTCCATTTCATAATATATGTTGTCATTTGTTTACGTTAAAATACACTTCGAGCAGATATGATCGTTCGAGAAAGATCGCGAGAAATTTGTTGTTTAAAAGCTTTGCTAACCAGTGGTATAGCACGTCAGATCAAATGACAGTTCAGTATAGGCTACAGTTTCGATTCTTGTTGTGGGGGGGGGGGGGGCACATATTTTCTAGGAAATTTCTCGGAAGTCAGGCCGGTAAATGTAATTAATACTGTTTATTATAAACAAAACACTTAATTAATTGCATCTATAAAAATAATGTATAAACAGAAAATATATTGTAAGAATTGTCGGACATACTCTGTTTATTTATATATAATAGCTAAGCAACAAATAAAATTACAAAAAAAAAATAAACAAACTAAAAAAAGAAATTGATTAAGCCTGAAAAGCAATGGTACGATGAATTATAAGCCAAGATTTGATCTAAAATTCTCACTGTATAATATTCATTGAACATTATACTGTTGAGAAATTAAAATCGTGATTAATACGTTGTTTTAAATGCATTGGCAAGGAAGGGGATTATGTTTAGAAATATTTATTGCGTAAACTCTTTTTTCATCCTTACAGCTTGTGCAAATTAATTGAAACAACCTCTTTAGTTTCATTTCTTTCATCATACAGTCAGTTTTAGAACCCCTGGAGTGACAGGGTGCAATAGATTTTTATTTTTTCCCTCAGATTAGATCATTTGCAGTGGTGTGCAGTAATATGAATCTATTTTCGGGGTGTATTATGAAAATTGTTTGGCCTTGAAAAATATTGCGTTATCTGTGATTGCATCAGGTCTTTATCACGCCCAGACACTATTGTCTCGACTGTCGATTAGTTGTCCTACGGCCATTTTCTGCGATGGACGTTACTTCCAGGAAGCGCACGAAAATGTGTAACCCTGCACGAACACACTGATAAGCCTTACCAGTGAGCAAATCAAAGTACTATAAACCGGACCGGAAACTGTCTTGATTTAAATCCAATCGACAATCTGTGGTCAGTTTGCAAGGAAAGAAGTATTAAAATGTGAACGGGGTCGTGTTTCATTGGAAAAATATGAAAAAAAGTAAATAATAACGGAATTATTCGTTTTGTTTCAATTCATTTTCACAAGGGTGTAACTCTAGCATAGCCTATTCTATGTTCAATTTACTCTTCTTCATATGCCGTGTCTACTCAGAGCATAGTCGATCATGGCTCTCCACATTTTCCTGTCCCTTGTAGATCTTAATAAATTTTGTCTCTCTGTTATTTCTCCTAAACCAGGGATCGGCAAACTTTTGGAGAGAGTGGGCCACATAACAATGTCCCGGGGGAGAGCCATAGTATCAAATGTTCTATAATAAATTGTTTCCACCTCAGGTCGCTCCGTCCAGAAGGCTAACTTAGCCAGGAGAAACTTTCTTCACGGCAATGGTTTCTTGACAAATTAAGCAAGCACATTTTCCGAAGTGCTGAACGAAAAAATAGTTAAGCGCCCGGCCCCCGTTGAAATTTTCGGCATACAAAATCCACTTTTCTATTCTAAGTTTCCCGTTACTTGTTTTTGTTAAGACAAAGAAAGATTTCTGGAAAGAAAAGAAAAATACAGTAAGGAAATTGGGTTAGGCTAATTTACGGTTAAGTTGGCTGGCCGGGCAAAATACCTTCGCGGGCCTGACGTGGCCAGGAGCTGGGGGTTGCCAACTAGGACCTAAAGCTTCTTCCGCCGTCCATTTACTCTTATTCGCGAGGTAGGTTATGCGTTGTTTTTCTATGTCTCTCTTGCTTTCTATCTATCCTGTGAGTCTCAGGTTATCCAAGCCCACTTTCCTCATTATTGCACCCTACAAATTTCAACTGATTTTTCCTGATATTAATTTTAAGTTTCACATTTGATTTCATTTTCTCTCAAACCTCGTCGTTGTTTACATGTTCGGACCATGGTATTCGCAGTCACTTCCGGTAGAATCAAACTCTTTTGTAACAAGTTTCTGCTCTATATTTGGGGAGATTGTCCAGCATTTACTGCCCTATAGGAGGACTGGTATCACGTAACAGTTCAGTACTTTATATAAAGTAAAATTCAAAGCTGAGCATCCCTGTCTTTTCACCGTTTCGATGTTAAATTGTAACCAACGTTTGTTCCAATCCTTCCGTCCACTGGACGATGAAAATTCAAAAATTTAAATTTAAAGTCAATCGTTTCTGTATCTTTAGCGTTGTTGATGTGAAAATGTATCCACATTTGTTGTAGTGCTTTACACTGACTATATATATATATATATATATATATATATATATATATATATATATATATATATATGTATATATATATATATATATATATATATATATAAATATATATATATATATATGTAATAAAATAGGTAGCATATAACTTTATATTACAAAGAGTTAATCATACCTTGAATCAATTAGCAATATTAATGCAATTATTGGCGAAATCCCTTCGCTAGTAGACATAATTATAAGCATTATACTACTAATAATCCACTGAATGATGAGATCCTTATGTATAAAATGGATATGGTGTATTTTTAATTCAGCTAGTACTTTCAAAGGCTTCACGCATTCATCTTCAGGCTGTATTTTCTCCTTTAGAATCAAAACTGGAACACGAAATAAATGTGTTTTTCCGACCGAAAGATATTTTGTTAAGAATGAGCTATTTATTAACGGCTATGTAGTGCAAATAAATAGCTCATTCTTATAATAATCTCTCTCTCTCTCTCTCTCTTTCTCTCTCTCTCTCTCTCTCTCTCTCTCTCTCTATATATATATATATATATATATATGCAGAAATATAGTTTTAAAGTGTGCTATATTTATGGGGTAAAGTGCTCAATATCAGAGATAGAGCGTGTGTAAATATAAAAGTGGACATGGAAGTCAGCACTTAGAGGCGACAGTCTGTTTCATGCTAGTGCAATCGTCGGGCGACTAGTGCACTAGTCGCCTGACGATTGCACTAGCATGAAACAGACTGTCGCCTCTAAGTGCTGACTTCCATGTCCACTTTTATATATATATATATTTATATATTCTGTTTATCCGTTATTTTTATAGATACAAATATTTAAGTAAATGTTCTGTTTATAATAAACAGTATTAACAACATTTACCGACCTGAATGTGTCCTCCGACAGGGATCGAAGATGTACCCTACACGCAACCGCCATATAGCCTGACGTGCTATACCATTTAGCTACAGAGGAACCGTCTCGTTAGCAAGCTTAAATTACAAATTTCCCATGATTTCTCTCGAACGCTCATATCTACTCGAATTTAACCGTACTAACCAGACGCTTCCTCTGTAGCTAAATGGGGTAGCACGTTAGGCTATATGACAATTCTGTGTAGGATACAGCTTCGATTCCTGTCAGGGGAAGCATATTCTCTATGAAATTTCTTAGACATTTAGTCCGGTAAGTGTAGTTATTACAAAACATTTACTTAAATAACTGTATCTATAAAAATATATTAAAATAATTGTCGGACCATTTCATAATATATATATATATATATATATATATATATATATATATATATATATATATATATATATATAATTTCCTCTACAATGATTTATATTGAAATCTTGTAATTAAAAAAAAAACTAATGAATTTTTTTTATAATCAGTTATTATACTTATTATTTTAAACTATGTATCTTTTCGAAACGCATGTTTCCGTAGACAGCTCTCTGTTTCTTTTCAATGCAGTTAACAATTATACTTCGTTTCGCTAGGCGCATGCGCGTTGACAGCGGCCACCATTTTTTCAGCATTTGGGCATGCGCAAAAAAACAATGGATCATGCGCAGCACGAATTCCGCGAGGATCTCACTCTTCCATACCGTGTCGCAGACGCGGTAGGACGCAAATACTCAGCACCCCTAGGGCAAATGCAGGTCTTAGACAAAGACACCTCAGACTTTCACTCACCAACAGAGTAACTTCAACCCTATCCGTTTCTTTCTTTTCTAGAGCAACTGCAATAAGAACATAACTTACATTCTCTTTCAGGAACTATCCTTGAACGTTCCCTATACTAAAAGTTTCCGTTAAAATAAAAAAAAATTAATAAATCTTTTCCCATTTTTATTTTTTATTTTTCACCGTTTTTGATTCTCTCTTTCTTTCAACTCTTGTGACTTTTGTTCGCCAACACACGGCACCTTCTCAACCCCAAACAATGACGCCAAAAACAACCGACATTTGAAAGTCTTAAGAAACAAATTAGTATAGCTGGACATTCATTTTCGAGGATACCGGTCGAGTAAGGCGGATAACCATTCAGCTTGCTAGCCTAGGCGTATTTTGCGTTTATTCAACAACCACTTGTGGTTTATACACCAGCTATGCTGAGAAGACTAAGGTTTCTGGGAAAGACCGTGTTTTCTCGCGTGAACGATTTGAACAAAACCA
>OZ038504.1:7970088-7977588 GCA_964036315.1 Acanthosepion esculentum
GGAGAGAGAAGACAGCCGCTAGACTGTGCACCATACGTCTAATCTCTACTTCGCTCGCTTCTAGATGTAGGTTACAACCCAAGAGTAAAATATGGTTTAGTGCTAGGAACTGGTTTGTATTTTACTCGTGGGTGACGATCTAGTCAAAGAGTAATTTTTAAGCCACAGGCATTTGACTGGAAGAAATTGCATCCTGTCAATGAACTGCAACGCAACGCTACCATTATAGAATATTAGGTATTACATTGGACCCCCGAAGACTTTTCTAACGAGAAACAAAGTGTTGAACGGCAATGTACTTACAGTAAGTGGGCTGTCGATAACTTCCATTTTTTTTATCATGTATCCCTTTAACATCCATTCAAGGAAAATTGTTAATTAGTTTACTTTCCGTTTCCTCCATTACGTGAGTATTAAAATTTCCAGGCCTTCTTTCCTCATTATGAGTCGCAAAAATTTCAACTGTCTCTTTCTGAATGTAAGTATATATTTCTTCGTTGTTCCTATTTTCCTTAAATCTGTCTCGTTGCTCACATATTTTGTACATGTATAGTTTTCGTTGATGGAACCACATCTGCATCGCCGTAAGTCTCTTTTTCGTCTGTAAAGAGATTTCTTACCACTCGCTGGTATATATCAGATGTTACACCGCAGTTCATTATTCTTTTGTTTTTGTTTTCTGCTTTTTAACGATCTTTCTCTTCATATTCTAGCTTAGTTTCTGGAAGGTATCTTTAATGAAGCAATTAGGCGAAATCTCATCTGGATAAAAACCTAATGTTGTAGGGACGAAATGTCGCCAGATCTAATGTCGAGCCGACAATATGTCTACTTTGTAATCATTGTGTTATGTTTGATATATCTCTCTGTGTAGTAGCAGTCGTAACACAGTTCTCTGCGTTACGCTTAACCAACGGGTTTGCTAAGCAATGCCCTTATGTTCACCAGTTGTTCTCTATTTATGCTTGTCTATCTCATTTGCATACGATACTACACATCGAAGTAACAAAAATGATTGCATAATTTATTAAATAAATTAAAGAATAGCAAGCATAAACTTATTTATTTTAAAGCAAAGTTCTGTACTTTTATATGTCTTGCCTCTTCAGGAAGTTGGCGATCATGGCTCGCCACAATTTCCTTTCCTCTGTAGCTCTTAGTAAGTTTTATCTTTTAGCTCTATCTCCTAATACGTGTGCTGCCAACAATTTAAACAAGCTAATTCCTCTTCTATATGCGGTGTTCCCCCAGGAAGTCCATGATCATGGCTCTCCACAATTTCCTACCCTTTGCGCATTAATTTTATCTAGAGTCTTATTTTGTTGCATTTTTTATCGATCATCCTACCGTTGCGTTTTTAAATTGCTTCTTATTACTGTTTCGTATTTATCTACCATCTCAATCCTGTTATATATTTACCTAGCATCTTATCATTGTTGCGTTTTTATCTAGAATCGTATTGTTGCGTTTTTATCTAGAATCTTATTGTTGCGTTTTTATGTACATTCTTCATCTTTATCTCGCTTTTTCTTAGCTTTACAATTTTATATTATATCTTATCGTTGCATCTATATCTAGCATTTTTTGTACGACCACCGAATTTAAATAACGTTGAATCTGGTCAGTATCTAGATGGGTGTCCGCTTGGGAATACCTGGTGCTGTAAGCCTAGATGGTGCGGCTGTTGTAGTGGATAATGAAATTTGAAATCGGAGAAGCGAGTTCCAATTCAGGTCGGGTTTGTTATATTCATTTACGCGCAAATACTATTACGAAAGGTATAATTCCATCTCTTCTCCCCCAGCTATAGGTTAATTAGTAGGAATTGTATCAGTAAATAATTATTATCTCCAAAAAAAATCTCACAATCTACAAATACTTTCTGGCTATAAATAACATGCAAAATGGTTGATAAACCGTAAAAAAGAACACATCAATTTAGTATTTTATTAATTTGTGTCTTTTCCTATCACCTTCATACTGTTGCGTTTTTATCCATCATTATTATTGTTGCGTATTTATCTACATTGTTATTTTTGCTTAGTATTTATCCTGCATCATTTTGTTGCGTTTATAGCCTGCATCTTATTCTTGCTTTCATTTCTTATTGTTGCGTTTTTATTCAATATCTTATTGTTGCGTTTTTATAGAGAATTCTTTATATTTTTGATATTTTGTCTTGCATTATATTATTTATAAGACATCTTATTATTGCATATTTATGTATCATCCTATTGCATATTTATGCATATAATTGTTGCGTTTCAATCTAGCATTCTTTTTATCTTTTATATGTTTTGCATTATATTAGACATATAACATCTTATTGTGTTTCTATATCGCATCTTATTGTTGCGTTTTTATCTAGTATTCTTTCTGTTTCTGATATCATGTCTTACATTATTTATATAGCATCTTATTGCATTTTTAGATAGTGTCTTATTTTTACGTTTTTATATAGCATCGTATTACTGTTGGGATTCTATCGTAACGTGACATGGGTCAAATAGGAAAATGAGTAATTTGATCAATTATCATCATGGACCCATTTTTTTTTTATGAACGACGCCTTATAAGTTTGATTATGCAGACAAAATTCAGAATTAGTTATATAGCTATATATTTCCTCGTGAGTTTCGATTTTTACTGGATAATTAATTCTTTCTCTTTATTAGGAGGTTGTAGAATGTAAAACGAAATGATCTTTGCTCTAAAAAGCAACAATATATTGGAAGGTAAATACCCGCCTTAAAGAAATTCGGAGAACTTAGAATCATAAACTTGATCATGTTTCGGCTTTTTGTGTGCTTGATGTCGTGACCTGCGGACGTCGAAGGTTTTTAATTGTTCGCCATTTTGTTAATCGACAATTCGTTCTTCGATACTAATTTCGTAGACTGGAATCTCGCTGAAATCTTTTCAGCGATACGGTTGAACTCTCTGGATTCATCTCTGTCCGAAGGCAGAGATGAATCCAGACGAGGCTATACCGAAGGGCAGAGTCTCGTCTGGGGTGGTAGACCGACCCGACCCCGTTTTTTTACGGGGACTACGGGGAATTTTTGCCCGAGCCTACAGGCTCGGATACCCCACGTTAAATTCGGCCTTGTATCACATCCGACCGCATGGGGCGGTTGGCAAATTTTCTAATTTCGTAGACTTCTGCCCACCCAGCAATAATTGAGATTTCTATACGTAAATTATACAAATAACTGAGGGGTTTTATTTTCGACATTTTATTTAAAGAGTATTTTTTTTCTTTAATTATTATTTTTTTTTTAATAAAAAATAAAACTGGTTTTGATCTGAGCTCCCCAGACGGGAAAATATTTGTGTCTGGTTGCCAGCAGCAATGTCTGTGTCTTACCTTATAATTTATTTCTCTTCCTTGCTGCCATATATGTCGTTGTCAGGAGGCCTGCGAACCCCCCGGCGGCCCCCGATGTCTCTTGATGGTGTGTCCCAGCCAGAGTAGCGAACTGCAACGAGGGAATTAAGCCACTAGTTACTTGGGCGGGAATGAAGTAGATGATAGCCAATCAGAAAAGAGGTTAGCCGAGCGTCATTCCTGAGAGTAGTGGACCAAATACGCAAGTCACGCAGTCAATCTCGTACAATCAAAATCTCGGACAATTACAATCTCGTACAATCACAATCTTTCACGCCATCATTTTCTCTTAATTCACACATTGAAAAAAAAAGCGGAAATATTTTCTGTCCTTATTTAATCTTTTAAATACGTCATTAACTCACAAGAACAAATTCGTTTTTTTTCAACCACTCGGGACTGTATTATCATTGTGTGATAATGTCGCGATCGTCGGTTAGTTAAGGGCCTATAGGCTCCTAGCTGAATGGTAGGGGCGATAGCGTTACTATCATGAAACTCTTGTTTCGAATATCGCCATCGTCGGTTAGTTAAGGGGCTATAGGCTACTAGCTGAATGGTAGCAGCGATAGCGTTCCTATCATGAAAATCTTGTTTCAAATATCGCCATTGCCTGTTAGTTAATGGGCTATAGGCTCTTAGATGAATGGTAGGAGCGATAGCGTTCCTATCATGAAACTCTTGTTTCAAATGTCGCCATCGTCGGTTAGTTAAGTGGCTATAGGCTGCTAGATTAATGATAGGGTCGATAGCGTTCCTATCATGACACTCTTGTTTCGAATGTCGCCATCGGCTGTTAGTTAAGGGGCTATAGGCTCATAGCTGAATGGTCGGAGCGATAGCATTCCTATCATGAAACTCTTGTTTCGAATGTCGCCATCGTCGGTTAGTTAAGGGGCTATAGGCTCCTAGCGGAATGGTAGGGGCGATAGCGTTATTATCAGGAAACTCTTGTTTCGAATGTCGCCATCGTCGGTTAGTTAAGGGGCTATAGGCCCCTAGCTGAATGGTAGGGGCGATAGCGTTATTATCAGGAAACTCTTGTTTCGAATGTCGCCATCGTCGGTTAGTTAAGGGGCTATAGGCTCCTAAATTAGTGATAGGGTCGATAGCGTCTCTATCATGAAACGCTTGTTTCGAATGTCGGCATCGTCGGTTAGTTAAAGGGCTATAGGCTCCTAGCTGAATGGTAGGGGCGATAGCGTTTCTATCATGAAACTCTTGTTTCGAATGTCGCCATCGTCGGTTAGTTAAGGGGCTATAGGCCGCTAGCTGAATGGTAGGGCGATAACGTTCCTATCATGAAATTCCTGTTTTGAACATCGCCATCGTCGGTTAGTTAAGGGGCTATAGGCTCTTAGATTAATGATAGGGTCGATAGCGTTCTTATCATGAAACTCTTGTTTCGAATGTCGCCGTCGTCGTTTAGTTAAGGGGCTATAGGCGCTTAGCTGAATGGTAGGGGCGATAGCGTTCCCATCATGAAACTCTTGTTTCGAATGTCGCCACCGTCTGTTAGTTAAGGGGCTATAGGCTCCTAGCTGAATGGTAGTGGCGATAGCGTTCCTATGATGAAATTCTTGTTTCGAATATCGCCATCGTCTGTTAGTTAAGGGGCTATAGGCCCCTAGCCGAATCGTAGGGGCGATAGCGTTCCTATCATGTAACGCTTGTTTCGAATGTCACCATCGTCGGTTAGTTAAGGGACTATAGACTCCTAGCTGAATGGTAGGAGCGATAGCGTTCCTATCATGAAACTCTTGTTTCGAATGTCGCCGTCGTCGGTTAGTTAAGGGGCTATAGGCGCCTAGCCGAATCGTAGGGGCGATAGCGTTCCTATCATGAAACTCTTGTTTCGAATGTCGTCGTCGTCGTTTAGTTAAGGGGCTATAGGCGCCTAGCTGAATGGTAGTGGCGATAGCGTTCCTATCATGAAACTGTTGTTTCGAATGTAGCCACCTTCTGTTAGTTAAGGGTCTATAGGCTCCTAGCTGAATGGTAGTGGCGATTGCGTTCCTATCATGAAACTCTTGTTTCGAATATCGCCATCGCCTGTTAGTTAATTGGCTATAGGCGCCTAGCCGATCGTAGGGGCGATAGCGTTCCTATCATGTAACGCTTGTTTCGAATGTCACCATCGTCGGTTAGTTAAGCGGCTATAGGCGCCTAGCTGAATGGTAGGGGCGATAGCGTTCCTATCATGAAACTCTTGTTTCGAATGTCGCCATCGTCGGTTAGTGAAGCCCTTGACTGGGGAGACGATCCCAGCGTGTGGTACTGTTGGACTCAAAAGAAACATACCAAGCCTTGTAAGCGAAATTAAGTAGGCTTAACTGCTCGGAAAAAGTTTTTGATAATTAGCAGATAGAAGCTCTTAAGCCTTGCTTAGTAATCTCTCTAGAGATGTTGACTTGCTAATATAAAAAAAATCCCTCAACCGACAGCCTGGCCACTCGTTGAGGTGTGTCGGTCTGAATCAAGGGCACAATGACTTATATACTTAAATCACGTGAGTCTTACCGTTGGTGGAAATTTTTAAAAAAAATATCACGTCAGCTATTCTGGGAACCAAAATATATTATCACCAGATATGACGTCAGTTGATCATAAACAAAAAGACTCTTCTCGCGATATATCTCGTCAACCTATCCAGAAACAAATAATTTTTGCGAGATATTGCTTCAGCAGTTCCCAAGTGGTAGAGGAAAGAACATGTAATAAATAAAATTAAAAAAAAAAATTCCAGTAAAATGTTTCTTGCAGATAATTTCTTTCACGCGGCTCCAAAACACTTGGCAAATTAGTATTCTTGTTAAACTTCACTCTCGTCCATGCAAAGATCACTGAGGATAGACATTCGAATGCATTTTGAATAGTCACAAACTGTATGAAACATCTTTCAGTCAATCCTTAAAAAAACAAAAAAAAAAAAAACAAATATAAAAACCAAAAAACAAACAAACAAAAAAATATCAGCCATGATTCTTCATAATCTTTGCAACACGCAACGAACCAATTCCTTTTAGAATTAAAGACTTCTCAAACGGAATCTTGCAGTCACTGGTTCTTTTGTTTTTCACAAATTCAAGCATCAGTCACATTTGCAAATTCGTTAATTTCCTCAGTTAACAGACACACATGCATTATTTGTTGCATATCAACCTTATAAGCTCAAACAACAGATGCAGTTGGTAATACCTCCACAAGCAAACATCAGTATCCACAATTCTGCTCACGCATGCGCAGACATGCATTAAGATGCCCAATCACCTGTGTTCATGCCTTTCTTCACATGCTTCGTCGAAGAAATCATGGAAGACATGAATGATCTATTCATGCCTTTATTTTTAATTGTAATTTATGTACCAAATATTGAAAATTCCTGTCGAGTAGACTGAAAAATTAAAAAGAAACTCTAGGGTCGAGATACTGAATAAAACATCAGTCAGTTAAGTGAAAAACTTTATTTTTATTAATCATATATATATATATATATATATATATATATATATATATATATATATATATATATTATTTTACCAACAATGTATCACTGAGTTGTATATAAAAATAGCCGAGGAAAAACACAGTAAATATGACCGCTTAAGCATGGAACAGACTGTCGACTCTGGGTGTTGACTTCAATGTCCACTTTAATATTTTACATACGGTCCATACCTGATATTGAGCACTTTAACCCACAAATATGATATACCTCAAAACTATAATTTATTATATATATATATATATATATATATATATATATATATATATATATATATATATATATATATTTGAGTAGACACCGTGAATAGTTTCATTCATTTTAAACGGTGGGAATTATGTCTACTGGCCTACACATTCACACTGTTTTAAATAGAAAACCTCTACTAAAATATGTGCATCTAGGAAAAATGATGTTTAACGTAATAACAAATAATGTCGGATTATGAATACATTCGTTAATTACTTATTATATATACATTCGTTAATTACTTATTATATATATATATATATATATATATATATATGTACATATATATATATATATATATATACACACACATATATATATAAATATATATATATATGTGTGTGTGTGTGTGTGTGTG
>OZ038504.1:7982588-7992588 GCA_964036315.1 Acanthosepion esculentum
CATGATCGCCAACGTCCTGAGGAAAGACGACATATAGAATAAGAATTAGCTTGTGTAAATTGTTGGCAGGACACGGCTTAAGAGAGATAGTGAAAAGACAAAATTTTGTAAAGAGCTGTAAAGGACAGGAAATTGTGGAGAGCCATGATCGCCAACCTCCTGAGAAAACACAGCATATAGAAGAAGAATTAGCTTGTGTAAATTGTTGGCAGGACACGGATTAAGGGAGATATCGAAAAGACAAAATTTTGTAAAGAGCTGCAAAGGACTGGAAATTGTGGAGAGCCATGATCGCCAACCTCCTGAGAAAACACAGCATATAGAAGAAGAATTAGCTTGTGTAAATTGTTGGCAGGACACGGATTAAGGGAGATATCGAAAAGACAAAATTTTGTAAAGAGCTGCAAAGGACAGGAAATTGTGGAGAGCCATGATCGCCAACCTCCTGAGAAAACACATCATATAGAAGAAGAATTAGCTTGTGTAAATTGTTGGCAGGACACGGATTAAGAGAGATAGTGAAAAGACAAAATTTTGTAAAGAGCTGTAAAGGACTGGAAATTGTGGAGAGCCATGATGCCTACGTACCGAATGGACACGGCAAATAAAAGACGAATAAGAATTGATATAATCAGTAACTTTGGTGGAAAGTTAACTGAATTAATTATGTATATATGTATAATTATGTATAATTAATTAAAAAAAACACCAGAAGCTCTGCAAAACGAAGGTTTTGGATATTACCATTTTTAGTGCAACTCTCCAGGCTAAAAAGCAACGTGACTCTGCCGGTTTATGTTTTGTTCTCCAAAGACATAGATTAATGGATTATCCGTGCTGATATTTCTTGCATCGTAACTATGAGATAGTTAGACAGATATGATATAAGCTACATAATTAGATAAACGACTAAACTGCGACATACAGACAGACAGATAATGAAAAGGCTAAGATAGATAAATGTGAATAAACTGCCCACGTACGCCGATTGATCACCATAGAGAAAGGGAATTTTTAACAGCAGCTGCTCCTGCATAACGCACAGCACTTCGTCAGAATTAAGCGCTCAGGCTGCTAGCCTAGAGTTTATATACATCACGTATATAATATGTTAAAAGATTCCCTTTCTATGTCATGCGGCGATAGCTTAGCGGTAGTGTCTCTGACTGATGCCAATTCGGTCGTGTTTCGACCCGTTTGATGAGCTGTGAAACAGCGAAAGAGTCTGTCTGTGGATATATATATATATATATATATATATATATATATATATATATATATATATATATAGAGAGAGAGAGAGAGAGAGAGATTGAGAAAGATAGACACGGAAATATATCTATTGCTCGATATGAACAAATTCAGGACCACAGTCAGTTTCGGGGAGAGAGCGCTTTATCTGAACAATCTGAACACTGAAGCCCTCGGTCGCGGTGGCATGTGACTTCGTGCTAGCATAATAACCACCGATGCCTCCCAAGGGTAACGTCTACCCACTTTCACTCACAAGTCTTGGGTCAACTGGTTTCCATATGTGCTGCAGGCTGGGATCAATTCCTCCCGACCGATAACATGAAGAAGTTGCCTTCTTGACAAAACGACACTGGTGAGAGTCTAACTGGGTCTCATTATCAGAAAGCGAACATTCTTCTAACCACTCGGCCATATATATATATATATATATATATATATATATATATATATATATATATATATATATATATTATGAAATGGACAAAGTCCGACAATTATTTAAAGAGATTTTTATATTTAACCTTTTTTTTTTTTTCATACATACAAGTATTTAAGTAAATGCTCTGTTCATACAGGTTCGAATCCTGTCGGAGGACGAATATTTTCTATAAAAATGTCTCGGACATTCAGGCCGGTAAATGTTATTTAATACTGTTTATTATAAAACAGAGCATTTGCTTAAATACTTGTATCCATAAAAAGAATGTTAAACATGAAAATGTCTTTAAATAATTGTCGGACTTTTTCCATTTCATAATGTGTGATGTCATTTGTTTACATTTTATACGTCATGACCAGATATGAATGTACGTGAGAGATTCATTTTCGTCCTCCGACAGGAATCGAACATGTATCCTATACATTCAGGCCGGTAAATGTTGTTTAATACTGTTTATTATAAACAGAGCATTTACTTAAATACTTGTATCTATAAAAAGAATGTTAAACATGAAAATGTCTTTAAATAATTGTCGGACTTTGTCCATTTCATAATGTGTGACGTCATTTGTTTACATTTGATACGCCATGAGCAGTTTTGAATGTACGTGAGAGATTCATGGAAGATTGAAGTTTATAAGCAGTAAATTCGACCTTGCCAACCGAACGATCCTCAGTAGCCGAATCGGTTAAGGCACGTC
This sequence comes from Acanthosepion esculentum, assembly GCA_964036315.1. NCBI lineage: Eukaryota > Metazoa > Mollusca > Cephalopoda > Sepiida > Sepiidae > Acanthosepion > Acanthosepion esculentum. The sequence goes on from OZ038504.1 coordinate 7,984,982, forward strand.
AGGCTATATGTCGGTTCCGTATAGGATACAGGTTCGAATCCTGTCGGAGGACGAATATTTTCTATGAAAATTTCTCGGAGATTCAGGCCGGTAAATCTTATTCAATACTGTTTATTATGAACAGAGCATTTACTTAAATACTTTTATCTATAAAAAAAAGAAAAAGAAAAGAATGTTAAACATAAAAATGTCTTTATATATATATATATATATATATATATATATATATATATATATATATATATATATATATATATATACTATCATACAGAATGATCTGTAGATATGAACAAACTGGAATAGATAAGCATACAGAATGATAGGTAGATATGAACTGACTGATATATATTCGTCTTTTGCGAGATATCTACACCAACATTCATGTCCACATTCACAGTATAAAAATACACACCTATCCTGCACCAAGAAAATAACAAATTCAAACTACAGATACTCGAAGGAATCATAATCAAAAAATTAAAGCAGACACTGAATAGAATCAGCTACGAATACTGTAATAATGTTCTGAAATGCCTATAAAAGGAACAGTTTTCATCCTTTAATATGCGCATGACATTTTCAAAATAAAAGGAAAAATTCCATAGTGGATAATTTTTTTCACGTTCTAATGAACACTAATCCTAACTGTCAAACGTTGCATTTAAAAGCAAAAAGGAAAAATTACAGCAATGATAGCAACACATTACTTCTTGCAACACATTACTTCTTGCACCACTGAACAACACACAGTTTTGTATTACTACTTACACCCCTGAAGATGACCTCGGAAGAAGATCGAAAGTACTTGAGAAATAAATGCGATTTTCACAGTTATACCACATTTCTCAGATAATTTAATTGCAATACACGGAAGGTTATTCGTGAATGTGAACGGATTATGTTAAAAATAAGCAGACATAATGTCTGTAATTTATTTAATCAGGCATGCCTAAAAGAGAATTTGCTGCCTAAATACACAAATATATATATATATATATATATATATATATATATATATATATATATATATATATATATATATGTATAAAACACGCTCTATCTCTGATATTGAGTACTTTATCCTATAAATATAGCACATTTTAAGACTATATTTCTTCATATATATATATATATATATATATATATATATATATATATATATATATATAGCGATACACACACACATAAACACACACACAGAGAAAGAGAGAGATAGAGAGAGAGAGCGAGAGATAGAGAGAGAGATACATTGACATTAATACATTCATATAAGCGAACTGGAATAGATATATAGCCGTACCAATGAAAGCAAGCCGATATGCATGACAAAACTTGAAGACACCGATCCGATGCATTTAAATGCAAAGAAAACATGCACTTGCTCATGGTGCACTTAAAATGCAACGAATAACAACATCGCTAATCTGTCACAGAATAACAAAAAAATATGGCCACAACTCTGCATTTCGACAGACCATTGGAAATAAATTTAAATTGGTAATTATATAAATGTTTTTATTGCATTTATTCATTTTTTTTAGTTGGATTTATAGTTAAGGAGTTTCTTCTTCTATGTGCCGCCTACCTTCAGGCCGTTTGCGATCATGGATCTCCACCATTTCCAGTCCTTTTTGTCTCTTAATAAATTTTGTCTTTTTGTTATCTCTCCTAAACGTTGTTTCGATATCCTTTTACTCCTGCTCTCTAGATAGGCTATGAGTTGCTTTTCTTTGTCCGTTCAATCCGCCCTGTGTGTATCAAATTTTCCTAGCCCTCTTTCCTTAATATGTGTCCAGGAAATTTCAACTCTCTCTTCCTGATGTTAATTGTAAATTTCCTTTCTGTTTCCATTTTCTTTATAACTTCGTCACGTTGCTCACATGTTCGTTCCATGGTATTCACAGCATCCTTCTGTAGAACCACATTTCTGTTGCTTCAATTCTCTTCTTCATCTTTGCGTAGATTGTACAGCATTTACTGCTGTATAGGGCGATCGTTATTAAGTAACAAGTTAAGCGCTCTTTTCTTTGTTTCTAGTGATTTTTTTTCGGTTTCTTAATACTTTGTTTAGCTTTTGGAAGGCATCTTTCGCTATTTTAATACGCCTTCGGATTTCAATGTCACATTTTACTAGACGGAAAACATTTTCGACATGATTTTTATGTTAGTTTTTGGTGGGTAACCTTGGAGATGAGGAATTACTATTATACGTTGATTTGTTAGGACTAATGTCCTCAACTTGGTTGGTACGGACATTGCAGCCATTACACTTTTTTATTTTATTTTTTTATTATTAAGAAATGCTTTTTTTCCACACAGCGAACATCACAATCTTCAAAGAGGGCATAGACTAATGCTGGAATGCGAGCTGAGCACTGTAATTTTTATGCAATGAGTGCAGATTTTATACAATGTGTGCAGATTTTATACAATGTGTGCAGATATTATACAATGTCCGCAGATATTTTTTCTACCGATCCACGTTCTGTTTTCACTTCTCAAACAATACTGAAATTCATTTATGTAGAAATCCTGCCCAACCCGTCATGTTTTTGCCGTGATCTGTAATTACAAATATCCGCGTGATGCTGACTATCTTAGCAGAACTAATGAAAGGTTAGAGACTAGGATTGAACATTTGCCTATGCGTGTGAATGTTCTCGGTTTAGGGATTGCAGAACACTTAATAAATAATCTTAACACCATTTATATAGAGTCCAAGCAGCCTTCCCTATGTAGCCAAAAGGAATGGCTACTTCTGATTTATGCTGTCGGTTCACTAATTGCATTTGTTCTTCTTTTTTATGAGTCGTCGTGCACATATTTATATTTTTTTCATCCTTTTGGCCCCGAAGAGGATAATCGGTGTGTAATTCTTTTTTCTTATCCTTATTCTTCATCCTATTATTTGGTATATATTGTTGTATATATATATATATATATATATATATATATATATATATGTGTGTGTGTGTGTGTGTGTGTGTGTGTGTGTGTGTGTGTGTGTCTGTGTGTGTGTGTGTGTATATATATATATATATATAGTGGGTGTGACAGTAAATTTATCGAAATCGTGTAATAGCATAATTGTCCATCCCACAAAAATGTTTAATATCTAAAATAACACTAAACTAATTGATTTACTTTTTTCCAGGTTTTCAGATAAGACGTTTCGCCATCTTGACAACATTTGTCGTAAGAGGAAAAAGATCATTCAGGCCTTCAGTAATGGTACCAACATTCATACTCCATCTTCAAAGTTCATTCAAGAACCATCAAGAGAATGGTAAATAATTTTAAAAATGAGGGAACAGTAAAGAGGAAAACTGGATCAGAAAGTCACAACAGGAAGAGGGATCATCATTTCAACTTAGAGCTAAAGAGATCAATTAGAAAAGATCCAACTCAATCCATGAGACGTTTGGCACGTGAGAGAGGGGTTTTGGCTATGACAGTCCAAAGTGCACTGAAAATGACTTGAAAATGAAATCGTACGTGAAACTTGTGACTCTTAGGCCTTGTGTCGGGCGAACGTCATTGTAAATAAAAATACTGAGGTTGTCATTCAAACTTTGTTTGCGATGATTCAGATCGGGAGGTTTTGGGGAGCGTGGAATCCTTTCTTAATTGCTGTTCTTCAATTGCCAAATTCACCCTAATTCTGGGTGGTAGCAACTGTTAGGTTCCGAGCCATGGGCAAATAGTTGACCCCATAAACTGGGGTCAAATCACTATGAAGGTATGAAAACATTTTTCAGAGTAAAATACCATTTTTGAAAAATAATTACCAGTAATAGATTTGACTCCCGAAAAAAACCCTCTTTAGAAAAAATACGTCAATGATCTACAACCTGATTTCTTACAAAGAATACATATTCTCTTCATACGAACCTATCCTAAAAATCTTGTCGGCATTAATTAACGCATTGAGGTTGATATGCCGTAAAACAAAATAAAGAAAACCAAACTGATTTCTTACAAAGAATACATATTCTATTGATACGAACCTATCCTAAAAATCTTGTCGGCATTAAAAAAACCATTGAGGTTGATATGCCGTAAAACAAAATAAAGAAAACCAAACTGATTTCTTACAAAGAATACATATTCTATTGATACGAACCTATCCTAAAAATCTTGTCGGTATTAAAAAAACCATTGAGGTTGATATGCCGTAAAACAAAATAAACCAAACCAAACTGATTTCTTACAAATAATACATATTCTATTCATACAAACCTATCCTAAAAATCTTGTCGGCATTAAATAATCCATTGAGGTTGATATTCCGTAAAACGAAATAAACCAAACCAAACTGATTTATTACAAAGAATACATATTCTATTCAGACGAACCTATCCTAAAAATCTTGTCGGCATTAAATAACCCATTGAGGTTGATATGCCGTAAAACAAAATAAAGCAAACCAAACTGATTTCTTACAAAGAATACATATTCTCTTCATATGAACCTATCTTAAAAATCTTGTCGGCATTAAATAACCCATGGAGGCCATCACCTGCAGTACGGGCAACATTAATGCGATAAGAGAATTCCTCCCAGACGACTATCAGCATATCACGATCCACTGAGTTGATCGCTGTTGTTATTTGATGTTTAAGGTCATCGAGGTTAATGTGTAGAGGTGGAACATAAACACGGTCTTTTACGTATCCCCACAAGAAAAAATCACACACGGTGAGGTCTGGGGATCTTGCAGGCCAAGCACAAAGAGCAAGGTCTTGGTAAGTGTCTGGACGAAGCGTAGTCTGTAAGGTTTCACATGTAGATGTCTTCTTAGCATACGCCAGATAGTGGATTGAAAGATCGCAAACTCACGGCTAGCTCGATTTGTGGACTTCCGTGGAATCCCCTTAAATACAGCACGGATTCTCGACACTTGCTCCTCCGAAACTAGTGACCGCCCTGGACATTTTCCTTTTTACAGACACCCACTCTCTTGAAAATGTTTAAACCAACGTCGAATGTTCTTAGGAGAGGGCGGGTTAATGTCGAATTGCCTTCGAAAAGCACGCTGCACCTTGACAACCGTATTTGTTTTCGCGAACTCGAGGACACAGAACGCCTTTTGCTGAGGACTCGTCATTCCGGGAGTAAACAAATAACTGCACGTTGCCAGACATACAACTCAATTACAGCACCCCTGTGGCAGCCGTTCAAACCATAGAAAAATCCTCTTTCAAACGGTCACTGATTCATACCATGACAATGCTTGAAAACTGAAGCAATGCTTCATGAAATCGGTTCATTCTTTTTTAAGAGCCATTAGATAGAGAAAAAAAACTAAATCCGGAGTCCATCTTGAAGTTATCATTCTGAAGAGGCGTATTGAAATCTCCCACGTTTAATATATAAAGTGTTATTTTATAGAAAAGTCAGAATAAAAAAAGCAGAAAATGAGAATTATTTTTCATTTTCTGAAACGTAAAAGAAGTCATTGACGGCTCCACAGTTTGCCTTTCATTTCCACTACCGAGAGACGTTTCATATTTCCACCTGAAATCCCCTTATTGAACCAACGTCTTAATATGATTGTCGAGGGATTTAATTCAGCCAACGGACATTGGATATTGAAACGGTTGGCAGTGCAATATTAGGTACGCGCAAAAGAAAACCAAAGACTGAATAAAGTGTATAAACCCTTTCCACCATTAAAAAAATAAAAATAAAAACACTACAAACTTTTAAACACGCGAGGAAAATTTGACCGTCGCAGGACATAAGAGGAACAGGGCAAAGCAGTAATTAGCCAACTTAATAATCTGAAATATAAATGGTTGGCAGAACAGAAAGTGGGAGGGAGGGTAATAAGAGAAACATAGTTAAGAGCGACAAGGATTGCAAGTTGTCGGGAGCCATTATAGCCCACGCGCGGAAGGAAGAAGGCGAATAGAAGAAGAATTTAAAGAAGAATTACAAGAAGAATTTCAAGGAGAAGATTTTCAAGAATTTGAAGAAGAATATGAAGAAGAATATGAAGAAGAATTTGAAGAAGAATTTGAAGAAGAAATAGAAGAAGACGGATTTAAAGAATTTGAAGAAGAATTTGAAGAAGAATTTGAAGAATATGAAGAAGAATTTCAATAAGAATTTGAAGAAAAAGAATTTTACGAAGAAATCGAAGAATTTGAAGAAGAAGAAGGATTTGAAGAATATGAAGAAGAATTTCAAGAAGAAGAAGAATTTTACGAAGAAATAGAAGAATTTGAAGAATTTGAAGAAGAAGAAATTCAAAACAAATTTGAAGAAGAATTTGAAGAATACGAAGAAGATGAAATTCAAGAGGAATTTCAGGAAGAAGAAGAATTTTACGAAGAAATAGAAGAATTTGCAGAATTTGAAGAAGAAGAAGAAGGAGGATTTGAAGAATTTGAAGAAGAAGTATTTTAAGAAGATTAAGAATTTGAAGAATGTAAAGAAGAATTTGAAGAAGAATTTGAAGAAGAATTTGAAGAAGAATTTGAAGAATAAGAAGAATGTACAGAAGAATTTGAAGTAGTAGTAGTAGTAGTAGTAGTAGTAGTAGTAGTAGAAGAAGAAGAAGAAGAAGAAGACGACAATATATTGTTCTTGTTAGGATATTTATTCGTAGCTAATAATTATTAAATTGTATTTTGACACGATGTGTAATCACACATTTTATTTGAGTCTTTTTCATGTATATCAGCGATAAAAAATAAAATAATCAAAATGAAGGCTCATCTTGTATATATATATATATATATATATATATATATATATATATATATATATATATATATATATATATATATATATATATAAACGATATATTCTGCGTGTAGAACAACGGAGACTAAAAAGTTAATTATGATATACCCGATTTGAAGAGCCACTAATTTTATGCGTAAATTCATGGAGTCAATGCACCAAATAACTAATCAGACAGGACGTCAGTGCGCATGCGTGAACAGAAACTGTCTCGTGGATTTATTCAATTAATTTGAATATATATATATATATATATATATATTCAATTAATTTGAATATATATATATATATATATATATATATATATATATATATATATATATATAATGGAATCTCCCGTCGGTTTTGACGTATGAGGATCTGACAGCTTAGTTGATTCAGTTATGAAATTTTGTGCGATAATCTTAAGTGGCATTTAAGACCTGGTAGTGATTTACAAAGGAGGCCACATATGGAGCAAGAGTGAGGATTGTGAGATGATATCACTGTTAGATTGGCTGACCTTTTAGATATTACTCCCGGTTCTTGAAGACGATTCAGACAAGCATATTGTAAACTGCTGAGTCCACTAAAACACGTTGATTTCCATTCTACTCGATCCAAGGCTAAGAGCTCAAGATTTTGTTTGTCATATATATATATATATATATATATATATGTATATATATATATATGACAAACAGAAAAGGTTTGTTTTTTTAACGCGTTTCATCCGTTAGGGCTTTGTCACGTCTACGCATATGAACGAAACAAGAGACGCTAGTACAGCATTCACACTAGTCGGACTATTGTCCTCATCTTTGTCGCCATATTTGTCACAACGTTTCGGCCGTTGTACGCTCCGGCCTTCTTCAGGT
>OZ038504.1:7995088-8125088 GCA_964036315.1 Acanthosepion esculentum
TCTCGGTGTCCTTTCCATAGATGTCTCTGGAGAAAAGGGTGAATTTAATAAAAACAGTAACTGCTGCTGCTATGAATGATTTTACTCTTCAAGTACGAATTGAGTTCTCTTAGCCGCTGGCATATTTCGTATAGAAAACGCTAAAATTTCCCTTTCTCTCAGAATACCCCCCACCCACCCACGATGGATGTATGTGGCACAAAGCCGAGTTTACCGTGGGTTTTCCGAGCCCGTAGGCTCGGCAAAAAATATTCCCTTAGAAGCCGCCTAAACGGGTTATGGGACAGTCTACCTTCCCGGACGAAATTTTACCCTGCGGCAAAGCCTCGTCCGAGTTCCTCTCCGCTCAAGGCAGGGAGTTCGACAGAAATGAACAGACTGGTCGACTGTTCCCAACGACTGTTAATATTTAACAGCACCCCCCACGAGGGTGTATGTGGCACAAGGCCAGTTTAGTGTGGGTTCTCCGAGCCCGTAGGCTCGGCCAAAAATATTACCTGATAGCTATAATCTTCAAATATTCAAATATGCAAATGTAAAGTCAATCGACATCTTCTGATGGCTTGATCTTGATCCCCGTCCTTCTCTATATCCTTTCCTGAAACACCCCTCTTTACTCTTGTTCTCAGTCCTCTGTAACCCCTTGCGTGCTAGTGGAACTCCCGCCTTGCTTGGGGTGAAATTCTTAAAAAAAGGTAGCGTGTCAATTCAGAACGTCCATACACGCAATCTCCCACTAGGTGGCGCGCCACTAGCATTTATCGCTGGTGGCCTGCTGTCGGACCGCAGGCGTGTTCATCTCGGCCATGTTACCACTTGCGGACCGCTAGTGGCCCATCTTGGTCCGCCGGTGTCCCAATTTTCCGTCCATTGAAGCTCTTCGTAAATGTTGTGTGCATTTGCAATCTCTCTCTCTCTCTCTCTCTCTCTCTCTCTCTCTCTCCTAACCCCAGTTATTTCAGCCCTTCACACTAGCTTGTCAGGTTGGTTATGTACTGCTTTCCTGTATCTCTCTTGCTTTAAATCTGTCCCGTGAGTGACAAATTTTCTAAGCCGTCTTTCTTCATTATGTACTCTAGACATTTCAACTGTCTCTTTCTGTTACCGCAGCGTATAAGCGACCTTGTTTCCATTTTCTCTAAAACTTCATCCTCGCTCACAAGTTCGGTCCACAGTTATTCTCAACATCCTTCTGTAGAACCACATTTCTATCGCCTCGCGTCACTTCTTCATCTGTCCACCATTCACTGACATATAAGTGGATCGATATTACGTAACAGTTAAGCACTTTTTCTTTTTTTCTAACGAGTTTTTCCCGTTTCTTAAATCTTTGCTTAGCTTTTGGAAGGCAGCTTTCACTATTCCAATGCGTTTTTGGTTTAAAATTTTCGTCCCTGTTAAACACTTCTTAGGTATTTAATGTTTTTTAATTTGTTATATTTTCGTCTCTCCAATTCGTAGAACCATCTTTATGTTGCTTTAAGTCTCTCCTTCATCTGTGAGGAGATTTTCCAGCATCCATTGCCATATAGAACAACTGATGTAAAAAATTCAATAAGTTCTTCTTTGTTTCTAACGAAATCTTTTTGTGTCTACATACTTTGTTTAGCTTTTGGAAGGCATTTTTCCCTATGATAAAAGCTTTTGGAGGGCATCGTTCGTTATTCCAATGATCCTTCGAATTTCGGTGTCAGCGATCCCAGTTCAAATTTCCGGGATAATCAACATAGCAAAAATACTCTGTAAGACTTTCTTTTCAAAACATAGGCGGTTGCGATACTTCACAGCTTCCTTGCCTTTTTCTTTTAATATTTGTAACTTATAAATTACCATAACTTGAAATATAGCGGATTATTCCACCTTAACCGTCTCCTTCTTTTTCATCCTTTTTCTTTCTCTTATACTGGTTGACCCAACAAGGCTAGAGATCCCAATCCTCCCTACTATGTTAAATAGAGCCGGGAGTTAACGGATCGGTATGAGAAATCGGCGGGCCAAGTTCGATTCCTAGTCGAGTTTCGCAAAAAGTACGCCATTGGGAAAAGGTATGAATCTATCTCTTTTCCCATCACCAAAGTGTAGCTGTGGTTGGAAGCCAGTCTAGGAGAAGATCAATTGTGAATTCAAAATCGTATTGGGCCCAAGGAAGGATGTGTGGATGGATAGGTGGCGGGGGGGGATGTGCGAATTGAACGCAGCTTTGCGTCAGAAATCGATTCTATTTTCCGCACTGATAATTGCTACACCACTTGCACAAGCCCAATTCACATTTCTTGATTCGTACCCCTCCCTAAGGCAATGATTCCCAATGTCGGGGCACATGCCCCACCGGTGGAGCATGGTAATATTTTGTTGGGACATGCATAGGATGTGCACCCTTCGGCTTACTATACCAACAGAATAAGGGGGCAATTCGAGAATGAGTTATTAACAGGGAATTGTTTTCTAGTGAGCTCAAATTTCGTTTTGCATTATTATTTCATGATTAAAATGATCAAATTATATTACGTAATAAACTTTCATTCAAATATTTTATATTTCTACCTTTCAATTCTGTATTATATGTTTTGAAACTATATATTTTTAAATGTTCTTTTGTTTTTGTAATTTTTCTCTTTCCTGGACGCCATGGTCTTTGGAGGCTTGTTTAGAGACCAAGTTAATGGCATTTTAAGCTTCTTTCACGTGAATTGATGTAAAATTTTGAATATGCAAGAATTAAATATTACAGGGGGCACCAGAAATTTTAGAAATACCAAAGTGGGACATGGCCCAAAATCGTTTGGGAACCACTCCCCTAAGGAAAGGTATGATTTCGCTCGATATGATTAAAAAACGTCTCGTTCCTGGCCTGTCACGATAGCTGCCGGAAGTGCGATGAATGAATGAGCCTCTTTTATATACTGACGTATCCCTTCGGAACGTCACCCTACACAACTTCCTATCATTTGTAGTTCGTAGCAATGCTTGTCTTTTCGGAGTAATGAAAAAAAAGCTTCTGCATCCATCGTTAGCCTTGACAAAGGCTAATTATTGCAATAAAGCTGACAGTAACCAAGAACATTCGGCCTACTATAGTAACATTTCTGTTACCGCCAGTCTCTTTATCTATGATGATATTGCCCAGAATTCACTGCCGTAGACAAGCATTGATACTACATACCAGTTCAGCATTTTTGTCTTTTATTCTAATGAAAACTTTTTCCTTCTTAATACTTTGCTTAGCTTTTGGAAGGCATCTTTCCTTATTCTAAAAGCTAATAAAGTATTAAGAAACAATAATTATTAATGAAACTTACTAATTATTAAATACAGGAGTTGGTCCCAAACTTTTGGCTTACAGTATTGTGGCAATGAAATAACCAGACCCCATCTCCGCTATATCCATTACTATAGATATAAACCGACTTTGTTAAATAAAGCTTCATAAGCATCTACTTGTTGTCATTTTATTACAATGTATATATATATATATATATATATATATATATATATATATATATATATTCTTTCGATTTCTTTTTTGATATATCTGTAGAAGTTTCTTGTCTTCGCATTTTTCTCTTGTCTTTTTTTTTTCTAACAACGTTATTCAACATCGACCTCGACCCAACTTTATCTTAAATAGCGCTTTCGTGAAGGCCAAACTTCGCCGTTTCTCAAACAAACGATTTAATGCAATTAAGTTTGCCGGTTACAAATCTGATTCACTATTCTCGCTTCTCAACGAATGTAGGCGTGTGATGGGATCAGAATTTAATGTTAGAAAACTCCAGGACGAAGAGGAAGAAAAGATTTATATCAGATCGAGGGGGAAAAAAGTGAGAAATTACCAGAACGAGGCTATGTCAGGAAATATATTTATTATTAAATAGCATTAAAAAACGAAAGAAGGAATTAAATAAATCTTAATTTCATTATAATAAGTTTAATTTAAAATCATTCTCTCAAAATAAATTATAGTTACAGTAATTAAAATAACAATAAATCTAATTTAATTAACATGAAACCGTCGTATCTAAGTATTTATCTCGTATCCAAAAATTTAATTTCTACTTTGCAGATCGTTCCTTTATGACAATGGCGTTGATGACTAAAGTCGCCGCCAACGTGCAGGTTCAGAACTAAAATCTTCCAGTTTCACCTGTCCCGTCATCCATTCCTTATCGCCGTTAGGATTTCCAAGAGTTGGTTGGAGATCAAAGAAAATCAGAGTTGAAGAAACTACCGATGGCGTGAACTTGTTTAAGGTGGAGCTCAACTTGCCAGGAAGTAAGCCACAAATTTGATTTCATGACCTTCCTCTGTGGCACATATGGAATGAGACATGCATAATCCAGCCACGACACAGCAGCGAACTGCCGTTAACTCTGCTATAATTTCGAGTGGCGCCTTCTGTAACAGGTCCGTTATGCGTAGCCCTCTTCATCCGCTGGCTCAGCCATCGAGATCTTTTGTAATCGTCATCCGTTTGTTCCACCGTTGGGGTCTTTGGGGTTGGTCACACTTAGTCGGGGTTTTGGTCTTCGACCTTGCCGTCAAGGTTGACCTACCAGGAGTTTAGAACACTCGACAGCATCGCATTTAGATTAATTAGACCACGCAAGCCCCTCCAACGCAACAAGGAGTGACCACCAGAGACACACACATAGAAACATACAGGCATAAACACAGACACACACACACACACACACACACACACACACACATATATATATATATATATATATATATATATATATATATATATATATATATATAATAAAAAGACTTAAACACTAATATTCCATGGCCATGTTTAAGTCTTTTTATTATATCCTTACTCTGTCCTGGACATTGAGTTCTACCTGGATTCTATCCTCTTGGAATTATTTTTTATGCATATATGTATGTGTGTATATATATTTATATTTTTGATATATGATTGCATATGTATGTGTATATTTACCACTAATATTATCTATCTATCTATCTATCTATCTATCTATCTATATATATATATATATATATATATATATATATATGTATTATACGGGATGCCGGAGTAAAAAGAACCATATTATTATTATTATTATTATTATTATTATTATTATTATTATTATTATTATTTTAGAAACCTAACCATAAATAGGAAAATAATAAAAATATAAAACTGTTCCAAGTATAAGTGGCCTTTTTGATTCCGTTTTTATCTAAAACCTCCCCATTACTCACATGTTGGTATTCTCAGCATCCTTCTGTAGAAACATATCTGTGATGCCTCAAGTCTTCCTGAATTTAAATCCTTTAAATGAGACAGAAATTGGGTCGAAAAACCCACCAGTCAGAAAAGCATCTGTAGGCGCCATTATTTCGTATCCAAGAATTTTATTTCTTCTTTGCTGATCGCTTCTTTTACGATGATGGCGTTGATGACTAAATTTTTTGCCAACATGCAGGTCCAGGACTAGAAGCTTCTAGTTTTACCAAAACCTGCTCCCATCATCCATTCCCTATCGCCGTTTCGATTTGCAAGACTTGTTTGGAGGTGAAAGAAAATCCGAGTAGAATAAAAGTGCCGATGGTTGCAGATGAACCTCAACTTGCCAGGAAGTGTGCCATATACTTGCTGTCATGACCTTCCGCTATGCGGCACATATGGAATGAAACATGCAGAACCCAGACATGAAACAGCAGTCAATTATGATTACAACAGGTTTCAACGTTTGAATCAGCGGATAAAGACGCATGGCGAATATACTATGGAAGACGCCACTCGCAATTATAACCGAGTCAGCGGCAGTCGGTTGCAATTTCATAACTGAATTCTATATGTCTCGTTACATAGCATGAGACAGTGTCGTCATAAAAGCATTACGTAGCATATTTTCAATATTTCCAGCCTGTCTTAGGCGTTTTAAAGCCCTATCTTAGATGTGACACAAGACCGAAAGTTTGGGTCATCCAGAGAGGACGGAACTAATTATTCAGCTGCACACCACGTCGCAGTACCCGAGAATCGGTTCCATGGTCCTAGTGTAATTTGGCATCTAGTCCGAAAAAGTCACATCGCGCATGCGTGGACGGACACTGTCTTGTGGAGTCATTTAATCGGCAGTAAGACAACACTGAGTGACTTTGCGTATTGTGTAACGGTCGCATTCTCGTAAGGGTTAGTCATCGCATCATCGAGGAACAGATTCGGCTCCATGAGACTTTTCGTGTTTTTCCAAAGCTTAGAAACAAAGAAAATATTACCGGAACTGTTACGTAATAGCAGTCCACCAATATGGCCGTGAATGCTGGACAATCTCCTCGCAGGCGAAAAACGGCCATAAAACTGAAATGTAGTCCTGCAGAAGGAGGACTAAAATACGATGAACCACGCGAGAAACGACGAAGCTTTTACAGAAAATGGAAACAAAAAGGATACTTATACTTAACACAAGAAAGAGACAGATGAAATTTCTCGGGCACTTAATGAGGAAAGAGTGCTTGGAAAATTTGATACTCACAGAACAGAAAGAAGGCAAGAAGGACAAAGGCAAACAACGCATAACCTACCTAGCGAGCTTGTGTAAATCGATGTTAGAACAAAGTTTAAGAGACTTAACAAAAATGCATTTATTAAGTGCTACAAAGGAGGGGAAATGGTGGAGAACCATGATCGACAACATCACGGCACAATCTTCCGTTGCACTTTCCCTGAGATTCAACATGAAAACCAAACAGTGTCAAATGGACATCTTATGCTCAGCTACGTTCTTTTAAGTAAATGTTAGAAAAAAATCACTTTTCTGCAATTGAACTCCAAAGACGCTTCTAAGATTTCTTTAACATACTTCCACTGAATCAAAACAACTACATTTCCCCCGTGTTCCAAATGTACGAAGAAAGCTGCACTCATGCAGCTCTTTCTCCAAGAACTGTCACATTTTGGAGCAGACTCCCGCGTGTGTGCTTCCCTGAACACTTCAGTCTTAGCCTCCAAATCAACGATCAATTCTTATTTATCTGTGTTATTTATACGTGGTAAGAAATAAGGATAATCTCATAATCCTCTCTTCTTACCACCTCTTCTTTCATCCATATTACACACACACATAATTCTCATGAGAATTTTACCAGTAACCGTTTATCTTGAGTGGCTTTCGAGCCTTGTATTGAGTTAATTTTAATATAAAAGAAGAACATTTAAACTTATAATTATTTTCTTCATTGTAAGAGTGTCTTAGTAATTACAAAACCTCCTACAGAAGGTAGCGAAGGAGAGCGAGAAGAAGGGACTAACCATAAACTACAAGAAGACAGAATGCAGGGTCATCAGTAAAAGGTTGAGCCCGAAATGCAATTTACAGGTCGGGGACACTAAAATCAAGCAGGTGCGGAAATTTAAATATCTGGGAAGTATTCTAACAGAGGACGGTAAGTACGATACTAAGATCCGAAAACAGATTGGGATGGCCAAAGACGCATTCCAAAAGCTAGGCAGAGTATTACGAGACAGGAGGATTTCTTTGGTAACAAAGAAAAGAGTATTGAACTGCTTCGTGATATCTGTCCTCCTTTACGGCAGCGAATGTTGGACGGTCTCCTTAAAGATGGAGAAGAGACTCGAGGCGACGGAGATGTGGTTCTACAGAAGGATGCTAAAGATATCATGGACCGGGCATGTGAGCAACGATGAGGTCTTGGAGAGGATTCAAACAAGGAGGAAGCTTTTACTTAAGGAAGAGGCAGATGAGATGAGAAAGGAGGGCATAGAGAATCTGATACTCACAGGGCAATTAGAGGGAAAGAGCAACAAGGGAAAGCAACACATGACATGCCTAGCGGGCTTAAGCAAGTGACGGAACATGGCCTGGGGGAATTGGCAAAGGGACAAAACTTATTGAGCGCTACAAGGGATAGGGTGATATGGAGAGCCATGATCGCCTACGCCCTGAAGGGACACGGCACGTAAAAAGAAAAAAGAAGTACACATAAAAATAAAGTATACAATAATTTTCCGTGGCCTGGCACCAAACTGAAGAAAAATGGCGTCTCACCGTGGCACATTCGTTAGCAATCAAAATTAGACTCAGTGGAAACAGACCAGTACTAAAAAAATAAGAACAAAACGAGATGCCCCTACCCCTAGACATGGTCAGTACAACAAGAACAATCTACCTGTGTAGACAAACGTTACTCGGATCGACAAGCCCCTGAAGAAGGCTGGATCGAAACGTTGAGACAATGACAATAATGCGGTTAACAGTGATTGTTCAAACTTGCAAATTTCGTCCAGTCAATGCCAAACAAATTGATAAGTATATATCCAGTAACGAAATGGAATATAAACATGGAATTTCGACCTGTTTTTTGCTCCTGAATTTCAAAATATTTGACTGAACTTAGTCTGGTACAAGATCTCAAAAATCGCTGTAATAATGACACGCAAAGATGGGGATATTAGTCTGGTTATAAATTATATAAGCAGTAAGTTGATGTTTCCAGCTGGACCAAGATCGATCCGTATTGAACACTTAGCACTGATGGTCTTGTGTCAGACTTAGCCCGGTACAAGATCACAAGCACCCCCAAACGCTGTGATAGTGGCACGAAAAGATGAGGATATTAGTCTGATTATAAATTATATAAGCAATGAGTTGATGTTTCCAGCTGGAGGGAGATCGATCCGTATTGGACACTTAACATTGACGACCTTGTGTCAGACTTAGCCTGGTACAAGATCACAAACACCCGCAAAATGCTGTGATAATAAGACACAAAGATGGAGACATTAAACGTGAATGACATTGACAATAAGTTGACATTTCCTGCTTGATCGAGATCGATTCTCATTGAATACTCGACATTTTTGGCCTTGTGTCAGACTTCGCTTAACTTACCAAATAAATGGAAATCCTAGCTTCGGTGTAATTTTAAGCTACCTAACCCAATAGGACCTTATCTTTGCTGTGAATTCGATCGGTAATTAGCGCTCGATACCTTTGCCCTTGTGTCAGACTAATATATACCAACGTAAGAATAATAAGAAAAAAAAGTTAAATTTAGATTGTGACGAATAAAAAAAAGCCAGTTCGCAAAATTATGATAGATGATTTTTCCGTATGATCTCCGAAGTTAAGCAATATCGATCCTGGTCAGTACCTAGATGGGTGACCGTTTGGGAATACCAAGTGCTGTAAGCTTGGGTGTACGGGTGGTGCAACGGATAGCGGAATGGAATTGTTAATCGGAGACTCGAGTTCGGTTCGTTATATCCACTTAAGGGCAAATGTATAAATCCACCCTTTAAGCCCCCATCTATGGATTAATTAGTAAGACTTGTATTACTAAATCATTATTATTCCTCAAAAATGATTCTAACAATCTAAAAGTATTTTTTTTAAATAACCTGTAAAGGGTTGATAAGTCGTAAAAAAGAATCAGTCACTTTTTATGAAAGTAAAGATGTCGATCATGATGTCAGAGCAAATTGATATCGAAAGTGATAAACGTTCATTCGGTTTAGGATGAGTAAAAAACAACTGTATACATTCGTGTATAAGTCGATATGAAGTTTTAAAAAAAGAATTCCTGTCCGTCCGGTTGAGATCAAAGTGTAATAACTGTTCCTCTAATCTTTAATGGAAATATTATCCGTTTCCTTATAAGGAAACATCCTCATTTATTGGCCGAACATATCGTGTATAAGTCGATATGAAGTTTTCTTTATAAAAATCATTATTTTACGCGATAGTGTCGTGGAAATTTAATGATATTAAAAAATATTTTCCCTTCTACTCGTATTTCATAATCCTTTCCTTAATCTCTTCTAATCTTCTTTGTCCTTCCCTTTTTTTTCTTTATCTCCATAAAAATGTTTTACGGGCATGTGTAACAAGATCGTTGTAAATACTAATAAGAACACTTGGCTAAATCTCTTATGTCCACGCCAATCTGCGCCTGTTGTACATCTGGAGATTCTCGACCGTAATCCAAAGAAGGGTCTGTAATGTTATCGGTCCTAACCTGGCATCTCGGCTTCAGTCACTTTCTTACCAACGTGACGTGGCTCCTCACCGTCTTTTCTACAAATATTTTCATGGCAATTGTTCTGAAGAGCTCTCCCCACTTGGTAACACGACTGCATACTGCGGAAAAACGGATAGCGGCTCGGATTGAGGAATCGGAAAGCCGAGTTCGAATTCCAGTCAAATCCATTCACTTACGTGCACTTGGGAAAGGTATAAATCCTCTTCTTCTCCCTCCCCCCAGCTATGGGTAAATAGCAGGATAGCGTTGAGTGGCAACTGGTCTACCGCAGAAAGAAATGGCAACCTATTTCGGGAAAAAAAATCTGCCTCGTCCGTCAGGTATCGAAAGATACATGATCGCCTAAGCGTGTATCACGCATGGCACATAACTGACTGACGAGATTAGCAAGTAGGTTTCCTCGTTTTACTGCTGAAATAGCTAGCTGCAACCGTAAGTTCTATTCTTACAGTTTCTTCTCTCGCACTTCTCGCCCGTGGAACGATCTTCGAGTTTGTCTGCCATCTACAATCTTAAAAAAAAATTAAATGCAACCTCCATCGCCATTTTCTAACTTCCTGGCCCCTATTGTTTTGTTATCTTTTCTCCTCACTGAAGTTTCACTTAATTTCACTCCCACTAACACCCTTGCATCTTAGTGGCATTATCGCCTTGCTTGGGGTGAAATGATTAAATAGAAAACATTCTTATTCATTCAGAGAACCGCCGGTTGATAAAGTAGTTACGCTTTGCTTTAACTTCTTGACCATCGGACCAGAATCAAAGTGTAGTATCTGTTCTCCTAATCTCAAATGGTCTTATTAGCCGTTTCCAATCGGTAACCACTGACCGTGTGGCCAGTACTACTCAAGTTGCGGTTTTTTAAAATTCCTGTCCGTCCGGTTGGGATCAAAATGTAGTAACTGTTCCTCTAATCTTTAATGGCAATATTATCCGTTTCCTTATAAGGAAACATCCTCATTCATTGGCCGAACAGCCGGTGATACACGAATTGCTCATTTCTTTAAATCCTTGCTCCAGGATCAAAGTGTAGTGTCAGTTCTTTTCCATGGGATGAGTAAAAAAAAAACAACAACTGTATACACTCGTGTATAAGTCGATATGAAGATTTCTTTATAAAAAATAATTATTGTACGTGATAGTGTCGTGGAAATTTAATGATTTTTTAAAATATTTTCCCTTCTACTCGTATTGCATAATCCTTCCTTATATTAGCCGTTTCCTTATAAGGAAACATCTAGCTGTGAGTGCTACCGACGGTTGAAGTTTATAAAATCTTTCTATTGAAAACAAATATTCGGGAAAATAAGTTTCTCATGTCCAGTAGCTGTTATGGCTCTTCTCAGTACTGATGGTGGCTTTTTTTTTTACAGTAAGGTTCATCCTGTACATGCCCTAGGTACCATAGCAGAAAGTTAGTCCGAACAAATATCATGAAAGGATTTATAAAAATAAAATCACGTTACGGCGGTCGAAAAGTGATTGAAGCCGAGATGCCAGGTCCGGAACAATAACATTGCAGGTACTTTGGATTTTATCATGAATCTCTAAATATATAGCAAGAAGACCAGAACCAGATATGGCAGTAGTATTCAAAGCATGGCCGAATAGTAGACGTATAAATATGTAGGATTCTGGAGAGAAATTATTTAGCACGACATAGTGAACCGATTTTCCTAGCATCAGACCTAGCCATTGATTCAATATAATCATTCCGCTTCATATGGCAGCAACATTCAAAGCATGAAGTTCCACAAGTGAGAAGTGCGAGAGAAGGAACTGTTAGCATAGAACTTACGGTTGCATCTAGCCAGTTCAACTGATATTAACCGATTCAGTTAATACGCTGAAGGTTTCAACTAAAAATGAGAACCGAATATACTTATTCCTTATCTTCTTATTGTAGATATTTACTAAGCCTAGTCTGGCATAAGGCCAGACAAATCTGTCAGAATATGAGGTTTGAACTCTCTTCATTAATGAGATATGACACCAGAGTAAGCGTGCAATGTATTGTTCTACGGCAAGCTCTTTTCTTATTTTCGCGAAATTATTTTACGAGCTCATGCTTGTAAAACCAAAATCCTCTCTTAATGTGAGTAAGTGTAAAAAACATCAATTTTCTTTCTCGTTTATAGCTGCAGGCATCAGGATGCTCGCTGATTCTATTCCTTTTAGTGTAACCAATAAAACCTGATGAAAGGCCTGGCTGCCGAATTTAGTTTATCATCGTACCGTGTTAAGGAGAGAGAACAAGAAAAGAACAGGAATTAAGAAGAATAAAAAAGAGGTAAGGAATGACATTGCAGTTAACATTTTTGAAGATCTGAGTTAACTGGAAAGCAAGAAGCCGGAAGAAAGTTCCACAAGCGAGTAGTGCGAGAGAAGAAACTGTTAGCATAGAACTTACGGTTGCATCTAGCCATTTCAACTATAAAATGATGAGACCTAGCCGCCAATCTAGTACTACGCTTAAATTCATTATGACTAGGGAGCATAGTGGAAAGTTCGTTAGAACAATTACCATCAAAGTATTTGTAAAAACGGCAGAGGGTGTTACAATTTATTTGTACCATTATGTGACTAGTGATCCAACCCAAATGACTTGACTCGCTTTATAGTTCCCCAAAAGAAGGTTAACCAATCAGGAGACGTGAAATATTCAGTCCGTCGTGTATAAAGGCGGCCATTTTGTTTCCTCTCTCCGAATGTCCAATGCCAACCTGTCAAGCGAATGAACAGAAGGAAAAAACTACTGAACTACGCTCTGCTACTTTATCGGGATATCCACTGCTAACCAGAACTACGCTACCCTACTGTCTTCGAAATATTCACTGCCAACCTCGGGATTCTATACTCAAGGACTACCGTCATCATGAACAACAGAGGGAAGCCACGTTACGGTGGTAGGAAAACGTCTGAAACCGAGATGCCTGGTCAGGTGCAATAACTTTGCGGATTCCTCTTTGGATTTTATCAAGAATCTCTAAATATACAACAGGAAAACCAGGCCAGATGTGACAGCATTATTCAAAGCATGAACGAATGGTGAACGTATAAATACTTAAGATATATTCTGATGAGAAAAATTGGGAACCAACTTTCTTTGCAGCAGACCTAGCAATTGATTCAATATAATCTTTCGACTTCATGTCAGCAGAAAACGGTAATCAGAGAGGGTCCGAGAAGATGCAATGAATCACTTTCTTGGTGGTTAGCATCAGCCATGCTGATGGTTAGTAAAAAGAGTTATAAAATTGTCAATGCCCTCCATCGTTATTAGGTGTCCATGTTATCTCATTCTGATTTTGAGTATCAGTGTCATTTTGTTTTTCTTTTCCTTAAGCCTGTTTCGTTGTAGTTTTTTACGATGTTTGTCCATGCTATTGTCAAAATTCTTCTGTAGTAACACGTTTCTGTGGACTCCAGTTTTCTCTTCATCAGTAAGGAGAGTGTACAGCATTCACTACCATAGAAGCGGATTGATATTGCATAACAGTTAAGCACTCTTTTCTTTGTTTCTAAAATAAACCTTCCGGTTTCTTAATACATTTTCCATCCTCCGTGAAACGACTCCCTAGATATTCAAACTTCAGTATTCGTTTCTTTATATATATATATATATATATATATATATATATATATATATATATGTGTGTGTGTGTGTGTGTGTGTGTGTGTGTGTATATATATATGTTTTTTTTAAAGAAGAGCAGGTAGGAGTGGTAAAGGAGAGGATGTGGAGAAAGATAGTGGATCGATCAAGGCAAGGGGGTTACAGAAGATTTGGAGCGAGAGCAGATAGGAATGAAAGGGGAAAGGATGTGGAGAAGGGAAGTGGATAGATCAAGGCAGCTGGAGATGTCGATTGACGTTACACTTAAATAGTTGGAGATTATATTTGTCAGGGAAACAGGAATAAGGAAGGGAGTTCCACAGGCGAGATGTGCGAGACATGAAGCTATTGGAGTAGAAGATACGTTTACATCTAACAGTTTCAACGGTGAAGGGGTGGGAACGGGATGCCAGCTTCGTAGGACGCTTAAATTCATGAGACCTGGGAACCAGCGATAGCAGCTCATCGGAGCAATTACCGTGAAAGTATTTGTAAAAAAGACAGAGCGAGGCAACGGCGCGTCTGTGAGAGAGCGACTGCAGACGAGATGACAGATCAGGGCCAATTACGTTGCATATCCGTCTCTGGATCTTATCAAAAACCCTGAGGCAAACAGCAGGGGCTCCAGACCATATATGGCAGCAATACTCCATGCAAGGGCGAATGGTTGATTTATAGATTTGGAGGATCGACTCCGGAGAGAAAAATTTCCTGGCTCGTTTAATGCCAGTTCGCAATTCGCATCTTGGTTTTTTTTTCTTTTTGTAACAATCATAAATTTTGCGTTCGCAACATTAATAGTTAATCCCTTCTTCTCGCTTTCCTTCACTACAGGGGTTCCCAACCTTTTTTTTTTGGCGTCATCTCTCACTTTCACATGGAATAATTTCCCACCATCCACCTGTACAGTCAGTCAGTTATGTGCCATGCGTGATACAAGCTTAGGCGATCATGTATCTTTCGATACATGGCTGATGAGGCAGATTTTTTTTCCTGCAGTAGGTTACCATTCCTTTCTACGGTAGACAAGTTGCCATCCAAGGCTATAGAACCAGGTCTGTTCTGCTATTTACCCATAACTGAGGGGAGAAGAAGAGGATTCATACTTTTCCCAAGAGTATTAGGACGTAAGTCGAGTGGAATTCGAACTCGGCTCTCCGATTGATCAATCCGAGCCGCTATCCATTACTCCACCGTATTCCAAACCGTATTAAAATTGTTTGGTAAAAGTTTGTTACTGGTTCGTAAACTGACTTAATACTAAAAGGGTGTTAACGAATAACGCTAAATTAAATGCGGCAGCTGCTGCTACTTTTAAAGAAAAGAAAAACAAAACTTGACCATTGAAAACTATATATATATATATATATATATATATATATATATATATATATATATATATATATATATACACTATTTACATTAACTAAAACTCTCAAGGACACATGGCACAGTGGACCGGAAGAGTGTGAGTTCAATACCCGGTTAAGACAGTGGAGAACTTTTAGAGGGGAATTAAGAGGAGATAACTGATAACTGACATCCATTAAACATGGCACGTGGAACTAGAACAGTCTACCCCAGTGAGCGATATAAAGGGTTCAGTTCGACATTCCAACCACCTGAAGAAGACTGCAGCGTACAACGGCCGAAACGTTGCAATAAATATGGCGACAAAGATGAGGACAATAGTCCGAATAATGTAAATAGTCTGCATAATATCTCATCTCAGAAATATATATATATATATATATATATATATATATATATATATATATATATATATATATATATATATATATATATATATAATTTAGTTTTATGGCCAAGGTTAGTTTCATGGTTAGGGTTAGTTTCACAACTAAATACTCAAAATCCTATATCGCCCACTATACTCACCAATCGTCCACCATTTTCTGTTCAGTTGCCCATCGCCAATCCAAAAATTGAAATCGCCAACCCAACAACTGAAATCGTCCACCGGTGGGCAATATCGCCCAGGTTGGAATATCCTGCTTTACTATCTTGTCTAGAAGGTCTTGTAGTTTCCTTTTTGTGTCTGCTATCATTGCTCGTATTTTCAGAATTTGTTTCAATGCCACCAAATCCTTTTTTGGTTGCAAAAACACGTAGCAACCTTGTAATTTCAAGGCATGCAACCGTCAATAAATATCAACTGAAATATCAACCAGACAAATCGCTAAAAGAGGCGTTCCGTCATTAGACATCGTTACTGTTAATTGGAGAACAAGGGACAACAAGCCTCTTCCGAATTTGCAATTCGCTGTCGCATTCTATTTTTACGATGCCCTCTCTGGCCTCTCGTCACCAAAGAAAGGATCAGCATCAGAGATATGAAACGATTCGCCAGTAATTCCCTTGTCCATAACATGACAAAATCAATTTAGGCATTTTCTTTTGTAGAGTAATTAGTAAACACGGTGCCCAGTTGGCAAGTGTAGTGAGGGCGATAAGGAAGAGCTCTTTATGATTGTGGCCTTGTACTAAACTATACTACATTAGAAAAGAAAGAAATGAAGAAAGAAAGAAAGAAAGAAAGATGGATATCAGAAGAATAAGGCGAGGGTAAAAAAGGGAGGAAGAAGACAAATAGTAGAGGTATATGGTGAAAGAAAGAAAAAGAAAGAAATAGAGAAATAACGATGAATAGTAGAAGAAGAAGGTGAAGGTAAGAAAGAACGGAAGAAAAGTAATAGTGCTGGAATGCGGTGAAAGAGAGAAAGAACGAAGAAAAGAAAAAAGAAAAAGGGAAGAAAGATAACGAGAATAAGGCGAAGGGGACAAAGAAAGAAAGAAAGGCAGACAAAAAGACAAGGTGAATAGCAGAGGAATAAGGTGGGAGAAAGGAAGAAAGAAAGATGGATATCAGAAGAATAAGGCGATGCTGAGAAAGGAAGGGAGAAGAGAAATAGTGGATCAATGGGATGAAAAGACAGAGAGAGAGAGAGAGAGAGAGAGAGAAAGAAAGAAAGAAAGAAAGTTAAATAGAATAAGGCGAAGGGAAGAAAGAGAGGAAAAGGAGAAAAGGTAGAGGAACATAGGGAAATAAAGAGAAAGAGGAAGAATCAGCCAAAAGAAAAAGAAAGAAAAAAGAAAAAGTATGAATAGCAAAGAAATAAAGAAAATGAGAGAAAAGAGCGGAAGAAGATGAAAGAATAAAGTAAAGAGGTGGTGGTGGTGGAGAAAGCAGCGGATTAATTTGAGAGAGGGAGACAGAAAGAACGATAATGAAAATCAGAAAATCAGAGGAAAGAAAAAAAACAGACTAAGAATGAAAGTGAATAAAAAAAACAGAGAAACAAAGTAAACAAACAATAATAAAAGTCTGAAAAGTCAGAATGGCCGGGATTGAAGGAGAGAGAAAGGCCGGTAATAAAGAGGAGAGTACGGCCGGTAATGAAGAGGAAAGAAAGGTAGCGAGTGAAGAGGAGAGAAAGGCTGGTAATGAAGAGGAGAGTACGGCCGGTAATGAAGAGGAAAGATAGGTAGCGAGTGAAGAGGAGAGAAAGGCTGGTAATGAAGAGGAGAGTACGGCTGGGAGTGAAGAGGAGAGTACGGCCGGTAATGAAGAGGAAAGAAAGGTAGCGAGTGAAGAGGAGAGAAAGGCCGGTAATGAAGAGGAAAGAAAGGTAGCGAGTGAAGAGGAGAGAAAGGCTGGTAATGAAGAGGAGAGTACGGCTGGGAGTGAAGAGGAGAGTACGGCCGGTAATGAAGAGGAAAAAAAGGTAGCGAGTGAAGAGGAGAGAAAGGCCGTCAATGAAGAGGAAAGAAAGGTAGCGAGCGAAGAGGAGAGAAAGGCTGGTAATAAAGAGGAGAGATAGGCCGGGAGTGAAGAGGAGAAAAAAGTAGCGAATGAAGAAGAGAGAAAGGCCAGTAATGCACAAGAGAAAAAGGCTGGGAGTGAAGAGAAGAGAAGAGAAAGCCCTGGAATGAAGAGGAGAAAGTCTGGGAATGAAGTGGAGAGAAAGAACGTGAGTGAAAAATAGAGTAAGGCTGGTAGTGAAGAGGAGAAAAGGGCAGCGAGTGAAGAGGAGAGAAAGGCCGGTAATGCATAGGAGAGGAAGGCTGGGAGTGAAGAGGAGAGAAAGTCCGGCAGTAAAGAGGAGAGATAGGCTGGGAGTGAAGAGGAGAGAAATCGGCAATGAAGAAAAGAGAAAGGCCGGTAGTGAAGAGGAAAGAAAGGTAGCGAATGAAGAGGAGAGAAAAGCCAGTAATGCACAAGAGGGAAAGGCTGGGAGTGAAGAGGAGGGAAAGGCCGGGAATGAAGAAGAGAATAAGGCCGGTAGTGAAGAGGAAAGAAAGGTTGGGAGTGAAGAGAAGAGAAAGGCCGTTAATGAACAGGAGAAAAGCTGGGAATGAAGAGGAGAGAAAAGCCGGGAGTGAAGAGGAGAGTAAGGCTGGTAGTGAAGAGGAATGAAAAGGCAGCGAGTGAAGAGGAAAGAAAGGCTGGGAGTGAAGAGAAGAGAAAGGCCGTTAATGAACAGGAGAAAAGCTGGGAATGAAGAGGAGAGAAAGGCCGGGAGTGAAGAGGAGAGTAAGGCTAGAAGTGAAGAGGAATGAAAAGGCAGCGAGTGAAGAGGAAAGAAAGGCTGGGAGTGAAGAGAAGAGAAAGGCCGTTAATGAACAGGAGAAAAGCTGGGAATGAAGAGGAGAGAAAGGCCGGGAGTGAAGAGGAGAGTAAGGCTGGTAGTGAAGAGGAATGAAAAGGCAGCGAGTGAAGAGGAAAGAAAGGCTGGGAGTGAAGAGAAGAGAAAGGCCGTTAATGAACAGGAGAAAAGCTGGGAATGAAGAGGAGAGAAAGGCCGGGAGTGAAGAGGAGAGTAAGGCTGGTAGTGAAGAGGAATGAAAAGGCAGCGAGTGAAGAGGAAAGAAAGGCTGGGAGTGAAGAGAAGAGAAAGGCCGTTAATGAACAGGAGAAAAGCTGGGAATGAAGAGGAGAGAAAGGCTGGGAGTGAAGAGGAGAGTAAGGCTGGTAGTGAAGAGGAATGAAAAGGCAGCGAGTGAAGAGGAAAGAAAGGCTGGGAGTGAAGAGAAGAGAAAGGCCGTTAATGAACAGGAGAAAAGCTGGGAATGAAGAGGAGAGAAAGGCCGGGAGTGAAGAGGAGAGTAAGGCTGGTAGTGAAGAGGAATGAAAAGGCAGCGAGTGAAGAGGAAAGAAAGGCTGGGAGTGAAGAGAAGAGAAAGGCCGTTAATGAACAGGAGAAAAGCTGGGAATGAAGAGGAGAGAAAGGCCGGGAGTGAAGAGGAGAGTAAGGCTGGTAGTGAAGAGGAATGAAAAGGCAGCGAGTGAAGAGGAAAGAAAGGCTGGGAGTGAAGAGAAGAGAAAGGCCGTTAATGAACAGGAGAAAAGCTGGGAATGAAGAGGAGAGAAAGGCCGGGAGTGAAGAGGAGAGTAAGGCTGGTAGTGAAGAGGAATGAAAAGGCAGCGAGTGAAGAGGAAAGAAAGGCTGGGAGTGAAGAGAAGAGAAAGGCCGTTAATGAACAGGAGAAAAGCTGGGAATGAAGAGGAGAGAAAGGCCGGGAGTGAAGAGGAGAGTAAGGCTGGTAGTGAAGAGGAATGAAAAGGCAGCGAGTGAAGAGGAAAGAAAGGCTGGGAGTGAAGAGAAGAGAAAGGCCGTTAATGAACAGGAGAAAAGCTGGGAATGAAGAGGAGAGAAAGGCCGGGAGTGAAGAGGAGAGTAAGGCTGGAAGTGAAGAGGAATGAAAAGGCAGCGAGTGAAGAGGAAAGAAAGGCTGGGAGTGAAGAGAAGAGAAAGGCCGTTAATGAACAGGAGAAAAGCTGGGAATGAAGAGGAGAGAAAGGCTGGGAGTGAAGAGGAGAGTAAGGCTGGTAGTGAAGAGGAATGAAAAGGCAGCGAGTGAAGAGGAAAGAAAGGCTGGGAGTGAAGAGAAGAGAAAGGCCGTTAATGAACAGGAGAAAAGCTGGGAATGAAGAGGAGAGAAAGGCCGGGAGTGAAGAGGAGAGTAAGGCTGGTAGTGAAGAGGAATGAAAAGGCAGCGAGTGAAGAGGAAAGAAAGGCTGGGAGTGAAGAGAAGAGAAAGGCCGTTAATGAACAGGAGAAAAGCTGGGAATGAAGAGGAGAGAAAGGCCGGGAGTGAAGAGGAGAGTAAGGCTGGAAGTGAAGAGGAATGAAAAGGCAGCGAGTGAAGAGGAAAGAAAGGCTGGGAGTGAAGAGAAGAGAAAGGCCGTTAATGAACAGGAGAAAAGCTGGGAATGAAGAGGAGAGAAAGGCCGGGAGTGAAGAGGAGAGTAAGGCTGGTAGTGAAGAGGAATGAAAAGGCAGCGAGTGAAGAGGAAAGAAAGGCTGGGAGTGAAGAGAAGAGAAAGGCCGTTAATGAACAGGAGAAAAGCTGGGAATGAAGAGGAGAGAAAGGCCGGGAGTGAAGAGGAGAGTAAGGCTGGTAGTGAAGAGGAATGAAAAGGCAGCGAGTGAAGAGGAAAGAAAGGCTGGGAGTGAAGAGAAGAGAAAGGCCGTTAATGAACAGGAGAAAAGCTGGGAATGAAGAGGAGAGAAAGGCCGGGAGTGAAGAGGAGAGTAAGGCTGGTAGTGAAGAGGAATGAAAAGGCAGCGAGTGAAGAGGAAAGAAAGGCTGGGAGTGAAGAGAAGAGAAAGGCCGTTAATGAACAGGAGAAAAGCTGGGAATGAAGAGGAGAGAAAGGCCGGGAGTGAAGAGGAGAGTAAGGCTGGTAGTGAAGAGGAATGAAAAGGCAGCGAGTGAAGAGGAAAGAAAGGCTGGGAGTGAAGAGAAGAGAAAGGCCGTTAATGAACAGGAGAAAAGCTGGGAATGAAGAGGAGAGAAAGGCTGGGAGTGAAGAGGAGAGTAAGGCTGGTAGTGAAGAGGAATGAAAAGGCAGCGAGTGAAGAGGAAAGAAAGGCTGGGAGTGAAGAGAAGAGAAAGGCCGTTAATGAACAGGAGAAAAGCTGGGAATGAAGAGGAGAGAAAGGCCGGGAGTGAAGAGGAGAGTAAGGCTGGTAGTGAAGAGGAATGAAAAGGCAGCGAGTGAAGAGGAAAGAAAGGCTGGGAGTGAAGAGAAGAGAAAGGCCGTTAATGAACAGGAGAAAAGCTGGGAATGAAGAGGAGAGAAAGGCCGGGAGTGAAGAGGAGAGTAAGGCTGGTAGTGAAGAGGAATGAAAAGGCAGCGAGTGAAGAGGAAAGAAAGGCTGGGAGTGAAGAGAAGAGAAAGGCCGTTAATGAACAGGAGAAAAGCTGGGAATGAAGAGGAGAGAAAGGCCGGGAGTGAAGAGGAGAGTAAGGCTGGTAGTGAAGAGGAATGAAAAGGCAGCGAGTGAAGAGGAAAGAAAGGCTGGGAGTGAAGAGAAGAGAAAGGCCGTTAATGAACAGGAGAAAAGCTGGGAATGAAGAGGAGAGAAAGGCCGGGAGTGAAGAGGAGAGTAAGGCTGGAAGTGAAGAGGAATGAAAAGGCAGCGAGTGAAGAGGAAAGAAAGGCCGGTAGTAAAAAAGAGAGAAAGGTCGGGAGTGAAGAGGAGAGTAAGGCCGGTAGTGGAGAGAAGAGAGAGGCAGCGAGTGAAGAGGAGAGTAAATCCGGTAGCGAAGAGGAGAGAAAGCGAACGTTATGACAAACACAGCGCAAAGTTGATTTTAGGTCATAAGATAATAGAATTGCTTATTATTTGTTGTCGTAAATCGAATTGCATATACTCAAAGCACTGCAAATATCAACGGCACGCTGTGTCAACAAACGCTACTGACGTCTCGACGCATGAAAACTCTCATAAATTAACATTAAATACTGCTGAATTAATAATCCCGTTCATATGGGCCTGTCTTTTTAGCTGAGAGAGTTGCGTTTTTTTTTTCACTGCTTCTTCCGCCGTTATGTGTTCGTGCGTGATTAAATGCCTGGATTTCGAATTTGGTTTTGGAAACTTTGGCGCAGACAGAATCTTCCTATTCTCGCATCTCCCATCTGTCCCAATGCTGTGCTGTAGATTCTACCTCCTGGATGAAGTAGTCATCTATTTCACGCTGGGATCAGAGGTCGGCGTTCGATCACAGGTAAAACGGCATGATCTTGAATGCCGATTTTGAAGGCGTGCACCCAGACAAGCGGACTCCCCGTACCTGGAAGACACGTTTTCGCATTTATATTTCATCAGGTGTGCAACGAAGCAACGTTAAATAAGTACCGATCGTCCTGATAAAGTATCCCTGCTCGGTGGCTGAGGCAGTTGTGTTATCAATAAGGAATGTTTCATTATTATTATTATTATACGCAAAGTAGAAAAGAGACTGCATCTTCCTTTCCAATGACCTGGTCGCTAAACGAGCCGGTCGTTAAGTGAGGAGTAATGGCTGACTGAAAAATGATTACAGAATGTCCATTTCATTATTTTACACATTATTCTTATCCGAATTCATGGCGAGTGAGATATTCTGAAACTCGGAGTCGACATCCGATGAGTATTTTGGACACATTTCTAATTCAATAATTATTGCTCTAGACAAGTATGGAACACTCTATTGGCAAGAATTCTGTTCAATTTATACATACGTTGAATTACGTAATATTATGTATATCAGTCAGTTAGGTTCCGTGCGTGATACACGCTTAGGCGATCATGTGTCTATCATTTTGATAGATGACTGACGAGGATAGATGACCACAGTAGGTTGCCATTTCTTTCTGCGGTAGACCAGTTGCCATCCAAGGCTTTAGAACTCAGTCTGTCCTGTTATTTACCCATAGATAAGGGAAGAGGAAGTGGATTCATACTTTTCTCAAGGGTATTAGCACGTAAGTGAATGTAATGGATTCGACTGGAATTCGAACTCGGCTCTCCGATTCCTCAATCCGTGCCACTATCCATTACTCCACCGTACTTATGTATATCAACAGATAGAATTATTATCATTATTTTATTTGAATAATAACGGCTGGCCACCCGCATCCGGATTGCAATGACGACCAGCGAAACCTTGTGGCAGACGCTTACTCAAGCGCATTTGTGTTTGTTCAACACCTACGAACCCCATCTCTGGTTTGCAGTGTATCTATGCTGATCGG
This sequence comes from Acanthosepion esculentum, assembly GCA_964036315.1. NCBI lineage: Eukaryota > Metazoa > Mollusca > Cephalopoda > Sepiida > Sepiidae > Acanthosepion > Acanthosepion esculentum. Next base: position 8,017,774 of record OZ038504.1, read on the forward strand.
ACATTTCCGGGAGTGAACGTATGTTCTAGCGGGATCAACAGTTAGGACAAAGCCAGCACACATAAACCCCCGGCTAACGGTTGCATCGCGTGGAAACACAGGTTGCCGTACGATCACCGAAGTTAAGCAACGTCGAGACTGGTCAGTATCTTGAGGCAAGACCGCTTGGGAATACCTGGTACACAATAACCGAAGTTAAGCAAGGTCGAGCCTGGTCAGTACCTTGAGGCATGACATCTTAGGAATACTAGGTGCACGATCACCGAACTTAAGCAACGTCGAGCCTGGTCAGTACCTTGAGGCTTGACCGCTTGGGAATTCCAGGTATACGATCATCGAAGTTAAGCAACGTCGAGCCTGGTCAGTATCTTGAGGCGTGACCACTTAAGTATACCAGGTACACGATCACCGAAGTTAAGCAACGTCGAGCCTGGTCAGTACCTTGAGGCTTGACCGCTTGGGAATTCCAGGTATACGATCATCGAACTTAAGCAACGTCGAGCCTGGTCAGTATCTTGAGGCGTGACCACTTAAGTATACCAGGTACACGATCACCGAAGTTAAGCAACGTCGAGCCTGGTGAGTACCTTGAGGCATGACGTCTTGGGAATACTAGGTGCACGATCACCGAAGTTAAGCAACATCGAGGCTGGTCAGTATCTTGAGGCGTGACCACTTAAGTATACCAGGTAATACGATCACCGAAGTTAAGCTACGTCGAGCCTGGTCAGTATCTTGAGGCGTGACCACTTAAGAATACCACGTGCACGATCACCGAAGTTAAGCAACATCGAGCCTGGTTAGTACATAGATAAGTGACCGCTTGGGAATACCGGGTGCTGTAAGCTTGGATGTGCGGATGGCGTAATGCATAACAGCTCGGAATTGGAAATCGGAGATCCGCGTTTCAATTCCCGTTGTGTTCGTTATATTCACTTATACGCAAATACACTTGATAAAAGCATGAATCTTCCTCTTCCTACCCCACCAGCTATGGGTTAAATAGTAAGCCATTATTATTAAACCGTTATTATCTTTAAAAATTTCTAAACAAAAAAATACCTTCTGGTTTTAAATAACTTGCAAAGCGTTGATAACCCGTAAAAATGAATGAATCAATTAACAATCTCAAATATATATATATATATATATATATATATATATATATATATATATATATATAGTTGGATTGATGTGAGTTCGTGACCCTGGGTTTCACGCTATTTGCGATCGTCAGACAAATAGCGTGAAACCCAGGGTGACAAATTCACATCAATCCAACTAAATATGTTAGCTCTATCACTGATATTGAGCGCTTTCCAATAAGTGCCCCGCATATATAATATATAGATAATATATATATAAAATTGCATATATATATATATATATATATATATATATATATATATATACATATATACATACATATATATATATATATATATATATATATATATATATATGACTTTATCTGTGTGGAATATGTGTATGTTTTTTTTCGAAATTGCTCAATGTAAAATTTCATGATACCGTTTCTGAACTTAGGTCTCTGGTTGGGACCCGGGAAGAAATGAGTACACACCAGAAATCAAAGGAATAAAAATAATAATAATAATAATAATAATAATAATAATAATAATAATAATAATAACAACAACATAGCGAATAATTTGCTGGTGCCAAACAAGGTGGCGTAGACAAACCTCATACCGACCACTGGTTGCGTAGCGCTCGATTAAAAGCTGAAACCGAAGGTTTTATTCTTGCTGCACAGGATCAATGAATTACTAACTAAAAACTATCAAGTAAAGATAATAAAAAAAATTGTTTACCCCAAAGGTTGATTTTGTGATGAATATGCAGAAATAAAATTAACCATCTTGTATCAAGTTGCACGGTATTAGCACCCCACCGAATATAAAACTCGACATGACAGGATGGGCCAATATCTGAACTGGAAAATAAGCAACTTTTATGGGAAGTAAGCTGCAATAAATTCATATGAAACCACACAAATCCAGTTACAGACATGGGACCTGGTACTTTACTATACACACAGACAGAACAATCAAAGCTAACCGCCCAGCCCACAAAAACAGAAAGTGCTTTTTTATTGACCTGGTAAATCCTGCAGACCGTACTGTAACTTTGAAGATCTTCGAGAAAATAATCAAAATACAAGTATCTCGAAGTGGAAATCTAAAAACTGGCACATGGAGACATTAATAATTACAGTTGTGATTGGGGTCTTGCCTTTGGGTGGAAATGGTTCTGATAGACGCATCGTAGGAATATTTGACAGCCGACGTCTTAGAGAAATCCCAAAGCACACTCTGCGTAGGGCTTAATATATTTAAAAGGTGTATCCATTTGTAGATTTCTGTTTTGTCCAAATGTGCAATCAAAATCTCATGATTCCATTTCTGACCTTAGAACTCTGGTTCGATCCCGGAAAGAAATAAGTATAAAACAGAAATCAAAGGAAATAATAATAATAATAATAAAAAAAATAATAATAATTAAAGCTAATCGCCCAGACCTCGTGATTAGAGACCGCAAAGACAAAAAGTACCTCCTTATTGATATATGGCATTCCCTGTGGACTGTAATGTATGTTTGAAGATCTTCAAAAACTGTCAAAATACAAGGACCTTGAAATCGAAATCTCAAAAATGTGGCACATGAGAACATCGACAATTTCAGTTGTAGTTGGAGCCCTCGGATTGATAGGAAAAGATTTCAAGAGACTCATTGAAGGGATTCCTGGTAGCCCATAGCTTAAAGAAATACAAAAAAATATCCTTACAAGTACACCTTACGAAGGCCTTTATTTCGGTAAAATATGTTTGACCATCGGTTTAATTTTGTTTTTTTTTCCTCAAAAATGCTCTGTAGAAAATGTCATGTTGTCATTTTTAACCTTAGGTCTCTGGTTTGGACCCGGAAAGAAATGACTATACACCAGAGACCAAAGGAAATAATAATAATAATAATAATAATAATAATAATAATAATAATAATAATAATAATAATAATATCAGGTTGCACGATATTGGCACCCACTGAATATAAAACCCGGCATGACAGAGTGGGCCAATATCTGCACTGGAAAATTTGCAACTCCTATGGGAAGGAAACTGAAAGAAACTGGTACGAACACCACCCAGACCCGGTTACGGAGATAGGACCTGTTACAATTCTATGGGACTACACAATACACACTGACAGAACAATCAAAGCCAACCGCCCAGACATTGTTATTAAAGACCACAAACAAAATAAGTGCCTCCTTATTGATATGGCAGTCCCTTCAGACTGCAATGTATCTTTGAAGATATTAAAAAAACTGTCAAAATACAAGGACCTTGAAATAGAAATCTCAAAAATGTGGCACATGGGAACATCAACAATCTCTGTTGTAGTTGGAGCCCTTGGACTGGTTGGAGAATATTTCAGTAGGCTGATTGAAAGGATCCCTGGAAGTCCATGCCTCAAAGAGATACAAAAAATTGTTCTGACAAGTACAGCCCACACTTTACGAAGGGCTTTATCTATGTAATTATTATTATTATTTTTTTCTTTGCAGTGGAAAGTGTCATGATGCCTTTTCTAATATTGGGTCCCTGGGCGGGACCCGGAAAGATATGTGTAAACGCCAGATATCAAAGAAAATAAAAATAAAAATAATAATAATAATAATAATGAGCATTTTTAACAAATCTTCCACAGAGTAACTTCTCTCCCTATTTTAATAGTAGCACAAACTGTAATAAGTGGGTGCAGTTGTTGAAGAGCTCATCTGGGTGGCCATTAGTCGGGAGTTCGATATTTACCGGGTGGTTTATACTCGTGACCTTGTACCAAAAACTACCCCACACGCAAGGCAACGATCTGCCACTGGGTGGCACAGCGCTAGCGTTTACCGCTGGTGGCCCACTGTCGGACCGCCGGCGTGTTCGTTTCGGCAATGTTACCGCTAGCGGATCGCTAGAGGCCCACCGCTTGCATTGCCAACGGCAGCCCGCCAGCGGGCCACTAGCGGCTGGCGTGTAGGGTATGTTCCCATTGATAAATGATAGCGCCAGTAGCAGTTCTTTAAATAGTTAATAGTTCTTGCAAGGATGTATGGCAGTGATAAATTGTTTCGAACTCCTTGCCCTCCTTTTTACAGTATTCCTTGTCATCGTACCCTTTATCATGGACCGAGCACGTGAGCAAAGATGAGGTCTTGGAGAGGATGCAAACGAGGAGCAAGCTTAAAATCAACACCAGGAAGAGGCCGCTGAAGTTTCTGGGACACGTTATGCGAAAGGAGGGCTTGGGGAATCTGATACTCACAGGTCGAATAGAGGGAAAGAGAGACAAGGGAAAGCAACGCGTGACATACTTGGCGGGCTTAATCAAGTGGATGACAGAACGTGGTCTGGGGGAGCAAGCAGAGGGAAGGAACTTGCTGAGAGCTGCAAGGGATAGAAGGAGGTGGAGAGCCATGATCGCCCACGTCCTGAAAGGACATGGCACATAAAAAGATAAGATACATTCCATTATGGCTGTCGCTGTATAGATTTAGACACAAGGCGACTATGGTGGGGACAGAACTTACGGTTGCTCCAAGCGAGACGCGTGAAATACTCAGACATATTTAGATGTCCCCTCACGGGGATTAAATTCACTGCAGTTATAATTTAGAGTCGGTACGGCAGTGAATGTTGGACGGTCTCCTAAAAGATGAAGAAGAGACTCGAGGCAACGGAGATGTCGTTTTGCAGAAGGATGCTATCATGGAGCGAGCGTGTGAGCAAAGATGAGGTTTTGGAGAGGATGCAAACGAGGAGGAAGTTTATACTTAACACCAGGAAGAGGCAGATGAAATTTCTGGGACACGTAATGAGAAAGGAGGGCTTGGAGAATTTGATACTCACAGGTCAAATACAGGGAAAGAGAGATAAGGGAAAGCAACGCGTGACATACTTGGCCGGCTTAAGCAAGTGCATGACAGAACATGGTCTGCGAGAAGTGGTAGATGGACAAGACTTATTGAGAGCTATAAGGCATGGGGGGAGTGGAGAGCCATGATCACCTACACCCTGAAGGGACACGGCACTTAAAAAAAGAAGAAACCAATTAACCAACTTTTCCTTGTTCTACCGAAGGTTTATAGCAGGTTTTATTAAATAGGAAAAAGTACTTTCGTTCCGTCGTGATACATTAGCTTTAAGAATTTGCATAGGGATTTATAAAACTTCATTAGTGAATCATTAGCACTCACTCCATTCAGAATCTGAACGGCACAGTAATTGTTTCTGATACAAAGAAAATGCATTTGGAGACTTTTTGGTATTATTACCTTTTTGGATTTTTTATTGTTTTTTTTTAATTTTTTTTTTTAGTTTTTTGGGCTTTTTATTTGTTTTCACAGACGGATATTTTACGATTTAAATGGAATTGATTTTTTAAAAATATTTTTTTTTAAAAATACTGCCAATTGCCGAGATGAAAAGAAAATGGGGAATAAGTGATGAGGGTAGGAGACTTTTTATTTATTTATTTATTCATTTTTTGCTTTTATTTTCTTTTAAAAATTGTTTCTACGCTATTAAGTAAATTGCTAGCCGAAACAGTTTAAGAGAAAGGGAGAAAACAGCTTAGCACAATCTATAGCGGATCAAACAATTGTTCATTACAATTACTATCTCCTCTCAGCTACAAGTGTTCCCCCCTCCGGAATAAAAGCGACTATAAACATTATGGTATTTAAATAAAATAAAATAAAATAAACACTATCAAAATTCAAAATATGACCTAAAATATCAAATATTAATTTCGCCTTTCAATAAAAAAAAACAAAGAAAAACAAAAACAAAAACAAAACAGAATTTAAGCAGTTCTCACGCTTTCCGCTTACGCATATCTCACGAACTCAATTCAATCGACTTTTTTATTTTGTTAATTTGAATTTATAACATATACAATGTAGCTTACTCACCGTTTCACTTATTTCTCAAGAGTGATCAAGGATTGCAAAAGCTTTTCGAAATATATCTGTTTTAACAAAAAAAAATATCCATTGGAATTACAAGTTTTTATTCTTATTAATTCAACTTCACCAATGGAATCAAGCGTTTTTACAATTAAAAAAACAAACAAAAAATGTTTATTCCTTCATCTTAGATTGATAACAGCGTATTTGAAATATTTACGTCAAAATGTGTAATTTCTATTTGATACTTATCCAATATAATCTGGTACAAGGACGTATCTGTGGGCACCCAGTGAGAATCCTATGACAATTTTGCTTGCCCTCCCTTTGTTAGTACGCACGACCATTTTACCCTGCCAATACCGCAAACTATCCGTTTTGATCGCGAAGAATGACAAAAGACTTATCAGAGACCCTATTTCCTTTCAGTCAAAGAAAGAAAGACAGAAGACTTTAACGTCTCCTGCCAATACCTCATAAATAATGGACTATTCCGTTTTGCTGGCGTGAGAAGACAAAAGCCATATCAAAGACGCTACTTGGATTCAGTGAGAAAATAAAGAATGAAGTGAAGAAAGTAGTGTTTAACGCCTGTTTCAGTGAAATGGAAAAAATTGTCAATTTCAAATCTTTTCATTTGTATCCCCTTACTTCTTGAAATAACAACCAGCATTCATATTTATGATTGTTATTGAAATATTTTGTTAAAATTGTTAAGTTCAAATATTTCACGATGCGATAGAGGCATTCCTACGGATATTTTATTGTCGTAGAACTTGCCATGAGCTTCGTCTTCAACTTAAGAATTAGGATTCATCAAGAAATTCAAATAGGAAATCCGTGAAATTTTCACGTGTTAAAACTAGTGGTATTTATTAGTGAAATATTTATCCATCGTGACACTGCTGCCAAGCATTGGAGCAGCGAAACACCGATATTTTATAGTAATATAATTTTCAGGTCTCAACAAAGAAAGATACAAAGCGACAAGTTTGAGAGACACACCGATAATAGAAAAGTTTATAGTAGTAATGATCTCATTAGTCTAGAAATAAAGATTGATCTGCGTATAGTATGACACAAGTCCCCAAGTGTGAGCGACCAGTGTGTGTCAAACACACTGTAGTTGATGGAATCTTACGAGATAACATTACTAAACAGCGGCGAGACGTCCATAAAATGTAATGTATTTATAGTGAAGACCAGTTGTTGCCAACCGATTTGGGGCCATGTCCCACTTTGGTATTTCTAAAATTCTGGTGCCCCCTTGTAATATTTAATCCTTACATATTCAAAATTTGACTGCAATTCACGTGAAGGAAGCTTAAAGGTCAATTAACTTTGGCCTCTAAACAAACCTCCAAAGATCATGGCGTCCATGAAAGAGAAAAATAAAAAACAAAAAGACAGTTAAAAATATATAGTTTCAAAACATATAATAGAGAACTGAAAGGCAGAAATATAAAATATTTGAATGAAAGTTTATTCTGTAATATACTTTGATCATTTTAATCATGAAATAATAATGCAAAATGAAATCTGACCTCACGAGAAAACAATTCACTGTTAACTCATTCTCGAATTGCCCCCTTATTCTGTTGGTATAGTAAACTATATCTATGCCCAAAACTTATGTATAAAAAAACGTTCAGATCACAAACACGGCATTTGTTTCAGCCAAATTATTTATATAAAAGCAATGAAACGTATTTTAGTTTGTTTTATTGCTGTTCGTGTCAAAGAAAGACGTTATGAAAGTTTCATCTATGGCGTCAGAGCCAGTTTCAGGAACTTTTGATCTGAGAATAATTGACCCCGATATGTACTGGGTCCCGCCCAAGAGAAAAAAACCCCACAAAGTATGCCGGTGTGTTTTCCAACACAACCAAGGAAGTGAAGTCAGCTGAACTTAGGATATACAAGACAAGATCGAACGTTTAATGAAAGACCCGAAACACATACCATCGATTCGGCTGACATTAAAAAAACAGTTAAATATATATAGTTTCAAAACATATAATAGAGAACTGAAAGGCAGAAATATAAAATATTTGAATGAAAGCTTATTCTGTAATATACTTTGATCATTTTAATCAGGAAATAATAATGCAAAATAAAATTTGAGCTCTTCACAAAATGACTGTTAGTGAGATCCTTGTGCGTCATGCCTGCTACAGATAGATTTTATATTAGGCACCAATTTAAGCAGCTTCAGCCTCAAGTCTCCTCTTTTACTGATATCCAGTCGATTTCTTTTCTTCAATAACAAATCATTTACAGCACTAAAACCACATTCAGCTAAATAGGAAGACGGAAATGATAACAAATTAATGTTAATACCTGTTAATAACTCATTCTCGAATTGCCCCCTCTTATTCTGTTGGTATAGTAAGCTGAAGGGTGCACATCCTACGCATGCCCCATTAAAATATTACCATGCCTTACCGGTGGTCCATGTGCCTCAGGTTGGGAATCATTGGTGCAGAACAACAATAGTCTCCCAAGTATAAGTTACTACGCTTGGATCTGTCATAAATATGTGGCGGGCAGGGAGAAATAAATGGGCGGCTTCTACATTTTCACAATTGAATCAGCAAAGAGAGATTCTTGATAAGATCCAAAGACGAATCGGCAATATTATTGGTCCTGAACTGGCCTCTCGGCTTCAGTCACTTACCCACTACCGTAAAGTGGCTTTCCTGTGACTTTTCTATAAATACTCTCATCTTAATTGTTCAGATAAGCTTAGTCAATAACTATATCCCTTAGTCTGACATAAGGTCACTTTTGGAGGGCAGTAATCTCGGAAATTGTTTTGCGAGGACCTCTTGTCAAGTAACATTTTAGTTATTCGCCAATTATAGCTTTATCTGACACAAGTTCACAAATGTTTGGCGTTATCGTGAGAATCGGGTTCAACACACAGTATTAATAGTTTGTTATACTAGCTCGTTAACCACTACCTGACGGTAAGGAATTAAATACTATCTTTGTTTAATATTGCATAAAAGTACAAGAATGGTGCACCCAGTGCGGATCAAACTCACTATACGGTATTAAGGTTGGCTCAACCAATACGCTTACCATTGTTTAAAGGCAAGGCACCCAAACGAATAAAATACATATTTACTTAAAATCGCTTCGTTTGGCAGATATAGGGTACCCAATGAGGATTGAACTCATTACACATTGCTATTACACACTGCTAATGGTCTGCGAGACAAATTCGCTATTTATCACGGTGAGAAGAGCCGTACTTATTTGCTAAAGTTTGACACAAGGTTATAAGGAGGGATTTTTACATTGTACATGCAGATTAAACATCGTTACACAATAGTCGGATTCTGCTAAACTCATTCGTTACCTATTGCACTATATCAAGAAATACAAAGCAATAAATTATTTACAAACGATAACTTACTTGTATAGGCACTTCGACGTGGTGTAATGGTTAACAAGCTTGTCTCCCTAGCTCAATTACGACTCAGTAGTGAGTTCGATAATCACTGAGTGCTCCATACTTTCGGCCTTGTGCCACATCTGAGCTTCGCTTAATAAATCACTCTGAGCACGTCGACGTGGTGTAATGGTTAACAAGCTTGTCTCTCCAGCTCAGTTACGACTCAGTAACGAGTTCGATTCTCACTAAGGGTGAGCTAATATTTTCAGCCTTTTGCCACAGCTAATCTTCTCTTAGTAAATCATTAGTGCCACTTCAACGTGGTGTAATGGTAAACAAGCTTATCTCTCTAAGTCAATTACGACTGAGTAGTGAGTTCGAAAATCACTGAGTGTTCCATACTTTCGGCCTTGTGCCATCTAATCTTCGCTTAGTAAATTATTATGTGCACTTCGACATGATGTAATGGTTAACAAACCTGTCTTTCTAAATCAATTACAACTGAGTAGTGAGTTCGATAATCACTCAGTGCTCCATACTTTCGGCCTTGTGCCACATCTAAGCTTCGCTTGATAATTCACTATGGACATTTCGACGTGGTGTAATAGTTTTGCGAGGTTGTCTCTCTTGATCAATGACGAGAGAGTAGCGATTTCGATCCTCACTGGATCCATAGTTTCGACATTGAGCCACATCTAAGCTACACTTAGTAAATGGCTATAACTATTCTTGTAAAAGGCTACAGGTATCGAATAGACTGTGAGGATCGAACTCACGATGCAGTATTAATAGCCTGCTTAACTAGCACGTTAAACATTACCCGGCAGTTTGGCGCCACGAATGGTGTTTGGAATAAAGCCAATAACACTCATCACAGATTTTCAGACAATGTCTAATCTGTCATTTACTCATAAGCCTACTCATGCACACAAGTTAGCGCACGAAAGCGTAATTAGATGATTTAATTAAGTAATGAACTTTTCTTACTATCAATTACTTCTATCTTTTCTCTTTTCTCGTAAATTCGTTAAGCAATACAATTTGGTTCTCATTGTCTTTCTGCTTTTTTTCTATCTCCCGTTACTGAAAATCGAAGGCTTTCATAAACAAGCGGCTGGTTACCAATGACTGTTTCCGCTTTTGTTATTATATTTCCAAACTTTTACTTTCATATTTCAAGGACTCAGACGATAACATTTTTTTCTTTCTGTTTCCTTTTATCTTTTAATCAAAGTTAAAAAGAGGATTATTCTTTTTGAATTTCTTTTTTTTTAAAAAGATTTCACTCTTTCTTCTCCCTTTCGCTTCCCCCTCTGTGCGTTTCATATATCACTCTTTCTTTCCTTCTCAATTCTTATCGTCTCTCTCTCTCTCTTTCTCTCTGTGTCTTCTTCCTTGTTCATTCTCATCGTTTCTTTCTTTGTTTTTTTTTCTTCTTCTGTTTCTTTTCTTTTTTTCTTGTGTCGCTTTCTTTCTCGCTTTTCGAACGGGAATCTTTTGCAACCGAAACGCAAAATTGAAAGAAAACTGCCTCCATAATAATAATAATAATAGTAATAATAATAATAAAAATAAAAACTTAGCAATATCCACTCCACTTCCTATTAATTCAAAAATTCAACAAATTTCTAACGTAGGCGGGAAATAAATTGTACGTTCTTATTGGTTGGCTCTCTCCTTCATAGACTTTGTTAATCGTCGTAAAGAAAGAAATTTCTCCGCTGACACAGATTTCACAACTTTACAAAGAAAGAGAAGGCAACATTTTCAATTTAGTAGCATAAACTCGTTAGCGGTTTTCTCACTAACTGCTCATTCCTATTTTGAAAGACGTTCGAGATCGGGTAAAGCTATCATGCTGATCTTTCAGGGTAAAGAAGATAGGTTTACAGGTTCATTCACATTTTTTTAAAATATTTTTTTACTACTTAAACTAGCGGATTATGTAAAATGTAATATCTTCACGACGAACAGAGTTCAAATTCCAGACTGTTGAGTTCACTTTTGCAATAATAGGAGTATAAAGTTTTGTCTATCGTCCGGTTCACACTCCTCGCCGGTCTTTTGAACAGGAGTAGAGGTTTATCCCTTGTTTCCTGTTTAGGATTGGGTTTCCGGTTCCTTCTAAAGTTTACTTCAACGCGATACTTCTAAAGTCGTCGCGTAACCTTTGAATTTTTTCAATAACATTTTTTTTCTTTTCCCATTAGGAGTAGATAGGTTAGTCTATTATCTGGTTCATACACCTTCCCGGTTTTTGAACAGGAGTAGCGGTTTATCCATTGTTTACTGTTTAGGATTGGGTTTCCGGTTTCTTCTGAAGTCTACTTCAACTTCCATACTTATAAAGTACCCGCCTAAACTCTGAATTTTTATTCGCAAATGTACTCTAGGAGGCACGATGGATAGCGACTCGGATTGAGGAATCGGAGAGCCGAGTTCGAATTTCACTCGTATCCATTACGTCTAACACCCTTGGGAAATGCATGAATCCTCTTCTTCTCCCCCCAGCTATGGGTAAATAGCAGGACAGGCCGGGTTCTACTGCAGAAAGAAATGTCAACCTACCGAGGGAAAAAAATCTACTCCGTCAGATACATGATCGCCTAAGCTGATATAGCTCCACACAGTAACCCTCTACATTGAGGGACCCTTGAGCCTTGTATTAGTTGAACATTATTAAAAAAACAATACCGCTAGGAAATGCATGAATCCGTCTGTTCTTCTCTTTTTCAACTTTGAATACTAGGGTACAATGGACTGTCTAAATTTGTGTTGCTTATCTAGATGAAGCAGATGACAAAAAGACATTAAAATTCACAGTTAATTAAAAAAAGGAAGCTGTGATGAGTCATGATCGTCTATGTCATGGAGGTGCAGAAAGTTAACAAAAAAATGAGAAAATATTTGAAAAATGACTTCTCAGTAGCCGATATTAAATTCTTACCATGGCTCTTCACTTCGCACTAATAGCCTCCTGCAAGGTAATAATCCATCTCATCTCCACAATAAGAAGAGAACTTTCTTACATGTCAGTTATAAATGTTTGGAATGTCACGTAAACGGGCCGTTACAATTGTTCTGTTAATTTAATTGCATTTTAAATTGTGTTAAATCTTAAGTGATTTTTGTTATTTACAGACTTTACATGAATTTGTTTTAAAATTTGTAACGTTAGACTTAGTATCATATAATAATTAGGCTTATGCCTATCATCGTTCCTTAGTTAGTTCGACCTGCCAATAACTCATAAATAATGGACTATTCCGTTGTGATCGCATGGAAAGAGAGGAAAATACACTACTCGGGTTCAGGGAGAAAAAGAAAGAAAGAAAGAAAGAAAAAAGAAAGAAAGAAAGAAAGAAAGAAGAAAGAGTTTTACCTCACCTGCCAATACCTCATAAATAATGGACTATTCCGTTGCGATCGCATGGAAAGAGAGGAAAATACACTACTCGGGTTCAGGGAGAAAAAAAAGAAAGAAAGAAAGAAAGAAAGAAAGAAGAAAGAAAGAAAGAAAAAAGGAAGGAAAAAAGAAAAAGAGAGAAAGAATGAAGTGTTTTACGTCTTCTACTAATACCTCATAAGGTATTTTCCGTTTTATTTGCGTGTAAAAATAAAAGACATATCAGTGACGCTACTTGTTTTCAGTGAGAAAATGAATGAAAGAAAGAAGGGAAGATAGAAGTGTTTTACGTCTGTTTCAGTGGAATGGAAAAATTGTCACTTTCAAATCGTTGCATTTGCACTCACTTCTTAAGATAACGACAAGCATTCATATTTATTGTTATTGCAATATTTTCTTAAATTTTTTAAGAGCAAATATTTAACGATGTGATAGTATAATTTCTACGGGTATTCTATGGTCATTAACTGAAGAATTAAGATTCAGCAAGAAATTCAAATCGTAAAACTGAATTGGTTTCCTCTAGTTACTATTATTTCAATATCAAGAAAGATTATCTTCACGTGACATCGCAAACATTAATAAAAAAAAAGAACAGCATTGCTTTTTCATGACATTGAATACATTAAAAAAAAATTAGAATAACGAATGCTTGACATTTAAAATTTAAGTAGAAAATTCACTCAGGATTTCAGCTAGACGGTCGAACTCTCTGCCTTCGGGCAGAGAGGAACCCGGACGAGGTTATGCCGAAGGGCAGAGTCTCGTCCGGGGAGGTAGACTGACCCGATCCCGTTTATGCTAGTTCTATAGGGATTTTTTGGCCGAGCCTACGGGCTCGGAAGACCCACGTTAAACTCGGTTTTGTGTCACATCTACCCTCGTTTCTAGTAAATATTGACTAGCTGGGATCTGTTACTCAGCTCTTAGCTATTGTCGAACTCTCTGCCTTCGGGCAGGGAGGAATCCGGACGAGGCTATGCCGAAGTGTAGAGTCTCGTCCGGGGAGGTAGACTGACCCGATCCCGTTTATGCGGGGTTTACGGAGACTTTTTGGCCGAGCCTACAGGCTCGGGAATCCCACATCAAATTCGGCCCTGTGCCACATCTGATCGCGTGGGGAGGTTAGTAAATACTCTAGCTGGGATCTGTTACTCAGCTCTTAGCTGTTGTCGAACTCTCTGCCTTCGGGCAGGGAGGAATCCGGACGAGGCTATGCCTAAGGGCAAGGTCTCGTCCGGGGAGGTAGACAGACCCGAACCCATTTATGCGGGGTTTACGGGGAATTTTTGGCCTAGCCTACGGGCTCTAAATGCCCCACATTAAATTCGGCCTTGTGCCATGTCTTCCTTCGTCGAGAGGTTGGTAAATATTACTAGCTGGGATCTGTTAAGTACGACTCAGGCTTACGCGAGAACTACCAAGCTTCCAATAGTAGCACTCACTACTGAATTGACTTGCAACGACCTTGTGTATAACTGTTACCTTTATTCTTATTGTACTCTTTTTTTTTTACAATAAACCTTTACTTATTTTATGCACCTTGTTTTTCAAGTATATATCCCTATTAGCACGGAATATAACAAACATTAACCCTCTCACTCAGACTAGAAAACAATTCGCTGTTAATAACTCACTCTCGAATTGCCCCCTTATTCTGTTGGTATAGTAAGCTGAAGGGTGCACATCCTACGAATGCCCCACCAAAATATTAACATGCCCCAACCGGTGGAGCAAGCGCCCTTCGTTGGTAATCATTGCTTTAATCCCTGTGAAGGACTGAGGTCTGGCGAAATTTTAAGTTACAAAATAAGAATGAAGTGTGGAGAGTTTCTTCATACTTTTCAGTTCTAACATACGAAAATTCATCCGCCAATTAAAGAAAAATATTTTAAAAATATAATAGGCCGAATTTGTCTATTCTATTTTAGCAACACACACAGAGACACACACACACACACACACACACACACACACACACACACACACACACACACACACACACACACACAGTGTTAATAAATTACTCTTTCTGAGATATTGTTAAAGTATCGATCACAAGTTGAAAAATTACTATGAAGAGAAGAAAAGAAAAGAAAAGAAAAATTGCAATAGCGGTGTTGAAATGCCATTTTCCAAGAAATTTTTGCGAAAGAAGATATTTTCAGTAATGAAATATAAAAAAAACCCCACTAAATTAAGTACACATTATTAGCATCTCTCTCGTTTCAAGAATGTTATTTTTAAAATACAGCCTTATAGACACGGTTATTGCATCGAAAAATTTTTGGGCAGATATTAATTTTGCGTGAATTTGAAGAAAATCGAGATGTTTAAATTGTTCTTATATATATATAAATATATATTATTGATTTTAATGTTCTAAACTAAATTGGCTATTTTGAAGATACGAAAGCGTATATCATATTTTGTCATTTATACAATCTAAAATCATTTATACTCGTTTCTCTGTCTGCCAAAATGTAACCCAATAGGTAAGACAGAGACTTTAATCCTAATTTGAAGTGACGGCAATTAATATTTTCCCCAAAAAGAAGTTTCAGTAAGATCTAAGTTTTACTTTGTCAGATGCAGTGAATTAATACGGTGAATCCTGAAAGAATTCCTGTCAGAATAAATCGATCTAGCAAGTTAGGTAGATAGATAGATACCTTGCCATCTGCAGAAATTTATTATTTTATAAAATAATTATATATATATATATATATATATATATATATATATATATGTGTGTGTGTGGGGTGTATCAAAAATAGTTTTACAAACATTGGGAGGCAGGTTCCTCACAAAAACAAGAAGAAAAGTCCATATTAACATTGGTCTGCAAATCCTTTTTGAGTTAGAAAATTTACGGTAGATGGTACTTTGTTGTTATATGGACTAGGTTACATTTGTTATTCGTGTACATTTGTGACTAGACTGTCTTCAACGTTTAACGTGTGTAGTAGTAAGTTAACTGAGGAGTGTTCCGTTTAATAATGCCTGGATATTCATAACGTGAGAAGGCAGATCTTATTTTTACATATGGCCGCGCAAATGGACGCGAGGCTGTAAGGGTATATTAGATTGCGTTTCTAGATCGAAGGGAGCCAATATGGGCTTGTGTTCTTGTTTTGGTGTTAAGAATCCACACGTAAAGTTTGCAAAATGATTTTTGGTACACTCTGTATATATATATATATATATATATATATATATATATATATGAAAAGTGTATATATATAAATATAAATATATATATATACGCAATTTATTATATATATTATTTATATATTATATATGCGCGGTACTTATTGGAAAGCGCTCAATATCAGAGATAGAGCTAACATATTTAGTTGTATTGATGTGAGTTTGTGACCCTGGGTTTCACGCTTTTGTGATCGTCAGACAAACTGATTAATTTTTTAAAAATTTTGGATTTATGTAGGGTTACGTGTGTTGGTGTTTTTATGGAAGTGGGAGGAAAAATTGTCGTCGTGACGCCACTCATACTTACGCAAGCATACATACACGCCCGTACACCCATTGACGTACGCAGACACATATACACACGCGCTTGCCCACCGGAGCTCACACAAACATAAACATATTGAACAGTATGGGACTTGGCATACGGCACTCAAATGCGTACGTATGTACACAACGGCACATATATACATATATATATATATGCCAAGTCCCATACTGTACACATATGTTTACGTTTTAATAACGATTTTCAGGTCATTTAAAGTGGAAAATGTTTTTAGATTGTAAGAAGGTTTTTTTTTTATAGATAATACCGATTTACTGATACAAGTCCTGATAATTAACCCATAGCTGGGGGGTGGAGTCGGATTCATACAATTTCCAAGGGTATTGGCGCGTAAGTGAGTATAACCAGATCGACTGGAATTGGAACTCGCTCACTGATTACAAATATCGACCTATTATCCATTAAACCGTCCCCGCATATACAAACTTAAAACACCTGATATTACTTATCGATCAGCCATCTTGGCACTGGCTTGACTCGGTATCGAACAAAAAAAAAAAAAAAAAAAAAGGTCGGGAATTGGAACCCGGTTCTCCGATAAACAATTCCAAGCCATTATTCATTGCACCAAACGCACATCCAATCTTAGAGCACCCGGTGTTCCCAATCGGTCACCCATTTAGGTACTGTCTAGGCAGGGCGTTGCTTAAGTTCGGTGATCGTATTAATAGTCGAAAGTACTCAGTTTCTTTTTTTTGTTTTTTTTTTATTAATCTCTTGTCTAGTTATCGACAACGATAATGAAGTTCATTTGAGACGCGTTTAGACGGAAATAACTCACTCGGGACATTTTTTTTTTACGGTTGGGGGTCAGGGATTGTTTACGGCGGGAATCCACCAAATGATACCCCGCTTTGTTATTCTCTTGTCGACACGGGATTTGCCTCGCTGCAACGGATGGTTCAATATTTCCATCAATATCAATAACATTCACTTTATGCAGATAAAGAGGCTGTTCATAAAAAAAAGGTCTTAAATCCAGCTGTTGGTGCTCTTCTTTATCTTCCAGTAATATAATACGAAGATTGTTTTTTTATTAATCCTCAATATTCGATAGGAAATCATATATATATATATATATATATATATATATATATATATATATATATATATATATATATATATGAGTATATAAAAAATGTCAGAGTTGATATCTTTTCCGAGGAGCAGGGTTATTTTATAGCTCTCACCAGAGTCTCTTAGCCATTTTAAGATATTTCCCAAGGGTAAACCACTTGGTACGTGATATCGAAAAATCTGTCCGCAAAAATTTATTTATCGCATCATTCATGGTCGGCTTTCATAAAATATAATTAAGGCTCTAATGTTGTAGACATAATTCAATCAAATTCCGTTGGGGCTCTACCAAATAATAAGGTTTCCACTACGTCTGAGAGAAAGTTTAGCGTCGCTTTTAAGCTTTTGCTTGGAGTTATTGCTTTACAGAAAACACCTATATATTGTTTCTGACTGAATTTCTGGAAGAGGAATTATCATATATATATATATATATATATATATATATATATATATATATATATATATATATATATATTATAAATTAACTGATTTAAAATATGTTTTTTTTCGCTACACAGTAATAACCATGTTTCAAAAATGGAAGCAAAAATCTTCGAATTCAATTTTGTTATTAAATTAAAATTCGCTTGACGAGGAAATGGAACTAATGTCTTTAATTTGATAACAAAATTAAATTCGAAGCTTTTTGCTTCCATTTTTGAAACATGGTTATTACTGAGTAGCGAAAAAAAACATATTTTAAATCAGTTAATTTATAATATTAATGCTCTGTAAATTTACATTGAGCACTATTGTGTAAAAATAAAAATATCTATAAGAACACCAGGATTATATATCTTACTGTTCTTTCTTTTTATATATATATATATATATATATATATATATATATATATATATATATATATATATATATATATATACACACACACACACACATATATATATATATATACATATATATATATATTCAAGAGAAAAGAGATGCGGTAAAAGTTTTTGGTTGTAATGTGGGTTTTTAAAAAATATAAATTATACTTTATTTTCTATATTTTTTGTTACAGGTTCAAGAATAATTTGGATTACCTCGGATTGAGGAATCGGAGAGCCGAGTTTGAATCCCAGATGAATCCATTAAATTCACTTACGAGCTAATACCTTTGGGAAAGGTATGAGTCCTCTTCTTCTCTCCACAGGCATGTGTAAATAGCAGGACAGGTCGAGTTCTATAGCTTTGGATAGCTGCTGGTCTACGGCAGAAAGAAATGGCAAGCTACTTCGGGAAAGAATCTGCCCCGTCAGTCATGTATCGAAAGATACATGATCGCCTAAGCGTGTATCACGCATGGCATAGAACTGACTGATCACAGACAAATACAGTGGTTATACATGAGAAAACATAGGGAATAATTCCTTTAAATAATATGTAAAAATAACCATTATTCGCCTGATGAAGGTTACAAGACCTGAAATATGTGTAGCAATAAATACAGAAAATAAAGTACAATATGCATTTTTAAAAAATCCGAATTCATTTATCTTTTCTTTTCTCTTTAAAATATAGACATTTCCCTCGTTGAAATAACTATAATCCCTCCCTTATAAATATATATATATATATATATATATATATATATAGCATAATAAACAATCATAAACTAACCATACGTCCAAACAATCCTTATTCCCCCATAGCTGAACACTTTAATCAATCAAGACACTCATTAGACAACTGCAAATGTTTATTGATAGATTCCGATTTCAGTTCCACGTACACACGCAGAAAAAAAAGAAAAATACTGGATTTTAAAATTAGACACATATAAACTAGGGTTAAACAAAGACTTGGGAATTTTAAATCTGTATAAATATTTCAATAGTTAAAAATTTTTTTTTTAGATATAGTTAAAAAAAACCTTTTTAAACAACATCTAAAATATTATCGTTAGATTTACGTTAGAAATATTCAAACACAGTTGCATTCCACATCACGTGACGTCCGCATCTCGCGACGGACGCTACTTGAAAACAAACTTCTGAATACAGTTATTTAATTTATTTCTGACGAAAGATCGGGGCAGATCTGAAATATCAAATATATATATATATATATAAAAATATAAATAAATTCTTTCACAAAAAAAAAATTAAATTTTTTTAAAAATTTGCAACTTTTCAGTTGTTTTCTCCCTATTATATATATATATATATATATATATATTTCTCAGCATTTCTCAATGTGCTAGTCTGAATCTTCTTCAAGAAGCGAGAGCAAGATCTAAAATGTCAGCCAATCTAACAGTGATCTCATCCCGCAATCTTCACTCTTGCTCCAGATGCGGCCTCCTTTGCAAATCACTTGCGAATCTTAAGATCCACTTAAGATTATCGCACAAAATACATAACTGAATCAATTGGTTAAGTTGTCAGATCCTCATACGACGGCGAGTCCCCTATATATATATATATATATATATATATATATATATATGTATATATATATATATATATATATATATATATATATATATATATATATATATATATATATATGTGTGTGTGTGTGTGTGTGTGTTCGTTTCATTGAATAAGATATTTTGTCTACTTATTTTTAAGCTGTTAGTTTTTTTTTGTTTTTTTTTTAACGCAAGTACTCTCGACCTTTTCTAAAAACATCTTCAGGGAAAATTACAAAGACAAAGTTATTTTAACTGCGATAAAATCTGCATTCCGTTGTCATAGTGATTTTAAAACCTGCGCGTACGCGCTGTTATTGCTATTTTAGAATTTCAAAATTTATCCGTTGTAGTTATGGATTTTGTTTTGAATAGCTGACTGGGAATTGGTAGAAATGTTATTAGAATAGGTCGAAAGTACTTGGGTTAAAAAAAACAAAACAAACTACGACGCGTTACTTGATGAATTTCATCTTAATATCAAGAAACTGGTTAGATCAGTATAAATATAAGTAGACAAAATATATGTATATTATTCAATGAAACACACACAGACACACACACACATATGCATACATGTATAGTGTATAGCTGGCCACTCGTATTCGAGGATACCCGTCTACTAGGGAGGTTAGTCAATCCCTATTAAAGACGCTGTCTCAGGCGGATTTGTGTTTATTCAACATCCACAGAGCCCACCTGTGGTTTATACTGCAACTATGCTGAGCAGACCTTAGTTACAGTTTCTGGGAAAGAGCGGGTTATCAACAATTTGAACATGGTCAGCACAATCAAGCCCTCTGCCACGATGACTTGTGACGACGTGCTAGCACAGCTATCGACGGCCCCAAAGGTTCCGTCTACCCAATTTCACTGACAACCCGTGGTATGGTTTTCAGGCACTTCCCAAAGGTGCCGCACGCTGGGATCGACATCTCCAGTCCGATAGCATCAGGACGTCTCCTTCCTGACAAATCGAACATGGTGAGATTTGAACCCGGATCTCATGAAAGCGAACGTTCTAACCACTCGGCCACGTGCCCATACATACATACATGCAAACTCACCCCCCACACACAATAAGACACACGCATTATAACTTTAACCGTTACTTTTAAGGGTATACTCATATTTGAGTAGACGCCCTGTTTATTTATTAAACAGTATATTTATCGGAGTAATGGATAGGGGCTCGCATTGAGGAATCGGAGCGCCGAGTTCGAATTCCAGTTGAATCCATTACATTCACTTACGTGCTAATATCGTTGGTAGGAATCCTCTTATTCTCCCCACCAACTATGGGTAAATAGTAGGACAGACCGGGTTCTATAACCTTGGATAGCAAATGGTCTACCGCAGAAAGAAATGGAAACCTACTGCGGGAAAAAATCTGCCTCGTCAGTCATGTATCGAAAGATATATGATCGCCTAAGCGTGTAACACGCATGGCACATAACTGACTGATATTTATCTATTTTCGTCTACCGGCCTGAAGATTCGAGAAATCTTATTAACGAAAAATATGCCTTTCACTTGTCCAGGAGGACATGGCTTCGAATCCTGCCTGAGAGGGAATCCTTTTTTAATAAAATTTCTTGAATATTCTGTTATATCAGTAACTGCATTAATTCAAAATGTTTTTTAATGAATTTACTTTAAAGTAATTGAAGAAGATAGACTCTGTTACATCTAAACATGATGCTGTTTTTGCTCCATTCTAATTGAACGCTTTTTCTCATCGACCAGCTGGGTATGGCTGCTAGTTTACAGTAAAATGGCCAACAAAACATTTTATCTGTAGTTGAAGGCATAAAATTTCGTTCAAAATATATTTAGTTGAAGCCATAAAATTGTCCAAAATATTTAGATTTTGGTATGAAATAACCCCTATAAGTTGATATGCCGCTAAGCAAAATCAACCAACTAATCAAAAATCGTGCACTCAATATGCCATTTGAGTATCAAAATTTCCAAGCCTTCCCTCCTCATTATGTGCCCAACTGTGTTTTCTGATTTTTAGTATTGTCGTCCTTTTTGTATAAGTTTTTGATGATTTTAACATACTTTCCAAAGAGTAAAAGCTTTCCTAACAGTTCAAATAGATCTTTGCGCTATACACCATCAAATGCATTTGCGTAATCTATAAAACACATAGCCTTCAATCACATCGTAAAAAAAACAAAAAAAAAAATTTAAATCTCCTCATCAATTAAGAGATAAAGTTTTACATTTGTGGACGTCTGTATTTTATTTAAATTGACAAATCGAACATGGTGAGATTCGAACCCGGGTCTCATGAAAGCGAACGTTCTAACCACTCGGCCACGTGCCCATACATACATACATGCAAACGCGCGTGCGCGCGCGCACACACACACACACACACACAGACACAATAACACACACACACAGACAGACAGACAGATATAATAACACACACACACACACACACACACACACACACACAATAAAACACACACAGACAGACAGACAGACAGGTATAATGACACACACTCACACACACACACAATAACACACACACACACAATAAGACAAACGCATTATAACTTTAACCGTTATTTTTATAATTATTTATTATTTTTTGTATAAGTTTTTGATGATTTTAACATAGTTTCCAACGAGTAAAAGCTTTCCTAACAGTTCAAATAGATCTTTGTGCTATACACCATCAAATGCATTTGCGTAATCTATAAAACACACAGACTTCAATCACAGTAAAAAAAAACAAAAACTTGAAATTGAAAAGATAAAGTTTTACATTTGTGGACGACTCTATTTTATTTAATATATATATATATATATATATATATATATATTATATATATATGTAAATATATATACATATATATATATTTATATATATATATATATATATATATATATATGTATGTAAATATATATATATATATATATATATATATATATATATATATATATATATATATATATATATATATAAACTTAAATTTACCTTATTTTTTAAAAACCGAATTAAATTTTACAGATATGAAAATGAATAACGAAATCCCTTCCAGTGGTATTTTGCTAGGATAAGCCGATACGTCACAAAACCCATTAAGTATTACGACGTAAGCCTCGGAAATGCAAATTCGACTTGTTAAATGGAAAAGAAAGCTGAGGAAACAGATTATTTTTCTTGGTATTAGCTGACGGTTTCACTCGGTCTGGCAATAAAAAACGACTTTTCTCAAGAATAGGAAACTTGAAACGAATATTTAAAGGCCGATTAAAATCAGAGAAAGATAAACATCTGAAAAATACTAACCAATGTAAAAATACTAGATAAATAATAATTAGGGAGATTTTCTCTCTCACTCTTTATATATATGTATATATATATATATATATATATATATATATATATATATATATATATATATATATATGTATATATGTATATATATATATATATATATATATATATATATATATATATATATATATATATATGCATGTATATTAGATAAATACAAATCTTAATTAGGGAGATTTTCTCTCTCTTTCTATATATATATATATATATATATATATATATATATATATATATATATATATATATATATATTAGATAAATCTAAATCTTAATTAGGGAGATATTCTCTCTCTCTCTTCCTATACATATATATGTATATATATATATGCATGTATATTAGATAAATACAAATCTTAATTAGGGAGATTTTCTCTCTCTCTCTTTCTATACATACATACACACACATATATATATATATATATATATATATATATATATATATATATATAAAATAGATAAATTTTCTTTCTCTTTCTATACATACATACATACAAACACACACACACACACATATATATATATATATATATATCTGATAAATATAAATATAAATGTATATATATATATATATATATATATATATATAGATATATAGACAATATTAGTGGTGAATATACACATACATATGCAATTATATATACACATATATATATGTATAAAAATAATTACAAGAGGATATGATCCAGGTAGAACTCGATGTCCAGGACAGAGTAAGGATATTTCAGAAATATAAATATTAATTAGGGAGATTTTCTTTCTCTTTCTATACATACATACACACATATATATATATATATATATATATATATATATATATATATATATATATATATATATATATATATATATATATATATATCTGATAAATATAAATATAAATGTATATATATATATATATTTGAGAAATATAAATATTAATTAGGGAGATTTTCTCTCTCTTTCTATACATTTTTTCTGTCTCTCTTTATATATATATATATATATATATATATATATATATATATATATATTAGGATATTACATCGAAAACCTTTCAAAACCGCTACTCAATTGCCGTAGTTTTTCGATGCGTATCAATGCATCTCATCAGGCGATTGTAAATTACTGGCGAGTGAACGATTTACTTAGATTTAAAACCAAAATACAACCTCTTTTTACGAAAAAAGTGGGTTATATTTACTCAGACCAACCATTTTTTTATTTTTCTATTAAATCTAAATAAATCCCAGACACCAGCACATATGATTTGATTATAGTGGTGAAGGCTTTGTACAGAATCACCCACAATGGCCGAATACAGAGGCATGGTGCCCTGCGTGCCACAAGGTCCCCAAACGACCCTAGGCATGATTTTGAATTCAGAGTTGTCCTTCTCCTAGGCCAGTTGCCATCTACGGCTAGAGAACCCGGTCTGTCCTATTTACTCATAGCTGTAGGGAGAAGAAGATAAATACGTTTCCCAAGGTATTAGCACGTAAGTAAATGTAACGTGTCTCCGTGTACATGTGTGTGTCTGTATATATCTATATATATCTACATATGTATATATATATATATATATATATATATATATATATATATATATATATATATATATATATAGACGCACACATGTACACGGATATATATATATATATATATATATATATATATATATACGCATACATTTTCACGGATATATATATATATATATATATATATATATATATATATATAGACGCACACATATAAATATATATATATATATATATATATACAGGCGCACACATATACACGTAGACATATGGACACAGACACATGATGTTTATAGGTTTCCCCTATCACGCAATATGCGTATATAATCTTTATGGCTTCCTCAACCTCACAACGTACACACCAAACATACATACACACACACACATGATCTTTATGGGTCTCAAAAACACTAGACACAAACACCAACACTTGAATTATATGGGTTTCGCAATCTCACAACTCATATATAAATATCTATGTTGAAATCACTTGAATGTATTTCTCTATTGAAATATTTTTATTTATTTATTTTTAATCATTTCACCTTAAGCAAAGAAATAAACCTATTTTATAGGTTTCATAGCCTCACTATTAAGGAGAGAGACAATAAAAGAATAAGAATGAAAAGAGACAAAAGATAATGATAGACAGATAGATAGATAGATAGATAGATAGATAGGGAGAAAATGTTGGCATACATAGATGGATAGAGTGACAGAGAGAGGGAGAGAGAGAGAGAGAAAGTTAGCATAGATAGACAGATAGAGAGAGAAGTTGGCATAGATAGATAGGTAGATATATAGATACATAGAGAAGTTGGCATAGATAGATAGATAGATAGATAGAGAGAGAGAGAGAGAAAATGTTGGCATACATAGATGGATAGAGTGACAGAGAGAGGGAGAGAGAGAGTGAGAGAGCGAAAGTTAGCATAGATAGACAGATAGAGAGAAGTTGGCATAGATAGATAGATAGATAGATAGATAGATAGATAGATAGGGAGAAAATGTTGGCATACATAGCTAGATGGATAGAGTGAGAGAAAGAGAGAGAGAGAGAAAGTTAGCATAGATAGACAGATAGAGAAGTTGGCATAGATAGATAGATAGATAGATAGATAGAGTGAGAGAGAGAGTGAGAAAGAGAAAGAGAGAGAAAGTAGGCATAGATAGATAGATAGAGAGAAAAAGTTGACAAAGGTAGATAGACAGAAGAAATTGGCATATATAAATAGATACATAGATAAATAGACAGAAAAATTTGGCATAGATAGATAGAAAAAATTGACATATATATATATATATATAGATAGACATAGATAGATATATATAGAAAGAGAGAGAAAGAGCGAAAGATAGAAGTTGGCATAGATAGATAGATAGATAGATAGATAGATAGATAGATAGATGTTGCATTTAAATGTTTGAAGACTAAAGGTAACTGGGAAGCAAGAAGCTGGTAGAGAGTTCCACAAGCGAGAAGTGAGATAGAAGAAACTGTTTGCATAGAACCTACGGTAACATCTAGCCATTTCAAATGTAACATTCTGAGGTTTAATAACCTTACAGCATGGGTTTTGCAAACTCACAACATACATGATTTTTATGGGTTTTGTAACTTCACAATCATTATCCTGGGATTAATAATTTGAGTTGGTTTCTTTTGCCTTCTTCACGGGGGTTTACGGATATACCGCTTCTAGCTGGCCGTTGACTCATCGAGAGTTTTTCCGCCCTTTGTAAGGTCTTATTTTTCGTCCCATTGGTTTGCTAACAATGCTGAGGATATCATGGGCCGAACATGTGAGCAACGGCGAGGTTTTGGAGAGAATGGAAACAAAGAGGAAACTTATATTAACATCAGGAAGACGCAGTTGCAAATTCTGGGACACCTAATGAGAAAGGAGGGCTTGGAGAATCTGATACCCACAAGACGGATAGAGGGAAAAGGGTCAGGGGAAAGCAACGCGTGACAAACGGAATGGGCTTGAACAAGGGGATGGCAGAACAGGGTCAGGTGGAAATAACAAAAAGACAAAACTTGTTAAAAGCTACAAGGGACAGGAAGAGGCGGAGAGCCATGATTGCTTATGTCCAGAAGGAACACGTCACATAAAAAAGAACATCACAGTACACACACACACACATACACACACACACACATTTGGTTTTTATGGCTTTCACAAACTCACAAAACTATATTAAAATCACTTTAACCCATTTCTCTACTGAAATATTTTTTTCGTCATTTCACCCCAAACAAGGAAATAAAGCCACTAGGATGCAAGAGGTTATTGACTGTTACAGAATATGATAAAAACTACCATTAACTAGAGAGGAAAATAAAAGAACAAGAAGTAAGAAGACATTGCATTTAAATTATTGAAGATCAAAGTTGGCTGGAAAGCATGAAGCCGGAAGAGAGTTCCACAGGCGAGAAGTGAGAATAATAAAGGAAGAGGAATCAAGAAGACAGTAGATAACGATTGACATTGCATTTAAATTTTTGAAGATCAAAGGTAACAGGAAAGCCTGAAGCTGGAAGAGAGTTCCACAGGCGAGAAGGGAGAACAATAAAAGAAGAGGAATCAAGAAGACAGTAGATAACGATTGACATTGCATTTAATTTTTTGAAGATCAAAGTTGATTGGAAAGCATGAGGCCGGAAGAGAGTTCCACAGGCGAGAAGTGAGAACAATAAAAGAAGAGGAATCAAGAAGACAGTAGATAACGATTGACATTGCATTTAATCTTTTGAAGATCAAAGTTGACTGGAAAGCATGAAGCCGGAAGAGAGTTCCACAGGCGAGAAGTGAGAACAATAAAGGAAGAGGAATCAAGAAGACAGTAGATAACGATTGACATTGCATTTAATTTTTTGAAGATCAAAGTTGACTGGAAATCATGAAGCCAGAAATGAGTTCCATAGGCAAGAAGTGAGAACAATGAGGAAGAGGAATCAAGAAGACAGTAGATAACGATTGACATTGCATTTAATTTTTTGAAGATCAAAGTTGACTGGAAAGCATGAAGCCAGAAATGAGTTCCATAGGCAAGAAGTGAGAACAATGAGGAAGAGGAATCAAGAAGACAGTAGATAACGATTGACATTGCATTTAAATTTTTGAAGATCAAAGGTAACAGGAAAGCCTGAAGCTGGAAGAGAGTTCCACAGGCGAGAAGGGAGAACAATAAAAGAAGAGGAATCAAGAAGACAGTAGATAACGATTGACATTGCATTTAATTTTTTGAAGATCAAAGTTGATTGGAAAGCATGAGGCCGGAAGAGAGTTCCACAGGCGAGAAGTGAGAACAATAAAAGAAGAGGAATCAAGAAGACAGTAGATAACGATTGACATTGCATTTAATCTTTTGAAGATCAAAGTTGACTGGAAAGCATGAAGCCGGAAGAGAGTTCCACAGGCGAGAAGTGAGAACAATAAAGGAAGAGGAATCAAGAAGACAGTAGATAACGATTGACATTGCATTTAATTTTTTGAAGATCAAAGTTGACTGGAAATCATGAAGCCAGAAATGAGTTCCATAGGCAAGAAGTGAGAACAATGAGGAAGAGGAATCAAGAAGACAGTAGATAACGATTGACATTGCATTTAAATTGTTGAAGATCAAAGGTAACAGGAAAGCCTGAAGCCGGAAGAGAGTTCCACAGGCGAGAAGGGAGAACAATAAAAGAAGAGGAATCAAGAAGACAGTAGATAACGATTGACATTGCATTTAATTTTTTGAAGATCAAAGTTGACTGGAAAGCATGAAGCCGGAAGAGAGTTCCACAGGCGAGAAGTGAGAACAATAAAGGAAGAGGAATCAAGAAGACAGTAGATAACGATTGACATTGCATTTAATTTTTTGAAGATCAAAGTTGACTGGAAAGCATGAAGCCGGAATAGAGTTCCACAGGCGAGAAGTGAGAACAATAAAGGAAGAGGAATCAAGAAGACAGTAGATAACGATTGACATTGCATTTAATTTTTTGAAGATCAAAGTTGACTGGAAAGCATAAAGCCAGAAATGAGTTCCATAGGCGAGAACTGAGAACAATGAGGAAGAGGAATCAAGAAGACAGTAGTTAACGATTGACATTGCATTTAAATTTTTGAAGATCAAAGGTAACAGGAAAGCCTGAAGCCGGAAGAGAGTTCCACAGGCGAGAAGGGATAACAATAAAAGAAGAGGAATCAAGAAGACAGTAGATAACGATTGACATTGCATTTAAATTTTTGAAGATCAAAGTTGGCTGGAAAGCATGAAGCCGGAAGAGAGTTCCACGGGCGAGAAGTGAGAACAATAAAGGAAGAGGAATCAAGAAGACAGTAGATAACGATTGACATTGCATTTAATTTTTTGAAGATCAAAGTTGACTGGAAAGCATGAAGCCGGAATAGAGTTCCACAGGCGAGAAGTGAGAACAATAAAGGAAGAGGAATCAAGAAGACAGTAGATAACGATTGACATTGCATTTAATTTTTTGAAGATCAAATTTGACTGGAAAGCATGAAGCCGGAATAGAGTTCCACAGGCGAGAAGTGAGAACAATAAAGGAAGAGGAATCAAGAAGACAGTAGATAACGATTGACATTGCATTTAATTTTTTGAAGATCAAAGTTGACTGGAAAGCATGAAGCCGGAATAGAGTTTCACAGGCGAGAAGTGAGAACAATAAAGGAAGAGGAATCAAGAAGACAGTAGATAACGATTGACATTGCATTTAATTTTTTGAAGATCAAAGTTGACTGGAAAGCATGAAGCCAGAAATGAGTTCCATAGGCAAGAAGTGAGAACAATGAGGAAGAGGAATCAAGAAGACAGTAGATAACGATTGACATTGCATTTAAATTTTTGAAGATCAAAGGTAACAGGAAAGCCTGAAGCCGGAAGAGAGTTCCACAGGCGAGAAGGGAGAACAATAAAAGAAGAGGAATCAAGAAGACAGTAGATAACGATTGACATTGCATTTAATTTTTTGAAGATCAAAGTTGACTGGAAAGCATGAAGCCGGAAGAGAGTTCCACAGGCGAGAAGTGAGAACAATAAAGGAAGAGGAATCAAGAAGACAGTAGATAACGATTGACATTGCATTTAATTTTTTGAAGATCAAAGTTGACTGGAAAGCATGAAGCCGGAATAGAGTTCCACAGGCGAGAAGTGAGAACAATAAAGGAAGAGGAATCAAGAAGACAGTAGATAACGATTGACATTGCATTTAATTTTTTGAAGATCAAAGTTGACTGGAAAGCATGAAGCCGGAAATGAGTTCCATAGGCGAGAAGTGAGAACAATAAAGGAAGAGGAATCAAGAAGACAGTAGATAACGATTGACATTGCATTTAATTTTTTGAAGATCAAAGTTGACAGGAAAGCATAAAGCCAGAAATGAGTTCCATAGGCGAGAACTGAGAACAATGAGGAAGAGGAATCAAGAAGACAGTAGTTAACGATTGACATTGCATTTAAATTTTTGAAGATCAAAGGTAACAGGAAAGCCTGAAGCCGGAAGAGAGTTCCACAGGCGAGAAGGGAGAACAATAAAAGAAGAGGAATCAAGAAGACAGTAGATAACGATTGACATTGCATTTAAATTTTTGAAGATCAAAGTTGGCTGGAAAGCATGAAGCCGGAAGAGAGTTCCACAGGTGAGAAGTGAGAACAATAAAGGAAGAGGAATCAAGAAGACAGTAGATAACGATTGACATTGCATTTAATTTTTTGAAGATCAAAGTTGACTGGAAAGCATGAAGCCGGAAATGAGTTCCATAGGCGAGAAGTGAGAACAATAAAGGAAGAGGAATCAAGAAGACAGTAGATAACGATTGACATTGCATTTAAATTTTTGAAGATCAAAGTTGGCTGGAAAGCATGAAGCCGGAAGAGAGTTCCACAGGTGACAAGTGAGAACAATAAAGGAAGAGGAATCAAGAAGACAGTAGATAACGATTGACATTGCATTTAATTTTTTGAAGATCAAAGTTGACTGGAAAGCATGAAGCCGGAAGAGAGTTCCACAGGCGAGAAGTGAGAACAATAAAGGAAGAGGAATCAAGAAGACAGTAGATAACGATTGACATTGCATTTAATTTTTTGAAGATCAAAGTTGACTGGAAAGCATGAAGCCGGAAGAGAGTTCCACAGGCGAGAAGTGAGAATAATAAAGGAAGAGGAATCAAGAAGACAGTAGATAACCATTGACATTGCATTTAATTTTTTGAAGATCAAAGTTGACTGGAAAGCATGAAGCCGGAAGAGAATTCCACGGGCGAGAAGTGAGAACAATAAAGGAAGAGGAATAAAAAAAATAGCAGATAACGATTGACATTGAATTTAAATTTTTTAACATCAAAGTTGGTTGGAAAGCATGAAGCCGGAAGAAAGTTCCACAGGCGAGAAGTGAGAATAATAAAGGAAGAGGAATCAAGAAGACAGTAGATAACGATTGACATTGCATTTAAATTTTTGATGATCAACGTCGGCTGGAAAGCGTGAAGCCGGAAGAGAGTTCCACAGGCGAGAGGTGAGAACAATAAAGGAAGAATAATCAAGAAGACAGTAGATAACGATTGACATTGCATTTAAATTTTTGAAGATCAAAGGTAACAGGAAAGCCAGAAGCCGGAAGAGAGTTCTACAGGCGAGAACTGAGAACAATAATGGAAGAGGAATAAAAAAAATAGCAGATAACGATTGACATTGCATTTAAATTTTTGAAGATCAAAGTTGGCTGGAAAGCATGTGGCCGGAAGAGAGTTCCACAGGTGAGAAGTGAGAACAATAAAGGAAGAGGAATCAAGAAGACAGTAGATAATGAGTCATATTGTATTTACATTTTTAAAGATCAAATTTGGCTGGAAAGCATGAAGCTGGAAGAGAGTTCCACAGGCGAGAATTGAGAACAATAAAGGAAGAGGAATCAAGAAGACAGTAGATAACGATTGACATTGCATTTAAATTTTTAAAGATCAAAGTTGGCTGGAAAGCATGACGCCGGAAGAGAGTTCCACAGGCGAGAAATGAGAACAATAAAGGAAGAGGAATCAAGAAGACAGCAGATAACGATTGACATTGCATTTAAATTTATGAAGATCAATTTTGGCTGGAAAGCATCAAGCCGGGAGAGATTTCCACAGGCGAGAAGTGAGAACAATAAAGGAAGAGGAATCAAGAAGATAGTAGGTAACTATTGTCATTGCATTTACACTTTTGAAGATCAAAATTGGCTGGAAAGCATGACGTCGGTAGAGAGTTCCACAGGCGAAAATTGATAAGAATAAAGGAAGAGGAATAAGTAGATTCAATTCCCGACATAATAGTTTTAATTGCTTCCCTTAAGTCTGCTTTGCTGTTATATTGTTTGCCACCTTCATATAATTTCATCTTCCCAATTGAAACATAGATTTTCGATTGGATTCAGATCCGGATTGATAGAGGACATTCTATCATCTTCTCACCTGTAAATTCTTTATGCTCAAAGAAATCACGGGTAAGCTTAGGTACATGAGAAGGAGCATTTTCTTGTATAAATACACATTTGACTTTGAGTCTGAAAGACTGGGACTTGTGCCAAGCAAAAAATGTCTTGTTCATAAAATAGCAATAGCACTGTTCAGTTTAACTTCTTCTTCGATTCTTGGGTGATCAAATACTGATTTGTTCGACAGTTCCATAACACTGCCGCCTCCTTGTTGCTTTCTTTTAGCCACAGGCATGTCTGAATTGGATAGAGCCCATTATTTCGCCCATCCATCTGGTCCATCAAATGCCAATCGAGATTCGTCCGTAAAAATTACTTTAGAAAAGTTAATTTTCATGTAATTCTTGTCCCAATTTTGACGCTTTAAAATATTTGCTTTATTGAGAGGAGGTTGCTTTGGAGATTATTTTACGAATACCAATTCACAAAGTATTCGACACATATTTTGTCCTTCTTGACTCCCTCAATTCCAGCCTTTTCAAAGATATGAGCACTGATCAAAAGTGGTTGTTTCTCTATAACTCGCTTTAGTTTCTGTTCGTCTCGAAGAAGCAAGTTCTTCAAGCCTTTTTCTTTACTTCGAGTTCTCAACTTATATTTTCAATAGAACTTCTTTATCGTTCGATGATCCCTGCAAAGCGCCTTTGATATCTCCAATGTGGACATTCCCACACTAAATAACTTTGTTATTTTCTATTTTTCAGCAGTTGTTAGATCCTTCCCTTTACCCATGTTTCAACATATATTGTGGACAAAAAGAAAGTCTTAAGCTAATATCAGTTTAATCGGCATAATGGCTTCAGTCGGGCCATTTTCGTAAATTCCAAATATCACAAAAACTAACCATGAAAAATGGCAGACAATTTTGTTAAATATTTTAATAACAATGGAAATATTGGCTCAGACCTTTTTGAGCTATTGAGGTTTATTTGATTTGTATAATAACTTCAGACATG
This sequence comes from Acanthosepion esculentum, assembly GCA_964036315.1. NCBI lineage: Eukaryota > Metazoa > Mollusca > Cephalopoda > Sepiida > Sepiidae > Acanthosepion > Acanthosepion esculentum. Next base: position 8,050,918 of record OZ038504.1, read on the forward strand.
CTATATATATATACATACATATATATATATATATATATATATATATATATATATATATATATATATATATATATATATATATATATATATGCATGTATGTATGTATTCAAACTCAATAAATTATATTTATTCAATATAAAATTTATAGAATTGAATTCACCAGAAATTGTGCTTTTGCTGAAATTAGTTTTCTAGGAGGTTGAGGAGGAAATTAGTGTCTAGGGACGAAAATTAGTTCATCACTTGTGGCTAATATTAAAATCACATATCAAAAAGCAGATAAAAATATGAAAGAAAAACTGAATCCACTCAAGAAAAAAGGGATAATCCAATGTTACGGGGAAAAGCTCATTTTGTAAATGGTATATAAAAAACAGATTAAAGATGGAACTTTACATACTGTCCGCGAATCGAGTGTATTGCAAAGTTTTCAGAGTTCTTGTTTTTGTCGACTGAATACGCAGCAGAATAATGTGCTTTCGTTTCGAGAAAATACGATGGAGAAAATTGAATACGTCTATCTATCTATCTATCTATCTATCTATATCAGCCTATCTATCTATCTATCTATCTATCTATATATATATATATATATATATATATATATATATATATATATATATATATATATCAACCTATTTATTATGTCTATCTATGTAATTCACTCTTTTCATTATCTATCTATCTATCTATCTCACTCTTTTCATTATCTATCTATCTATCTATCTATCTATCTATCTATCTATCTATCTATCTATCTATCTCACTCTTTTCATTATCTATCTATCTATCTATCTATCTATCTATCTATCTATCTATCTATCTATCTATCTATCTATCTCACTCTTTTCATTATCTATCTATCTATCTATCTATATATATATATATATATATGTATATATCAATCTATTTGTTATCTATCTATCTATCTCACTCTTTTCATTATCTATCTATCTATCTATCTATCTATCTCACTCTTTTCATTATCTATCTATCTATCTATCTATCTATCTATCTATCTATCTATCTCACTCTTTTCATTATCTATCTATCTATCTATCTATCTATATATATATATATATATGTATATATCAATCTATTTGTTATCTATCTATCTATCTATCTCACTCTTTTCATTATCTATCTATCTATATATATATCAACCTATTTGTTATCTATCTATCTATCTATCTATATATCTCACTCTTTTCATTATCTATCTATCTATCTATCTATCTATCTATCTATCTATCTATCTATCTATGCAAAATGTTTTCATATATCTATACGTATTTCAAGCCCTCAACCTGTTCATATATGTCTAATGGGTAATCTTGTATATCTGTCTGTCTATCTGCTCATCTCTCTATCTCCCTCTATCTCTCTCCCTCTATCTCCCCGCCTTCTCTCTCTCTCTCTCTCTCTATATATATATATATGTGTGTGTGTGTGTGTGTGTGTGTATACGTATATATATACAGTCTCATATGTCTTCAGGTCCTGATAATACATCGATGAACAAAGGCGAACTTGAGCTGAAAAGTTAAAAACATTTCACTTGGCTTTTCTCTTCTTTCAATCAGGTGCAAATCGCAGTAGAAATTCGTTCTTTCTTATCACTTTGTATCACATTTTTTTCCCTCATTTCTTTTTCATAAGCCGATGCTTCATTCTACCGCCAAAAATCTTTTTACTTTTATCTAGTAAATAAAAAATGTCGAGAATCTGCAGTTGGATATGAATTAAAATTCTCAAAATTGTCTGTGTTAACTACTGAACTGCTTCGATCTTTTGTGACTGTTTTCTTTGTGCAGTAAACCAGTTCAGAGCCGTTCTACTAAGATGACGTCAATAAGTATTTTACAGTCAGCGCCTACTGTAATCAGAGTAAGTCGATAATGTCGTGATTTCGGTCCTGATTGGGTGCTCGACAACTGTAGCATTGTCGTTTAGATAGATAGATAGATAGATAGATAAGGAATAGGCTGAGATAAATAGATACGAAAAGACTGACATAGATAGATACGAAGAGACTGGGATAGATAGATATGAAAAGACTGGGATAGATAGATAGATAGATAGATAGATAGATAGATAGACAATGAATCGACTGAGATAGATATGAACAGACTGATATATATATAAATATATATATATATATATATAATCATTTATTTATTTAAATATTATAACATAAATGATTATATCTGCTCTACTCTGTATTGAGCACTCTTTAAAGAATAGTAATTGTTGGTTATTGGAATTCACTCCGTATATACCAATCCTAAACTTGTATGTATATATATATATATATATATATATATATATATATATATATATATATATATATGTGTGTGTGTGTGTGTGTGTGTGTGTGTTTGTATGTGTGTCTGTTTGTGTGTGTGTATAGAGAGACAGATAGATAGATAGTTAGATATATATATATAGATAGGTAGATAGACAGATGTCTTTAAGTAAACCTATACACAATCTGGAAAGACAAAAGCATCTACCTGTGGTCGAAGATCAGACTGTTGCGTTCATTAAACTTCGCAATCTTTCTTTACGTCTGCTATTCTTGGACATAAAATGAAGAATTATAGTAAAGAATCCAAGCATTAGAACTGAAAATGGTACTGAACCATCCAGGTATTTCCTACGCTGACTGCGTTACAAGCAATAAACGGACCCAGTGGTAATGTCAATGGTAGTATTAGGTTGTCCAGAAAATCCTGACTCACCTTGGAAGCGGAAAGAAAAAAAATATAGAGCAACGCCATCATTTAATCTTTAAAATAAAGTCCATTATCCTCGGCGATCTTTTTTCTCAGCGATCAGCCAGCATTCAAATCTGTCACAGATTCCAGTCCGCTGCTTTAGAAAAAAAAATTGTAACGAAGCTACCTTCACTTCATCGTCGCGGAGGAAGTGTGCCATTGAGATATTCCGCTCAATCGTACAATTACTCCGCGACGATCAAGGAAATTATTGTCCAGGGCCGTAAATTAGTTCATCACTTGTGGTTAATATTAAAATCACATATGAAAAAAAAAAAAAAAAAATTCTATGCTAGGCCTACTAATGGGGTCATCATAGCATAACATATGCTCTGATTCTTTTAAACATTTAACTCTCCAGTGTACTTCCATGTCTAATTTTCACGTCGTTACACAAGGCCTGATGATTACCCACTATTCCTGAATACGTTTTGTCTAGTGCAGTTGCCGATTTGTTGCCATACAGTTTTATTTCTCTGGTAGCCTTAGATTTATGGACACACACTTTATTTTTTAGAGTAACCCATAGTAAATGGCATCAGGAACAAGACTGATTTGCGGTCATACCATTGGTTTTTACCACCGTCTCTTGTTTGTGGTCAGACAACTCAATTGCCTATTTAGACGAGCGTGTTTCCATAATTGAACCCAAATTGTTGTTCACAGATTTTACTGTATGAGTTATTTTTTCCCGAGGAATTTTATTTTTACTACCGTCTCTTGTTTGTGGTCAGACAACTCTGTTGCTTATTTAGACGAGCGTGTTTCCATAATTGAAGCCAAATTGTTGTTCACAGATTTTACAGTATGAGTTATTTTTTCCCGAGGAATTTTATTTTTACTACCGTCTCTTGTTTGTGGTCAGACAACTCTGTTGCTTATTTAGACGAGCGTGTTTCCATAATTGAAGCCAAATTGTTGTTCACAGATTTTACAGTATGAGTTATTTTTTCCCTAGGAATTTTATTGTTACTACCGTCTCTTGTTTGTGGTCAGACAACTCAATTGCTTATTTAGACCAGCGTGTTTCCATAATTGAACGCAAGTTGTTGTTCACAGATTTTACTGTATGAGTTATTTTTTCCCGAGGAATTTTATTTTTACTACCGTCTCTTGTTTGAGGTCAGACAACTCTGTTGCTTATTTAGACGAGCGTGTTTCCATAATTGAACCCAAATTGTTGTTCACAGATTTTACAGTATGAGTTATTTTTTCCCTAGGAATTTTATTTTTACTACCGTCTCTTGTTTGTGGTCAGACAACTCAATTGCTTATTTAGCCTAGCGTGTTTCCATAATTGAACCCAAATTCTTGTTCACAGATTTTACTGTATGAGTTATTTTTTCCCGAGGAATTTTATTTTTACTACCGTCTCTTGTTTGTGGTCAGACAACTCTGTTGCTTATTTAGACGAGCGTGTTTCCATAATTGAAGCCAAATTGTTGTTCACAGATTTTACTGTATGACTTATTTATTCCCGAGGAATTTTATTTTTACTACCGTCTCTTGTTTGTGGTCAGACAACTCTGTTGCTTATTTAGACCAGCGTGTTTCCATAATTGAACCCAAGTTGTTGTTCACAGTTTTTACTGTATAAGTTATTTTTTCCCGAGGAATTTTGTTATTGCTTTGTTGGCTCCAAACTTCTTACAAGATTCAACATTATTGTTTTTTTTAGATAGCGGCCTTTATCTTACATCGTTCACAATTTATATCTTTCTCTTTTAAATTTGCAATAATGTCCATAAATTAAGTCCTGAGTTCAACGCAAGTTAGAATTTCGCATGCAATCTGATTTTACGCCAGACGAATGTCTCGGATATTGGTTTTTCCCTCAAGAATACATTTGTCACGGTCACATGCCAGACTGTAGCCTTCATAGTAACACGTTGAATACGACTTGCTAAATAAATAAAAAAAATGGATACACTTAATGATGAAATGACCTGAGTTGAGGCCATGTAACCTTAGCTCTCTTTTCGAATAAGCTGAGTATAATTACTTGATTCATTTAAGCCTCACAAACTCAAGTCCTTAAGACTCCAACGTGGAGTATGAGGCCAGGGTTCTCGGCTCGTTAAACATTCTTGCTGTGGTTTCATTTGCAAGTAGGTTTTTAAGGAATGAAGTTGCTAGCCTTGTGTACAACCAGGTCTGGATTCAGATTTGTCTTTCTTTTAGACTGGCTGCGAAGGCTAAAGAGGACACTTAACCTTACTACTGATATATATATATATATATATATATATATATATATATATATATATATATATATATATATATATATAAAAGGAAGAGGTTATAGTAGTTCCAACGAGAGAAAAGTGTGTATATTTAAAAGAAGAAAGAAACCGCAAACGTTTTTGGATGTAATGCGGATTTTTAAAAAAATTATTATGCTTTTTTTTTCCATAATTTTGCTACACGTGTTTCTGGTCTCGCAACCGTCATCAGGCAAAGGGTGGAGATTTCCATATATTATTGAAACTAATTAATTTTTTTTTCCTTTATGTTTTCCGATGTTAAATATTCTCTATATGAGACATTCTCTTTTTCTGTGTTATTGACCCAAATGTCTTTCTTGGACTGGCAGTGAAGAGTTCTGCGTGAAGGATTATAAAACAATTAAGATTGATCAGGAGAAAAGGAGTAGTTATCGGCATTCTTATTTTTTAACGAACCCTGTGTGTTCTTAGATCTATTTCCATTTTCGTGTGCCTTTGTCAGCATGCGTGTATATATGTGTATATCCCCTCTTCATACATACACATTGTCTCACTACGAGGAATCAGGGAACTCATCTGTACACACACACATATACACACACGCATGCAAAACCAGAAACACGTGTAGCAAAATTATGGAAAATAACGCATAATATTTTTAAAAAATCCTCATTACAACCAAAAACGTTTGCGGTTTCTCTCCTCTTTTTAATATATATATATATATATATATATATATATATATATATATATATATATAAATGCAGCAGCCACTCGAACTCGAGGATGCCAGTCTACTAGGGCGGCTAGGTAGTCCCCATTGCGGACGCCTGCTCTGACACATTTGTGTTTGTTCAATGCCCATTATGCTGCAAACATGCTGAGCAGACCTTAGTTACAGTTTCTGGGAAAGACCGCATTAGCTAGCGGGATCAACAGTCTGAACAAGGCCAGCACGCTCATACCCTCGGTCACGATGACTAGTGACTTCGTGCTAGCGCAAACACCGACGGCTCCCAAGGTTTCCGTCTACCTAATTTCACTCACATGGATTGGGAAAAACCCGTGATATCGTTTTCAGGTACTTTCCAAAGGTGCCGCACCCTGGAATCGCCTCCTCCAGACCGATAGTCTTAAGAAGTCACCTTCTTGACAAATCAAACATGGTGAGATTTGAACCCGGGATCTCATGGTCAGAAAGCCAACGTATATATATATATATATATATATATATATATATATATATATATATATATATATATATATATATATATGGTGCATCAAAAATATATTAATTTGGGGGAGGGTTCCTCCTAACATAAAAACAAGGAGAAAAATCCATATAAATATATGTCACCTTCCGAACAAATCGTACATGGCGAGATTTGAACACAGGTTTCATGGTCAGAAAGCGAACCTTCTATCCACTCAATCACGTGCCCATATCAGAGAAGATGGATTCCTACCTTTCCCGATTGTATTAGTGCAGAACTAATGTAACGAACCCGACTCACTAATTTGTTGGTTCGAAATCGCTAACCACCTTCGTATCTTTCATTTAGGATAGCTTTTTTTTCCTAATCATTTCACCTCCAAGGAAGGCGATAGAGCCACTAAGACGTAATGGGGGGTCACTGAGGTTGAAAGAAACTGAGAAAACGTTAGTGAGGAGAGAGGAGAACAAGTCTTAAAGAGACAGAGGAAGTCGATTGAAGGGGAATGTAAATTTTTCAAGATAGTAGTTGACAGGAAAACAAGAAGACGGGGGGTAGAATCCCACAAGCGAGAAGTGCGAGAGAAGAAACTACTAGCATAGAACTTACGGTTTTCAAAAAAAAGTTGTTTTTTTTATACCAATAACCCCTTCAGGTAATCCCTCACCGATTTCCAGGCCTGTACAAAAACGTTTTCAATAATAATATTTTTTTTTATTTACAGGGAAGAAGCCTCCCTGCCATTATCCTTCATTATGGTTTCATAATGAGATTCATTTTAACTTTACGTTTTGTTATTTCTTTCTTCAGTTTCCATTTCTTTTCCTATACTAGGCGGGTGTTTGTTTGAATAATAATAATAATAATAATAATAATAATAATAATAATAATGAAATGCTTGTTAACTAGGAATTATCAAGCACATATACTAAAATACTGTGTTATCCCAAGATGCAGATTCTGTGACAAATATCCAGAAACCATTGATCATCTTATATCAGGTTGCACAATATTGGCACCCACTGAATATAAAACCCGGCATGACAGAGTGGGCCAATATCTGCACTGGAAAATTTGCAACTCCTACGGGAAGGAAACTGAAAGAAACTGGGACGAACACCACCCAGACCCGGTTACGGAGATAGGACCTGTTACAATTCTATGGGACTACACAATACACACTGACAGAACAATCAAAGCCAACCGCCCAGACATTGTTATTAAAGACCACAAACAAAATAAGTGCCTCCTTATTGATATGGCAGTCCCTGCAGACTGCAATGTATCTTTGAAGATCTTCAAAAATCTATCAAAATACAAGGACCTTGAAATAGAAATTTCAAAAATGTGGCACATGGGAACATCAACAATCCCTGTTGTAGTTGGAAAAAATTCCAGTAGACTGGTTGAAGGGATACCTGGAAGCCCATGCCTCAAAGAGATACAAAAAATTGTTCTCACAAGTACAGCCCACACTTTGCGAAGGGGTTTATCTATGTAAAATATGTTTTTTTTTGTCAGTGGAAAGTAGCATGACGCCATTTCTAAACTTAGGTCTCTGGGAGGGACCCGGAAAGAAATGTGTAGACGCCAGAAATGAAAGGAAATAAAAATATAAATAATAATAATAATAATAATAATAATAATAATAATAATAATAATAATAATAATAATAAACATTTAAGAGACGAGCGCGATTTAAGAAAAGAAAAAGGAAAAGAAAACTAAGCGTTTGACAATGTTAAACAATATTTCGACAGTACGTCAACCTTCTTCAGGATTTTAAAACATTTTTCAAGTATAAAAATATATAAATCTACGAAAAAGTATTGAAAAATATTGGTTACGTCAATCATTTTGTTTAATAATAATAATAATAATAATAATAATAATAATAATAATAATAATCTACCGAATATAGAACTCGACATAACAGGGTGGGCCAATTCCTGCAAAACGAAAATCTGCAACTTTTACGGGATGGAACCTGCAAGAAATTGATATAAACACCACCCAGACCCGGTAACAGAGATAGAACCTGTAACAATTATATGGGAGTTTACTATACACATAGAAAAATTAAAGCTAATCGCCCAGATATTCTTTCTCATATGCCGTGTCCTCCTCAGGACGTAGGCAATCATGGTTCTCCGTAATTTCCTATCTTTTGTAGCTCTTAATAAAATTTTACATTTTGTTATTTCTCCTAAACTTTCTTCCGCCATCCATTTAATCAAGTTCATTAGGTATGTTATTCATTGTTTTCCTCTTTCCCTCCTGCCTTCAATCTGTCCTTTGAGTATCAGATTTTCCAAGCCTTCTTTTCTCATTATGTGCCCAAAAATTTTCAACTGACTCTTCCTGATCTTAAGTATAAATTTCCTTTTTGTTTCCATCATTTCATCTAAAAAAACAAAAAAAAACAATTTGTAGCTCTTAATAAATTCTGTCGTTTTGTTATTTCTGCTATACCTTGTTCCACCATCCATTTACTCATGTTCTTTTGGTATGTTATCCATTGTTTTCTTCTGTTCCCTTTGCCTTCAATCTGTACTGTGAGCATCAGATTTTCCAAGCCCTCTTTCCTCATTATGTGCCCTAGAAATTTCATCTGTCTCTTCCTGATCTTAAGTATAAATTTCTTTTTCGTTTCCATTATTTCATCTAAAAAAACAATTTGTAGCTCTTAATAAATTCTGTCTTTTTTTTCATTTTTCCTAAACCCTGTTCCACAATCCATTTACTCAAGTTCATTACGAATGTTATGGGTTGTTTTCCTTTGTCCCTCTTGCCTTCAATCTGTCATGTGAGTATCAGATTTTCCAAGCCCTCTTTTCTCATTATATGCCCCAGAAATTTCAAGTGCCCTTTCCTGATGTTAAGTATAAGTTTCCTTGTTGATCCATTATTTCATCTAAAAATGCAATTTGTAGTTTTCTTTTTTGGTCTCATTTTCTCTAAAAAATTGTCGTTGATCCCATATTCGGTCCAGAGTATCCTCAGCGTCCTCCTGTAGAATCACATTTGTGTTGCTTCAATTCTCTTCTTCCTCTTTAAGGAGATTGTCCTGCATTCACTGCTATATAGCAAGCCATATGACATATAACAGTTTCAATAGACTTTTCTTTGTTTCTAACGAAGGTTTTCCTGTTTCTTACATAGTGATCCCCAAAAGACCGCAAAGAGACTACTGCAGCCTGTAGCTTTGAGGTTCGTCAAAAAAAAAAAAAATTATCAAAATACAAGGATCTTGGAGTGGAAATCTAAAAAAATGTTGCGTATAAAGAGAGAAAATCACAGTAGTGATTGGGGCCCTGCCTTTTATTCGTAAAGGTCCTGATAGACTCAATGATAGGATCACTGGCCGCTCAGGTTTTAAAGAAATACAAAATTTGTTCTCACCAGCACAGTTCATATGACGTGTGGATATAAAATATGTGTGATTTTAGATTGTTTTATTTTTATTTCATGTATTTTTTTTTCTTTTACACAAATGCGATTTTAGGCCTTAGGTCTCTGGTTGGGACCCGGAAAGAAATGAGTACGCATCAGAAATCATAACCGCCATAATGAATAATAAGCAGATAAATAATAAATTAATATACACTAATAGGAAGGTTGGGCTTGATCAACAATAACTTACTTTCTCTCATCTACACCCGGGTGCAAATTAATTATACAGGAAGATGTGGAGGGCCATGATCAACTACACCCTTGTGCAAATTAATTGAAACAAAACGAATAATTCTGTTTTTACTTACTTTTTTTTTTAGCGTATAATGGTCGAAACGTTGTGAATATGGCAATGAAGATGAGGATAACAGTCCGAATAATGTAAATAATGCAAGTAATCATAATACCTCATCTCAGAGATATAGAGGCTGAAACGTTGTGAATATTTCAATGAAGATGAGGATAACAGTCCGAATAATGCAAGTAATCATACCTCAACTCAGAGATATTAACAGATATTGAAAAATATTGATTTTTATCCATACAGAACGGGTTCCTTTTCAAAATACCCTTTTAGTGTCAAATCGACCCCTGATTTTTTAAAGCTGGAAACAGTGGTCCGGATGAGGTGCTGTTCATTATAAGGCGGGCCGCACTACTTAAAAAATAATGAAATAAACATAAAAATCAAGCTAATTTTTCATTAAATATACCGCAGCCATTTTCCCAACCAAAGAGTATGGAGATTGGAAAAAGTCGATTTTCTTTTCTTTTGGAGAAAAAGATTCATTCTATAATTACAAAAATAAAAAAATGAAGTTTTCGTATAATATTACCACTAATCACAGAGTGATCAACACACCTTGATCAACATTATTTTTTAAAGAAGTATATTTAATCTTTCGAGAAAAATAATTCTCATTAACGTTTCCCGCTTCTGAAGCAAAATGTGTTTACATTTATTATCTTCCTTAGTGAAAATCTCCACCGGTTTAAAATGCTGACAACGTTACATTCAACGAAAAGTTACAAAGTTCATGAAACGTTGTAATTAATCATTGTTTATGAATGTGGATATGCTGAGAGAATGTGTGGGTGAACGAGTGAGAACAAAAGGAAAGAAACAACATTTTAATAACTTTATTTTACTCATGAAATTAGGTATGCCATTCAGAATGCCAATCGGGTCGTCGGTTACATGCAATTTGCTCATGACTGTTTTAAAGTGTACGCAGATATTAATGACGTAAGTACATTTTCAAAATTGACATTTGTTTAATTACATTATTTTAAAAGTCAAGGGTCGATTATATTATGAACAGGTCCCGCTTCTGAATTGACAAAAAATAATATTTTTCGATTCTGACAAATGTGTCTTCAGAAATATTTCATTAATGCTAATCTATAAAAATTATTCTCTTCAAAATTTGTCCATGTTTTTTTTTTTTTAACGAGTGGCCCAACAAGTTAAATAGTCCCAAAGGGCAAACAATCGAACAGATAAAATGAATAAAATATAAAATATGACAGTAACAAGTTCTGAATTGTTTTATGTGATCGCATTTGGATCTGTGAAGATTGTACATCGTTTTTCTATATTATTTAATTTAAAATATTTTTTAAAAGAATTACAAGGCGCCACAGGTTTTTATAAGGGCTTACTTTCACACCAAATAACAACCAGATATTCTTCCGCACCTATATTCATACGCATACAAATAAATAATCCAGAAACGCGCTCAAACACACTAAAAAAAAAAAAAAAAAGAAGAAAAATTCACCAGCATAAAAAAACATAACATATCAAAAATATAACTTTGCACATAAGTATATACGAAATTGGTTTTCGAAGTGCAAGGAGGTGTGACACAAATGTTCCAACTGCAATCAAAACTCGTGCCATCAACGTTAAGACTTCTTGAATGGAAACAAATGGCAGACAGACTTACACGTCAATCCACAATGACAAGACCTTTTTTTTTTCTTCATTACACAGCAGGGATGGTTTGTACGAAAAGCAAGTGCAGAGTGGAAAACATTTCTCATTGTTAGCGAATCAGTATTGCGTAATTCTTTGAAGCGACAGAGTTTCTTCCATCTAAATGGCCTATGAGAGGAGGGCTGAAGGCGTACATCGTATCCGGGCCCCGTGGGACAAAAATGAGGCCCAGAAAAAAATTCCTGGGATTTCAGAAAACGTTTGCATATATTATCGACTAATATTTATATTTGGAGGTGACCCTTACAAAATCACCACGAAATTATAGCCGGGAAATTAAAAACAGGTTAAGGAAAAGACGCCCAAGGAAAACTTTGTACTCCATAAAATGCTTCCTCTCAGAGGCACTGAGTTCTTTATAGAATAAAAAAAAAGTCAATAAGACGACTGAGAGAGAGAGAAGAGAGATAGAGAGAGAAGAGAGAGAGAGAGAGAAGAGAGAGAGAGAGAGATATAGAGAGTGTAATTGTTAGATACCTTTTCAGTCTCCCGCTCACCAGATACTTAATACGAAGAAGGGTGTTAATAATTGGGTGGGTGAGGGGGTTAGAGATCTTTTTCACTGTGCAATAAACTGGATAAACAGACGATCTGGATAAAAGGGGGCTGGGGAATCATTTAAAGGGTTCAAAACGTGAGGAAGTAATAAACGGAATGTTGTTCATAAGCTACCCCCACAATAAAATCCCCGCCCCCCCAAATCTTCTCCAATTCTATCAATTAAGCACCTACGAGAGCAATACTTAAATCAACTGGTTCGCTCGCCTCCACCCCTCAAAAAAGGTAAGGATTTTTGTAGATTGTCATTCGTTAAACCCTTCTTTGCCCACAACATTTCTTAGAATCGATAAATATTGATTTTTCATCATTTTAGAAGGAGGGGGTCTTGTTCATATTATAAATAAAGCCTCAAATCAAGCTCCGATTTCTTATAGAGTTGTCTATATATCCCTCCTCGTCTTAGAAACAGTAGTATATAGGTCCACACCCCTTCTCCGTCTTTTGAACAGGAGTAGAAGGTTTATCCCTTATTTCCTGTTTAGGATTGGGTTTCTGGTTTCTTCTAAAGTCTATTTCAACTCTATACTTCTAACGTCTCCTCCCCTGTCTTTTAAACAGCAATAGAGGTTTATCCCTTGTGTCCTGTTTAGGATTGGGTTTCCGGTTTCTTCTAAAGTCTACATCAACTCTATACTTCTAACGTCTCCTCCCCTGTCTTTTAAACATCAATAGAGGTTTATCCCTTGTGTCCTGTTTAGGATTGGGTTTCCGGTTTCTTCTAAAGTCTATTTCAACTCTATACTTCTAACGTCTCCTCCCCTGTCTTTTGAACAGCAATAGAGGTTTATCCCTTGTGTCCCGTTTAGGATTGGGTTTCCGGTTTCTTCTAAAGTCTATTTCAACTCTATACTTCTAACGTCTCTACTTGAACTTTGAAATTTTATTTGCTAATTAAATCTTGATCTTGAATTAGCTTTCTATCTTTCTTGTTATCTTGCCCTTTCTTATGCTAATACAACTCCACACCGTAACCCTCTACCTTGAGTGACCCTTGGGCCTTTTATTAGGTGAACACTAGTTTAAAAAAATCAGCAGTTTAATTCCTGACAGAAATAGCTCTATGGCCGTGGGAAACAGTACCCTACAGAAAAGCATCTCCATGGTCATCTACCTCTCACCTTACAAGTCAATTAGAGATAAGATGATGGGGCATTTTAGGAGAAGCCTGTGCTTGTTGTTTTGTTGTGGACACCAAAATATGGACACAACTTCATTGGTCAACCATTCAAAACATACATTCAGCAAATACGTGAAGACACAGGATGCTAAGCTAAAAAACCTACCAGATATGATGCATAATTGGGAAGACTGGAGAGAAAGTGTGTGCAATCAGAACAACTTGATTGTGAATATCTACATCTATTGATATATACACACAGGGTTAATTTGTGTCACTTGTTTATAGCTAAATGTTTTTTGATTCAGCTTCCGGTTTCTTCTAAAGTCTACACTTCTAAGGTCTCCTCCACTGTCTTTTAAACAGCAATAGAGGTTTATCCCTTGTTTCCTGTTTAGGATTGGGTTTCCGGTTTCTTAGAGTCTATTTCAACTCTATACTTCTAACGTCTCCTCCCCTGTCTTTTAAACAGCAATAGATGTTTATCCCTTGTGTTCTGTTCAGGATTGGGTTTCCGGTTTCTGCTAAAGTCTACTTCAACACTACACTTCTAACGTCTCCGCCTAAACACTGAAATAGTATTTACCATTTTTTCACAATAGGAATAGATTGGTTCTCCTATCGCCTGGTTCACAATTCTCCTGGCTCTTTTGGACATGATCAGAGGTTTATCCCTTATTCCCTGTTTAGGATTGGGTTTCCAGTTCCTTCTAAAGTCTACTTCAACTCTATACAGCGCGTACTTTACTCTTTTTGAGTAAGGTCACGTTTACTTATCATCTCTCAGTTGCGTCTCTGTCTTTGGCCGGAGTGCGCTCAGGGGCTTCTCCGTCAAAGGAGAGAGGGACAACTAAGAAAATAATATTAAAGAGGTGTCCAGCCGTGGGGAACACCTGACCGAGGCCGCCCCCTCTCATTGCACCAGAGGGAGGGATCGGTGCGGGGTCTGAGGGGGATTTTTGTCCCTGTCCCGGGTGTACGCGTTCGGGTCCCCACCTAAAAATATACCTTGTGTCACATCTCGTCCTAGTGGGGGGACAGAGTAAATGCTTACTTCAACTGTATACTTCTAACGTCTCCGCCTAAACATTTAAATTGTATTTATTATTTATTTATTCCTTGCCAGGTGAGAGAGGTTTACCTATCGTCCGGTTCACACTCCTCCCCGGTTTTTTGAACAGGTATCCGGTTTTATCCCTTGCTTTCAGTTAAGTATTGGGGTTCCGGTTTCTTTAAAGTCTTGTCATTCTTTTTCACACAAAGTCGCCTCTTGCGTCTTAGTGACATTAACGCCTTACTTGGAGTGAAATGATTAAAAAAAATGCCAAGTTTGAAGTTGTGCCTACGTCATTCATAACTGTTTCGAGTTAGGAAAATTGGACATCATCCGTAGCATGCAGATATGAATGACGCAAATACAGTTCCAAATGTGGCAATTGTAAATAAAAACGATTGATTTTTACGGTTTATCTACACATTGTGGGCTCTTTAAGGCCGAAACATGTTATGGATTGCAAGAATAATCCTATTTTTTGGGAGTGAATATTGTATTAATATTTTTTTCAGATACACGTCCTACTGTTTAACCCATAACTGGGGGTGAAGAGACGGTTTCCTACATTTCCCAACGATATTTGCGCGTAACAAACCCGTGTGGAATTCGATCTCTGTTCTCTGATTTCTCATTTCGAGTCGCTATTTTCAGAATGCATCTTAGATATTTATAATCTAAGAATTTTTTGAGAACATTGCTGCCAAATGTGGCCCAGTGCTCCTGCTATTTATTATAGATTCTTTATAAAATCCAAAGAATAATCTACAATATTATTGTTCCTAACCTGGCATCTCGGCTTCAGGCACATTTCCACCGCTATTAAGTTGCTTTCCCGTGCCTTTTTTCTTTCATGGTACATGTTCTGACCAACTTTCCTCTATGATACCGAGACTTTATGGATTTAAACGCAGTACTAGATTGGCTGCAAGGTCCCATCTGTATACATTTGAATTGGCTAGATGTAACCGTAATTTCTATGCTAACAGTTTCTTCAATCGCACTTCTTGCTTGTGGAACTCTCTTCCGGCTACTTGCTTTCCAATCAAGTTTGATCATTAAAAATTTAAATACAATGTCAATCGTCCCATAGTGGCTTTACTGTCTTGCTTGGGGTGATTTTGATTAAAAAACAAAAGAAAATCATAACTTCGTGTGCGTTTAGCCGGTCGTCTCGAGGTGGTGGGCGGCTATAGTGCCACATACTTACGAATATTTCCACTGTCTATTGTTTCTAAGCGGTCGCTCATCCAAGTAGCAACCAAGTTCGACGCTGCTTAAAATTTGTGATATAACCAATTCATAATTTTCTCTTTTCTCACTGACAAACAGCGAAGGCGCCAATGGAGAGATCTGGCGGCGTAAAAGCACTCTCAGGCGACCTCCATTTCCGGAGCAAATCAGAGAGTATGCACAGATGTGGGAAGCGGTGCCGTAAAAATGGATCATCCTGCTGTTGCCATATTTTCTCCTGCATCCAATCCAGGAAGGCTTACCTCATCAAAGTGTGCCTTCCCGGTGACGGGAGAATCTTCAACAGACATGGGAAACCCATCTAAATTCAATATAGTCTTTTCACTAATCAATTGCTTTGCCAGCTGTTAAGAAAGTTGTTTCATTGTGTCGTGCTAGACAACTTTTCTCTTCATAATCTAACTTACATAAGTCTACCATTCATCCATTCTTAGAATACAGGTATACCTCGCCCTACATCTTTAATTGGTTCGAGAGGTCACGACTTAGGTTGTAAAACAACTCCAGTCGAAATAACCACACTATAAATTACAAATAAGCACACCCTATTGCCTATTACAGTGTTTATGATATGTACGTACAATGTACTGAATAAATAATTAATTTCCATATTGTCTTCCATCGATATAGCCTTACGCTTAGCATTAGCACTTGCACTGGGACTTTTCTTCGGAGTCAACATGTATTCTAAATCAGAATTGAAACCTAACTGAAAGAATGTCAACAGCAGAGCACAGATGTAAACAAGTCTGGATTCAAATCGGAGAGGAAAGCAACACACGAGTGCCACCTGTCGGCAGGAATTTGAAATAAGAACATCTGCAGAACACACTTTGTGTTGCATACTTTATTTGCTCTTGATGGTTTTATGACATATATATATATATGTATATATATATATATAATATACATAATATTATTTTTAAATGTATTTAAATATAATTTTTTATTTGTTTATTGCTATTTTAGTGTTTTCACGTTTCTAATATTTTTCCTGCCGACGTAAACTCGAGTAAAAAAGCTTAAGGCGAGTTTAATTTTTACATATAATATTTAAGAAAAACCGACGTATCTTCGAAAATGATTTGACATGAAACGACTTTTTTTCCTTTCTTTTTTAAAATTTTTTTTAAGCGTTTCACCTCAAGCAAGGCGAGAAGCCACTAGCACGCAAGGGGTCACAGAGAGTTGGAGCGAGAGCAAATAGGAGTGAAAGTGGAAAGGATGAAGAGAAGGATTGGGGATAGATCAGGGCATCTGGAGACGTCGATTGACATTACATTTGGATAGTTGGAGATTATAGCTATCAGGGAAACAGGAAGAGAGGAGGGAGTTCCACAGGCGAGAGGTGCGAGACATGAAGCTATTTAAACAGAGGTATCTCTGTATTGCCGCCAAATGTAGTCCGGTACCCTTGCTATATATTTAGAGATTCTTGATAAAATCTAAAGAAGAATCTGCAATATTATTGCTCCTGTTCTGGTGTCTCGGATTCAATCGCTTTCCCACTGCTGGAATGTGGCTTCCCTGTGCGTTTCCATAAATCATTTCAAGGTAATTGTTTTCTATGATACTTTTGTCTTCATGAAGGTAACCGCAGTAATAGATTGGCAAAATGGTCTCATCAATTTACAGCTGAATTGGCTGGATGTAACCTTAAGTTGTGTGCTAACAGATTCTTTTCTCGCTTGTGGAACTCTCTTTCGGCGCCATACTTTCCAGTGAACTTCGATCTTTAAAAATTTAAATGCAATCTAAATACCAATATCTCATGTTTTTTCTGATTACTCTTCTATTGTTCTTGCAACTTAGTAATTTTTGTAGCATGCGATAATAGGTATGTCCCCATTCACATAAACACAGTAGTAAATACTGTATGTTGGTCTGCAGTTGGAGATTCGTCTCCAGCTGTGCTGGTCAAACTCTCTGCCTCCTAGCAGAGAGGATCCCCAGACGAGGTTATGTCGAAGGGCAGTCTCGTCTCGGCAAACAGCTACCCGACACCGTTTTATACCGGGTCTATGAGGAATTTTTATCCGAGCCTGCGGACTAGGATACCCTAAATTAAATTTGGCCTTGTGTTACATCTGACCGCGTGGGGCGGTTGGTAGATATCCTGCAGTCGGAGATTCGTCTCCAGCTGTGCTAGTCAAACTCCCCGCCTCGTGCAAAGAGGATCCCCAAACGAAGTTATGTCGAAGGGCAGTCTCGTCTCGGCAAACAGCTACCCGACCCCGTTTTATACCGGGTCTACGAGGAATTTTTAACCGAGTCTACGGACTCGGATACCCAACATTAATATTCAGCCTTGTGCCACATCTGACCGCGCGGGGCGGTTTGTAGATATCCTGCAGTTGGAGATTCATTATTGAATTCACTTGACTCACTTCTAGCAGTTGACTACTTCTACGTGCCACTGGCGAATCTTATATGTGTTGTTCTTGTCCTAA
The DNA here is from genome assembly GCA_964036315.1 of Acanthosepion esculentum. Lineage (NCBI taxonomy): Eukaryota > Metazoa > Mollusca > Cephalopoda > Sepiida > Sepiidae > Acanthosepion > Acanthosepion esculentum. Next base: position 8,069,019 of record OZ038504.1, read on the forward strand.
GTATTATCGTTCATTACCAACTTTCGTTTGATTATTCTATTAAGTAACCCTCCATAGATTATAACAGTAATGTTTATGTTGGCTTAATCTTTCACAAAAAAATAACCCTTTGTGCTTTAGTGGCTTTAGTGCCTTACTTGGGGTAAATCCGATTAAAAAGATGTTTCTTTTTATAGTTAGTATAAAAATTATTATGGGACAGAGGTGGTATTAAATATTGTAATATATTCTTTCAAGAATTCAGATGGTTTTAGTTTGGAACAGTTAGATTAAAAAAAAAACTCTAAAAAAAAAATGAGATGCTGAACACGGCCATTTATCAAGAAAAACGCAACAAAATTTCTGGGTAGAGAAAAAGAAAATGGCGAGTGGTCAGAATTTATTGGGAGAGTAAGGTGAAAGGGAGACAGGTCAGAAAATCGCGTATTCTTCCTGAGTGGTTTTAAGCTAATTGGTTGCTTTACAAACCGAAACTCGGCATGATTATATATATATATATATATATATATATATATATATATATATATATATATATATATATATATATATATATATATATATATACTGGGGCAGCAGATCATTATTTAAACATATATTATTAAATATAACAGACTATGAATGTCTATTGTGTCTGATCATGAGCCATTCGAATGTTTCAATGTTTGCTTTAATTTCTTGTGAAAATAAAGACAAAAATTGTCCAACATTTCGATATTTTTTATTAAGTTGGTCTGAAGCTTTCGGCTCACATGAACCATCATCAGAGTGGTTATACAGGCATGAAACAAAGATGTCCACCGTAAAAGATGATATTTTGTCTGCTATTCCGCCACCGTTGTCGTCAAAATAACAAAACATCATAACACATAAAACTCACGATTTATATGTTGATAAGGCCTGACGTTTTTTAATCAAGCTCTTTCTGCTATTCGTTTTTAACCATTTTCAAGGTCTTCATCTTTACATCTTACATTCTACTTCCGAAGAGTGGACTCCCCCTCATCTCCCCTGACATCGAAATTAGCTTGGTTCGATTGCCGAAATTAATTGTTTTAAGATACGTCGCGTGGTGGATTCACCATGACTATATATATATATATATATATATATATATATATATATATATATATATATATATATATATATACAGAGAGTATAAAATATACTTTTATAAATGTTGTAGGCGGGATTCTCACACCAAAACAAGGACGAAAGTTCATATATGTCTGCAAATCCTTCCTTTTTGAATTATTAAGTTTAAAGAAAGTTTATGGTAGATGGCGCTATGATGCCATGTAGACTAGGTTACATTTGTCATTCGTGTACATTTGTGGTTAGTCTGTCTTCAACGTTTAACGTGTGTAGTAGTGAGCTAACTGAAAACTGTTCCGTTTAACGGCAGATAGCATTTTTACATACGGCTGCGCGAATGGTAATGGGCACGTGGCTGCATGGCTGTAGCAGATTGCGCTTCAAGACCAACGGCAGTCGAGTCAAGTATTTTTGGATTGTGTCTTGGATTACAAATTTAACAGCGTCTGCCGTAAACTTTAAAATTAATTTAAAAGGATTTCCACACATATGTTTATATAGACTTTTGTCCTTGTTTTGGTGTGAGGAGCCCGACCCAAAAATTTGTAAATGTATATTGATACACCGTATATATATATATATATATATATATATATATATATATATATATATATATATATATATATATATATATATATATATATATATATATATATATATATATATATATATATATATATATATATATAAAAAAAAAAATAATATAAATAAAAAAGTAGAAATTGTTAGGAGGATTTGATAATTATCATTAAGTGTGAAAGAAGCCTCAACAGAAAGCACTGGACAGCCGTTTCGTCCTATATTTGGGCCTCATCAGCAGTGCGCATCCACTACCGAGAATTGAAACCCTGACAGTTGAGTTAACAAGCAAACGTCATACCAACTGTTCCAACGGGCCTCGATGACGATGAGGTAGCAAAACAGACACAAGAGAATTTCAGTTGAGTTCCACCACGGAATATGTGAGCGTGCGGCGCTATATTGAGTCTGATTTGCTACCTCTTCGTCACCGAGGCCCATTGGAACAGTTGGTATGACGTTTGCTTGATAACACAACTGTCAGTGTTTCAATTCTCGGTAGTGGATGCGCACTGCTGATGAGTCACAAATATAGGACGAAACGGCCGTCTAGTGCTTTCTGCATTCTGTTGAGGTTTCTTTCAGACTCAATGAATTACTTAATTATATATATATATATATATATATATATATATATATATATATATATATATGGAGGGTTTAGTCATATATATATATAGAACAAGGAATAGGATTCGTAAGTTAATACTAATTTCGTATAAGAATTTAACTAGAGTTTTTTCAAAAGTAGAAAGTAGTAGATTTTTTAATATTTCTTTTTTATTTGTTGCTAATATGAAAACGTCGATGCACTTTTTGCGGATATGTAGCTCGGTTGTTTTTTTTAAAACACTTTTGAACAGAAAATATATATATATATATATATATATATATATATATATATATATATATATAGGTGTGTGTGTGTGTGTGTATGTGTGCGTGTGTGTATAAATAGGAAGAAAAAAAGCAAATCTACTTTACCAACGCGTTTTGTCCCTTGAAGAACTTTATCAATGTAAATGCTAATTTTCTAAGCGTAGCTTAGATATAGCACAAAGCCGAAACTACGGGGCACCCAGTGAGGATCGTACTCAATATTCAGTTATAATTGGCTTTATCAAGGTGAATGTGGAGCTTTTATTCCATAACTTGTTATAATCTTTCTTCATTTTCCTTTGATATAGTTACCCGAAAGGACGAAACGCTTTGGTAAAGAAAAGTTTTCCTTTCATCTTATATTGATATTGTCTTTACTTTGCAGATATATTGTATTTACGAGGGTCGGCTGGAAAGTTCGTATGTTGACCAAGATTAGTAGACCAGTTAGTACACTAAAAGACATACAAGTGTACCAGAATAGGAAAGCTGAACGAGAAGCTGTTGTACACTTGTATACTTGCATGTGTTTCAGTCTATCAACTGGAATGTCTACTTAAGTTTATATCTTGGGCAACCTACGAACTTTCCAGCCGAACCTCGTACATCTGGATGTTTACTTATATAGAGACGGTTAGATAAGTTTTTAAGCAATGACGGAAAGCGTGAGTAGAATTCTTCGCGGTATCACCAGCTGTTGATAGAGAAACGTAAGACAGTGTACTGGGAGAGAAAGAGTGAGTAAGCGAAAAAAAAATATAGGAAGACATTTGCAGCAAGAATTGGTCAAATAGGTAGCACTAATAACTGTTAGCACAGACAGTAGAAGCAGTGGTATCTTGAGCAGCAGTGGTAACAGTCAAAGCAAAGCCGGACGCCAGACGAAGTGGGGGATAAAAAAAGAGAAGCAAGCTATGAAGGAAAAAAAAATGGAGGGGTTTAAAAAAAAAAAGAAGAAAAAAAAAAGCAGAGATATGAAGAGCAAGTTTACCTGATCCGTCGGTCCGTTTTGGTAGAACTACAAACGATTATAAATAAATAAGACATGAGTGAAAAAAGCATTGAAATGATGGCCTATCCCGGCCTGTTGACCAGCTGAATTGAAAAACAAAAAAAAAATCGAAGATAGATGAATCAAAATGGGTTGATTAATAAATAAACTGTTTGAAACAAATATATATGGAAAAGAATGAAGTGAAAGAATAAACGAACGAATGGAATAAAGTCTGGAATGAATGAATGAAGGAATTAATGAATGAAGGAATGAATGAATGAGAAACAAAAGAGTTTGCAGATGACAGAATGTGAAAGAAAGAATCAATCGGTTCAGTTTCGAATCTCTTCAAAAAAGATTCTGAAAATAAAACATGACTTGATTTTTTTTTAACTGAATCCAAAGAATTTGTTCTCATCTGTGAACAAGAAATTATAAGTTTTTTTTTATTTCAATAAATAAATAATAATAAAAATTAAAATCAATAATAATAATAATAATAATAATAATAATAATAATACAAATAATAAAAGTAAAATAAAATAATAATAATAATAATAATAATTGTACTACTACTAATACTAATAATAATAGTAAAAAATAAATAATAAAAATAAAATAAAATACTAATACTACTACCACTACCACTATTACTATTACTACTACTACCACTACTACTACTAATAATAGTAATAATGATAATAATATTTCTGACCTTAGGTCTCTGGTTGAGACCAGGAAAGAAATGAATATACACCAGAAACCAAAGTAAATAATAATAATAATAATAATAATAATAATAATAATAATAATAAAAAAATTAAATACTACTACTACTACTAATAATAATAATAATAACAATAGTAATAAATTGTACTCTCAAGTTCAGTTCACATCTTACGAAGCGCTTTATCTATGTAAAATGTATGTGAACTTATTTTTTTTAAAATGCTCAGTGGAAAAATGTTATGATGCCATTTCTGACCTTAGGTCTCTGGTTGGGACCCGGAAAGAAATGAGTACGCATCAGAAATCAAAGGAAATATAATAATAATAATATTATACTTGTCACTTAGTACATTGTGTTGTATGAGATCTACCCGATTCTTTGGTTAGAAACGAAAATAATTTGGAAATAAATTTAATGATTTTGATGAGAACATGGTAGATTGTCATCTTGTTTACAGATGAAAAACAAAAGCAACACGAATTGGAAAGGAAAAAAAAAATCATAAAACAAATAAATAAAAATATAATGAAACGAACCAAATAAGGAAATAAAAAAATTGTAAAAATAAATATAAATATATGAAAATATGTAAATAAATAAATAAATAAATAAACATCAAGTTATTCTTTATTAGAATAAACTTAAGTATATTTATACGTAACTTTATGTTAAATATATAATTAGGTAATTTATATATAACATTATCAAAACGATTGGTAAATAAAGAAAAATAGAATACATTAGATAACAAATCAAGACCGATAACCCCTGAAATAAGCAGATAAAATGAATGACGTAAAATTATAAAAATACATTTTTAAAGGAAAATAAATTAATGCAAGAACTCTAAAATAAAAGGAATAATATATAAAATAATAATTAAATAAATTAAAAAAATAAATATAAATATTTGAACAAAGTTCAAATTATATAAACATAAAAAATTATATAAATTATTTGCTATCAATAAATTAAAATCTAAAAAATACATTTAAATAAACAAAATAAAATAAAATAAGTTTGATAAATTAGTTAACTATATAATAAATATATTCAATAAATACAATTGTCTGAATAAATAAAATAATTAAATAAAAATGCAGTAAAATAAATAAAATGAAAAAAATTATGAATCGAATAGAGGAATAAAAATAAATGTAATTATTTATATAAATCGAATAAATAAAATTAAAATAAATGGAATTAAATAAATAGAATATAGAAATTAAATTAAAATAAAACTTAATAAAAGACATAAAATTATTTAAATAATTAGAATAAATAAATAAAAGAAAGTAAAATAAATAAGCTAAATAGAATAAATGAATAAAAAGTTAAAGAAACTGAAATCGAATAAGAAAAATAAATAAATAAATATATAAAATAAATTAAATACAATTATTTCAATAAATAGAATATTAAATTATATAAATTATCCTAAAATAAATTTAAATTAAATAATAGGAATATATGAAATTAAATAAATTAAAAAAATCATTAAATAAATATATTAAAATAATGAATGAAATAAAATCAGATAAAGGAATAAAAAAAGATATAAAATCATTGATGATGAAATCAAATGAAATAAAATATAAATCAGTAAGATAAAAAAAATTAATAACAGTTCGTGAGATTTTTACACGAAATCTTGCTTAATATGATAACAATTTGATACCGAGTGATTCTTAAAAAAAAATAGATGTGAAAAGATGGCTGATGTGAGTTCGACGACAAAGACAATATGAGTCTAAAATGGCACCAACAACACAACGACGGACGAAGATGAAAGGCACAAAATTACGACGCTAAAAACTTCACACAGCAAACGACAAAAGGGACACAAACAAACAAAAAAAAGAAAAGAAATGATACGCATTGATTAATTTGACAGAATCAATAACGGTGCAAAAAATAGTCTCTGTGAAAAACAACGCAGTTTTGACGACAATGGAATCTATTGCAACCTTACGTATAAAAATATAGCCAGAATATTTCGCGGCGAACAAATATTTACTACCTTAGGATTATTTATAGTGCAAAATACACAATTACGGCACAAGGGCCAAAAAGTGGGGGGTTGAGGCTGGTCGTCACTAACTATCTTATACCTAGCTAATCCGATTCACGACACATTCACTCATTAAAATTTGCCCATTCACCATAAAAACTCGTCCGTCACCAATCAATCCTCCATACACCATAATACTGCATCCTCCCAAGGGGGTCCTACAAAACGAGCCCCGTTCCATAACAATTTAATGATAATAAATAATTATATATAAAAATTTATGATGAAAAATGAAAGGGGAGGGAATGAACCCCGAAACAAACTAAATATAAACACAAAATCGACTAAACATAAGTGATGTTAGTAGGGTCCGTCCAACCCTAAAAAAAACTCAGAGGCCGCTGTATTCTGCCCATGGGACAAAATCAAGAAGCTCTCTCACTAAGGGAGCGGGAAAGGTGAAAATATAGACGGACATGGGGAATAAAAAGCTGACCTAGTCGAGATAAAAAAAGAGGGCAAAAAAAACAAAAACAACAAAAAAACAAAAACGGGGAGGTTGGGAATCTCGACTTAGATCATAATCAAAGAGGCAGCCGAGAACAGGCCAGGAACAACACTTACTCACATTAACTAGGTACACTGAAGCTTGTATAACCTAACCAAGGGGAGGGCTCCATAGGAAACCATCCCGATGTGACGTAGGTTGACCTAAAAGAGAAAATCAAGGCTAGCCCCGTTCAAACGAACCAAACTCGCCTCAGTCACCCACCTGTCGCTAAAGACTGTCGAATCCAAGCGTTTTCTATTTACTAACTTAGGTTCAAACAACACCATACTGTCGATATTGGGAAAGGTCTGTTAACAGTCCAAAGTTTCTGTTTAGATTCTTGATGTCGCTCAGAAAAAGTTTCGGTCGATACTTACCTGGCCCAGGGCTCTGTCCCTGTGTGCTGGTCGTGTCATGGCTACGGCTAGCTTGGACAGGCTCTGACCAGCTTGGATCAGTTATGACAAGCCAAGACCAGCTATGACTAGCTTAGACCACGTCAGACCAGCATGGACAAGCTATGACCAGCTAAGATCGTCTTAGACCAGCTAAGACCGGCTTAGACCAGCGGCCCGAGTGAAAAGACTTGGGTCCCCACGTTAAAAACTGACCATGTGCCACAACCAGTGGGGGTCGAGTAAATCTCTACTTTCTCCAGCATTCGTCAGATGAGTAATAGAGTATAGCCATTATTTGCTCTATTTATAATCGGAGTATTATTCTCAATAGTTTGCTGTTGTTATAACAACAACAAAGATGAGGATAATAGTCAGAATATAAATAATGTAAATAACTACTCATTCCAGAAATTCAGGAAGAGGTTATCGAATCAGTACAGACTCATTATGATACACCAATGGAGGAGGTCTGAAAAATACTCCCGAAAAATTGGCACGGTTGTCAAATAATATAAATAATGATATTCTCCTCACCCAGAAATTTAGACAGAAATATTACCATGTATTGCAAATGAAAACGCGAGACAGAATCTCTAATATATAAGATTATATTTTATAATATATAACACTATATTTATAATATCAGTCTATATTTCTGATATGAGGTATTATGTACATTATTTATATTATTCGGACTATTGTCCTCATCTTTGTCGCCATATTTATTACGTTTCGGCCTTTCAATATTTGTCTATATTTCTGAGATGAGGTATTATGTACACTATTTACATTATTCGGACTATTGTCCTCATCTTTGTCGCCATATTTATTACAACGTTTCGGCCTTTCAGTATCTGTCTATATTTCTATATTTCTGAGATGAGGTATTATGTACACTATTTACATTATTCGGACTATTGTTCTCATCTTTGTCGCCATATTTATCACAACGTTTCGGCCGTTGTACGCACTGGCCTTCTTCAGGTGGTTGGAATGTCGAAATGAACCCTTTATTTCGCTCACTGGGGTAGACTGTTTTAATTCCACGTGCTATGTTTAATTGATGTCAGTTGTCAGTTATCTCCTGTTAATTCCCCTCTCCAAGTTCTCCACCGCCTTTACCAGATATTGAACTCACAATCTTTGGGTCCTGTCACTGGATCTAACTAACGCCTTTATCCACTGTGCCATGTGTCCTTGTCCTAACTGAATCAATTAGAATTATTTACATTATTCGGACTATTGTCCTCATCTTTGTCGCCATATTTAGTACAACGTTTCGGCCCTTGTACGCGCCGGCCTTCTTCAGGTGGTTGGAATGTCGAACTGAACCCTTTATTTCGCTCTCTGGTGTAGACTGTTCTAGTTCCACATACCATGTTTAATGGATGTCAGTTATCAGTTAATTTTTCCCTCTGAAAGGTCTCCACTGCCTTAACCGGGTATTGAACGCACACACTTTGTGTCCTGTCAATGGATCTAAACAACGACTTTATCCACTGTGCCATGTGTCCTCATCTCAGAAATATAGACAGATATTGAATCATTTAAGATGTCAGATCCTCATACGTCGAAACCGGCGGAAGAGTCTATTATTATAGATAGATAGATAGATAGATAGATAGATATAAAATGCTATATATACTATATATAATATAAAATATATAAAAAGTTATTCCTATGCGAATAGATCACTACACACCAAGACCATGGTAGTCAGTAGCTGAATGGACTAAGACTGAATGACATCATCAAAATTGATTTTGATATCCAGTCTTTATCCTTGTTTACTAAAATAAATTTTAAAGTGTAAATAGACTACTTTGTTTTTTGATTGAGTATTAACGCGAAAATTGAAAGAAGGAGTGGCTCATTTGAATTTTTTGAAGAAAAAATGTGCCATGGGCTGAAAAAAGTTGAGAGCACTGTACTATATCATGAAAGTAATAAAACAAATTCAATTTCTCGAGCGTCTTTGCACCAAAAGCAACTGACCAACCCTGAACAAACATTATTACAAGTATATTGGCACTATTTTAAATTGCATTTGAGTTGATTAATAGTTAACACCATGTTGAAATTTACAATCTCTGGTCATCCCCTTGAATTGGGAACGCTTGTTTACAAAACACCGTAATCACAAAGGTTAATTTTAAAATAATTATAGCAGAGCCCGTTCGTGCGTGTTTGCAAAAATCCCTATCACAACGATTACAGTAACATAAAGCATGTCTTCGCAATTAACCCCGTCGGGGGGATCTCGGAGGAGATCGAAAGTACTTAGGTTAACAGAAAATATGCCACCTCCCTATCTAAATTTCAAATTAACACCAAGAAGCTAATTAGAGACTTAGAAAGGATTATTATAAAATAAATAGACATACTATGTCTATATTATTTAATGAAACCTGCTGGAATATATATATATATATATATATATATATATATATATATATATATATATATATATAGGGTGACCCCAAAAAACGGGAACATTTTAACAATCCAATAAAACCAAGAGTGATGGAAGAAAAATATTTAATTCATAGGAATTGAAACCTTAAAACATGCCATTTAAGAAACAAGGATTATTTTTAAAAAATACGTCCTGTAGATGGCGTTCTCCTTGAAATCTGCAGTTGAGATTCCTCATTGACTGCTGCAACATCTCAGCTGGGATACTGTGAATTTCATTCTCGTTACTAAAATGGCGAAATGTTTACTCGCTCAAGGTCACTGTCTCGCAGTGTTGCCACTTGCTCATGTCTGGTAATACGCACTTGGGGGTCACCATATATATATATATATATATATATATATATATATATATATATATATATATATATATATATATATATATATATATATATATATATATAGAAAAAGAGTGAGAGAAAATAATACTCGTCCGGAAAAACCTTAGGTGTTTTGTTTTGTAAATGAACAAACCGATGCCCGAGGAAAAGTAACTAAGCAAAGTGCTCAATACACTAAGTAGACCAAATGAACCTAAAGAGCCAGGAAAACCTACCCAGGTTTCACCTACGTGCTTTTTTGTTTTGTTTTTTTAGTCACGTAATCATGTTTTTATGTTATACTTTATATATACTGTTCCCATTTGACCTCTTTAGCCAGTGCACCTTGACGATCCGCGTAGGTGAAGTTATATATATATATATATATATATATATATATATATATATATATATATATGATAGAAATTAAGGAGAATTTGAGATAATCATAATTAAGTCAGCCATGAAATACAAATAATTGTTTGTATGGAAAGTAAAGACCTACATTCATCAAAACGTCTTTGAATTAAGTGGCAGGAGAATTATCGTTGAGAATTATTCAACAAGTCTAGAATAAACCTCAACAGAATGCATAAAGACTTGGGGATAGTAGTCGTGGTACCTGGGGGCACAGTCCTATGGGTAAGGGAAACTCGGACGAGTTCCACCACGCAATCTGTGAAGAGCGGCGCGATATCGAGTCTAATTCCTTATCTCCCCGTCACCGAGGCACGTTGGTGCAGTTGGTATGATGTTTGCCTTATATCGTAATTGTCTGTGTTTCAGTTCTCGGTAGTGGATGGGCACTGCTGATGAGTCTCAAATATAGGATGGAATGGCCGTTCAAGATTTCTGTTGAGGTTTCTTCTAAACTTAAAGAATTACATAATTACATATATATTTGTGTGTGTGTGTGTGTGTCTGTGAATATATATATATATATATATATATATATATAGATTGACCACTAATATTATCTATTTCTCTCTCTCCCTCTCTCTCTCTCTCTCTCTCTCTCTATATATATATATATATATATATATATATATATATATATATGCAGAAATATAGTCTTAAAGTGTGCTATATTTATGGGGTAAAGTGCTCAATATCAGAGATAGAGCGTGTGTAAATATAAAAGTGGACATGGAAGTCAGCACTTAGAGGCGACAGTCTGTTTCATGCTAGTGCAATCGTCAGGCGACTAGTGCTGTTATTTTTCTCGGCTATTTATATAAGGGTCAGTGGTGCATTATGGGTAGTCTATTTTGGCGGTTACTTTTAACGGAAGTGGCTTATTTGTTTATTTATTTATATCAAATTGTTTTGCTTGTTTTTTATTTGTTTTTTTATTTTTATTTTTATTTTTTATCTTATATATTTATTTATTTATTCTTTTATTTTGATCGGTGTTTTTGGTTAACGTAGTAAAAATTTGTTTATATAGCTTATTGTTGGTAGTCTATAATGGCCGTCATTACCGGAAATCGCTTGTTCGCTTATTTATTTGGGTCAAATTGTTTTGCTTGTTTTTATTTATTTTCATTTTTATTTTTTATCTTATATATTTGTTTATTTGTCATTGATTAAATCTGTTTGTTGAATTTGTGGTTTTTTCTGACTATTATTTAGGTGGGAACAGTTTTTAATTTATCTATTTAGGTTGGTTATCTTTATTTGTTTTTGTTTTGTTTATAACAATAAAATAAGCAAAATAAATTTTATTTATAACAATAAAAAAAATTTATTTATAAAAATTTATTTATAAAAATTTATTTATAACAATAAAAAAAAATAAATTTTGTTTATAACAATAAAATAAGCAAAATAAATTACTCCAAACAAATTATAAAACCACACCTGTTAATATACGAAACAAAATCAAAACAAAAGAACGGACGAAAGTTATAACTGTTATACAAATAAAAATAATAATAAAAAAAAAAAAAAAAAAAAAAAAACATTAATAAAAGATAATATACTACGTTACTTAAAAACCGAAAGCTAAAAAGATATAGTGTAACAAATAAATAACAACAAGTATAATTAAATCGATCTAAATACATCCAAATATATAAATAAACTAACAACCGATTACGATAAACTAGCCGTTTAAAAAACAAAACAAAACAAAAACAAATAAAGATAACCAACCTAAATAGATAAATTAAAAACTGTTCCCACCTAAATAATAGTCAGAAAAAACCACAAATTCAACAAACAGATTTAATCAATGACAAATAAACAAATATATAAGATAAAAAATAAAAATGAAAATAAATAAAAACAAGCAAAACAATTTGACCCAAATAAATAAGCGAACAAGCGATTTCCGGTAATGACGGCCATTATAGACTACCAACAATAAGCTATATAAACAAATTTTTACTACGTTAACCAAAAACACCGATCAAAATAAAAGAATAAATAAATAAATATATAAGATAAAAAATAAAAATAAAAAAACAAATAAAAAACAAGCAAAACAATTTGATATAAATAAATAAACAAATAAGCCACTTCCGTTAAAAGTAACCGCCAAAATAGACTACCCATAATGCACCACTGACCCTTATATAAATAGCCGAGAAAAATAACAGCACTAGTCGCCTGACGATTGCACTAGCATGAAACAGACTGTCGCCTCTAAGTGCTGACTTCCATGTCCACTTTTATATATATATATATATATATATACGGAGTGTCCATAAAGTTCGTGTGCACTTTACAAAATTTATAACTTTATTTGTATTTGCGATAGAAATAATTTGTAAAAAGGATTAGAAAGAAGTAAATCTATATTTTTTTAAGGTTTTATTGAAATTTTATTTAAGTTTCCACATGTCCTCCATCATTAGCAATACAAAGGGTAATACGATTTTGCAGTTCACGGAAAACATTTGCCAACTGATTTACAGTAATGCCTGAAATCACATTAGTTATTTTAGCTATACTTAAAACTAGGTACATTAAACTATAACATTTTTTACAGATTATTTTTATCGCAAATACAAATAAAGTTATAAATTTTTTAAAGTGCACACGAACTTTATGGACATTCCGTATATATATATATATACATATATACATATATATATATATATATATATATATATATATATATATATATATATGTGTGTGTGTGTGTCTGTATTTAGGCAGCAATAGTTCTTTCATGCACATTTCATTGAAAACGACAGACAAGGTGCTTTTATTTCTTTTTTTTTATACAATCTCTCATGCAATCTAATAATTTTTTTTCTTTTCGGATGATAATTTATATAAAAACTGTTCGAATGTTCTTTTTATCCAAGCGCTTTCGGCTATACATTTAACCATTTTCAAGGATTATATTTTAACTGTTAAAATAAGAAATAGTTTGTTACATATATGTTTTATAAAATGTTTTCATTTTTCAAAACACGGTCAAGATATTATGTCCATGTTCAAAGTTAATATTATGAAGTGTTGGTTTGTTTGTTTTTATTAATAAGGCTTCCATTATTTTTAGCGTTTTTTTTTATTTGCATATAGATGAAGCCATTATATTATATATATATATCATATCGCCTTTTCTGGTTTAAGTGGTTGAAAAATTAATTTGTTTTTTTGTTTTCGTCTGTGACCGAAAATTACGAGGCAGCTGAGCAAATAAATTCTATAATAACAATTACCAAGTAAATAAAGTTTGTTTCGTGCCAGGATAATTCGCAAGACAGCTGTTTAACCATCAGCGGTGGGAAGCAAATGAGATGGCTCGGATTATTTATACAAAATGGAAATGGGTTGATATCGCCAAGAACATCATTTCTTTTGGGTGTGGTCGAGGCCAGGTATTATGAAAAAAAAAATTTGATTGTATATTCTGGTTCAACCGAAACAATTTAGTCAGGTTGGGTGTCATTTTTCTTTTAAATTCAGGTTAATTGTTCATTTAACGATTTTTAAATATTCATGGGAAAATAATCTAGAATATATATGGGGTCCTTAAGAATATTTTTTTAGAGTACCTTTATTTGGTTTAAGGTGGAAATTGACGTGAAGAAACGTGTGGCATTGACATAATATTTATGTATGTATATATATATATATATATATATATATATATATGTGTGTGTGTGGGTGTGTGTATATATATATATGTGTGTGTGTGTGTATATATATATATATGTCTGTGTGTGTGCATATATATGTATATATATGTGTGTGTATATATATATATATATATATATATATAAGATATTATGCTTTATTTTCGATAATTTTACTACACGCGTTTCTGGTCTCACTACCGTCTTCAGGTATAGGGTGGAGATTTCCACATATTATTAAAAATAATTAATTTCTTTTTTTATGTTTTTCAATATTAAATATTCTCGATACGAGACATTCTCTATTTTTGTGTTAGTAATCCGAATGTCTTTCTTGAAATGGCAGTGAAGAATTCTGCGCGAAGGGTCATAAAACAATTAAGGTTGGTTTGAGAAGTGATGAATTAGTTGTCGGTATCTTATCTTTTAATGTTTTAATAACCCCTGTGTGTTCTTAGATCTATTTTCATTTCCGTGTGTTTCTGTTAGCATGCGTGTATATATGCGTCTGCATATTCCGCCTCAATACATACACTACGAGGAATTAGTAAACACATTTCTACATATACACACATACATAAACACACACACACACACACACAAACACACACACACACACACATATATACCGTACCACCACAAGGAATTTGTACATACACATACATACATACGCACATACGTACAAACACATACTTCCCAAGTTACATGGAACCAGTATACATACACACACACACACACACACACACACACACACATATATATATATATATATACGTACATACATACACACGTACTTCCTAAGTTGTGCGGGGTTTGTGTGAGTGCCCGTGAGTAGTTCCCCTGCTTTTGTATTATGCGCGTATATATATATGTGTATATATATATACATTTTTCGTGTTCCACAGATACTCGCATGTGAGCGTGCGTGCATGCATGGGAGTGGCTTGATCACTGTATTTGGCCACTATGTGTGCATGTTGTGTGCTTTTGGGTGTGGGGTCATGATCTATTTAGTTCCGGTATAAATTTGTTTAGGAAGTTTTTTTCTTGTATTTGTAGGTAAGAATAATTGTCTGTTTGATATATTGGCATGATATTAAATTTTCCCTGGTTACATTTGAAGTTTTCTGTTGTCTGGTAATTTTATGTTGCTTTTGTGCAGGGAGACCCTGTTGTTCAGCTGTTGGCTGATACCTATATGTGACTTCTTGCATTTATATATATATATATATATATATATATATATATATATATATATATATATATATATATATTGTTGTGGATTCCGGGAATGGAATCCTGCACAAATAAATAAACAACGCCAGTAATTGAAATAGAAAATAAGTGTATTAAACGAAAGAATACAGACTTGAAGTGAAGATTAGTAGTCCAGGAATGCGGGTTAGTAGAAAGTATATGTACAAGTCTCTGTAAGTGAAGCCATAATTATCCCCCTCGCTGGACTCTCGTATAACTCTCTGTGAACCCCCTGTGTACTGTCTCCGTATCTCTCACCCTGACTCAACGCATCTCAACCCGCAGGTATTCTCTGTTAGTATAGGTATACTTTGAACGAGTTCATCTTTTGTAAAAGGGGTCTGCCCCACAAGATATATATATATATATATATATATATATATTGTTAAATATGACAATGAATGTCTATTGTCTTTGATCATGAGCCGTTCTAAATTTCGTATGTTTGCCTTAATTTCGGGTGAAAATAAAGACAAAATTGTCCAACATTTGTATAGTTTTATGAAGTTGGTCCTTGATTTAAACTTTCAGCTCACATGACCCATATTCAGAGTGGTTATACAGATATTTTATAGTTATTCACTATCGAAAATTATATTTTATGTTTACATAGAAGATGCTATGCGATGATAACGGTTTATGTATATATATATATATATATATATATATATATATATATATATATATATATATATATATATACATACAGTGTTGTGCGATAAAAGTGACTCACCTGATTTTTTTTTTACTAAACGTTCTCTTCTACGATAAAACGAAAGTTGAGCTAAATTCAAATGATAAGCGGTCTAAAATCCGAAGAAGCTTTGAAAGCTCTTTGAATTTAGCAGTAAGTTTTGTCAAGCACCCGTTCAGTATAAAGTTCTGGGGGTGCTTTTCTTTTCATGGAATTGGTTTCGTAAAACCTATTGTAAAGACCACCAGGAGCGAGCAGTACAAGAGCATTTTAGAGTCTTGTCTGCTCCCTTCTGCTGGAAGGGTGCAAATCGATCCCACCAGCTCATTTTTATGCCGGATAATGCTCCCTGTCACAAATCAAAATTGATGAAGGAATACTTTGATGAGAAGCAGGTGAGTGATGACATGACCGCCCCGATCTCCTGACCTCAACCCCATAGAAAACTTATGGAGCATTATAAAGTACAGGCTGCCGAGAAAGCAGTTGAGCAACAAAGAGGATTTGATTGTGAATTTCATATCCAAATGGAATTCAATGCTTGGAGATGAGATTTGCCAGAACCTAATCAAGTCAATGCCAAAAACGATTGAAAAGGTTATTCAAAATAAAGGAGGGCCCATAGATTAAATATTTCCAATAATATTACCTATTATAAATAAATTATACCTCTATTATTCTTTATTTAAAGCTGTTTGGTTATGTTTCTATTGATTACTAGTTGCAGGAAATAAATGAGTCACTTTTTTTTGCACAGAGTTTTTCTCTAAATGTCATTTATATCCAAAATTATAATTATCAATAGAATACCTTAGGGTGAGTAAACTTTTATACTAGGTGGTCGGGAAGGGGTCTTTATATTAGTAAGATTAAAAGATAGTTTGACCCCCAAAACAATAGGTGAAATAATTTTTAAGTAAAAATTACTTTTATCGAACAGCACTGTATATATATATATATACATATATATATATATATATATATATATATATATATGTGTGTGTGTGTGTGTGTGTGTGTGTGTGTGTGTTTCCGTAGACATTGTCTGATATACTCCTGACAAATAATTAATTATAAAAAATAATTCACATGTTTATATCTATTATTTGATCAAAAACTAAATAGTTTATAAATGCGTAATTAAATTCTAATATATTAATTTTACAGTACCATATACAGTGTATTAGTATATTGAATAAATATAGTATTTTAGATATGTATAAATAAATTCATAAGTATAAAATATATGACTTAATCATATTTGAATACCCCTTTAAGAAAATCTCGATGTAATTTAAAAATATATAAATAAAATGCCAAATATATTGTAGCGTAAATCTTAATAAGGTAAAATAAACCAGACAATAATAAAAAAATATACATATATATATATATATATATATGTATGTATATATGTATATATGTATGTATGTATGTATGTATCTGCGTATACAAACAGTCGGCTCGACCATGGGAGGATTCCTATTCAAATATTTCTGTCATTGGTCATATGTAAGAAGTGAGTCACGCCGAGAATTTAGGAGCAACTTTGCTAAAAAGAAAAGAAAAGAAAAAAAAGAAAGGGAAAAAAAGAAAGGAAAAGAAAAGAAAAGTAAAGAAGGAAAAGAAAAGAAAGGAAAAGAAAGGAAAAGAAAAGAAAAGAAAGGAAAAGAAAAAAGGAAAGGAAAGAAAAGGAAGGAAAAGAAAAGAAAAGAAAAGAAGGAAAAGAAAGGAAAGGAAAAGAAAAGAAAAGAAAGGAAAATAAAATAAAATAAAAGAAAAGAAAATGAAGGAAAAGAAAAGAAAAGAAAAGACAGAAAAAGAAAAGAAAGGAAAAGAAAGGAAAAGAAAATAAAGGAAAGAAAAGAAAAGGAAGGAAAAGAAAAGAATAGAAAGGAAAAGAAAAGAATAGAAAGGAAAAGAAAGGAAAAGAAAAGATAGGAAAAGAAATGTTAGGAAAGGAATGGAAAGGAAAAGAAAGGAAAAGAAAGGAAAAGAAAAGAAAAGAAAAGAAAGGAAAAGAAAGGAAAGAAGAGAAAAGAAAGAAAAAGAAAGGAAAAGAAAGGAAAAGAAAAGAAAAGAAAAGAAAAGAAAGTAAAAAGAAAAGAACAGGAAAGAAAAGAAAAGAAAAGGAAAAAAAAAGAAAAGAAAAGAAAAGAATGCAACTTGACTTAGATGAATAATGACAATAACATATTTTTGTTCTCTCCAAACAGATATTTCTGATTGGTTTGATTTCATTCACATTGTCGTGTGAATCGAATTTAATTAGGATCTGTCTCGTTACACAGTCAAATACACTGTCAATTCTCAGCAATGAATTAATCTCACTAGTTTGGACTTCCTGCGCTTAAGATGCGACATAACTTACCGAACTTATTGAAAAAAATGAAATGAACCTCAAGATTTTCTTATTTCAACATTGATGGGAAAGGCACTTCACTTGTATTGGCAGCGTGAAGTGGGCTCTCGCGTATTTTGCAGGAGTGGGTTAGAATGGCCGACATTACTTGCTACTGTCCGACTCTCACTATTTTAAATAAAAGAATAATCCTGCGAAAAAAATAAAATTAAAAGGGGAAAAATAAACTTAAATGTTCGAAAAAAAAGCTTTTTAATAAAAATAATAATAATAAAATCGAATAAATCGTGATAAAAATTTAATATTAATAAATAATCGATCCCGAGAGTGGTGATAAAAAAAATCAATTATAATGAGATACATTTAAACTAGTATTACAATATTCGTAATAATGAAGAGTCTATAGAACCAGAATATTTTGATAAAAAGTAACAATGATAAAATGGAGAAAAGTATTAATACAATAATAGTAATAGCATAATTCCCCATGTATAATACGCCTCTATCCATAATACACACCCCAAATGCTGAAAATGTGGGAAAATGCTTCTAAAAACGCATAATACGCACCCCTTGTTTGCTAATCAAACCCTATAAATTGTACCTCTCCAATTTCATTACGACCAGCGTTTCCTACTCTTATTTAAAAAAAATGGTTTTAAACATAGAATAATTTTATTCTAATTTAGTTTTATGATAATTCTTATTTTATTTTACATTTGTAAGTATTGTTAGGTACATATGATTGTATCTGACATCCTTATGGGGTCACAATCGCCGAATGTTAGAGGCAAATTGTCGTATGTTTGTGGTGAGTAGTCATTTTGCAACTGAAATCTACCTATGAAACGGTAATTTTTTAAAGAACTTTTTGTAGCTGTGTATAATACGAACCTCTAAATTTGCTTACTAATTTTTTTTCGAAAAATGCGTATTATACATATGGAATTACGGTAATGAAGAGTGTATAGACCCGGAAACGGTTTGGTAACAAGCAATAAGGAGTTGAAAAGGCTATGGAACATGACGTGAAGTAATTCTTGTAGTAATGGGTGTACTTAGGACTTCATCCGGAAACTTGAAATGGCGCCGAGAGAAACTTTGAATTAAGACTAAGTTGGCAGACCTACAGGAAACTGCCATCAATTACCTTGCGAGGATTCTTCGAAAAGTTCTTGAGGTCTGAGGAGTCTTGTTGGCACCATGCCTCAATACGTCAATGTGCAATTACCATTCGTCCTTGCATTGAAGACTGTTGCCATATAGGGTCTGGTGCCCCCGCTCTTCATCTCGAGGTCCTAGACAAAATCCAAAGACGGATATGCAATGTGATAGGTCCTAATTTGGCATCTCGTCTACAGTCACTCTCTCACAGTCTTGCTGTGGCTTCCCTCTGTCTTTTCTACAAATATTTTCATGGCAACTGCTCTGACGAGCTATTTTCACTGGTGCCCCGACTGCATGAATTTAAGTGTGCTACTAGGTTGGCAACTCGCTCCCACCCTTTCACTGCCGAAACAGTTAAATGTGATCGCCTCTTCTACTCCAACAGCTTCTTCTCTCACACTTCCCGACAGTAGAACTCCCTTCCTCTTACTTGCTTCCCTGATAGCTATAATCTTCAAATATTCAAAGGTAATGTCAATCGACATCTTGAGATGCCTTGATCCTGATCGCCGTCCTTCTCTTTATCCTTTCCTCAAACACCCCTCTTTACTCTTGCCCTCACTATTTGTAACCCCTTGCGTGCTTAGTGGCACTCCCGCCTTGCTTGGGGTGAAATGCTTAAAAAGAAAATGTTTCTTCTTCTCTTCAATTTAATCTGATTATTAAAGTAGGCATTCTTCTATATTATTCTACCTCTGTCCCATAATGATTGTTCCATTTAGTCTATGAAATTTGTACGTTAATGGAACAATCATTATGGGACAGAGATGGGGACTCCCTTCCTACTTGCTCCACTGATAGCTATAATCTTCAAATATTCAAACGTAATGTCAATCGACATCTTCTGATCCCTTGATACTGATCCCCGTCCTCCTCTTTATCCTTTCTTCAAACACCCCTCTTTACTCTTGCCCTCACTATTTGTAACCCCTTGCGTGCTAGTGGCACTCCCGCCTTGCCTGGGGTGATATGCTTAAAAAAATAAATAAATCTCGAAATAGTTGGTTCATATTCACATCTTTGCGTGCCAGATTTCTACAATAATAAAAGTTTTGTAATGTCAACGAACATTCGTTACCACTTTTGTGATGTCAACGAATACACGTTGTCACTTTCGTAATGCTCGTTGTAGTAGAGACTTTGTAATCGTAGATACAACTATAGTAACGCCGTTGAACAATACTGGTGTCAGACACCTTCGAATAGCACTCTCACTAATACTACTTGCTCGATAATACTCGCTCGAACAGTAATCCGTATAGTGATCTGAATAGTGAAATAGTTTAGTGAATAGAGTAGAGAATAGAGGCCCGTATACTAATAGAGAATAGAATAGAAATGGCGATCCGTATAGTAATAGAGGATAGACGAGAAATGTCGATCAATCTAGACGTCACGCGACTTTCTATATATGCGTTTTCTCTACGGTCACGTGGTCTACTTAATTCAAAAAATGGGATCGCCTGTGTTTGCTCCCTGGCGATCTATGTTCAAACTCAAGTGTCGGCAGCGATATTTTTTTCATACATATATATATATATATATATATGTATATATATATATATATATATATATATATATATATATATATATATATATACAATATATACATATACAATATATATATATTATATATATATATATATATATACAAAATATATACAATATATATACAATATATATATATATTATATATATATACAATATTTATATATATACAATATATATATATATATTATATATATACAATATATATATACAATATATATATATACAATATATATTATATATATATATACAATATATATATACAATATATATATATATATACAATATATATTATATATATATATACAATATATACATACAATATATATATATATACAATATATATACAATATATATATATATATATACAATATATATATATATATATATATATATATATATATATATATATATATATATATATATATATATATATATATACACACACAAAAAGTATAACATAAAGCATTCTGTAGCCGGATTAGATGGCAACAATTCTAAGCTCTTAGAGTATTATTTTCAGCAGACTGACAGTACCATTAAAGAATTGAATTCATTCTGTTAGGTTCTTATACACTATGTAAGGTTATTGATGACGAAGTCTTTTGTTCACCATTATTAACATCACTTAACAGGCGTAAATGTATTGAATCTTTCCAACGTCACTGAAATATCTGTGCCGTTGTTGGAAAAACGAATTGCGACCATGACTTGCACAAAGAAGGGTCAACAGTACAATGCATTATGGGCGAAAACAGAATCTAATCATTAATCATACAGCCAATAAGGCAATTGTTCCAGTCAGTATTAACGAAACATTGTTCATACTTAGCGGTTACGGTTGAAACCGAACAATTTTATTGCTACGAAATAAATGATTTTTATTTTCTTCACTACTGAACGCCAGATTTAAAACTAATATATTTGATGGAAAATATCTATCTATCTATCTATCTATCTATCTATCTATCTATCTATCTATCTATCTATCTATCTATCTATCTAAGCGTAATTGCAACGATCTATCTGTAAATATATGGCCATTAGCAATAGCCTATAATCTATCTATCTATCTATCTATCTATCTATCTATCTATCTATCTATCTATCTATCTATCTATCTATCTATCTAAGCGTATTTGCAACGATCTATCTGTATATATGTGGCCATTAGCAATAGCCTATAATCAATCAATCTATCTATCTATCTAAGCCTATTTGCAAGGATCTATCTGTATATATATGGTCATTAGCAATAGCCTATACTCTATCTATCTATCTATCTATCTATCTATCAAATCTTTTTATCACAGCTGACTGAAATTTTACATATAACGCATATCCTGAAAGGTGATATTTCAATATGTCTTTTATACAATTCATGTGTGGATAGTGAATTTGAAATGTTTTTATATTAAATTGAAAATGGAGGAAAATGAAATACATTTTCATCCTTTGATGATCTTTTATTTCCAGAAAGGTTAAATCTCCTGTACAAACAGCAAAGAAATATGTTCCATTTATGGAGATGGTGTCATAGCTGAGAGTACTATTTGCTAGAAATTTTGACCTGCAGTCATTCATGATGACAAAATTGAAATGTTTATAAATATTCAGGTCATACAACATAGGATGTCGGAGAAATACTCCACATATTTTAAATGCACGTCGTAATCCGTTTAAAAAAAAAACATTTGGATACGTGAATTATAATGTTTGATTGCTTTATGAGTTCACGGTAAAAAAATTTAATGGACTAAATTTGAAAAGGATTAATAGTAATTTTATCAATTCCTTCGTGTTTGTTTTGAACTTTTTAAAAATTATTTTGAAATATATTGTCTTGGAGCAAAAGTTTTTAGTGGTTTTCCAATAGGTGGCATTTTAACATGTTTTTTCTATAAAATTCTAGTGTGGATTATGAATTTGAAATGTTTTCATATTAAAAGTGAAAATGAAAGAAAATGAAATGTAATTTTATCATTTGATCATCTTTCATTTCCGGAAAGAATAACAGTCCCGTACAAATAGCAAAAATATATGTGCCATTTATGGAAATGGTACCATAGCTGAGAGTATTATTTGTAAGTGCTTCATTAGGTTCTGAAGTGGAAAATTTTAGCCGGAAGAGATAGAAGGTCACGGCAAAATTGGAGTCGTTGATGACCGAATCGAAATAATGGCCGAAAATAATCCAGGTCACACGCAACGGGACCTCGCAGAGATACTACACCATTCTCATATGAGCACAGTAAGGCATTTAAAAACTCTTGGAAACGTGAATCACTACGATGTTTTGGTGTTTCATGATTTAAAAGGAAAGAAATTTTAATGGAAATTTGTTTTCCGAAAGAACAATCAGAGGCAATGAAAAGTGAATTGTTTACAAATATCTTGTCCTCCATTCCGTAGAAAGTAACAAAGTATGGAGACAAGAACGAAAAGTAATGAGAGACGAGTCACGTGATAAACATCCTAATGGCCGACTATATTTAATTCTTTTTTACATCAAAATTTAGATACTATCTATCTATCTATCTATCTATCTATGCTTATTAGTAACGACCTATAATCAATCAATCTATCTATCTATCTATCTATCTATCTATCTATCTATCTATCTATCTATCTATCTATCACAGCCTATTCATTATCTATCTATCTAAGCTTATTAGAAACGACATATAATCTATCTATCTATCTCTCTATCTATCACAGCCTATTCATTATCTATCTATCTATCTAAGCTTATTAGAAACGACATATAATCTATCTATCTATCTATCTATCTATCTATCTATCTATCTATCTATCTATCTATCTATCTAAGCTTATTAGAAACGACATATAATCTATCTATCTATCTATCTATCTATCTATCTAAGCTTATTAGCAACAACATATAATCTATCTATCTATCTATCTATCTATCTATCTATCTATCTATCTATCTATCTATCACAGCCTATTGATTATCTATCTATCTATCTATCTATCTATCTATCTATCTATCTATCTATCTATCTATCTATCTATCTAAGCTTATTAGCAACGACGTATAATCTATCTATCTTTGGAAACTTGAATCACTGTGATGTTTCGGTGTTTCATGATTTAAAAGGAAAGAAATTTTAATGGAAATTTGTTTTCCGAAAGAACAATCAGAGGCAATGAAAAATGAATTGTTTACAAATATCTTTTCCTCCATTCCGTAGAAAGTAACAAAGTATGGAGACAAGAACGAAAAGTAATGAGAGAGACGAGTCACGTGATAAACATCCTAATGACCGACTATATTTAATTCTTTTTTTACCTCAAACCTTTGATACTCAGAAGCTCTTTTCTATTCATTCCTGTAATTAAAAGAAATCTTGAGACCAGCAATTTTCAACGGGTGTGCCGCGGCACACTGGCGTATCTCGAGGGGGTTGGTTTGTTTTGTTTTACGGCATACCAACCTCAATGGGTTATTTAATGCCGACAAGATTTTTATTGCTGGTAATTTTCTTTTTTTCAAAAATGTACTGCTCGTAATAATCTATTGCTGGTAATAATTTTTCCAAAGATGTATTGTTCGTATTAAAACCTATTTTTACACTTTCATAGTGCCTTGACCCCTTTTGGGGGGGTTATGTATATGCCCATAGCTGGGACCCCAACAGGTGCTGCCACCCTGAGTAGGGGCGTGGGGACCTGGAGACACCAGCAATTAAGAGGTGGTTTCACGCTCCTCAAAACCGCCTGATCAGAGGCCTTGCCTTAGATGTAGTTTATCGTCATAACCAAGACGCGGATGTAGTTTATCGTCTTACCCAGGACGGGTATCTTGAGGGGATTGCAGGTGAACGCTGAAAACCTTTAAAGGTCAATAATTAAATTATTTTCGAATGAAGACCAAAGTTTTAAGTGTGTATAGCTCAGCAAATTTAAATATTACAGAAGAGGAAGAGTTAACGAAAATAAGACATGACAAAGGATTGCAATTAAAATATTCAATAACAGATATTCCGCCATTTTGTTTATCTCTTAAGGGGGAAATTCGAAATATTACAAAAACAAGCAATATAAATATCTGTTTCGTTTTCAACGTCATATTTGTGCAAGGCAAGCGTTTCTGCAATAAACAATATTAGAATTAAAATCGATCACGGTTAGGATCTTTAGCCGAAGATTTGAGAGTATGCCTGTGCAAAATTCGACCTGGCAAAGAAGACAGCCTAAAAAAAGTCAGTGCCATATATCTCATAAAATGTTAAACATAATAAAGAGAGAAATACATTATGTCCAGTGCCGTTCGATAAAAGTGATCCCCCCCTTTTTTTTTACTAAATGTCCTCTTCTCCGATGAAACGAAAGTTGAGCCAAATTCAAAGGATAAGCGATCTAAAATCCGAAGAAGAAGCTTTGAAAGCTCTTTGAATTTAGCAGTAAGTCCTGTCAAGCATCCGTTCAGTATAATGTTCTGGGGATGCTTTTCTTTTCATGGAACTGCTTTCTTAAAACCTATTGAAAAGACCCCCAGGAGCGAGCAGTACAAGAGAATTTTAGAGTCCTCTCTGCTCCCTTCTGCTGAAAGTGTGCAAATCGACCCCACGAAGCTCATTTTTTATACAGGATAATGCTCCCTGTCACAAATCAAAATTGATGAAGGAATACGTTGATGAGAAGCAGGTGAGTGTTATGACATGGCCGCCCCAATCTCCTGACCTCAACCCCATAGAAAACTTATGGAGCATTATAAAGTACAGGCTCTCGAGAAAGCAGTTGAGTAACAAAGAGGATTTAATTGTGAATTTCATATCCGAATGGAATTCAATGCTTGGAGATGAGATTTGCCAGAACCTAATCAAGTCAATGCCAAAAAGGGTTGAAAAGGTTATTCAAAATAAAGGACCCATAGATTATTAAATATTTCGAACTATATTACCTATTATAAATAAATTATACCTCTATTATTCTTTATTTAAAGCTGTTCGGTTATGTTTCTATTGATTACTAGTTGCAGGAAATAAGTGAGTCACTTTTTTTTTGCACAGAGTTTTTCCCTAAATCTCATTTATATCCAAAATTATAATTATCAATAGAATACCTTAGGGTGAGTAAACTTTTTACTAGGTGATCGGGAAGGTGTCTTTATATTAGTAAGATTAAAAATTAGTTTGACCCCAAAAACAATAGGCGAAAAAATTTTTAAGTAAAAAAAATCAGGTGAGTCACTTTTATCGAACAGCACTGTATAAGTTTTTTGAAGAATTTTAATTATTATCTCTTTATTACAAATGATAATAAATCGATTTGTTTGTTTTAATGAATAAATCATAAAATGTATATTCTTTTTTTTTTGGTCTTTTTTGATCATCTTGATTTAAGTCTGCCACGGAACTTTAACGAAAGGTTCAAGTGTATCCTGAGATATAAAAAAAAGGGTTGAAAAACATTGCTTTAGACCAGTGGTTCCCAACCGCTGTGCCGCGGCACATTAGTGTGCCGCGGAATGATTACTGGTGAGCCGCGAAGAGATAATGCCTAGAAGCCATTAAATTTCATTTTGTTTAATAAAGACATTCAATTTCTTAATCATGATGACACCGCTCAATTCAAAATCGCCGAATGTCTGGAATCTAAACATTTCGCGCATACTAATTGGTAAGCGTTATTATGGTTTGTATTAGTCAAAGTATCGGGAATCAGCATCGGAGCTGAATAATTCAGATCGTATTTCGATACCAAAACGCTTCCTAAATACACAGCTTTGTAAGACAAAAAGTTGTAACACAGAACTGTACTATGTGAGGTTTTACGTAATGCTCCTAACTCCTAAACATTTTTTAAACTTTTCCTAACCATTTTTAATCTTTTCAATTTCAAGCTAATCTAACTTTATGCACAACTGTCCCACTGACATTCACCATTATTATTTTATACCCGATATTGAATACAGGATATGTTGATTTATGTGAATAAAAATTCTTCTTATATAATATTCTTTGTTTTTTTATTATTTTATTGTAAAAAGGCTTTATGGGTGGAAAATATTCATTTTTTGTGATAGGTGTGCCGCGAAAATTTAAAGAACTCAATAGTGTGCCGCCATGTAAAAAAGTTTGGGAACCACTGCTTTAAACTATTGTTAATAATGTGTATTTTAAAAAATATATTATACTTTATTTTAAATATATATATATATATATATATATATATATATATATATATATATATATATATATATATATATATATATAAACAAACAGGTTTTTATTATTGCCACACCAGGACAAAATAATTTTAAGAACAAGGATCATAATTTTATTGTTAAAATAGATACAAAAGTATTACGATCAAAATTAAAATTTTAGGCGCCTTTCGACCGATACTTCTTCAGAAACTAAATTGTCGGGAATATAAAACAAAGCAGTTGATAAGAATATTTTTTATCAACAACTGAAACTAAGAATAAATTACCAACTGAAGTAGGCAATTTGGGGTGGGAAAGATTTTACTCATTTTCTTATATATATATATATATATATATATATATATATATATATATCTGTGTGTGTGTGTATGTGTGTGTGTGTGCGTTATTATTATAGATTGTGGAAGCTTTTTATATAAAACAATTACATCCCAGCCTCAACCTTACCTTATTTAACAACGGCAGTGACGTGTTGGTGGTCTTTTAAAAGACCCCCCATCCTGAAATCACAACCATATTTCTTTCTTAGAATTTCTACGACTTTCATACAACTTAGAACACCAACATAATGACATTATTTTGATGACATTATTACTACATTAATTTTCAATTTTGTACAAAATAATGGATTATTCTTTGCGAAATTCTTAAAACAGGAAATATCGTTTTCTTTGATTCTTATCGTTTCTTATCGATATATATATTTAAAATATCATCGAGTCTAAAATTCCAGCACTACAATGCCTGACGATTAAAGAACCAAACAAACAAACATTGATTTCAAGTTTAAAATTCCAGTGTACCTAATTACCACTCGATATATTTTGAAAACATCATTTTTAATCTGACAATACTCGGCACATTTTTTTAATCTTCCCAACATTAAAATGCTTATCTACTTGAATTACCGTCCTACAAAGTGTGATAGTTTCCATTTTATCATTGTTGCTTTTTATCACGACACTCGAGTTCAATTCATGATTAATTATTACTATCCATAGATTGCGAGTTTATTACATTGGGGAACACGTATTTTATTAAATGATAACTGATGCTTGAGTCTAGTTAATTTGGCTGCGCTGATTATGAATTTCAACTTGGTTTGGCGCTATCAGGTCTTCATTCTTGTCAACAGCGTATGTACCATTTTCCATATTTTTCAAATTAAGACTAAAAAATTAAGTTATCTGTTAATTTTTATTCACGTTTCATGAATACAAGCAGCCCAAACTATAGTAAAATTATATTCTAACAATAAAACTGTTATATTCTAACAATAAAACTGTTACATTCTAACAATAAAACTGTTATATTCTAACAATAAAACTGTTACATTCTAACACTAAAACTGTTATATTCTAACAATAAAACTGTTACATTCTAACAATAAAACTGTTACATTCTAACAATAAAACTGTTATATTCTAACAATAAAACTGTTACATTCTAACAATAAAACTGTTATATTCTAACAATAAAACTGTTATATTCTAACAATAAAACTGTTATATTCTAACAATAAAACTGACTTTAAAAAAACATAAAAACAGATATGAAACTTCCACTGTGGCAAAATCTTTTTTACGAAATCAGCTATTTCGTTGATGCGGAAGTGTAAAATTTCCACATATAAAGCAAAAAGAATCAGGTTTGCTTTAGCATTTAAACTTTTTATTGCTTGATGAGATATTTCTTGATTGTTCTGCCATTTTGCAAAGGTATTTAAAGACATGAAGTCATATAAATTTAAGAAAATCTGAAATATAAACACAAGAATTTGTTTAAATTGGAACTTATTATGAAATAGTCATTTACAATCTATGAAATTAAACTAGAAACATGGATGAGTGGGCACAATATAAATTACGTCTAATTAAATCAACTATTAAATCACGATGACAACATTACTCACTAAATCATATGCCAATACAAAACTTTTATTACTCACTAAATCATATGCCAATACAAAATTAAGTTAACGCCCGAATTAACTGACAGGCTGACAGATTTGAATTGGTTGATTAACTCCGGAAACGAGTCACTTTTATATATTTTAGTTGTCCCTCTAGAATAATCTACAAAAAACA
Source organism: Acanthosepion esculentum (assembly GCA_964036315.1). Classification (NCBI taxonomy): domain Eukaryota; kingdom Metazoa; phylum Mollusca; class Cephalopoda; order Sepiida; family Sepiidae; genus Acanthosepion; species Acanthosepion esculentum. The sequence continues at coordinate 8,098,449 of OZ038504.1, forward strand.
GGAACGCTCGAGAAAATTCGAGAATTCTATGAAATTTTTAGCTTAATCTACTAATATTGAAAAGTGAAAATATTTTTAGGGTGTTGCCTATAAAAGTATACATAATACAACCTCATAACAATAGGTACAAGTACCTACATAAAGATCTACTTGTATAATGTAGAACTGTAAAAAGACTTATCCAGCATTGAGAAAAATCCTTTTTATGAATAAGACAAAAGAGGAAGGAGTTGAGCAAAATGAGGACCTGATAGAGCAAAACTGAGTAAAAGTTCGTGATCAGTGCACCCAGATTGCATAGAACTGTCAAAATCTAATTAAAAAAGGAAAAGAAATTTGTTCTACCAGTAATTGGTGTATTTCGTCGAAACACTCCGAATCGGTACACTGCTCGGGCGCTAGAACCAAGAGCCCTGAATAAGAAACAAGTCTCCGACGAGACATGAACCCATATTCCACATCTCAGAATCCTGTCTATCACTGACGCTGCCTTAACAGGTTCGGCTATGAACATAAATTTGTAGCAGCCTTGCCACCAGTTCCTTCTTGATTCTCCGTATCACCTTTGAGTTGATTTCAAAATCCCACTTCGTCTACTGCGTCCCATTTCGAACCCATCTAGAACCTAGACTGTACCTAGATGGGTGGCCGTTTGGGAATACCAGGCACTGTAAACGTGGATGTGCGGGCGGTGAAATGGATAACGGCCTTCTTGGACCTGAAATCAGAGATCCGAGTTCCAATTCCAGTCGGGTTCGTTATATTCACTTACGCGCTTATACCCATGGGAAAGGTATGAATCTATCTCTGTCCCCCTAGGTATGGGTTAATTAGTAGGAATCGTACCAGCAAATCATTATTACCTCCAAAAAAGACATTCCTACAATCTAAAAGGATTGACAAGCCGGAGAAAATTAATCAATTTTGAACAAATACCCGAGGGAAATGCATGAATCAATTTATTTTTTTATCTCCACCGGTTACAGGTTAGATAGTGGAATAAACTGAGGTCTGAACCCTTTGATGGCAAAGAAGGAGAACTGAATTCTAACCCGGGTAGAAGCCTTCGGGGAAGCATTCCATTAACCTTCACAAGAATATATAACAATTCACAGATAAGATTATATATGATAAGATATATATGATATGATATATATGATAAGATGAGACAATATGTGAAGTAATTTAGACTCTCTAGTCTTGAATGGCAACCAGTCTAAAAGAAGGAAAACTGAAATCACAACCGGAGAGAAGGGCAACAATTTCACTAACTTTCCCAAGAATACGTGACAATTCACAGATAATAAAGAAAAGAAACCTGTCTACACCCTAAAGAGACATCGCATTCGAAGAATCCATTTAGGCAAGGTGGCGTAATGGATAGCGGCTCGGATTGAGGAATACCAGGTGCTGTAAGCTTGGATATGCATGGGGTGTAATGGATAAGTTAACCAACGTAGAGCCTGGTCAGTACCTATATGGGTGACCGCTTTGGAATACCAGATACTGTAAGCTTGGATGTGCGCGGGTGTAATGGATAAGTTAAGCAACATCGAGCCTGGCCAGTAACTAGATGGGTGACCGCTTGTGAATACCAGGTGCTGTAAGCTTGGATATGCATGGGGTGTAATGGATAAGTTAACCAACGTAGAGCCTGGTCAGTACCTATATGGGTGACCGCTTTGGAATACCAGATACTGTAAGCTTGGATGTGCGCGGGGTGTAATGGATAAGTTAAGCAACATCGAGTCTGGCCAGTAACTAGATGGGTGACTACTTGAGGATATCAGGTGCTGTAAGCTTGGATGTGCGTGGTTTGATGTATAGGAACTCGGTATTGTTAATTGGAGAACCGAGTTCCAATTCCCTCTGTGTTCATTATATTCACTTACCCTTTAGAAACATATGAATCTACCCCTCCTCCTCCCGCTATGGGTTAATTAGTAAGTCTGGTACTACTAAACTATTATAATCTAAAAAAAACACGAAATTCTTAGGATCAAAAATCTTAATGGGTAGAAAAATCTTAAGCCGTAGAACGTGAATCATTCGGTGATGATTTTCTAATCATATCTTAGATGTGGCACAAGGCCGAATGCATAGAGCACCCAATGAAGATCGAACTCACTGATCAATTGTAATTGTCCAAGCGAGACACGCATGCTGACCATTACATCACGTCGAGGCGTACCTATGGATTTCCTATGCGTAGCTTAGGTGTGGCACAAGGCCGAAAGCGTGGGACCCCCAGTGAGGATCGAACTCAAGCTTGCTAATCATTAGAACACGTCGAAGCACCCCAAAGGATTTTCTAAGAGTAGCTTAGATGGGTGACCACTTGGAAATACCAGATGCTGTTTAGCTTGGATGTGCCTGAGTTGTAATGGATAAGTTAAGCAACGTCAAGCCTGGCGCAAGGCCGGAAGTATATGGAACCCAGTGAGAATCGAACTCGCTATTCAGTCGTAATTGTTCTAGCGAGACAAGCTTGCTAACCATTACACCACGTTGTGGTGGCATTTCCTATGAGTAGCTTTGATGTGGCACAAGGCCGAATTAATGGGACAGTGAGTGATCATCGAACTCACTATTTCAGTCGTAATCGTTCTAGCGAGACAAGCTTACTGACTATTACAACACGTCGACGTGCCCTATACCCTGCGTAGATTAGATGTGGTACAAGGCTGAAAGTTTGGAGTTGCCCAGTGAAGATCGAATTCTCTACTCAGTCGTAATTGTTCTAGCGGGACAAGCTTGTTAATCATTACACACGTCGAATTCCCCCCCCAAGAATCAATCAATGAACGAAAAATGGTATAGCAGTGATATGAATGCCAGATGAAAGCATGAAAAACGATTAAGCTGATGATGAAAATCGAGTCGCGTTGAGAAAGTATGGAAGATTATGCGTTCTTCATTCAAAGCATTAACGTCATTTTTTCAATGTAATTATGCGTATTTCCAAGCTAGTAAAAGCCACGCGAGTACAAGTGGAAAGTATCTGAATTGTGCTGCTGTAGTATGCGGTCTCCGATAAAGTTTCTACCTTCGTATGCGTTTTTTTTTAATACGTATACCGTTTTAACTGGGAGTCTGGGTAGATTTCATTGGCTGTTTAGATGAGACCATTAAACGATTGAAATTAAATGGAAGATTTAAAACTTAAAGTGGTAACAATGAATTTAAAGACAACTTGATTCGACCAAAAAAGGCGGGAAACAGTCATTTAGGTCAGCATGTTCTTGAGTATAATAATTTGCTTGGTGTCAGGTTGTGTTTTCAGGTACGTTTCACCAAGAAAGGCGTTTGAAATCGAAATAAAGTTCTAACAACGAATTTAAAGGCATAACTCGACTCGACCATGCAAGATAGGAAACAGTTATTCAAAGGTGTGTGCTATGCAGGTCAGAAGGATATATTTTTTGAGGGTATGAATAAGGAGAAATGCATACAAATTCTGTTATTTATTTTTCCTCCATTTCAGGATGTGATAAGGTTTCGTTTCTTATTTGTAACTCTGCAAAATGATGTCTGCGTCAAAAAAAAAAAAAAAAAAAAAAAAAAAGAAAAAAGCTACTCATTTTTCCTGGGAATAACAACATTTCGTTATAGTTATTTTTATAAGTTAGTGCCGGGGTCCGACGAATGTGTCAATCATCGACGCAGAAAAATGGAATCGGTGAGCATAGTTCAAGTTCTCTCCTCGTCTGTTGATGTTCCCTTCGCGCTAATACAACTAGGCAAGTTATTAATCCGTCTCCACTCCCACCGGCTATGGATTAAACAGCAGAACAAAGAGGGTTCTCTAGCTTTGGGCGGCAGACAGTCTAAAATGGTAATGTAATGGAATAACCAGTCACCCCCATGAATGATTACACTAAAGGTAGTAGGTACCTATAAAGTCAACTGTCTACGAGAGACTGGAGGAAGAATGAGAGCGAGACGACGCAAGCAGGTCCGACCTTCCAATTAGTGGCACTCATTACTAGATTGACCTATGAGTATAACTTTACCGCATTTCATATTGTACTGGTTGTGTACAATAAACCTTTTTTCTATTATCCACCTGGTGTTAAGTATTTATTCCCTTAGCATGGAATATAACAAAAGGGAAGCTAAATTTCAAACCGGGGAGCAGTCAACAGGAAACAACTACATTATATTTCCCAAGACACAATGACAATTCTCAGATAATAAAATAAGGCAATTTCTGGAGTAATCTTGCCTTGAATGGCAACCACTCTAGGAAAAGGAAAACTCTGAATTTCAAACCACGGAGCAGTCAATAGCGAATCGGTTTACTATCTTTCAAAAGAAGTCATGGCGATTCACAGATGATGAAGAAATGGAATCTGTGAAGAGCCATGATTATATACGTCATGAAGAAACATGGACATTAAAGTAACATCTTCGTTTAAATATTTAGTAACAGCTTAAAATGTTTGTCATTTTTTTTTCCCCATTGATCGACTCTTTGTTCTATTTGAAGTGCAATTTTTTTACGGTAGCAGAGAGGTTGCTTTTACTTACGTGTGTTGACTAATATTGACTTCATACGTTAGTTCCTGAAAAATGCTACCAACCAGTCTAGAAGACGGACTACTCGCAGTTTCAAACCGCAGAGAAGGCAACGGAAACTACTCCACTATCTTTCCTAAGAAATCATGGCAATTCAAAGATAATAAAACAGGGCAATCTTTGGAAGTTCTTGCTCGCTTACATTCTGAAGGGAAATAATAATAAAATCACTATTATTATCATTAATAATAATAATAATAATGTAACATCAACGGAGCTTGCAGAACATTTTATTGCAAACAACTATAATTCCGTCAAGTATCTTAAGGTCACTTAGTTAAGTGCCATGCGTGATACACGCTTAGGCGATCATGTATCTTTACGATACATAACTGACGAGGCAGATTTTTTCCTGCAGTAGGTTGCCACTTATTTTTCTGCGGTAGACCAGTTGCCATCCAAGGCTATAGAACCCGGTCTGTCCTGCTATTTATCCATAAAAAGGAGAAGAGGATTCATATCTTTCCCAAGTGAATTCGAACTCGCCTCTCCGATTCCTCAATTCGAGCCGCTATCCATTTCTCCACCGTGCCTGCTCTTAAGGTGCACATTCTGAAAAAAATATTCAGAATCTACCGACCCCTCGACCCTTAAAACGCAGGAGGATAGTTACGTATGCAAATTGCTAACTTCCCGCCTCAGGGAATTGAACAGAATGACAGGAGAGTTCCATAAGATTTCTACTAAGCTGTTTGATTAATTCTTCTCAGTAGCTAATCAACCAACGTAAAATTCCAAGATGAACAAGATCGCCATCATATTAATCACCTTTTAGTTTCATGCCTTCACGCAGGTGACGTTTCCTTCAATTTGACGCGTTCATTATCAGTACAACTGTTTTTTCATTACAAGACAAACAACATTTTATACAATTGTAAATATTAAAATTTAAAGTCATGGGTCTTTTTTTTTCAGTAGGTGTGTGTGAGGTATTTTGGTATATGTAGGAGTGAATGGTGACGGATAAAATCTTATGGTGAATCAGTAAATTGTCACGAATGAATGGGTCGTGAATCTGATTAGCTAGATATAAGATAGTGTCGACCAGCCTTGACCCATCTCCCCACTTTTTTCGGCTTTGTGCCACAATTATTGCATTTAATCAATATTATATTAGACAAGCAACGTTTGTACAAAGCCTTATCATTTTTTGTAGATTTGATATATTTTTATACTTGGAATTGAAAGTAATATATAGAAGGTAGACATTCTGTTGAAATAATGTTCAACATGGTCAAACACTGTTTTTTCTTTATATTTTCTTAAATTGTCAGTCAGTTATGTGCGTAGGCTTAGGTGATCATGTGATCTATCGACGAGGCAGATTTTTTCCCCGCAGTAGTTTGCCATTTCTTTCTGCGGTAGACCAGTTGCCATCCAAGGCTATAGAACTCGGTCTGCTATTTACCTATAGCTGGGGTGGACGGGAAGAAGAGGATACATAGCTTTCTCAAGGGTATGAGCATGTAAGTTTTACGTGAATGTAATGGATTCGACTGGAAAACAAACTCGGCGCTCCGATTCCTCAATCCGAGCCTTTACCCATTACCCCACTTCTTAAATTGAGCTCCTCTTAATAATAATAATAAACATCATCTAGGACTGTAATTTTTAGACAGATCGAGTGATACACCATCGCTGTCCCGACATTAGTGTTTACCGAAAACTGTCATATTACTGATGTCGCCATACCAAATGACACAAATATAGCAAAAGTAATTGAGAAATTTACAAGCTTTTCTGATTTGAAAATTGAGATGGCAAGATTGTTTGGAATGCGGGTAGTGAATGTCAAGGTGATTCCAGTGGTGACTGGCGCACCGGGTTCAATCCCATTAAAAGTGTGTGACCTCCTTGACCAGCTGGGGGAGACCTTATGAACTTGGAGTCTCCCAAAATCAGACTCTTTTGGGCACCACGCATATATTGAAGAAAGCGTTGACTGTCCCTGTTATAACTTGCCGGATAACTTAATGTACCCGGGGTATTCAAAAACTTACACTTTGTGAAATAATAATAATAATAATAATAATAATAATAATAATAATAATAATAATAATAATAATAATAGCAGCAGCAGTAATAGTACATGTCCTTTTTCTCGTTGTTATTTTAAACTCTCAGTAGAATATTGGGCCACAGCCTCACCACACCAGGTGTTGATTTGTGGTTTATGTAGCAAGTAGGTTTATACGGGTAGAGATGGTAGCACCTCAACACACACACACACACACACACACACACACACACAACCAGTTTTGAATTCAGAATTCTTCATCTTATAGATTGGTTTCAAACCAAAGCTGCTCCTTTTTTAAGTGAGACTTCCGGAAGAGTCATGGCATGTGGAACTAGAACAATCTACCCCGGTGGATGAAATACATCAGTTCGCAATCCCAATCACCTGAAGAAAGCCGGAGCGCACAACGGTCGAAACGTCGTAAATATGACAATAAAGATGAGGACAGCAGTCCGAACAATGTAAATAGTATAAATACACACACAACCAGTTTTGAATTCAGAATTGTTCTTCTAGACTGGTTTCCAACCAAAGCTGCTCCTCTTAACCGACTGCCGAGGGGGAGAAGAAATGGATTGTGAAAAACGAGGGCAAGGCTTCTGCTGGAATTTGAACTCGGCACGTCAGTCCCACTTTCCGCGTCCATATAATGTTTACGCTTCGCAAGAAATGCCTAAAGAGACGACCTTTAAAAAAGTGGGGATGAATATATAAAAGCTATAAACTTATAAAGTCCGAATAGCAACTAATTTGAAGCAAACATTTTAAATTACCATTTTGATTTTGTATCTAGTTTGTCATGCGCAGTTTTAGACAGGTAGAGCGCGCATGCGCAGGTTACGGTTGATCACGCATTAACATTTCGGTAGACCGAATACTACAGCGGAACAATTATGAGATTAACTGCCTCCATATCCAGACCAGTTAGCTCCGAGAAAAAGCTGATTTCAGATTGTTGCGTTGGTTTTGGTACAAATGCTAGCATTTTAACAACAGTCGAAGCCTTTCCAATCATTTGCATTAACGATCATTCCCAGACGAGGTGTGCTTGAAGAAAACATACATTCAAACACCAACAGACAGCGGTCAGATATCACTCAACTGATTATAAAGTGTCTTATAAAGTGTTGACAAGTCTCTGAACTGAAAATGTAAAGGTCGCAGTTGCAAACTCAAATGATCACAGCTAGTATCTGTATCTTTGGGGCGGGGGTTACCACATATTTTAGGCTGATGTACTCTCCGCCTTCGTTGTGTTGTCTGAGATTCTGATTCGATATTGTGACAGCTGATGAATTATATTGAAGTAGTCATTGTATATGTAACTCTCTATGTCAGTATGGGAAAACAAATATATATATATATATATATATATATATATATATATATATATATATATATATATATATATATATATATAAGGACAATTTTAAGGAAATCTATGATAAAGTTGAAAAAGTTTTCCTAGGACATCATTGGTCTAAAGTGATGCTTACTTTGATACGATATTCTAAACGCTTTCGTCTTAGTAGTTTATTTCTAAACACATTCTAACGTTCTAAACACATTCGTCATAGAAGTTTATTTCTAAACAATCTATTTCTAAAGACTTTCTAAATACTTTCGTCTTAGTAGTTTATTAATAAACATTTTCTAACTTTTAAAACACTTCCTAAACACTTTCTAAATACTTTTGTCGTACTTTATTTCTAAATAATTTCGACTTAGTCTATTTCTAAAAATTTCTAAACACTTTCGTCCTAGGAGTTTATTTCTAAACACTTTGTAAATACTTTCGTCTTGTTAGTTTATTTCTAAGCACTTTCTAATTTTTGAAACTCTTTCTAAACACTTTCGTATTAATAGTTTATTTCTAAAGACTTTCTAAACACTTTCGTTTTAGTCGTTTATTGCTGAACACTTTGTAAACACTTTCGTCTTAGTAGTTTATTTCTAATCATTTTATAACTTTCTAAACACTTTCATTTTAGTGAATTACTTTCTCTTTTTTATTTAGAGTAGCATTTTTAAATCAAAATTATGTCCAGACTCATTACGGTGAACAACAAAGCTAAACTATATGCCCAAAACATATATAAATACAAACAAATTGAATTCAAATTTAAAATTTTCAGCGTCTCCTCTCCTACATACGCGTGCGTAGTGGCATCAACGTAAACATTACTTTAGTCTGATGAAGTCTTAAAGGCCGAAACACGTCACACGAAAAAGTTTCCCACTAAAGTATGCCATTATATATATATATATATATATATATATATATATGTCATTGCCTGATATATTGAATACATTAAGCTCAAATTCTAAGTGTGATTATGTGTCCTCTTACCACCCTGAATATATATATATATATTCAATGATATACATATATATATATATATATATATATATATATATATATATATATATATATATATGAGTTGAATGCGACAGACAATGTGCTTCGATTTAGTTTTTTATATAATTTCTCATGTGATCTAATCAAATTTTCTTTTCTTATTTTTGTTAAATTATTTTATTTTTGTTTATTCTTGTTAGTTTTTGTTATCGACTTTTTAGGTACGTAGTAAAATTGTTTTCGTGTCTGTATTTTGAGATATGTTCTGATCGTTTATGTAGTAGTTTGTGTTGTTCTGGGAAGGTAATTATAATCATCTTCTCATCCAGACAGATTTGACAGTTTTTGGATTTATTTTTGAGTGCTAATAGTGTTTTCTTTATTTTCCATTATATTTCTGGTGTTAGAAAATGTATATAAAATAATTGAAATTCTTAATCTCATAAGTTCCCTAAATTTATGAAGACCGATGAATCTATCGGCCGAGATGTGTTTAAAATAATAATAGAAGGGAAATATCTCGAGCAATAAATGGAATAATGAAAATATCTCGTTTCAGTTTTTCACACAACACAAGAAGTCTGGCAAATAGTTGAGCCTAAAATATGGTAAAAATACTACAAAGATATTAATCCAAAAATTCGGAAAAATTTCAATACTTTATCACAGAACTTAGAAGCATTCAGTAAGGCTGAAGAATATTTTGACAGAATGGTATTTAATAAATAACAAACAGTGGAAATATCGAATACTATCGCTGGCTCGTGTCAAGGTTTAAAACGGAGGTAACATAATTGTATTGTTATAAGTGACTTGTGGATAAGATATTTCTAGGAGTGTCTGCGAAGAGACACAAGGTATAGAGATGACAACATCAATCAGGTATGGAAAATTAATTAGCTGGGAATTGTTTTAACAGGGGATGAAAAATGCGACACTGAAACCCGAACACGCACTGGATTCGCGAAAGAGGCTTTCTAAAACTTAATCAAGGTGCTGAGAAACGGGAAAAAATCGTTCAAGACAAACAGTGCTAAAGCACTATGTGATATCTATCCACTTATATGGCAGTGGATGCTAGAAAATCTCCACAGGGATGTAGAGAAAACAAGCAGCAACTATAATCTGGTTCTATAGAAGGATACTGAGAATTCCACGGACGGAGTGAGTAAGCAACGAGGAAGTTTTAAAAGAATATGTCAAAAAAAGAACATGTGCCCAGAATCAGGAAGAGACAGCTTAAATGTTTTACAAAGATAACGAGGAAAGACGGCTTGGAGAATTTAATCTTGTGAGAATGGCATGACGGTTATTATCGAAAAAAAAAAATGGAATCGGCGCGTTGAGATCAAATTCTGGGCACGATGTAAATAGATTGGACCGGTCATAAAAATTGGGGGAAAAAATAATTTTCGTAGCGTGGCAATCATTAGATATTCCTCAGGCCAGATTTGTCAGAATAAAAGAAAATACATTTTCTTTTTATCGATTTAGAGTGGGGGGGGGTGTCCTGTTCATAATATCGATACAGTGTCAAATCAATCCATGACTTTTACAGTGTTATCTGAACTTAGATATTTATTTACAAATTGAAAATGTACTGACGTCGTTGATGTCTGTATATTGTTTAAACTTTTGTTAATTTATGGACATTTTTAATGTTGATTTAATGTTAATTTAATGTTGATTTATGTTAATTTATGTACATTTTTCTTTTTAAATTAACAACGTATATAATTTTTTGTTTTTTAATTAAAAGGAATCTGTTTTGTAAAAATGTAAAAAAAAAAAGAATAAAGTTTCACCTGATAAACTATTGTTGTTACTGTTTTTGTTATTAATTAAAAATGTATATTTTTGTTTGTTTTGATAATTTATGTACATTTTGTAGATTTTTGTACTTTTTGTACTTTTTCTGTACTTTTTATTTTACTTTCTGTTTTGTACTTATTATTTTTATTTTATTATTTTATTATTTATTATTATTATTATTATGATTATTTTTTTTTATTTTGTACATTTTGTACATTTTTGTACATTTTGTACTTTTTATACATTTTGTACTTTTTTGTACATTTTGTACTTTTTTATACATTTTGTACTTTTGTTAATTTATGTACATTTTTCTTTTAAAATTACCAACGTGTATTGTTTGTTGTTTAATTAAATGGAATCTGTTTTGTAAAAATGTAAAAAAAAAGAATAAAGTTTCACCTGATAAATTATTGTTGTTACTGTTTTTGTTTTGTATATTTTTGTTTGTTTTGATAATTTATGTACATTTTGTACTTTTTGTATATTTTTGTACTTTTTTGTACTTTTTGTACTTTTCTGTACATTTTATTTTATTTTATATTTTGTACTTATTATTTTAATTTTATTATTATTATTATTATTATTATTATTATTATTATTATTATTATTATTATTTTATCCTTATATTTTATTTTGTACTTTTTGTACATTTTGTACTTTTGTTAATTTATGTACATTTTTTACTTTTTTTTTTATATTTTTGTACTTTTTGTACTTTTTGTACTTTTTCTGTACTTTTTATTTTATATTCTATTTTGTACTTATTACTTTTATTATTATTATTATTATTATTATTATTATTATTATTATTATTATTTTATCATTATAAAAAAAAATTATAAAGTTTCACCCCATAAACAATTATTTGTCTATAATATTTTCTTTAATTAAAAATGTATATTTCTGTTTGTACTGTAATGACAAAATTCGGTTTTACTTTGGTTTGTTATCTACAAGGAAAAATATCAACAACCTACAAATTTTATTTAGGATTGATATCTACAGAGTAAAACATATTTTCTGCTTATACGTTATTTTTATAGATACAAATATTTAAGTAAAGGCTCTGTTTATAATAAACAGTATTAACAACATTTACCGGCCGAGAAATTTTATAGAAAATATGTGTCTTCTGACAGGAATCACAGCAGTATCTTACACGGAAACGTCATATAACCTGACGTGCTATACCATTTGGTTACAGAGGAAGCGTCCGATTAACAAGGTCGAATTACTGTTTTTAAACTATAAACTTCCCAAGATTTCTCTCGAACGCTCATATCTGCACGAAGCTTATCTTAATGTAAACAAATGACATCATATATAATGAAATGGACAAAGTCCGACAATTATTTTAATATATTTTCTGTTTATACGTTATTTTTATAGATATAATTATTTAAGTAAATTCTCTGTTTATAATAAGCAGTATTAACAATAAATTTCTCGGACGTTCAGGCCGGTAAATGTTGTTAATACTGTTTATTTTAGTTTTAATTCATTCGAGACCTCGATTTAATTTCTTGGTGGCTATAGAAAATCGATGAAGGATATATATATATATATATATATATATATATATATATATATATATATATATATATATATATATATAGGGTGGCAATAAAGTCACTATACAGTTATAACAATTAGGACAAAGAATTAACGAACAGTCCAGAAATTTATTATTAAAATGGTTCTGGTTAATACCAATAAAATGCTTTGGTAAACAATAGTAAATTAATTATTGATACTGTTCAAACTGTAAGCCACCTGCTTAAGGGCATTGCTTTTATTATATGTAATTGTATAGTGACTTTATTGCTATCCTGTATATATATATATATATATATATATATATATATATATATATATATATATATATATATATATATATATGTAATTATGCTCAGATATCTATCTATCTATCTATCTATCTATCGTCATCCACGGACAGACGGTTTCGCTGTTTCACAGCTCATCATTGTGGCTAGACGTCCGATCGCTTCAAACATGTATATATATATTTTAATTCAAGCATGTTTGTAAAAATAATTTAGAAGTTTTATGTCTATTTAATATAGTTTTAATCCTTTCGAGTCCTCGAATTAATTTTTTGATGGGTGTATAAAATCGATGAAGAATATATATATATATATATATATATATATATATATATATATATATATATATATATATGTATGTATATACAGGGTGGCAATAAAGTCACTATACAGTTAATTACAATAACAATTAAGACAAAGGAATTAGTTCTTGTTAATAGCAATGAAATGCTATTGTAAACAATAGTAAATTAATTACCGATACTGTTTGAATTGCTTTTTTATTATAAATAACTGTATAGTGACTTTTTGCCACCCTATATATGTTTTAGTATGTAGTTATCATTCCAAAATCAAATTTGTACGGTGTAGATATTTTTCCTTGTAGCGAACAAGCTTAAGTAGGACCCAAAATTTCTTTTTCAAAAAAAAAAAAAAATTGTCAAAAATTTGTTGAAGCAGACAGCCAGCTGCTATTGCTTCTTATAAATATTTTCTTAAAATGAAACATGAAAATATATATTTCCGTTCGATCTTTTTTTATAATATTTTTGTAAAATGAAAAAAAAGTTTGTTTTCGTGCAAAGATGTCAAATAACGCAAGCAAAGTTTCTATCTCTACATTTTTAAATAAACAGTGATTTGCCGATAAGTCTGTAAAAATCAGGGATCGATTTTATACTATATCAATATGTGGAAGTGGACACCCTTTATAAAATAATAGAATATATATATATTTCGATTCTGACAGGTGCCGTGGCTTAAATAAGTTCTAAAGAATGTTAATATTCAAAAATTATTTTAAAAATCCCTTTTTTATATTTTTACGAACGGACCACTTTATTTAAGTAGTTCCAAATCTTGGTCTATTTTGTTGCAATCACTTTTGCACTAATACCCTAGGAAAAAAACATGCCACCATCTTTTCTCCCGCCAGTTATATGTTTAAATAGCGACGCAGACTGAGCTTTCGAGCCTTGGGTAGCAGCCAGTCTAGGAGAAAGTCAACTTCGAATTATAAAAAATCGCGGCGAAGACGAGTGGAATCTGCTCCATTATCTTGCCCAAGAAGTCATTGTTTTTCGCATATATTAAGGAAAACGAAACATTAAGTGTCAGTCAAAACATCTCACATGTTACATCCATGGTATTCTCAACATCCTCCCGTAGAGCCAGACTCAAGTACTCTCGTTATCTATGAGAAAATTGTTCAGCATTCACTGCCATATTGTTATTACATAGTTCAGTAATTTATTCTCTTTGGTTCTAACGAAGTGTTCATGTTTCTTAATAGTTGGCTTGCTTTCTGGAAAGGCATCTTTTTGCACACTATTTACGGTATTCGGACTGTTGTTTTCATCTTTGTGGCCATATTTATCATAACGTTTCGGCCGTTGTACGCTCCGGCCTTCTTCAGGTGGTTTGAATGTATAACTGAACCCTTTATTTCGCTCACTGGGGTAGACTCTTCTAGTTCCACGTGCCATGTTAAATGGATGTCAGTTATCAGTTATCGCCTGTTAATTCTCCTCTCCAAGTTCTCCACTGCCTTAACACGGTATTGGAACTCACACAAGTACACATGGCACAGTGGATAAAGGCGTTAGTTAGATCTAGTGACAAGACCCAAAGAGTGTGAGTTCAATACCTGTTTAAGGCAGTGGTGAACTTGGAGAGGTCAATTTACAGGAGATAATTGATAACTGACATCCATTAGACATGGCACGTGGAACTAGAACAGTCTACCCCAGTGAGTGAAATAAAGGGTTCAGTTCGACATTCCCACCACCCGAAGAAGGTCGGAGCGTACATCGACCAAGACGTTGTGATAAATATGGCAACAAAGATGAGGACAATAGTGCGAATAATATAAATAGTGTACATAATACGTCATCTTAGAAATATAGACAGGCATCTTTTTGGTCGGGTAACACTAAAAAATGTTTGCATGTAAATTAATGATAGTTGTCTGCTCGATTTACGTTATTTCGGCTAACGAATTTTTGGATAGCGAAGAGAATCTTTGTTTCCATTTGTGATTTGAGACAAAACCGAACGACTGAATTCTTTAACTAGATTCAGTCGACTGAAGTAAATCGTAAATCAGTTGAATGACACCTGACAGTCGTTGGTGCTGTCATTCTACATTTTCTAATTATAAAAAAAGCAAGCAGAAGTTAACGTTTTTGAAGCTGTGCGCGAACGGCGATAAATGGAGAACGATCTTACCTTCTTCTAACTCGACACTAGGGGGCGCTTGTGGAGGTTTCCTCCTTCGACTGGGATCAAATATGTATTCATAAAGTAAACCAGCTGTAATACCACCGCCAAAAGGGCCAACCCAGTAGATCTGCAACAGAAAAAAAGTTCGTATTTAGAAATAAATATGATTGTCCAAATCGTGTAACAGCAAAATTGTCCAAATCGTGTAACAGCAAAATTGTCCAAATCGTGTAACAGCAAAAATTGTCCAAATCGTGTAACAGCAAAATTGTCCAAATCGTGTAGCAGCAAAATTGACCAAATCGTGTAACAGCAAAATTGTCCAAATTGTGTAGCAGCAAAATTGTCCAATTGTCATATAAAGCTCTGAACCGTTGTATCTTAGAAATGATTAAAGATATCTTACTGGAATTAGTCGATGTTTTATAACACTATTGGACTCTACATTGAGCAGTAAGAACGTATAATTACTCTCCAAGCTTAACAGAAGAATCGAGATGAAATCGATTATAAACGAAAATGACATGTTCATCCTTAATTAATCATAACTAAGGTTCGGAATCTCATGAAGGATTGAAATAAAGTTCATATATATATATATATATATATATATATATATATATATATATATATATATATATATATATATATATTATTCCATGATCCTTTTCTAACTTATTCAAGACGATCTTCGCCGTCTCTAACCTTCTAGTTTTCTGTCCTGAAGTAAGAAGTTGCCTCAAACGTTTCATGTACGATTTAATTTTCAAGTCTTTTTTCACTGCTCTTTAGTCTGTCATAGGTGAAACTCCCCTCTCACGTGCCAAATATACGTACACACACACACACACATTATTATATGGAATCTTAAAGTAATCTGTTTTTATTTAAAATATATATATACACACACACATATATATATATATATATATATATATTTTAAATAAAAACAGATTACTTTAAGATTCCATATAATAAATTATTTCACCACAGCCCTTTTAAAGGACAGTGGATCATCAGATTTATTTCCAAATGTTGAAATGAAAAAAATGTTGAAAATATATAATATATATATATATATATAGGATGTAACACCAAAATGGCCAAATCGTGTAACCGGCCTGAAGCGATCGGATGTCTAGTCAAACTGATCAGCTGATATAGCGAAACATTCTGTCTGTGGATTACGATATTAGCTCTCGATAAAATTATTTAATCTGTCAAGCACTGTGGTAAATTTGTAAACAGTCACTACTAGTGCTGATAAAGCAAGACTCTCCTAGCGATTCAGTTCTCTGAGTGACCGGTGTGTTTATGAAAAAATAAATACGCAAAAATTCTCCTTTCACTTTGCCGGGCGTCGATTGCCTAGGGTATAGAATCTCCGACTTATACCAAATCGATTAGGTTTCGGTTCTGGCCTGAAGCGATTTTTGTCCTTAACCTGTTCACAAGATATATTGCTAGAAATTTGCTGGTGATCTAAAAAATATCTTGTTAAATGAGGCAAGAAATGACTTGTTAATTTTAATACATCTGAGAGACCCGTTTTCGCATTTCATCAGCATGTCTGATGCTGACCTACAAGCAAGCGACTCGTTCCGTCTTCTCGGGGTAACCTTTTCCGTTTTCCGCTGTCATAAAGAGTAAAAATTATATAGAATCAATCGCTAGATCTGCTGCTAGAAAAGTTCGTTTACTGTGTTGTGCTAGACAATTTTTCTCGCTATCTTGCATATTTATAAGTCTACCATTTCTCTATGCTTTGAATATTGCTGCCACATCTGGTCTGGTAATTCTGCTATATATAGGGTGCGATGAAAAACTGTCATCTAAATGACGCAAATATGAAAATAACACTGACATCTCATTTTAACTGATATATTTCAAACATTTCATAACACAGTTTATACATTTCCCCTGAAAAAATGCATACACAACTTTACCTTAGCCAAAAAGAATAAATGCCCATTCTTGGATGTTCTTGTGGAGTCTAGTAATAATACATTCAATGCTTCGTTATATAAAAAACCCACAAGTAAAAACTCTTGCTATCTTAATTCTCTAACCAATATAATATATATGTCCTTCCCGATATAAAATAAGTGTCATTAAAAATTTCCTTATGAGAGCGCACGAGAATTCATCCTCACGTCTGTTTTTCTTTGAAGAAATTAATAACGTGAAACAAACACTTGTTAATAAAGGTTTTCCAAACCATCTTATAGATTACCAGATTAGACTTTATTCTTACTAAGGTAACACGAAAAAACAATACCATTAACATTTTCTACAAAAATCAAGTGCAGAGTAGCTATAAGCAAGACGAATCTTCACTTAAAAGCATCATAAAGAAATACACAACTCCAGTCGCCAAAAACAAAAAAAATAAATCATTATTAAATATACACCTTTAAGTGCCGAATCTAGGTGCGTCGTCAGTGTTGTTACTCCCATGTCACTAGAAGTTTCGGGTCTAAATAAACAACAAACTTCTTCGATGGGCAACGCGACCGAATAGGATCAGCATTCGGCCCGCACCCAGAATGAAATTTGCTACTAGCTTTAGGACGTGCATTATATAAGTTCCCCCAGAAAACGGCAACTAATCAAGACTTCCCTTGGGCTATTCGATTTCATAACACAGTTTATACATATACCCTGAAGGTAGTTTTATGTAAATAAAAGTTTTTGGCGGCAAACTCACAAAATTTTAGTGTCGAAATGGCTAGATGTATCCGCAATTTATATGTACTTTTCTTTTAAATAAATCCTTTCATGAATATTTTTCTGACGAACTGTCCACTATGGTACCTAGACTTAATGAATTTAAGCACTGTACTAGTTCGGCGGCAAACTCTCACCATTTTAGGGTCGAAATGGCTAGATGTAACCGCAATTTTATTTGAATACTGCTGCCACATCTGGTCTGGTTCTCTTGCTATATATTTAGAGATTCTTGATAAAATCCCAAAAAGAAGATGCAATGTTATTGGCCCTGTCCTGGCATCTCGGCTTCTGGCATTTTCCTAACACCGTAACGTGGCTTCCCTTTGCCGTTTTTTATGATGTCAACGAATACCCATTACCACTTTTGTGATGTCACCGATTACTACTTGTCACTTTCGTAATGCTCGTTGTAGTAGAGACTTTGTAATCGCAGATACAACTATAGTTACACCGTTGAACAATACTGGTGTCAGACGCCTTCGAATATCACTCGCACTAATAGTACTTGCTCGATAATACTCGCTCGAATAGTAATCCGTATAGTGATCTGAATAGAGAAATAGTATAGTGAATAGAGTAGAGAATAGCGGTCCGTATAGTAATAGAGGATAGACTAGAAATAGCGTTTCGTCTTTGATCACGAGGTCTACTTAGTTCAATAATGGGATCGCCTGTGTTTGCTCACTGGCGATCTATGTTCAAACTCACGTGTCGGCAGCGACGCTTATTACTATATAACACGGTTCTATAAATAATTTCATGGTAATTGTTCAGAGGAACTTTCCACTACGCTCCCTAGACATAATGAATTTAAGCGTAGTACTTGATTGGCGGCTAGGTCTCATCATTTTATAATTGAAATGGCTAGATGCAACCGTAAGTTCTATGCTAACAGTTTCTCTCGCACTACTCGCTCGTGGACCTTCAAGCTTCGAATATTGCTGCCCCATGAAGTGGAAAGATTATATTGAATCACTTGCTAGGCCTGATGCTAGAAAAGTTAATTCGCTGTGTCGTGCTAGACAATTTTTCTCGCCCGAATTTATCTTACATATTTATAGGTCTACCATTCGTCCATGCTTTGAATGCTGCTGCCATATCTGGTCTGGTGCTCGTACTATACATTTAGAGATTCTTGATAATATCAAAAGAACCTGCAATGTAATTGGTCCTGACCTGGCATCTCGGTTTCGGTCACATTTCTACCGCCATAACGTGGCTTCCCTTTGCCTTTTTTTTTATAAATCCTTTCATGATAATTATTTTGACGAACTTTCAGCTATGGTACGTAGACTTTATGAATTTAAGCGCAGTACTAGATTGGCGGCTAGGTAACATCAGTTTAGTGTCGAAATGGCTAGGTGTAACCGCAGTTTTATTTGAATATTGCTGTCACATCTGGTCTAGTTCTCTTGCTATATATTTAGAGAATTTTTATAAGATCCAAAAAAGAAGCTGCAATGTTATTGGTCCTGACCTGGTATCTCGGCTTCAGGCTGGTGCCCTTGTTAGATATCCCGAGATTCTGGAAAAATCCCAAAGAAGAAACCCGCACTGTTATTTGTCCTGGCTTTATATTCATCGCTAAAATACAGTGGACCAACTTGCCTAGCAGAAGACCTAACATTTGATTCATATAGCCTTTCCAGTTCATGTCGACAGAGAATGTTAGCCCAAGAAGGCACACCGAGTGACTCTTCTGGAGGTTAGCATCAGCCATGCAAATGAAAGGCATAATGGGGTCTCTTAGATGATTAAGGGACATGCAGCAAACATTAGAGAAGAGTCCTAACTCTAATTCCTTTAATGTAAGGAAATATTGCAGACTGGGTGTAAGCGTTTCTAAAAAGTAGGCTTTCCAATTATCCAATAGGTGAACACGGACGACCATAGCTCGAGATCGAAAATCTACGAAGATTTACACGTTAACTTTGGCGGAATGTTTCATGAAACCTTTTTATGCGCCCTGGGTATGACGATAAACTACATCCGGCAGTCAGGCCTCTGATCGGGAGATTGGAGGTTTTTAGGAGCGTGGAAAGACCTCTTAGCTGTTACGTTACCAGGTTCATCTTGACCCGAGGTGGTAGCATCTGTTAGGGTCCCATCTATTAGCAAATAGTAAACTCCCAAACAAAAATCAATGGTAGATTTTTATAATCAAATGACCAATACATTTTCATAGCAAAAATTAAAATCAATACAACATTAAAAAATACAAAAAAAAACAAACATTTTATAGTGATATATTGTAAGAGCCTGGAAGCAAATTTATCAGAGCTGAACTAGCGATCAGGGCTCTTTTCGTCTCAGTGGATTATTTTCTCTTTTAATCAAAGTAGTATTCCCGATGAGAAAATTGTGGTCCGTTTTGTTACGGTGAACAACCAATGCGTTTTATGTGTTGTTATTTAAAATGTCCCTTTTGTGTTCATATAACTTTTTGTTTACGCTATCAAATGCCGGAATTGCCAGAATGAATACATTGGAGAAACCTCAAGGAGTTTAAACAAGAGACTATATGAACACAAAATGGGCATTTTAAATAACAACACACAAAATACATTGTTGTTCACCGTAACAAAACCGACCACATATTTGGACATTTTATAGTAAAATTGCCAACAATACATTTTATGATCTGCAAATTTTAAAAAAGATACTTTTACCCTGAAAATATCAAATTATATACAAAGTATCTGTAGTTGAAATAATAAAATTAATTAGATTTCGGCATTAAATAACACATAGACGATCACAACCAACTAACAATACCTATTTATGGCAAAATAACCAACAATAAATTTTATCTTAAATTGAAGGCGGTCAACTGCATTCAAATATATTTTAGTTGAAGACATAAAATTGCGTTCAAAATATGTAGATTTTGACATTAAATAACCCAAAGCGGTTGATATGCTGCTAAACAAAATCAACAAACTTTTTTTATAGTGCAGCATCCTAAATGTTTCTCTTGCTTAATACAGTCTGCATTATGCCACAGATTTCAAGCTCTACATTCAATCCAAGCCATCTTAGTGCAATGGAGAGATGCTGTCTGAGAGAAGTGTCTTCTGGGTTTACAAAGAATGCATTTTTGACAAATGGAAACTCCTGCGTGATACGGAAGCAAGGGTTCGTTCTTCGCCTAGAACTTGTTACTTGTTATATCTTTGACTACTGTGTACCCAACAGAAGGCGCAAGAGCCATTCAAGATAGAGGATTTTTAAATATGGGGCTACAGGGAAAGGGCAAGATGTGGATATTATGGGGATATATAGGATAGATAACGGTTGACTCTACACTCGACCGTCTTGGGTAAGACGATAAACTACATCCTCGTCCTGGGTACGACGATAAAATACATCCGCCTCCTGGGTAAGACGATAAACTATGTCCGCGTCATGGGTATGACAATAAACTACGTCCAGCAGCAAGGCCTCTGATCAGGAAGTTTTCAGGAGCGTGGAACCACCTCTTAATTGCTGCTCTTCCCAGGTCCACCCTGATCTGGGGTGGTAGCATCTGTTAGGGTCCCAGTTATGGGTAAGTAGTTAACCCCCAAACTGGTATCAAAACGTGTAAAAATAGGTTTTAATACTAGCAATAAATTTTTGTAAAATATTATTACCAGCAATGAATTTTTGAAGTAAAATTATTACCAGCTATACCATTTTGAAAAAAAAATTAGCAGCAAAATATTTTTGAAAAAAAAATATTACCAGCAATATATTTAAAAAAAAATCATTATTAAATAACCCATTCAGGTTGATATGCCGTAAAACAAAATAAACCAAGCCAAACTAATTTATTACAAAGAATACATATTCTATTCATACGAACCTATCCTAAAAATCTTGTCGGCATTAAATAACCCATTGAGGTTGATATGCCGTAAAACAAAATAAACCAAACCAAACTGATTTCTTACAAAGAATACATATTCTATTCATACGAACCTATCCTAAAAATCTTGTCGGCATTAAATAACCCATTGACGCTTTGATATGCCGTAAAACAAAATAAACCAAACCAAATCAAGAGTCGAAGAGGTTAAGATTGTAGTGATCTATAGGCTTAGAGATATATAAGGTAGATTCAGGAGAGAAAAGTTGTCTAGCATCTTACACTGAACAGATTTTCTTAGCAGCTGAAAAATCAGGGTCAATGCATTTTAGAGTAAAATTACCTCCAATTAATTTTTTCTAGTAAAATCACTTCTAATGCAGTTTTATATTAAAATCATTTCAAATGCATTTTCATAATAAAATCAATTCAAATGCATTTTCATAGCAAAAACACTTCCAATGCCTGTTTATAATAAATGTATTTACAATGCATTTTCATAGCAAAATCAACTGCGACTTCCAATGCTTTTTTTTATAGTAAAATCATTTGCCGTGCATTTTTATTGTAAAATCATTTTCAATAGATTCAGCGGACGGTAGCGAAGCTAATCTGGTTGATCCTTGCGTGTTTGATCCTCAATACAAAATTCGACATTCCATAAGGGCTGGTATGCCATAAAATCAACTAACTTAACCATTCATTTGGTCAAACCTATTTTTTAAAAATAGATTCGCCCATTGCTGTTCTCTACTTTGATTGCCGTCAATGCGCCATTTGGTACTACGCCTAGTATAGAAAAAA
Source organism: Acanthosepion esculentum (assembly GCA_964036315.1). Lineage (NCBI taxonomy): Eukaryota > Metazoa > Mollusca > Cephalopoda > Sepiida > Sepiidae > Acanthosepion > Acanthosepion esculentum. Next base: position 8,120,888 of record OZ038504.1, read on the forward strand.
AATACGATATGGAAACCGTTAATAAAGAACGAAAGAGAACTGACAGCAAAGCTTCAGTACTAGCAGCATTAGCCGAGGTGGAAAAAGAGAAACCTCGATGAATACAGTCATTTGTGACAAGTGGCAACAGTAGTTTCATCAACAGGCAGATTTGGTTTAAGGGTTCAAGTTGTACATTCTGGATTAACTCACAGGGCGAGATCCTAGTGGATTAAAATGTTGTGTTAAGTTGATGATGTATAATTACGAGTTCCGTCACGCCTAGTAGCAGAGAAATAAATACGATATGGAAATAAAGAAAGAAAGAGATCTGACCGAACAATGGATTCAATATAATCTTTTCATTTCATATCGGATTTTATGTTGTTTATTTATTTATTTATTTATTATATTCTTTTTATTCAAAGTTCAGGAAAAAAATGTTCGCTTAAATTTACTGATGGAAATGAAAATTTCCCCCGACAGAAAAGAAATAATGGAATGGGAATTAAATGCCGAAACAAAACGAGATTTCAGCGATGAACGATATATATTTTTTTCTGTCCATTTTGGATGCATAAAAAACAAAACTGTCTCTTGAAATCTGACATATTCAGGTTAGAGGCACATAAAAATGAAAATGGGCGTTTGGATTGGAAAATAAGCAAGCAAATGACAAATAATGATTTGACTTAAGTGATTTCGGTCGCATTAAAAATCCGACGAATGTTTTCGTCAAACATTTTACAATCGAGTCGCCTTGAAAAGGTAGAATAAATCAAACAGAAACATTTTTTATTTTGAATATGTCAGAAAAAGTTTCGAAGAAAAGCAATTATTTGAAAGATGTTGATTCAAATCATGGCAGCCAAGTGACTGTAATTGTTTTTAGAAATCAACTATGATTAACTTTTGCAGGGAAATTGGAGTTCGAGACTGCCAAGTCAGGGAAACAGTCGCCTATATGCTGGTCGCACTAGTGGGTTTTTTTTCTTTCTTTCTTTTTTGTTAGCTTTCTTTCTTGTTTTCTTCCTTTCTTTTTCATATTCTTTTTTTCTGTCTGTTTTTCTTTCTCATATTCTTTCTTTCTTTTCTTTCTTTCTTTCTTTCTTTCTTTCATTTATTCATTCATTCTTTCTCTCTTTCTCTCTTTGTTTCTTTGTTTCTTTCTTTCTTTCTCACTTTGTTTCTTTCTTTCTTTAATTCATTCTTTCTTGGTTTAAGGGTCCAAGTTTTACAGTCTGGATTAAATCATGGGGCGAGAACCTAGTGGATTAATATGTTGCGTTGTTAAGGTGATGATGTGTAATTTCGTGTTCAATCACTGAGCCAGGTAGTGCATAATTGAACTCTGTGGAAATGGAGTTAGTACTTTTAGTAACACTAGTTGAAGTAGTTTACGATCGTATAAACGAGGTGACTTGGTAAGAAATAAAACATTAAACAAAATATTGCAAAGTATTAGATAATTTATATACACATGTTGAGACAAATCGAAACGACATATTTGGTTTAGTAATTTTTTGATAAAGGACAGATGGCCCAGTTGATAAAAGCGTTTGTTGGATTCAGTGATTTAACCCAGAGTGTTGTGAGTTCAATATCTGGCCACTGCAGCGATGAACAAAAACTTGGAGAGTTGAGTTGAAGGAAGATAACTGAGACTTTCAGAAAAGACGTGGTACTAGAACAATTTGTACTGATGGACGAAATAAAGGGTTCAGCCCGAAATGAAACAAAGACTGTTTAGTATCTGTCTGTATTTCTGAGATGAGGTATTATGTACACTATTTACATTATTCCGACTATTGTCCTCATCTTTGTCGCCATATTTATCACAACGTTTCGACCTTTCAGTATCTGTCTATATTTCTGAGATGAGGTATTATGTATACTATTTACATTATTCGGACTATTGTCCTCATCTTTGTCGCCATATTTATCACAACGTTTCGACCTTTCAGTATCTGTCTATATTTCTGAGATGAGGTATTATGTACACTATTTACATTATTCGGACTATTGTCCTCATCTTTGTCGCCATATTTATCACAACGTTTCGGCCTTTCAGTATCTGCCTATATTTCTGAGATGAGGTATTATGTACACTATTTATATAATTCGGACTATTGTCCTAATCTTTGTCGCAATATTTATTACATCTCAGAAATATAGACAGATACTGAAAGGCCGAAACATTGTAATAAAAATGGCGACGAAGACGAAGACAATTGACCGAATAATGTAAATAGTGTACATAATACCTCATCTCCGACGTAAGTCGAGGACCCCTGTATAGACTGGTGGTGTATGAAGTTTTTGTTGCACGGTCTCACATTGACTGCTGACCTGAGATGAAACAAATACATTGAGTCAATAGCTTCGTCCACCGCAAGGAAAGTTGGCTCCCTGTGCCGTGTCAGGAAATTTTTCTCGTCGGAGTCGATCCTTCAAATCTACAAATCAACCATTCGCCCTTGCATGGAGTATTAATGCCATATATGGTCTGGAGCCCCTTCTAATTGTCTCAAGGTCCTTGATAAAATCCAAAGATGGATATGCAATGTAATTGGCCCTGATCTGGCATCTGATCTGCAGCCGCTCTCTCACAGACGTGCCGTCGCTTCTCTCTGTCTTTTTTACAAATACTTCCATGGTAACTGCGCCAATGAGCTGCGTTCAATTGTTCCCAGACTTCATGAATTTAAGCGCTCAACTTGGCTGGCATCTCGCTTTCATCCTTTCGCTGTCGAAACAGTTAAATATAGCCATCTCTTCTACTCCAATAGCTTAATGTCTCGCACTTCTCGCCTGTGGAACTTCTCCCCCCATTTCTTGTTTTCCTGATAGCTATAATCTCCAACTATTCAAATGTAACGCCAATCGACGTCTCCAGATGCCCTGATCTATCCCCTAACCGTCTTTTCATCCTTTCCTCTATCACTCCTCTTTGTTCTCGCCCCAACTCTGTAACCCCTTGCGTGATAATGGCTTCCCGCCCTGCTTGGGGTTGAATACTTTTAAAAAAAAAGCGAGATTATTAATCTATTGTTCGTGAGTTTTATTTGAGTAAGCCACACTGACCGATGGGTGCCGATTCGGTTCCGCTGTTATTTAACCCATAGCGACAGGGGAGAAGTGACAGTACTGTAATCTGGGGTAGGTGGGTAATACTACCAGACTAGTGTTGTTCTCTACTCTTCAATGCAAATAACGATAATTCAAAGGCTATTTTTTGTGTTATATTCTCTATGTGTTTTACGTAGTTAGGTATCGCTTACTGTCTTTATTTTTGCCATGCTCTGGTTAGTAGAGCTCGAACCTTGATACTCGAGTGTTGGTTGCCCTTACACTCCCCCCGCCATACTTTATGAGAAAGTGCATACATCGACAACTTTCTGATATCTTGATGAAACGGCAATTTGCCTATTAACACTAATTTTCCGGATGAGAAATTCCAACTCTTTTGAAGCACCTAGGTGCTATCAGACGTCTGTTTATTTGGCCAGGATGATATTTGACAGGTGATTTTTTATTTGTCTTGAAAGATGACGTAGTGATGAGAAACAATCTTTATCTTAACCTCGCTTGTCAGAAATTATGTCCGTTATCCTCACATATTTCCCGACTTGTTCTTTAATTTTGGACACTTGATATCTGAGTAAAAAATTAAATGAATCATAGCTTTCTCTGTAACATTACAAAATAACTTACAGATTTAAATCACGACTGAACTGCCATTTGCCTACATTTAGTGAAGATTTCAGACAAAAAATGGACTTATATTTTTTGAGATATTGAAGTTTTAATTTTATTCCTTAATTTTAGACGCTACTGTATATATATGGTGGACTGTCCAATTGTATTCGACGTATGAGGGTCGAACAGCTCAGTTCCTAGGAACCGGCAGCCCAGACACCAGCACATATGATTTGATTATAGTGGTGAAGGCTTTGTGCACACTTTTTGAAGGGCTGAATACAGAGACCTCGTGCACTACGTGCTTCAAGGTCCCTAAACGACCCTCCGCAGGTTTTGAATTCCGAGTTGTCCTTCTGATAGACCAGTTGCCATCCAAGGCTATAGAACCCAGTCTATCCTGCTATTTATCCATAGTTTGAGGGAGAAGAAGAGGATTGATACCTTTCCCAAGGGTAATGTAATGGTTTCGACTGGAATTCGAACTCGGTTCTCCGATTCCTCAAACCGAGCCGCTATCCAC